>CM070606.1:23373860-24573860 GCA_036346395.1 Hsuehochloa calcarea
GAAGCAAAATGGAAGCGAAACCAGAAGTTTGACTGTTACGGAGAAATCGGACGTTCGATTTTACCGGTATGATTCACTCGGAAGTTCGGAGGTTGGTCTTGAAGTTCCGCCTGTGATATCGCCTTGGACAATCGGAAGTTCGATTGTCTGACGACGATGCGCTCGGGTTTTCCCAAAAATCCAAAGTGCTAAATCTTGAATGCTCTTCTCGGTCAAGTTTCCAGGATATCATCTAAACAACATCTTGACCTCATGAAAGAATGCAAACAAAGATTCAAAAATCGAGCCAAAGCGGATTTCTTGAGAAAGGGCAAGAAAGACCAAAACTCACAATATACACGATTCTCGATTCTCGACATGAAACTTTGATAAGATTAGCAATAACAACGATTCTAGACATGAAGATTCAAGCTATTTCATAAGACGAATCAAGAGATACATCAAAACCCTAGCTATTCAACATGAACAGAGAGAAGGAAGAGGATATAAACAAGTAATCAAAACTCAGAGTTTCATTGATAGATATCAAATGTTTACAGATGGAAACATAGAGGAATGATTACATAAGATTTTGATCATACTCCTCTCTCAACAAGCCTTCAAAAGCAAAACAAATCCTTTTAGAGCTAACCCTACTTTTTCACAAAAGGTCTAACCCTAACCTGTGGTTCTCCCTATTTATAGCCTTGGCTAATGGGCTCAACCCATTAAGCCCGCTACACCCAACGGAACAGCCCACTTGCCGCTTGCTTAAAAGACCTTTCGCCTTGGCGCACCTTCTCGAAGCCTCCCAGACACCTTGTTGTGCACGACTGCAACCGCTTCAAGATTCACGCCGCCTTCGACATCCCGACCGCTCGACCAACGCCCCGCGCTTGTCCGTCCACGTGGTTCTCGCCACGACTCCATCTTGATGCCCCGCACAACACGCAAAAACACATCACATAGCATTGCACACATAGCATCAATATTTGTATAAGACTCAAACTCATACAAAATCAAAATCAATTTAACCTTCGCATAGCTCGACACATCGAAGTTCAAGATTTTATCACAATGAAGTTCCGATCCTGAACATCCGCACGTCAATTATCGAAGTTCCGCAGGTTTACATCAAGGAACTTCGATCTTCTAACATCCGCGACGTCTAAAATTCTATTCGATTTTCGCCTCGTGAGGAATTCAATACAAGATATCTTACACCGCTACCCCATGTGCGAAGTTCGATTTCTTCACCAGAGCAAAACCTGTATAAATCTAAGATCCTATTTTCAACACCTGAGTTCTGACACCTGAACTTCCGCCTCCATACAGCCGTAGTTCCGACTCCACCGCGTAAACAATCCAAACCAAAACCTCAACTCTCAATCTAATCAACACACTTGTCAAATACTATCACTGTGAGGGAGGACCTCTCACATGGTCTCTCAATCTCCCCTTGATGAGTATATTGACAATTACCAAAAGCATAAGATGAGTTTGAGATTCCAAATAACCAAGGTCTAAACAAGAGAATTAAGCTCAAGACCAAGTTGACAAAAAGAGAAAGACTTGAGATGAGATGAAAGAGCAATTTCGCACAAAACTCAAGGCTTTTCTTCGTAAGGCTTTTTCACACACATTCTCCCCTTGGCAATAAAATCATCAATATGTAGAAAAGGGAGGAAAAGACTATATGATGTCTATTTTAAGCATTAGGAGCCATGTAGATTATCCAAAATGACTATTAGAGTATTACACCAAGCCATAATACGTAAGAATGCTATCAAGATCATGACAATCGATGTATAGAAGAGCTAAGACGTAAAGTCCATAACTGACACGATCCAGCTAGCAGTCAAATAAGTCAAGATTGAAATCTAGCTAAAGATATCCAAGGATGATGCAAGCCATGTCAATAATCTAAGTTGAACCAAGAAGACTCATATCAATGCTTAGAGTGCTACCAATGAAGAAGGACCTCATTTTATCCGAACTTGGTCTCTTTGATGATAAGCAATTTTAGCACATTTTTTTCTTTTTCAAGACTTTCTATTTTAAGGCTCTTAAGGTTTTATCTCAAGAAAGCAAGCTCGACTAGGTGCCATCCACAACCGCCTCCCAAGCTTCAACCATTTTTTTTAGCCATGTGCTAAATCCAAGCCTTATGCGACCACTCCAAGCAATGACTTAAGGAAGTGATCTTAGGTCATCCAAGGCTCCCCGAGTTCACAGTGCAATGGCAAGTCGCCTCATGAGAAAGATTTGTGAGATCGCTTTTTCGACAAAAGAGATCATTTTTGCTTTTGAAGTTTTTAGACCAAGATTAGAGATAAGTCATGTTTTTAACAAACTGACATAGCTTACTCAAAAGTCCAAAAGAGATTCAGACTCAACTCACCTACTTGACATGGCGAAGATCATAAAAGGATAGTTTTAACGAGACTAGTCTCAAGAGCTATCATGACAAGATTTTAATTCAAGTTTAGCATTTTAAGTACCTTAGCATGGCAAAGACTAAACTACATAAAAGTCATGATAGATCTAGCGATTTAGCATAAATCATGGCAAGATGTAAAAGTGAAAGCAGATCATAAGGATAATAAACAAGGCTCCATTTGATTATTATGCAATGCTTGATGAAATACACAAAAATCCAGTTCCCTTGAATGAGATGCATCTTTTAATTGAGTTGAGTTAAGACACACTTAAGAAAATGGAATAACCAAGAATAACTCCCACAACCAAAGGAAATGTAAAGACTTGAGAATCTGAAAATAAAAATAGAAAAGCAACGATCCTTTAGAGCATAGAAAAGATATAGAAAAACTATCGCTCAGACAGGTTCTTATCTACCCCATATGATTCTAGGACTATGGTCACCGATCTACACATACACTAAGGAGCAAACAACTTTGTCGCCCTGTCTGCAAGGGTGGCCGACCCTTGCTAGATCCTATAAGAAGTGAGTAAGCTCTACTTAGAGAAGGAAGAACCGGCTAATAAGCAAGCATCCTAGAAGCACAAGACAAGAAGTAGTAGTCAAAGCAATTTGGCAGAGAGACACTCTAACCTATCTTTGGAAGGACTTGACCAAAATATTTAAAGAAATGAAACGTAGAAAGGAGTAAGTATAATATAACATAATATAATATAATATAGTAGTAGCACAACGCTCCCCCTCAAGTGATCGTGGGACAAACCACTAAGCTCTCCTCAGAAATTTGGCAAGGAACCGAGATCCGGAGGCTTAGTGAAGATATCGCCATAGCTGGTGCTCACTCTCCACAAGCTGGAGCACAATGTCACCCTTCTCTACATGGTCTCTAAGAAAGTGATATCGATATCAATATGCTTGGTCGAGAATGTTGCCTTTGGGTTCTTGGCAATGCAAATTGCGACGTGTTATCGCGAGAAGAGTGGAACGCGATCGATAGATAGCGAAATCCTGCAGGTCGAGACCATCAAAGCAGCTTGGCTCACGACAATCGCCCGTCGCAAAGAAGCATTTGCCTCGGCCTCTGCGATCAGTGGTGCGCAACAGCCGGATTGCTTCCTTGGCGACCGGAGACAAGAGAAGTGCCAATGAATTGGCAAGTGCGAGAAGTGCTCTTCCTATCTATCCTGACCCAAGCCAAAATCGTGGAGAAGGCTCTAAGAGATAGACAAGAAGAGGAAGAGTACGGATGCCATAGTCAATGGTAGCTCGAAAGTAAAAGAAAAATGCGCCACCGCTTTGGCGGTGAGATACGCGAGAGAAGCACCGAGCACAAAAGACACACGAGAAAAATGTATATGCGGTCTCGAGGTGTGAGGTACAAGAGAGAGCCAATCATGCTCTGAACTCCTTTTGGTCAACACGAGTTCGCCGTCTTCATACGGATCGAGGCATTTGTAGATGCCATCGGAGTTGATCGGCTTTCCATCATTCATGTCGAAAGCGCTTGGAGGTCTCAGTGTATTTGCCTTGATGAAGAAAGGTACCTCAGTCTGTTTGATTTGGAAGCCAAGGAAGAAGCTCAACTCGCCCATCATGCTCATTTCAAACTCAGAGCTCATGACATCGGAAAAGCGGGAAGCGAGGCGCGAGGAGCCGCCAAGATAATGTCATCCATAAATCTGGCGAGCGGAAGATCGGTGCCTAGACGGCGGATGAACAAGGTCTTGTCAATTTTACCCATCTCAAAACCATGGCTCGTGAGATAGGACTTAAGCCTTTCATACCAAGCTCAGGGCTCGCTTGAGTCCATACAAAGCTTTGGAAAGCACTTGTAGACATGGTTAGGGTATCGGGGTTCTCGAAACCAGAGGTCATCTCACATAGACTTCTTCCTCAATAAGGCCATTGAGGAAGGCACTCTTGACATCCATCGGTAAAGCTTGAAACCCTTAGAAGGCTGCAAAGGCAAGCGATTCTAATGGCTTCAAGTCTAGCTACGAGGGCAAAGGTCTCTTGAAATCTAGACCCTCAACAGAGAGTACCCACGAGCTACCGTCTAGCCTTGTTTGAATGACTAACCCATCTTCACTTTGCTTGTTCTTGAACACCCATTTGGTCCCAATGATATTGTGACCTTGAGGGGCTCAACAGGGACCGAGACCTTGTTCCTTTCAAAGTTTTCCAATTCCTCGTGCATGGCGTTAGTCCATGACTCATCGAAAGAGCATGACAAACATCTTTGGGCTCAAGCGAGGCAACAAAGGCGAGAATGGAGACAGAATAGAGACATGCGGTTTTGAGCAGTGACTCGCTCAAAGAGATCTCCAATTATCTGCTCTGAAGGATGGTCCTTTTGAATGTGTCTTGGAGGTCAGTGAGATGAAGAAGTGGCCTCTACCTCAATAGCGAGCGAGATAGGGCAGAGCCACTAGCTTGAAGCTGCAAGGTAAGGGTGATCTCCTCGAGTGCGGTGGAAGAGGGCACCTCAAGAAGAAGAAGAAGCTGGATCGGGTAAACAACCCTCATCTCCATCCTCCTCATCGTCCCACAAAGATGGACTCGGTACTCTAAGGAACACGAGATATCGTGCCTAGTCCTGGTGGCCTCATCGAAGGTCACCTCACTGAGTTTCTAACAATTTACTAGATTGCGATTCGGACTCTATAGGCACGAGAAGAAGTCGAGTAACCCGAAAGATCCCATCACAAGATCGTGACTCGAACTTATCTAGGTTCCCGGACTTGAGAATAAAACACTTGCAACCAAACACACGAAAATGCGAGGCCATTTGGGTTTCGCCCATATCTCAACTCATACAGTCGCGATGCAAGAGTGCCAGAAGAAAAACTCTGTTAGAAACATGACAAGCGATGCAATTCCCTCATTAAAACTTCCTCGCCCCAAGATGCTTCTCAGATCCAAGTTCTGCAAGAGAATAAGATCAGACTCCCTCCCTCTGTCTTTTCCGCTTTGCTAATCTTCCTCTACTTGGTAGGAGTAGTTTAGGTGGTGCGGGAGGAAGAAAGAAAGTCGAGCGTCTTCTCCTTTGTCCTTTTTTGCAACACAGAGCACCCTCTTTTTGTAATCCTACTGACTTCCAGAGGCTTTTTTTGTATTGAGCATGGCGTAGCTAGGACCCCTCAATCATGTTTGAGCCTATGTTCTGGGGCCCAAAAGGAGAATGGAATGCTGCGAACGCGTTCATTGGATAAGGTGCATATCCCTTACCACTAAAGGAAAGGCTCGACGAAGGGGAGATTTGCGGGGTAAAAGGCACGCTTTCGGAGATTGAGATGTCGATTTGTTTTTCATCGTAAAAGGAAGAAGGCGAGGATAGCGGCCTTCCTTCCAGGCTTTGCTGCGACATTCTAATAAAGAATTCCGGCTCGGCGAAAGTACCAGCAACAACATAAAGAAAGGGTCCATGTAGCTACATTGGCCATGTCAAAATGTCAAAGTGATATCAAAAATCTAACAAAGACCACATTAAGAGTCAATCAGTCTGTATTGAATTATTTTGCTCAATATTTCTCAAAAGCCCATTTGTCACAGTTTTCTCATATGCAATGAATATTGAAGTTGATTAATGATCTAACTTAGTGACAAGATCACGGACTAGGCCATCCACAAACTCATCCTAAGCTTCGACCGGAAGTTACATGGACCCCTTTCTTTATGTTGTTGCAGCGCTTTCCGGACGGCCGAATTCTTTATTAGAGCGTCGTAAAGCCCGAAGGAAGGTTTCTATCCCTCAACTTGGCTAAAACCACAGGCTACCAACCTAGCCTTGTTTCTAATCACAGAACCATTCTCATTTTGTTTGTTTTTGAACACCCAGTAGTTCCTATAACATTATGACCACTAGGAGGTTCTACTAGATTCCGGACCTTATTCCTCTCAAAATTCTCTAACTCCTCATGCATGGCATTGACCCAACTAGAATCGAGATAAAGCATGTGATATATCGCGGGTTCAAAAGAAGCTACAAAAGGTAATGAGAATAGAGGTTTGGATCATGATACAGAGCGAGTGACTCGTTCATGGAGATTACCTATCATCCGATCCAGAGGGTGTCTTGCGCTTTGAATGTGAAGTGGCGCTGGAGAGGAAAGTACCTCTAGATGCCTCCTCCTAGTAAGCATAAGACAATCTTGATTTTTATTTTTCACAAGAGCGCTTTGTAAGTCTTGCTACGACTATATCATGGTCGTAAGTCCTTCTCGACCACTACATAGTTGTAGGTCCTTCTCGATTGCTACCGGTCGTAAGTTCTTCTACGACCGGGTAAACTACGACCACCTTATAATCAAACCTACAGAGAAGTGGGTCTAATTGATTAAAGAATCCGAGCGGTCTTCACGCTATTATTCCGCTTATTAATGGTGCGTAATTATCCCATTATCTCTGGAAGATAATTGCGAGACGGCGTGAAGAAAGCCGAGGCGCCGGTAATGTTGGACCGAAAAGGCGACTAGAGGGGGTGAATAGGAGCACGCTCACTTTTTCACAAAATATGAATTCAACACAATTTCACTCCAATAGCTATGATGAAGCTATGAAGATCAATATATCGATCTGTGGAAGACTAGTATTGAATCCAATTAAACCCTAAGCAATGCGACAAAAATCGCAAGAATCAAATCTTAACGAGGTGGCGGTCGGCCATTGTTATCTGGTGGTCGGCCGGCACCAAAATCGGTCGACCTCGGTGTGGGCGGGTCGGACCGGCACCAAAATCGGTCGACCTCGGTGTGGGGCGGTCCGGCCGTGAGCTCGAGCAGATAAAACGGCCGATGGCGAAGTTGCAATTAGGTCTAACTTTTGATTCTCAACTCCAAACTTCACGAAACTTTGCACACACCTTCTCTATGATATTAAGGACCTATTCAATCAACAATTATGATAATTCTTGGACGAACAAATATCTTTTACGATCTGATTGAAGAAGGGTGCAAAAGCGGGCAAAAGTGAAAACTAGATCCAATCGCTTGCTCGTGGGTGATTGATGATCAAATTGATCCTAGATGGGTTCCCACATCACGACAAGCTAATCCACGTGAAAGAATCAATCAAAAACTCGTGGATCAAAGAAAGCCCTAAAATCACGAAATTGAAAGCAAGAGCGAAAAGAGACTTATCTCAAGCAAACCTTGCATTGATTAAGAACGTGATCGTCATTTGGATTACACCACGCCATCATGGATCGATGGTCAATCCAAGATCACGAAATTCTCCTCAAACCATAAAGAGCCCTAGCCTCCACCTCAACTCCCCTAAGCCAATTAGGGTTTTGCAACAAAAGAGGCGAGAGAGAGAGAGCTTGATGGTGCGACCACCACCTCCCCTATTTATAGTGGAGGCCTAGACTCCTAAGGTTTGACTCCATTGGGCTCCGTTAAGGCCCACTAACAAGCGGGTCACACACGCACGCCATGCAGCGCCGTCTTTAACCTTTTGACCTAAACCGCTTCACCATGCGTCATGGATTCGCCAATAGGTCACCCTTGTCCATCTTGTGTCACGCTTGAGTCGTTGACCTCACGACATCGTCGATCGTTACGGACCTCAACTCTTCAAGTCTAGTCCGATTCTCCTCGCCGTTGACCGTCGTTGACCACCAAGCAACCTGCACAACCACGACAAGCAAACACGAATTCGGAACAAGTTCTTCACAACTTGACCCATGTTAGTCAAAACATGCATCATGCAAATCATATGCCACGATACCAATGACTTTGACCTAACCAATCAACATTGCCACGAAGTTGGCGGCGTTCAAGTCGATCTGGGTCGGCCGCTCGGGTGAGCGGTCGGACCGCCCATGGCGGTCGGACCGCTCCACGTGAGCGGTCGGACCGCCTGGGACAACGAAATTCAACCCCAAAATCCGAAACCTCTGAAACTTTAAACCAATAGAACTTTTCTTGGAGACTCCAAAAATCATGAGACCAAGTGCATTGGGATCCCTCACTTGCCTACAACACCTATTTTGGCCCACTCATTTTGACCACTTTGGTCATCGCCGGTCCGACCAACCTACATGGCGGTCCGACCGATTTGGGACCGGTCGGACCGCCGTAAGGACCGGTCGGACCGCCCATCGATGGCTGTAACTTTGTCGAAAACGCGTGAAACGACAAACCGTAAACGCCATTGCCAATTGTCACATCATCCTAAGATCTGGAACATATCCACATGAAATCCACAATCTCCCCCTTGATGAACACATTGGCAATTATCCAAAAAATGTAAGTAAGAGGTTTGAAAACGAGTTTACTCATGGTTTTAGCACAAAGACACAACTTGGTCCATAAGCAAGAAAAAGCAATGAAAATGACCAAGCTGGCATCAGAATAGTATAGGCATGTGAGACAAGGCAAAAGTAAGCATCAAAACTTTGATTTCCAGAAAAAGGTCAAAATTCTCACATAAGGTCCATATGAAAGAACAATTGTTCAATTGACCTATGATCATTGTGAGGATAAAAGAATGCAATTCAAGTTCAGAATATTCAATAAAACAATAAGAATGCAACTCAAGAACTCCCCTCACTATGATCCTCGATTTTCAAAAACTTTCAACTTTTCAGTTACTCCCCCTTTGTTTAATCTTCTCCCCCAACAAAGAAATATCTTCTCATTAACACATCTTCTTCAAATAAAAATAGCAAAGAAATATAACACATCTTCTCCCAAAGAAATATCTTCTCATTAATTAACACATCTTCTCCCCTTTGACAATGGATTCATCAAGGAATCACGCCTTCCTCTCATCGAGAGATAACCAATAGATGATAAAGAAAGAAGCGAAAATAAAAGAAGCATAAGCAGGTATGCATGAAGTGCAATGGGTGGCTTCATTTTTTGAATTTTTCAATTTTGATTACAAGAAGCTTTGGAGATTACCCAAAAGAACAAGCTAGTATCTCTAATATTGCACAAACGACATATCAAGCTGGCAGGCGCTAGCAAGATCATGGTAAGACATATATATCAAAGCTAAGCACAAAGGCTCAAAAGTAAAGCGATGGGTTTGATCAATTTAAGCAACGCTTCAAATTGACAAGTTCATCAACGAGGATCCTAAAGTGAAATTGGCCATGTCAAATGTCAAAGTGAGATCAAAAATCTAACAAAGACCACATTAAGAGTCAATCAAGTCCCGTATTGAATCATTTTGCTCAATATTTTATAAACGCCCATTTGTCAACATTTTTCTCATTTGCATTGAATATTGAAGTTGACTAATGATCTAACTTAGTGACAAGATCACGGACTAGGAGCCATCCACAAACTCATCCTAAGCTTGACCAAAAGTTGATTAAAGGTATATCTTAGTAAAGAAGATCTGGACTAGGAGCCATCCACAAACTCTTTCTAAGCTTCTACAAGGCGACAAATCTTGAGGTTCATGTCATTTCGACAAGCGGTCCCCATGAGATCGTCGGTTCATCAAACTATCTCCAAGTTCATGTCATTTGACAAGCGGTCTCGTAAGAATAGTTTGGCACAATTTAAGCATAAGACAATCTTGATTTTCATTTTTCACAAGAGCGGTTTTAGAATCTCAAGAACACAAAAGCTCAAGTAATGGTCAATTTTAGATCAAAGAGCTTAACAAAGCAATTACAGCAGGGCCAATGTCACAAGAGGAGCACTAATTACGCAACTTCGCTAAAACATCCACAAATTGCAATTTCTTAGCTTGAGTTGTTTAAAAGGTTCTAGCTCATATAGCAAAGACTTAGCTACACATGTAAAAGCATGATAATTCTAGCAAGTCAAAGAACTGGACATGACATTGAGCAAGAATTGAAATACAAAAGCTCTAAAGGGTAATAGGCAAAGCTTCATCAATTTCAAAAGATAAGCAGAAAATCTTATATTACAATGCATCTTTTGGATTTTTCATACCACTTCTTGTAACCACTTGTTGTTACCACTTGTTATTACCACTTGTTGGATTTTTCATATGAATGCAATATGATACAATGAGATGCAAATAAAAAGCCTAAAAACTTAAAAAGTTCAAAAAGATCACTAAGTTCAGAAAAAGAACAATAAAAGATCAAAAGAACAAGGAAAGATCAGACAAGATCAAACTCCCCCTCAAACCAACCCATAAGGATAAATAACTCCTAACTCTCTTCTCAAGGTGGCAAACCTAGTTGGGTCTAAAGATTTGGTGATGATAAAAACAAGAGACAAGATAAGTGACTAATGGGTGACAAGCGCTGAGGTACTCTTCCTATCTAGCCGACGACCGCACAATTAGGATAAGAAAAACCCCGAATGGACAAAGATAAAGAACGGGAATATCAATTGCCATACAAAGAGAGTAGAGTGTAAGTACTGAATAAGAGCTTAACGGCTGGCGATGGGAAGTTCTCGGAGATGCTTGAGACCCGTCGATCCGCGTGAAGGAGGTGAACCATCTTGAGTCTCCGCAATATGATGTGAGCGATCGGTCGACAAAGCACGTGCCCTTCCTCTTTCGCGGCAATCACGAAAAATCAAGGCCTGGAAGAGCGATGTGTCTCGATCACGGGGTTAGTTAAACAAGACTTGGGAACCCGATCTTGAGACACACGTCTGCGAGTAGTATGCAAAGCGAAGTGTTATCCTTGACTTCATCTAAAATTCATTATGAGCAATGTTTAAGTTAACATGGAATTAAAGCATCGGCGATCGGACCGCGTTGTCTTTGTGATCGGGCCGGTGACCATCGGTCGGACCGGTGACCACCGTGATCGAGCCGTGACTGAAGAACATGAGAATTAGGATATGTAGAAGCATGATGATTAGCATGTGAGAAAATCCTAATCGAGTTTATTCCTTTCGGTGTTACCATGTCTCATAAAAGCTCTAGGTTGCTGAATGAAATTCTATCAAGATTTTTCCTATCATTTTCAACCTCATGTGAAATTCAATTAAATGCCCACCTTTCTTGCAATAAGTGCAATGGTACTTGGTACCACTAGAAGAAGCACCATTCGAATTAATACAAGGTTGGGCAAAACTGCAGATTTAAAAGATGTTTTTGCGAGTTGGGTTTTGAATTCAATTAAACCTTTTCCAAGACTTGAATGACTTTTGGGTTTGAATTGTCTTGAAAAGAATTGAATCCTAAACCTTGCTTCTTATAAGGAGTTTTAGACTTGTCAAGAATCATGTTTAATTGTTTCTTACCTTTAGAAAATTTCTCTAATGTATCATGAAGGTAAGCATTTTCTTTTCTCAAGTTAACACAAGCATCACAAGTTTTATCCATTGATTTCTCCTTATACAAAGCAATTTCAAGCTTAAGAGCGGAACATGAAGCACAAGTAGTATTTTCAATATTGTCCTTAAGCTTAGCATATTTGACTCTAGCGACTTCTAAGATATCTTTGATTTCACGTTCTTTTCTAAGCATGAAGTGCAAGGGCTAGAATCAATCACATCGAAGCAATCAACTTGCTAGACTCTAAGCATTTTTCACAAGGAGCGATTTAATTTCAATTAGCTCGGTTCTAGCATTTTCAAGTTGTTGTAAAGCAATATTATGAGCAGATTGTAAATTGGTAATTTCGAATGCATAGCATGACAAGATAAACATTCATCGAGTTCAAGAGTCTTAACATTTGCAAGTTCTAGTTTGGTTTACCAATTTTTGACTCTAGTTTCTTATTTTTAGTCATGACAAATTCTAGCGCTTCATCTTGACTAAGCACTTGCTCAACTATAGAATTATATTTAGCAGAAAGCTCATCATAAGAAAAAGATACCTCATCATTATCAATGTCGTCGGTGTCAGCCATGAAGCACATGCCAGTAAAGTCCTTGGCCTTCCCTTTCTTTTCCTCTTCGCTCCCGGAGTCCACATCACTAATGGATTGCTCTCCAAAAGCGGCAAGGACCCGGTGAGCGGCCTTTATGAGCTTGACAGCATCATACTCAGAGTTGTTCTCATGAGGCTTCTTCCAAGCTGTCTTCTCCTCCCTGTGCTTACCCTTACCTTTTAGCTTGGGGCAATTGGCCCGGATGTGGTAAAGCTCTCCACACTCATAGCAAGTAACAGGACCACCTCTCTTTTTATTTCTCACATTATTGTAAGCCCGTGTGAATTTTTTAGCTAAAAGGGCTAACTCAACCTCAGGGATATTCTCAAGCTCCTCTTCATGAATAGCAGATAAACAAGCAAATGAAAATCCAGAAGAAGATTCAAAAGAGTCATCAAAAGCCTTTTTGAGAGGATCTGCTACCAAAGCTAAATTATCTTTCTTGGGATGATCAACTCTTTTAATTTCATGAATCTTGAGTTTACTATAAAGTAATTCTAAAGTAAGACTTGAAAGATCAACATTCTCTTCTATAGCAGTAGCCTTCATCTCCCACTCCTTGGTGTTGATTGCAGCCAAGAGGTGGGTGGCATTTTCAGATTGAGAATATTCAATATCAACAGCTTTCATTTGATTAATCACTTTATTAAAACGACTGAAAATATCATCGATGCTCTCTCCAGGACGCATCTCAAATTTGTTATAATCACGCTTATAGATTGTTTGGCGCACTTTCTTAATTTGAGACGAACCCTCATGATATGTTTCGAGAGTGTTCCAAATCTCATGCGCAGTCGCAAAATTGCAAATCCTATCATATTCTTGTCTACCAAGCGCACCATATAAAAGATTCTTGGCCTTGTTGTTGTTAGCCAAAAGAACCACAGAAGCAGGAGTTTCAACCTCAGGAATAATGAGCGGGGATCGAACAACGTCCCACAAAGCTTGTCCCTCACTCTCAAGGAATACTCGCATACGATTCTTCCAATAGGCATAGTCTTGTCCATTGAACATATGCGGTTTTGTAGTGAATCTATCCATCGCCAAAGTTCAGTGACCGGTTAAGATCAAGATTGAACTAACCGGGCTCTGATACCACTTGTTGGACCGAAAAGGCGACTAGAGGGGGTGAATAGGAGCACGCTCACTTTTTCACAAAATATGAATTCAACACAATTTCACTCCAATAGCTATGATGAAGCTATGAAGATCAATATATCAGTACAGCGGAAGACTAGTATTGAATCCAATTAAACCCTAAGCAATGCGACAAAAATCGCCAAGAATCAAATCTTAACAGGTGGCGGTCGGCCCATTGTTATCTGGCGGTCGGCCGGCACCAAAATCGGTCTGACCTCTGGTGTGGGGCGGTCGGACCGGCACCAAAATCGGTCTGACCTCTGGTGTGGGGCGGTCCGACCGGCAGCTCGAGCAGATAAAAGCGGCCGATGGCGAAGTTGCAATTAGGTCTAACTTTTGATTCTCAACTCCAAACTTCACGAAACTTTGCACACACTTCTCTATGATATTAAGGACCTATTCAATCAACAATTATGATAATTCTTGGACGAACAAATATCTTTTACGATCTGATTGAAGAAGGGTGCAAAACCGGGCAAAAGTGAAAACTAGATCCAATCGCTTGCTCGTGGGTGATTGATGATCAAATTGATCCTAGATGGGTTCCCACACATCACAGCAAGCTAATCCACGTGAAAGAATCAATCAAAACTCGTGGATCAAAGAAAGCCCTAAAATCACGAAATTGAAAGCAAGAGCGAAAAGAGACTTATCTCAAGCAAACCTTGCATTGATTAAGAGCGTGATCGTCATTGGATTACACCCACGCCATCATGGATCAGTGGTCAATCCAAGATCACGAAATTCTCCTCAAACCATAAAGAGCCCTAGCCTCCACCTCAACTCCCCTAAGCCAATTAGGGTTTTGCAACAAAAGAGGCGAGAGAGAGAGAGAGCTTGATGGTGCAGCCACCACCTCCCCCTATTTATAGTGGAGGCCTAGACTCCTAAGGTTTGACTCCATTGGGCTCCCGTTAAGGCCCACTAACAAACGGGTCACACACGCACGCGCCATAAGCGCCGTCTTTAACCTTTGACCTAAACCGCTTCACCATGCGTCATGGATTCGCCAATAGGTCACCCTTGTCCATCTTGTGTCACGCTTGAGTCGTTGACCTCACCCGGCATCGTCGATCGTTCTGGACCTCAACTCTTCAAGTCTAGTCCCGATTCTCCTCGCCGTTGACCGTCGTTGACCACCAAGCAACCTGCACAACCACAGACAAGCAAACACGAATTCGGGAACAAGTTCTTCACAACTTGACCCATGTTAGTCAAAACATGCATCATGCAAATCATATGCCACGATACCAATGACTTTGACCTAACCAATCAACATTGCCACGAAGTTGGCCGACGTTCAAGTCGATCTGGTCGACCGCTCGGTGAGCGGTCGGACCGCCCATGGCGGTCGGACCGCTCCACAATGAGCGGTCGGACCGCCTGAGACTTAACCAAATTCAACCCCTGAAAATCCGAAACCTTCTGGAAACTTTAAACCAATAGAACTTTTTACTGGAGACTCCAAAAATCATGAGACCAAGTGCATTGGGATCCCCTCACTTGCCTACAACACCTATTTTTGGCCCAGCTCATTTTGACCACTTTGGTCATCGCCGGTCCGACCGCCCTACATGGCCGGTCCGACCGATTTAGGACCGATCGGACCGCTGGTACAAGGACGGTCGGACCGCCCCGCCGATAAGCTCAGTAACTTTGTCGAAAGCGCGTGAAACGACAAACCGTAGACGCCATTGCCAATTGTCACATCATCCTAAGATCTGGAACATATCCACATGAAATCCACAGGTAATTACTGCCATCATGCGCCCGTTACTGGATTAATTAGGCGCATCTCCCGCAGGGCAAAATGGCTACTTCTTCACGACTATATAAGGGCATCGATCAGAGAGATAGAAGGAGGGCGAACAAGAGCTAGTCAAGTAGGAACACAAGTGCTATTCTCTGTAATAGTCTTAGTCTTTTACTTGATCATCAAGAATACCATACACACAGGATTAGGGTTATTATTCTCTCCGGAGAAGACCTGAACCTGTCTAAACATCCCGTGTCAATCCACTCTGCGTGATCTTATCTCTAGGAGACCCCCCGAATCAAACAATCTTTACGTAAGATCGGTTCTAATACACCGACACTCCTAAATAGATATAACTCGGAATAAAAATTTAACCAAAAATAGCAATTGGATTAATATACGATTTCAAAAAAATTTGGAATAAAAATAAAATAAAAATAGTATCTTGATTTTGATACGAATTCCAAAGTAAAATCTATAAATAATTGTAATTCAGCATAAAAATTAAATAAAAATTAACAATTGTATTAGTTTACTAATTACAACAAAAAATAATTGAAATTAGGGACAACAAATAAAAGAAAATTTACAATTTGATTTTCATACGAATTCCAAAGTAAAATCCCTTAATAACTAAAATTTTGAATAAATTAAATATAAGTTATAATGAGTATTTCATGAATGGTGTCGGAGGTGGCCACGAAAGAGTGCAATCATGTCAATTTGTACTACAAGAAAACATTGATCCACAAGAAAACGAATAGCCAAGGCAGCGGCGACAAAGATGAGAACAATTCCATGATGCTCACCTTATCTGTTCGACAAGGGCAATGTTGTGCACTCGCTGGAGCCGTTGAAGAGAAAAACCAGAGTCAAAGGAGCCAAGTGTTGTGACGACGAATGGTGAGTATCGACGTTGTTTAAGAAGTCAATAGACAAAGAAACTCAATAATGGGGAAGACATAGCAGAGAGGAGCTATCGACGATATGTGATCATCGGGTAGCTAGGAGCATACCATCGTTGGTGAGTGACATGGCGTCACTAGCGATAGCGAGAAGATTCTCCATATCGTTAGACAACGACTACGGCAGATATACCGACATCGGTGAAGATAGGAGGTCATCACAGTAAGTAAGGAAGTCACATAATTAAGTTGGACAACGTCGAAGAAGATGAGCGACCGGCACGAGAGAATAAGATATCGAACATGTATAATATCGTGCATCTGTATATACATGCATGCATCCTACGAATGAAAGCATGGGCGTACAGAAACAAAGGAACAAAGAGCTCGGAGTAGAGAAAGCGCAACGGTAAGGAATAGGCTTGGGGCCACTAGAGAGAGCGTGACGGGTGTCCCGGCAGGGATCGATGATATTTGCATGCATATACGTGTAGATATCACAACGGTTATCATCAAGCGATAATTGAAGAGAAGTAAAAGATAACTATATGGTAGAGTGTTGCATTGGAAGTGATAGCAGCTGAGAGATATCGATCAAGAATTGGGCTTGCTCTTGGAGGTTGAAGCTGAAAAATTGTGGCGGGGAGAAGAGATAGAAGATACACGGTTCAGTAGAGCAACCGACGTTAGAGAAGATAAGTTTAAGGTAGGTCACCTATGGTGTATCGGTGTATACGCGGGCAAGGTACTCTAATACCACATAAACTAATAAGATAATTTTGTTGCATATATAATCAATGTATTGCTTGAGAGTAACAGAGGTACATGTGCATACAAACATTTTGAAAAAGAGTTAAGGGCATGCAGCTACATAATGCATATATAGTAGAGAGTGGTTAACTTATTATAATCGTGATTTTGTTTCATCAAAGCTCATACTTCAATTACGTTACTCAAGTTGTATTTTTTTCTTCAAGCTTCTATTGTCATTTTCTAATATTTATGATATCTTAAAAATCTAAATAACTACAAGATATGTAAATATATTATGAAGTATCTAAGTTGTATCATTTGTCACTACAAACTTAAAAATAAATTTAGCCGCGCGAATGAGCGGGCCACCCTGCTAGTTCTTATTAAATGTTAAATGAGTACAACTACTTAGCCTCTTTAAAAAGTTATAAAAAAAGGACTATAACTACACTCTTAATTTTCTCAATAAACAAATAATTTAAAACGAAGACTCCGAGACCATTGCCAGGTATCATGAAACAGAGGGATTAGCTATTAAATTTAGAAGGCATCTTCCGGGGTCCGGGCCTCCCTCTCTCTCCTCTTAAGAGCCTTAGAGGCTAATTTTTTATTCATCGGAGATACTCTATTGCCTATCTGCTAGTTTATATATATCTATCTTAATACCAGCGTGGATTGTATTCCATAATTTTTTTTTCCCCTTTTTGCAGTAATTGTATTCCATAGTTCTTTATGTTCCATAACAACGTTGTTTGTACGAAATTTTGTGTTTGGATTGAAATTTGGACAAATTATGCTATTTACAAAAGATTAAAATGACATCTCCGATTAATAGGTAGGGCAAAAAAAAAAGGCATACACAAGTTCATGCAGGCGATGATAGTCGTGTATGATCAGGACAAGCGCTGGCTGACACCGAGGGCGTCGCATCGGAGATACTCAAGGAACACGAGCAGGTTATTAATTTATGTACTTATATTAAGATTTAAGATGTCGAGGTGAGCAATGTGGCTGCTGTCGCGGTGAAGTGAACGGATGGCTCAAGATTTCACCATGGAGAGGTTCGTGAATCGGAGTTTGACATGCACATGTGTACATGTTGCGGGACAAATCTCGCGGTCCTATAGTACCATTTCCATTCCGATTCTGCCCAGGATCTGTAGCAACACGTGACGATAGGTACTGTAGCAACACGTGAAGGTGCGGTGTGCAACGACTGTCGTATAGGGTCAACGGTGCGGTGTGCAACGACTGTCGTATAGGGTCAACGATGAGCGATGTCATAGTCTCTCTCCTACAACCATTGCATCTCGGGGCAAGAAGGACGTTGCTGTTGCCCCGCATCGGTTGCCTTTGCCGCCGGCGACTCCCGCGACGTCAATCGACGTTGGAGGGTTGTTGTCCCCAATGTTGTTCATCGAGGCTTCATTAATCCTCTTCTACGTGATACAATGTTGTCATCGTACCCTCTCATCAACATGGGGGCACCAAGGATTTCAACTGTGACCACCACCGTAGCTCAAGGACAAGGCGCCTCGTTGTGAGGGGGTATAATGCTATAGACTAAGATTCCAGTGAGGCACTGTAGCAATATAAATAAAGAATTCAACTAAGTTTCAGAACCTCGCTACCTTACCAGAGAAGAGCTTTGCCAACGGTTAGATAAGAGCGAGTATCCAACCCTAGATCTTCGGACCCGTACCAATCAACCACCGCAACATTTAACCATCTATTTATAGATGCTTGCATTCGATGGTTAGGTGCTTAAGTGGAAGCTCGGTGATGTGGCATATTATCTCGGTAATGGAAAAATGCCTACACATTTACACATCTGTAGTGCATACGTACGTACTACGAGATGATCTCAACCTCCGATTTCTTCTCATGCTCTATCCCATCCATGATCTAGCATCTTTTCAATCTCATCGCAACGCCAGCCAGACCAGCGGAGGGCAGGAGACGGAAGCAATTAAAGGACAAGCTCAGCTTCAGCAGGAACAACCGAACCAGCTGGCGTAGATGCGACGCCGGAAAGTCATATGGGCCCGCGCGTCACATGCGCTGCAGCCAGCCAGCCACGCACGCTCGCCGAGGTGAGTTTTCGGCACATCCTCGTCACGAGGAAACATTGGTATTAAAGACAAAGCAAGATCCATCAATCCAAAAGGAACAGTTCAGAGTCCAAACCACATGACCAAAATATAGTTTAACGTTCCATGTTTGACAGTCTAGGCTTTAACACTAAATCTGTAATTAAGAGTTCTAATTTATAATTCATAAATAGACTTCGTAGTGTTAAAAAGGTATTGTATTATGCAAAGGCCACCAAACAAAAGATCATCTTGCCCAACTTGTCGTGACGTCTTCATGTCATCCGATTATCCAAAGCATCCAATGAGCCTACAATACGTACACACAATCGGCAGATCATGAGCATGAAATATAATTGTACACCAAGCAGTTTCACCAATGTAAATTTACTGTACAAGAATATTACAAAAATTCTGTTTCTGAAAATGAGTAGCATGAGTTCAAATGGACCGCAACTACACAGGAGCTCAGCTAGTTCACATGGAACTGCAAACATGGGAACTTTCCGGTGGAGATAGGGAATATGTTAAAGCAAAAGTCACTTTGAAGGGGGAAAAAATGGTATCAGGCCAACTGAGAAATATGCATGCAATGTGACGGCTGGAGAGCTTCCACAGATTATTAATACAAGCTAAAAAGGCAGCAGTTCAGATCATAATAGTAGCCTTGGTGACTGAGCAAGAAAAAGAGTCATGACTTGTGAGTTATGAATATACGACGATTGACGAACAAACAAATTGCATAGATTGATAAATCGTGTTTCTGGTAACTATAATCTGAGTCATTTTTATACATATACGCAGGGGCAGACCCAGGCCTGGTGCTAGGTGAGCTAAAGCACCAAACCGACTCAATCCGTCCCATGTAGCACCCTAAGTCCTAACATGCCAACCCTTAGCCTCAGCTCCCGCACGCACATCCCCTAACCGCCCCTGCTACCGCACGACACCCCCGAGATCCCCACCACCCGTCGCCTCCCAACTCCCTCCGCCCGCCGTCCCGAGGCCCTAGCCCCTTACTGATGGCGGCGACCGCCTCGCTCCACCCTACTCCGCCCCTCTGGAGACTGGCCCTGCGCTCGGCCCGGCTTTCTCCCTTCGACCCCACGCAATGCCCGGATCTGCCCGCCGCCCCGAGCCCAAGGCCCGAGTCCCCGACCGATTGTATAGGACCCTCTTCGGCCGTTGGTCTTAGGAGGCGATCACTCAATATCTTATCCAGTTGTTAGGGCTGTGTCTGAAAAGCTTGGTGGACCTGTCCACATTCTTCGCCTTGACGCACATCCAGATATTATCTATGATGCTTTCGAAGGACGCGATTTTGATGTATCGTCCTTCTCATTCTGCTTCTGTACCTTCACATTGATTTTTGATGTGTTTCAGGTTGGACTTAGATCAATTACTAAAGAAGGACGCGAGCAAGGGAAGAGATTTGGTGTGGAACAGTATGAGATGCGTGCCTTCTCTAAAGATCAGGAGAAGCTTGAAAAACTGTTAACTCGATTTAAAAGTTGATCGAGTTATTTCTGCTATGAATATTTTGAGTTGAGAAATAAAATAGACGATAATTGGATGAGTGACAGTATGGTATGCTATATTGAGCGAGATGCAACGATTAAAGAAGATGATAGCATTTTGCATCTTTCTCGAAGTACAAAATCACATCGGAACAAATTACGTTGTGCTATAACTTAGTGGTATATTTCATTATTTTGTATTTGTGAATTTATCATTCATGTCATTTGCCATTCCGGTTTCTGATTTATATACACTGCTTTGTCTATACAGATGACAATAGTGCCAATATAGCGTAGAGACATATTATGACTCATGTGAGTTTGATGAACCAAATCTCCTTTAATTTGGTATTTATTCGGGCTATAGTTTGCTTTTTTTTTCACTGTTATTTTTTTGTTTCATTATAATATCAGTTGTTGGGAAGTCGGTAGTTATATGTTTTGCTATATTATAATTTAATTACAATCTAGTAAAACTTCTAGCCTCTTATAAAGTTAACCCTCCCTTCCTTTATTTCTGCCGTGCCAGTGGCCGTGACACGATGAAACGAACGGCTGGAGCTCTGGATAGCCTCTAGCCGCCGAAGATTGGCACGGGCCAACGGCAACAAACAAATGCCAGCCGGTGCGGACCCGCGACGCGTGGCATCGTTACCAACATTGCAATGTTAAAAATAAAAACATTGTAATGTTCGATAGTGGCTGGACAAGATGCTACTATTTGGACAGCTGGGTCCCTCATCCATGTGCATATCTATTTGGAGAAGGAATGTCCCTCTGTTCTGCATCAAATATTCGGACTTGGAGCTTTCACCTACAAGATCCAAACCACATAAACACACCATGACTACCCTCATGTTACATCATCGTAACCTTAAACTTGCTCCCGGGCAGCTACGTGTGGCATGAACGTTTTCAGTAACAGTGTGGCTGCAGGAACCCTACGCGTTGCTCTGCGATTCAATCTGCCCCTCGATCTGCACCATAATCCTCTCCGCGTCCATCCACCAGTCAGCGTCATCACCACCGTTATCCTCCTGCAGATACGTGGATCAGGGTTATACGTTATTACATTTGGACAGACTGGGAACAGCAAAAGCAGTAATGGGGACCACTGACCAAGTTGCACAAACCAGGAGCATGATCGATGTTTTCGATGCTGTCAGCAAATTTTACCGCTTCCTCCCACCAACTAGGATCCTCCTCACCGCTCTCTGTAACAGGCTTACCATCAGACAGATAACCATTCCTGTTGCTGTCCTCAATATTGATTTCTACAACTTCCCCCTTAAATTCTGCCTGGGCTGAATCAACTATGGAGCTAAGTTCAGGAATCACATCCCAGGGTACAGCACGCAATGGAGAGCGGTAACCTATTCCAGAGCACTGATGTTAAGAAACAAGGATAATCTGCGAATGAGAATTGCTGAGTAATGTTCCTTGCTTACCTTGACAATCAGGATCATAACACTTTTGGTAATATGCGGCTCTTTGGAAATCAACAATGTACATCACTGGTGCATCGTCATGGTTATTGATTAGCAAGAAATAGCAGATTTGAGATAGCAAAGCTCAATGGGGAAATTTTTCTATTGTGGCTTTCTATTTAGCTACTGGCTTCTTTTATAATGGATAGAGATATGGTAAGATGCACTTACGATGTAATGCATCAATTTTCCACGTGTGAACTAGTGGCAAAAGAAACAGAGATGATTGTCTTGCTTAGAGAACACGCTAGGTATTATCTGATAAAAATTGCATACTAACAAAAAAAAACAAGGAATTATTTTTGGAAGCAACACATGAACATTGTACAATAACTACTTTCAACAAAAACAATAAGGAATCAAGTGTCCCAACTCCCAACTCCCAGCAAGAGTAGAGTAGAATACACAGATAGCATGAGCAACAGGAACTCAAGTGCCCTAACAAGGAATTATTTTTGGAAGCAACACATGAACATTGTACAATAACTACTTTCAACAAAAACAATAAGGAATCAAGTGTCCCAACTCCCAACTCCCAGCAAGAGTAGAGTAGAATACACAGATAGCATGAGCAACAGGAACTCAAGTGCCCTAACAAGACTGCAGTAGCATAAACACAGCATGACAACTTTAGTTTTTCTTTTCCTGCTTGTTGCTAAAAGCACCAAATTTTCCAGCAGTTTAATAAGTGATGTACTGACGTCCAAGAAGATAAGTTAGCGGAGCAAAGGTAAAATGTTATGAGATCTCAAATGTTATTATTACCATGATTGCTTTTATGCTCCCTTCCAATATGCTCACAGTACCTGCTCCTTAATATGCTATAGATCATCAAACCGTACTGTGAAAACCAGTACCAGCATCGAATTTTTCCTGCAGCATAATGAATGTGCAAATGTTTCAGTTAATAATGAAATTCTCTACAGTTTGCATCTCAGGATGCAGCATTTCTTGGCCTTCATAAAAGTACGCAAATAAGAGTACTAAGATAAATTTCATCTTACAATGTACTAGTCAGCAGAGAAAAAAAAACCCGGCGGCGGTAACGGTCTTACCGATGGCGAGAGAGAAAAAAAAAACGGCCGGTTTCTTTCCGGTTTAACAAATTCAAATTTCAATTTTTGAATTTCGGCTGGTTTTTAACAAATTCAAGCGAATTTCATCCGGATTCTTTCCAATAACCGTGCCGGTTACCGGTACCGTCCACCAGCTGGGATTTGCACTGGTACCAGTTTTTCTATCCTTGCTAGTCAAATTACAATTTTATTTGTGAAAACGCCAACAATCTGCTGTCCTTTAGCAAATGAAGCAGGCTAACGAGTTCTCAATGTTGGTGTGCAAGGGGGCCTGGGTAGTGGGTAGAGATAATGAGTTAAGCATTTGATAAATGGTATGCATTAGTTGTTCTATTTCATGAATTAGGTTCTTTTAAATAATCACGGATTATGGGGTTTATGGAGCCTAACCCATTCTTGATCCTCACAAATTTTGCCCTACAGAAAAGTATCCAAAAGGCCAGAACAATGAACAATAACTACTGTAGTGATATATTATAGATCAAGTTCTTTGTCATGATTATGTAGTATATATGCACATGAACAGAACTTCAGAATTACAAGACGACTAACAAGCAGACCTAATACAACAAAGTTTTGTAGAATATATAACATAAATAGAAAGATGAACAATTATATCAGGAAAAAAGACCCTAGAAAGACAGAGTTGTTAAGACAAACAACCTGAGACATTTCCAAAAGAAGCTATAGATTCAATAAAGCCATCCAAATCTGAAAAAGGAGATCTTCCATAGGTATATTCAAGAGGAAAATCGCTTCGATATGTAGCAATGGGATCCTTGCAGTTTCTTCCTTGAATCTGGTGCCAGAAAAATAGGGGGGAAAAGCAGCATACTCAAATTAAATCCATTTTGTTAAAAAGAAGTGAAAAGAAGCATCTATGTGAAGGATAATGAATTCCATGACAAATCATTTGGGCACTAGCACGTTTTCAAAACTCCTAAACTGAAAGTTTCACAAGTTTTGAATAAACTGTTCTAATTTAGTGAAGCTTCCAATCGCAGTAGTCATTTATTGCAAATCTTAAATAGGTCAGGCCAAGAGACACCTTGAACAACAAACCTGTTGCAAATCCACACCAACTGTGTTGTTGCTTTAGCATTTATGTTGCTGGTGCAAAATTACAGTAACTCCTGCTATTTCTACTACTTAAAAATTATAGTTGATGGTCGACCGTCCTCCCACCCACACTAGTTTGCCTTGCACTAATCCTTTCTACCTTTTGCACCGACAGGTAGGTCCAGTTCTCTCATGAAAAAAAATCCCACGATCTCATCCACGATTCTTCTCCTTTCTCCTTCCTCCTTCCTACTCTATGTCTCCTATTCTTCCCTTTCTCTCTCTCCCCCTCCCAACTGAGCACCATCGCCACCAGCCTCCTCCCACCCGCCGACGCCACCATTCCCCGCGTGCCACGTCGCCACTTCCTCTCCCACGTGCCGCCGCCTGACCTCCGCCTCCACTCCCGGCCCCTCGGTCCTCGCCCCGCCGTCTCCCCTCCCTACTCCTTCCTCCAAGTCCGAGCCGGCCTCCGGTCATCTCCTCCACATGGACACCGCCGCCGCTGGAACTCATCATCCCTTCCTCTGGCCGCCAGGTCAAGCTCAGCAAGCCATGTCCTCTTCCCCCTCCATGTGCCTCGCCGCACTAGCCACCTAGGTGATGATGGACTGCCACCCCAACCCCACGGACGGCAGCGACAATCCCGAGCTTTAGCCACCACATCCTACGCCTCCCACGCCCACCCGCCATCGGCGACGCCGTCACGCCTTCTCTTCTCGCCTCCCTTGCCCCCTCCCACTCTCCTTCACCTAGGCGCCGTCGCCGCCTCCCCTCGTCAAGTAGAGACCGCCGCCACTACTCCACCGGCCGTCCAGATCCGTTACCCTGCCCCCCTCCTTCCCATCGTCTTCCCCCCTCCTCGCTTCCTTCGTCCACTTCGACGAAATCCATTAGGAGCAGGGGCTACGGTAGATGACGGAGGCGAAGGGGGCGACGGCGGTAATGATGCCACAGGCGGCGAAAAGGCCACTGGCGAGCCCCACGACGTCCTCACCCCAGCCTAGTCTCTCCCTGCCAGCCGAGACTAGACCTCGCCGTCACCTCCTCCCTGTCGTCGTCGGCCCGGCCGCCGAATCTCTCCCTTCCTTGCAGACTCGAACTAGGGGGCGGTGGCGACGCCAAAGGTCCCTTGCTCTGGAAGTCTACACATACCACTCAGTTACGGCGGCTGCATTGGGCCACCGCCGATGACCACTTACCTGCACTAGGTAAGATTTCCCCTTTTCTCCCATCCCTACTTCTGGGTGCTCTTGAGTCTTGACCATCTACTTGTTGTACGGCCGCAGCATCGAGACCGTTGTGCGTGTGCTGGCATGTTTGATTTTTCTTCTTTTAACTAGCGTGTTACAGAGAGTTTTGCTTGCCCAGTCTCAAACTTCTTGAGATTTTGTCACTGTAGTGTTCATGTTTCAGACATGCCAAGCGCATGAGATTGTCTATGTCGTAGTCATACTCGCAGATTTTTAGGAAGTCTCAGTTGCAAGGTCTTGGTTTCTCACTGATCCTATATGCATGGAAGGTTGAGTAGGTGTTTGCAGGATCATAATTTGCTTCTGCAGCTGCCTACTTTTTAATGCTAACAAGATGTTTTATTGAGTGTCTGTTCTTTGGAATGTTATGGAGGCTCCAATATATGTTCTTTCATTTTTTTTGGGTTGTTTTGCCATCTTTTATAAACACTGTGTTGAATAGTTTGACAAAATTATGTGATATTACAGTAATTTGTGTCACTCTTTCCCTCCCTTGTGCCTTAAGTGAGGTTGGTTCTAATGCTGTAAATAGTTCACTATGGCAATGCTCTAAGAATGAATGTTGTCACGATGTAAAGTACATACCAAATTTCGGATACAGAGTATTTGTTAATGATAATATTGTCTTAATGATTTTTTTAGTTGCTACTTGCTCTCCCTGTCTATTTTCTTGTGATCAGTCACAAACTTATAAAGTACAACACAATATAACTTTGATATTGAATTTTCTTGTTCCTGCCAGCCTCCGCAACTTTGTGAACACGAAGATGGCCCCCAAGGTAAGAAGAAAGCGAGTGAATTGCTCAAAATTTGCCCTGATTTTGGTTCCCTTTTCCCATTCTAATTATATGGCGATCTATGAATTTGTAACGAACAAGAAGAGGCAGTGGGAGGCGTTGCTAATCACATGGAGGATGTTGATGTTTATATGCGTGTGAAGGAAAAATGATATTTATTATGCGGTTTAGGATCTAGTATACCGATATGTATGACACTCTTTTGGGGTTCCGTTGCAACGTGTAACGTCCCAAAATTTTGTTTTTTCCTAAATCTTTTGTGTAGATTAGTTCCCCGAAAAATCTCACTAATTTTCCTTAGTTTAACAAAGCTTAATTGGAAATTTTCAAAATTAAAACTATTTAATTTGACTAATGTAAACATCCATTAAATGAAAAACAATGTTGGTTGTGTTCATGTTCCAAATAATTTTCTTGGAATTGTTCCAAATAATTTTCTTGAATTTTCTTGGAATTTTTCGAGTTAGTTTGCTATTTATTTTGCCTCTTCTGAATTTCCAAATTTTTCTTAAAATCCAAAATCAATTCGTTTTTCTTTAATCTCCATGGGCCGAATTGGATCAGCCCATTCCTCTCTCCGCCGGCCCAACTTCTCCACCCGGCCTATCCCCGTTTTCATCCCCGCCAACCCACCTCCATCCCCGCCCCCTCCCCGACCTGAGTTGCCACCACACTGGCTATGCCACCTTTGGCCCACCTTCCACGCGCAAACCCTAGCGCGGCCCACGCTGCAACCGCCAGCCCACTAGTTGCCTCCCCATCGCTGGGCCCGCGTGTCAGCCAATGCCGCTGCCATGTTCGCCGGACTCAGTCGCTGCCATCCTCAGTGTTTGTGCCACACACGACTCTCCACGTTATAAAGCCGCCGCCCCTGTGCGCCCTAGATTCGTCTCGTTTCACCACCCCTTGTGCTCTATCCGCCACCGCCCAGAATTTCTCCGTGCGCCGCCGCTATCTATCGTCTTCTCCATAACCGGCGCCGATCATCGTCGTCGTTCCTCTGCCGTTAAAAATCCCTGAGCCGCCGTAGCCGAGTCATCGGCTCCGCCTCGACCTCCTTTGACGTTTGCGTCCATCCACCGAAGCCCCCGTGCGCTACACCACCAAAGCCGACTTCATCTTCACCTCCGACGACATCCGTGACATCGAAACACTTCTTCCACGCTCCTCGCCATCCCAGTGAGTTACTCCCAAATCCGTTCGCGTCATCTTGTGTTCCACTTCCCGATCTACAATCCTCAACTTTTGATTTCGCATTTCGTCCATCAAACACCGATATCTCCTCTCCTCTTAGGTCGCCGTCCTTCGTCGGCTGTTCCTCGTCTCTTTGGTGAGCTTTGCCGCTCATCGACCCCACCTTCTTCATTCGGACGTCGAGTTCTACACCATACTTCCCCTCCCGTCGTCGGTGCCCTTCCTCGTCGTCGCCGTTGAGCAAGCCGCCGTCGTTCTTTTCCTCGCCGTTGGCGATTGCCGCCGTCTCCCGCCGTCGCACCCGCGTCACCTCATTTGCCACACTTCCCTCTTTCCGTTTTGCCACTTCATTGCCGCCACAGCGAGCCCTAGCTCCGGCGAGCCCTTGTGACTGAGTTCCACCGTGCCACCATGCCACGTCGTTGGCACCATGTCATCAACCACCTGGCCACCACCTCCTGCCAACTCAGCATCGACAGCCTCGTCATCACACACGTGGTGTAACCCATATCAAACCCGTGTAAACCCAGTTCACCATAGACCTAGCCACTGACCATGGACCCCATGTATCAGGCACTGTTCCATGGTCTACAATGCACCGTGCATTGTAGACCCAAGTCCGTGGACCTGGTCCATAGACCAATGGTCCCACTTGTCAACCATTCTTTATTTTCTGGAATTATTTTAATTCTTGAAAATCCATAAATCTCGGTGGGTGCCACATGTCATACACTCGGCCTATTTTTCGAATTTCCGAAAATAAAGATTCTCGGGAATATTCCCTCGGCACCACTTGTCAGTCTCATTTTCTCCCTTTTCTTTTTCAGCATTTTCTTTCCGATCAAACTTCTGAGAGCTTATTCTTTCTCATACGAACTCCAACTGAACTCATTCTATGTAGCATCCCGTTTTTCGGAGTTTTTGAAAATTTTAAAAGAGAACCATTTGCTTCTATTTGCCAAAAGCTTAATTTGGAAATTTCAGAAATCCATTTGCAATTTAATATGAGTTAATCAAACTTCAATTAAATTAAAGTTGGTTTAATTGAGTTTTCTGGAATTTAAAATCAAAATTATTATTTTAAGAATTTTCTTGGATTTATTGGATTTTAAAAAGGGTTTTTCCTTTTTCCCGAAATTAAAAATTAATTTATTTGCAAAAGAAAAAGAAAATTTAAAGTTAAAAGTATTTTTATTAAGTCTAGAATAATTCAAGGAATTTCTGTGAATTTTTCTAGAATTTTTGGAGTCTATTTGCTATTTTCTAAATTGCTTTTTGATTTATTTGAATTTCTAAAATCAAAAATGTATTTTAAATCCTTTTCTTGTCGTGGGCGAATCCCTTGACCCATCATCGTTTCCCGACCGACCCTCCGTAGCCCTCGTTCGACCGTCCGATCCCCATCCGCGGTCCCCGATCGGCCAGCCTTGCTCTTTCTTCTCCGTAGTTGGATCGAGATCTGCCGTTTCTTTCGCCGCGCCTCGAGTCTTCGCCGTCCGATCGCGATCCGACGCCATCGCGTCGCCCGCGCCTCTTCCGCTTCCCAGCCGTCCGTCGAATCGGACGGCGCCCGTCATCTTCCTCCGCGCCGTTGGACTTCTCGCCGTCCGTCGAATCGGACGGACCTTCGTTCGCCAGCGTCTCGCCTCCCACCGTCCGTCGAATCGAGCGCGTCCCGTTCGTCGTCTTCGTCGCGCCGCCGTTCTCTCCCACGTCGCCGCGATTCTGCCGCCGCGAATCCCGCCACGCCAGCTGCCCTGATCCCGCCTCCGTCGCGCCCGTAGCCGTGCCGTCCGTCCCTGACCTCGCCCGCGCCGCGCCGCTTCCATTGCTTCCGCCATGCCGAGCTCTATAAATGCGCGCGCGTTCGTCTCTCTCTCTCTCTCTCTCCTCTCTCTCGGGCTGCGCGCGCCGCTTCTCTTTCTCTCTCTCTCTCTCGACCATGCGGGCGAGCCCACGTGGCCACCCACGTGGCGCCACGTCGGCCTAGCCGCGTCGGCTGATTTTGCCGCGTGGCGCCACGTGCGCGCGCGTGGTATGCCGACGTCAAAACCGAGATTTTCAATAGAAAAATAATCCGGAAAATCAGAAAAACCCTAAATTCTATCATTTCATGTGATTTGAAACTTCTTCTGGCCATAACTTTCACATCCGAACTCCGATTTGGGTGATCCAAATTTCTAAATTCATATAAATTCATCCTCTTTCATTTGGTTCTGGTTTTGTAATTTTTGGAGTTCATTTGGTCTGTTTTATTTATTGTTGCTATTCTCGCGTGTAGATTCCGCGTTTGGAAGATTTCTTCGACCCGACGACCGAAGACCCTCTCCTCGTCAACGAAGGCAAGTCGTAGGCCTTTGACCATGTTGAACCCATTTTACAAATGTATATTGTATTAAATTATCATGCATGGCTAGTTTTATTAAAAATGGTTTTGGGAGTAGATAATTACCAAACTGCCATTATGCCTCCTTGATAAATTGAAAATGAAATGTCTCCTTGAATGACATATATCCTTGGACACCTTAGGATGGTTAATACTAGTTGGACATAATTGTATACCAACTTGGGAGCGTAGTATTGCTTAGTCTTGCTTTAGTTACATGAGGCTTTCGATCACATGTTCAATGTTTAATGAAATTTGACTAATGGAACTATGGAATTGTGGTGTGAGGCCACTTTTATTAAAAGATGTTGTGCCATGGCGAGGATTGCCATTTGGTCGGGAATGAACAAAATGATTTATGCTCGGGCTTGAGGTAGGAAGCTAGAGTAGGTGCGTAATGCACATTGGGTTGTGGTAGACTTGTCTGAGCAGCCAACTAAGGACTTAACTTTGCAAGTCATTGATCTGGGTCACCCCGTGCAACCATAAGTCCGGTATGGGACTGACCGGACCAATTAATTAGGAAAGTTTTGAGTCGGTTCATTGTGGTCGCTTATTGGCGCAAGAGGGGTGTGATGGCGAAACCTTAGCGAAGTAACCGAGGCAAAATGGAACTTTGTAAAAGCCTTGTCACGTGCTCTAGACTACTCACCTAAGGAAGTGGCGGTGGTATCGACGGATGCCAAACAAACTAGAGAATTCGTGTCTTGTGGGTAAAGTCGTACAACCTCTGCAGAGTGTCAAAATCTATTCGAATAGCCGTGTCCCGCTTCACGGACATGCACAGTGATTTCGCGCAAGGTAGTATTTTCAAAAATGTGGTTTGGTTCGATAGAAACGTTTGGTTGGAATGGTTGGGAAGTGAACGGGGGATGTTCACTGTTTGATTCAAAAGAACTTGGTTATCTATGTATTATTCTTTTAAAATCCTGCTTTGCAATCTAATTAATGTAGTTACTGTTAAACTTGCTTTCTGCAAATTAACCATAAAGCCATCCTTGCTTAAGCCTGTCATGAATACTATGTGCATACATTTCTCTACGACTTGCTGAGTACTTTATGTACTCACGGCTTTATGCCCTTTGTTGATCAGTCCCAGCAGAAGGATCAGGAAATGTTGAGTTCTATGAAGAAGGCTACTTTGAAGACTTCGCGAACTAGGTCACGTCCACCACTCGATTGCCTGTGGGCATGTCGATTGGGCTCCACGTATTTTAAGATTTCCGCTGCCAGATACTCTGTTGTTGCTAAGCCCTGTGAGGCGACTTTTGTAAGAACTTGACCATAAGGTCTTTGTTGTTTTAAATAATATTACTTTGTCTGCTTCATTAGTTCGTTGTGAATGGTCATGATTACATCATTGTTGCAACTGTGCAAGCTAGCTACTGATCATGGGACTAGCTTGGTATGCACAGAGGGTCTCGGGGTTGTGTGACACCCGGGGCTCCGACATTCTAGTACCATTCAATTTCAATTTGGAGTTTATTTTATTTGTTTTTTAAAAATTTTGTTTGTTTTCGCACTCTCTCTCGTTAGATGTTGACGTTACGGAATCGACCAAAAGAGCTGAAGGTCAAGAAAATAGAAGATCAAAGATAAAAGAATATCATTGTTATAGCAAGGCAAGTTAAGTTGTACCTTTGGTCATGTTGAGCCCAGTTTTCCTAAATTACTTTGATTCAAATTATTGCATGTTACTTCAATTATTTAATTATTTAAAATATTTTGGGACTAGCTATACACCCATTTGATTATATCCACTTTGTTCATTGTATTACCATGATCTTTTGCCACCCTAGCTTGGTTAATTATTAGTTGGAATTATTAAAGCACCAACGTGGGTTGGTTAGACACAAATAGTCTGCTTAATCATGCAACGGGTTATTGATATCATTTTGAGTTGCAAATCTAAATCTAACTAAGTGATTATGGAACAACTTTGTGAAAAAAAAATGTGTGTTGTATGTTGTTACCCGTTGATGGCATGTGATGCACTTAACTAACAGGGTGGGAAAAAAATTTAGACTGGGGCGATTGGAAAAAACTGTGACATAGTGGACTTATGGTTGGGAAATGTGAATTGTTGGGAAATGTGAATTGTGGTGACTTAGTTAGAATTTGGCAGTCTCGCCTTAGTCAATTAAGGACTTAACTTCTGTGCGCCATTGAACTGAGCCACAACTGTACGACCACATGCCTAGTATAAGACAGACCTAGCTCATTAAGTTATGGAATCTCAACATGGACTACCTCAGTAATAGGTTAGCTCCATGATGGGTGGAGGTATGGACTACTCTGTAGGGTCACATTTATGGGCGGTTCGCCGTCTCCAGGTCCAATGGTGTGTGTCGGCCCAAAGCACTGTGTAGGGGTTGGTGCCGACAATATGCACATCGGGAGAGGTCATTGATGAGATGAAGTTTATGAAAAGCTTTGTTGTGATCTCCGTATAAGTTGATTGCATCGTGTCGGTAAAATGTACAACATCTGCAGAGTGTTAACAATCTATTCGAATAGCCACGTCTGAGGTCATAGACATGCTCGGGGATTTCACACGAGGGGTAGATTTTCATAAAATAGTTGGGAAGCACAGCTGCGTGGTTTAACTTATATGGTTGTGTGAAAGAAATTGATTAGACTTCGTGAGCTTTATGAAAATATTTGTTAAAGTACTATTGCTATTTGTTTTAAATTATGTTTTCAATCTATTCTTCATAGTCAACTGCAGCTATTGCTTTTATGCAAAAGAACCATAGATGTCATATCCTTTGGAATAAGCCATCATCTATAATTGCATTCTGTTGTGCGACTTACTGAGTACTCTATGTACTCATTCTTGCTATAAACAATGTTGCTCAGTTCAAGAAGGCTGCATCGGTTCACCGTTGGTCAGCAAGATTTACTTCAAGGATCGTAGAGAATTAGGTCACGCTACCCCAGTCGATTGCATATGGGCATATGGATAGGCTTCACTGAAGTTATTTTGTTTCCTTCCACTGCAGCTTATTTGAGTTACTCGCCTTCTGAGGCATTAATTGTAAGCTTTATCCTTAAGGTTGTTACCCTGATAATTATTGTTAATTGCTTATTTCTTAGTTATCTTTGCATATGAAATGATATTTCATCAATGTTACCGCTGTGTACACTAGTGTGATCACGGACTAGTGCAGTATACACAGTGGGTTCAGATTTACATACTTGGGTCCCGACACAACACACGGGCACTTAACTAGTCGCATTAATGTAGTAAAGATATACAAAAATAACATTACAGAATTCACATAAGTTAGCATAAATCAGAGACAATGTCAATTTTAGCTTCTGGAATTTAAAGATGTACTCTATATAATTCACATTACAAGTCATTCTAGACTTCTACTTTTGTTCCACATTATAAGTCATTCTACACTTCTTATATGAATATGCCACACTCTTTCCATCGGATAACCTTCATTTAATTGCAAAAATATGTCTATAATGAACACCGAAATAAGGGTGACTATGGTCAGTTTACCATATATATTAATTCTTGTGCCAAGAGCTATAATGACTTGTAGTATGAAAAGGGAATATAACAGATTCAGATTATTTCCAGAAGTACCCAAGCAATGAAAAATGCATGGATGATGCAAACCGTAAATACTCACTCGAGTCATGCTAACTTCAGAGTCAAAATGCAATGTTTTCTTGCACTCCAAATCCATCTTGCATATCAAAAGTTTATCACAGTCATCATCTAATCTGCAAATAAGTGACTCCATAAAGACTTCCTTATCATTCTGTAATAATTAGAACATGCTGTCAGAGTGCAATAGTGATACAAATATCCAAATCTCCTGAGCTTTTTCAGAAGAATGACATACATAGCCAAATCTTGCCTGCTTGCATGAAGAGGATAACATAAGCCAAAGAAAATAAACACGACAGAAAAGGGAAATCGGAGATTATATGTAGTAATAGTGTAACATGAACACTTGCATCTACTGAGCAGATTTGGCATATCTGCAAGCAGATAGAAACTGCAGTGTAGATCTAAACCTAAATCATTTGCTGCATTCCAGCATTTAGACAAAGTCCTCGTAGGCCAATATATGCCACATCCATTGTCACAACCCAGGACTCAAAGGTTGCACAAGTGGAGCAGTACTAGGTCTGCTACGGCCAGTAACCTCTCCTTTGGCCAGGCCCAATTTATTGAAAACTAGCTGGTTTAGGACTAATTCCCAGGAGACCAGGACATTTATTTTTTCTGTTAGCCTGGAGGCTGGACCAGTCTATTAAAAACTGACTATTTTAGGACTAATTCCCAGGGCATTTCTGGACTATCGATAAGCAGTCTTCTAAACACTTGCCTAAATTTTTTGTCAAGTTATTGTGGCTATTGTTGGACACTATATGCTTCTAACAACAGATATAAATCTCCCTTTTTTTACTTTTTCCAGTGCAGTTTGGTTTTATTCTTTTAACTCACAAACTATTGTCCACTTCCTCTTTGCAACCAAAAATATCTTTGGGACCCCATTTCTCCACTTTTTTTGTGGTTGTATCACTCTATCAAAGTACTCCTGAGATCTACCTCAAACTACCCCTAAGTTCCAGAGGCCTCCCCTACTCAGCCCCCCTATACTAGTTGGCCTCAATCCCAATAAGTTCTATTGTCCCTTGGTTAATTTGAGGCCACATAGCCAATATTTTGTATTGGGAGTTCCAACTTCCAAGAAGTACTAAACTCTCTCTCGAGAACTGATCTGAATGGGTATCAGATCAGTGCAACTTGTGAGGTTGTGGGCTCGTGGCTGGAGCATCTACTTTCAGAGGACTATCTTTTCCAAACTAAGTATGCTAGGATTGCCATTTCCATTTCTTCATAACATTACAAGACATGTTATGAATACACAAGATGCAATTACTTTCATAGACAATGTACTCTGTTAGGACTTAGGACTATCCTTGGATTAATTTACATTTATTTTCAACATCCACATTATTCGTACATGTAAACACATTATTTCACAACTTCTTTCAAAACAGGGAATCATATAAACACTGCAAAACTACTAAATTTCAACAGAAATCAGTCAAAAATCATCTCCAAAGTTTCTGGTCAGAATTGTCGACACTCCAGAAGTCCAGATTCTTTGCAAAAGTGCCCCAACAGATACAAAACTAGCTACCACCATTAACCATCTCAGAAACAACTTGGTCAACTAGCAATGGTCTTAACTAATCTCAAGAAAAATTGGTGAGCCCAATTATATTCTATGGCTACTAGAGATCATGTTTCGATCCAACTAGGGTTTCTGATTAGTGTGCAAGTCCTATTCATTGTTTCAAAAAAATGCCAGCATAACAAAAATGACTTTGATAATAAAAAAACATTTAAGTATCATCGTTTGGACCATCAAACTTTTACAACTAGTACAGGTTTTCAGTTTTCACATCTCCATCCCCCAAAAAATTGTTCTGGCATAGGCGGTATATAAAAAGAAAGCATATAAGCAGCAAATCTCCATGAAGAACTTAGTTGTATAAGATCATCGCAAAAAAAATCACAAGCTCACTGTGTTCTGAACAGGATGGATTTAGCTTATCCATTAAAAACTAAAAAGCGTATTTACCTAGTATAAAAAAAAGAACCTGTGATCAAAAGCTCACCATGTTCTTACATTTGAAACGTCCAGTAGCCACAAGAAACGATTTTTTCCCAGACTTTGATGAGAAAGCTACACGAAAACAACGATTACGAGAGTAAACAGCAGTATCTACAAAGAGCTGATCAACAGGACCTGCACAGCTGCTATCTTTTGAAATATACAGTTTGTCAAGGTTACGATTGGCTGCACGCTGAGCTGCAATCCGTGAACAGACCTGTGGGGAAGAATAAAACTTCAGTCTGGAAATAAAGATTTATATGCAATAACATCAATCTACAGCTTGAACCCCCACAGGAAGCAAGGGAAAAAAAAAAGCATTTGTTCCAAACATAAACCCCATCACCCTTTGAAAAACATAATAAGCATCTTAAGCATGCTTACAAACATATAAGCAGAAAATGTATATTTCAAAATGAATTGTTAATCTGCATTGAAGACTTGAAGTGTGTCTAATAAGGACTCATTCAGAACACATGAATTTTAAAGGATTGCTGCACGAGTTGTATTGTTTCCTGAAATAATTTACTCTAGTTTTTTTTTATCATAGTGTTATATTGATCTCAAGAGAACTATTGAAACATAGTTGGTCCAAAAGTGTGGTAAAAGCTAAAGATAGTTTACTTGTAATTTTGGTACTGACAGCACATCTGGAAGATGGAAACACTATTGCAGAATTCATAGTTCCTATGAAAGTTCCCTTAAACCTAAATATAACATAAATCCTCCCATGAAAGGTTACAAAACAAGTTAGGAACCATTCTTTGTTCTTTTTTTTTACAAGAAAAGAGTTATTTAGAAAGATCAAAAGAAAAAACAATGGAATATTTCATGATATGGCTATCGTAGCGAATCAAGCAGAAGTATTCAATTATCTGTAAATAAACTAAGTTTCTCCAAAGAGCATTTATTTAGAAAGCACACTGTAGCATACAGGCAACTGTTGTACTATCTCCACTCTCCAGAGCAGGGATAAAAAAACCGACCGGTAACCGGCCTCTCCAGAGCAGGGATAAAAAAACCGGCCGGTAACCGGTTTACCGGCCGGAACCGGTAAAAAAAATACCGGCCGAAATTTTTAAATTTTGAATTTAAATTTTTGACTCCATAATGTCCTTCCCTAGTTGGTTTAGGTATTCTTATGCTAGATTATGTATTGAAACATTAGTTTTTAGTATATTTAGCACTATTAAAACATAAATGAGGACTTTTTATGTACAACTTGAAACACTTTCTCATTAATTGGATTGCATCATTATTTGCTCAGGATTGGATTGATTATTTAATCCTATACTTTCAAATCATTTAGTGATGCGATATGATTAATAAGAGATACGAAAAAGTATTTGCTAATAGTTTGTTCAGCGACACAGGTTTCATATGTATGATTACTAGTATCAATATACTGGCATTTGTTTGGCCAGGATTGGCCGACCAAGTCCAACTTTCATATTTCTGCTAAAAATACTAGCTCCTAAGAGGCTCATGTAACTAGAAAGCTATCCTTTTAGGAGGTGGGGTCATGTAACTAGAAAGCTATCAAATCAAGCTTTTTACGTACAACTTGAAACACTTTCTCATTAATATTTGCATTATTCTAGATTTAAATTTGCTAATTACCATTTTCCCCATTTTCCGGTTTTCCCAGTTTTTCAGCCGGTTTTTCCGGTTACCGGCCGGTAACCGGTCCGGAGAAAATCCAGATTCAAATTTTGAAATTCGAATTCGGGCCGGTTTTTTTTTAATTTACCGGCACGGCCATCGGCCGGGATTTTCCCCGGTACCGAGATTTCAATCCCTGCTCCAGAGAGCGGTAGCCTGCTACACGACAACCACTATAATGTATTAGTGTCTAGCAGCCTAGCAGATAGCAGCTATCAGTAGTACAAATACATCTCAGTTTTTCATGAGACTTATTGCATGCATGTTATAGCCACCTCCCATTTTGAATTCCTTTGTAGTAATCTGCCTTTTAAAAACCTAAGCTAGTGTGTATAAGAACAAATTTCAATTTGTCCGCCTCTAGTCCAGTTTTTGGAGGAATTCTTATGAAATAATTAATTGGGAATTTGTAAAAAAGGGGGGGGGGGGAAGGGAAGGGGAAGTGCAGCCAATTGGACTGGCCTGGCCCAACTCGGCCCTTTTCGGTAGCATATAAAGGGCAGGATCTCTAGGGTTTCCCTACCCCAGTGCTGCTGGGTGCTGCCAAGGCTGCTGCAGCAGGCAGGGCAAGGCAAAATAGAGTTGGAAGGGGAGGAAGCGAACAAAGGAGAAGAAAAGGGTCTGCATCTGGCCGTCCACCTCTAGGATAACATCCCAAAACCTATCCCCTCACTAATTTAGTCGAGTTTTACATTATTTTTATTCATGATTTGAGAGCTAATTTAGCCTTTAATCCATCTTGATTTGCGATTTGGGGACTGCTAAGTTTTTAGTTAGAAGATGTTTAGATCTATCTAATTTTCTTAGATCTCTGGAGACGATATCTGGAAAAAAGGTTTCATTAGAGAGTCGTAGTTAAATTCCTAACATTTCCATCAAGCTAAAGAACACAAAAATCCATTGGGTAGAGTGAAAGTCTGTTGTCCTGCAGATAATCGCAGTCGGGCGATGCCACGGTGTTTAGTAGATTGAACCTTGTAGATGACCGAATTAGGTCTGCCGTCCAGCAAAATACTTACAGATGTGTTGCTAAGGTATCCATAGAGTTCTCAATTACTCAATGTGGTTAAGTATGAATTTTCCAAAAGATTTCAGAACAACAAACTTTGGAAAATTCATATCTTAACCAAATCGAGTAATAGAGAACTCTATGGATACCTTAGCAAATTATCCACACATCTCTAACTATTTTGCATACATAATCCGATTACTTTTAAGGTTTAATCTACTAAACACTGTGGCATCGCCCAACTGTAACGATCTACATGGCAACTGACTTCTAAAGACCGTAACTTTTAGGGTATGTTTGGTTGGCTACCACAACTTGCCAAATCTAACCGTAGCAAACTATGGCATACCACACTTCTTGTGGCTAAGAAATTGACCACCACAACTTAGGCAAATGGGGGCAAAAAAATGAGTGTATGACAGGTGAACCGTATGGCTAAGAAAGTGTGGCATGACACAACTGTGGCAAACTGGTAATTAACCAAACAGATGCCACGAAAAGTCAAACTCAGCTAACTTAAGTGTAGCAAACCACAAGAATGAAGCAAACAGGCCCTTACTCTACCAAATAGATTTCACATTCTTTAGGTTGATGGAAATGTTAGAAATTTATCCACAACTCTCTAGTAAAACCTATTTCCATATTGGGTCTCTAAAAAACCCAAAATTAGATAGATCTAAACTACACTTAACTGAAAACCCAACAGCCCCGAAATCACAAACCAGGACAGATTAAAGGCTACATACACAAGGTTATTAAGTCGTATAGTCGAGTCGCCATGCTACCGACTTGCTGATTAGTTGCGACTAGTCCCGACTACTCGTCGACTAGTCTACTACTAGCTGGTTACTTCTACTACTAGCTGCCTTCTACTGTCACTACTACTTGCTGCTGTTAGTACTATACTGCCTGCTACTACCCAGGATCAAAGGGGAAGAATACTCGGATCTTGATCTAGAAGAAAGCATGAAAACTAAGTCTGGTAGAAGGTAGGAAAGGAAGGAAAGAACAGAGCAGCAAAACAGAAAAGAAAAACTAGGATCAAGAACATAGCAGCAAAACGAAGCAGCACCTGGCTCAATCTGCTTCTTGCAAGGGGTGGCGGAGGTGCATTGCCGGCGGCGACTCCCTCTCTGAGGCTGCGACGCTGAGGTTGGCTAGGCGATGGGGAGGGATTGCTCCATGCCGCCTCTTCCCTCTGCTTCACGCATGCCGCCTCTGCCCCTCCCATTGAGAGCATCATTTGGGCTAGCTGGCCAGCAAGGCCCGACCCAATAGCCAAGTACATCAGCCGCCTACAAACTTCGGGCAAAGATGCAGAGTTGTGACACCGCCTCTGCCCTCTGTTTCACGCACGTCGCCGCGTCACCAACACCGTCGCTTCCTCCTCCCCCTTCCTCTCCTTCCTCGTCCCCCCTCCTCCTCTCCCTCCCTCCCTTCCAGCAAGTCGAGAGTCGAGCGACTAGCTCATTCTTGATTAGTCGCGACTCGCGACTAACCGCCAATTAGTCGACAAGTCGGGCGACTAGCCCTCCTAGTCAGTCGATGGCTCTAGTCGGAAGCTATGCACCGACTTGTCGATTTATCGTCGATTAGTCACGACTAATCGACGATTAATTGACAAGTCAGTGCCTAATCGAGCAACTTAATAACAATGTACATACACTCCCAAATAACGAATAAAAACCATCTAAAACTCAACCTAATCGTTACATCAGTGAATCTTGGGGAGACTAGATTAATTCATTCTTCTTGCTTGATCCTGAATAGCACACACCTCTCTTTATAGTTTATATATAAGAGAATTCTAACAGTTCAATCTAACAGATAATCTTATAGATAGAAAACCAACCAATAAAGATAGAATGTAATCCCTAATTAAACGATAACTAAGTAATATGCCCAGCTGGCCCGAGGAAGGTGCGGCCCTTCCTACTTGTGTGCAGCCCCCTAATGGGCTTGGCTAAGCAGGCTCACGGCCATGACAATAGGATGACAAATTGAAATTTGTACTTATGCACGCACTAACTTAGATTTTTTTTTTAAGGCAGGGTATTACATCGTTCTCTAAGAATGTTTGGAGCGCAAGAATTTGTCAAGGATTTTACATGAAACGGTTAAATTCCAGCAGGAAAGATTCTTGAGTTCCAAACGGGAACTTAAGATATGCACACAAGGCAAGTTATATTTTAAAGTAGTAAAAGTAAAAAGTTGCAAGCGGATTTTTTGCGTGGACCAAAAACAAGGGAAACAATGCAGATTTATGTTCATCTTCATTGGTGGATGAAGATTGATGTAAAATTACAGAAATACTATATTGCTTTTTACGTTATGATTTATTTTATATCTAGGGTGTGGTCATATAACCTTAATACCTTATATATTTTGGATATTTTTCTATAAGATTGATTAAATAAGTACATATTATTCCAAATATAGTTGAGCATGTTGTGCCCGCTATAGTACACGCTATCCAATATGAAAATATTTCACCTCCATGCTTTTGCTACATGCTGTTTAAAAGATTGCTCAAAAGCATTTAATTTTTAGAGCTGTAGTTCATTTGAAAATTTGAATATAACCAGTAGAACAAGAAGTGCAGCAATTGAAAATAACAAATTTATTGATGACTACAAAAATGAAGATTGAAATTGAATAATACCTCACAGATAAATGCACCAACATGGGAGTTGTCCTTGAATGCAGTCTTTGGTATACGAATAATTAAATGGCGTGAAAACTTTTCTAAGCAAAGAAAACAAAAATAGTTGTGACTTGAGTACCAATAAGAAGAATAGGTCATCATGACAGTTGACTAGCACATAATGTAAAAAATATGTGGATTGCTATGGTTCAAACTACAAACACTTTGTAACTAAGAAAAGTTTTTCAACTTTCCTCCCCCTTTCACACTTTTTAACTTTTCCTCACTCCTCACTTTTACGATGAGCAGTGGGTGCTAAAAACAAGTTCACATAACATGCATAAAAAACTAAAAGCTTGAGCAATAGTCACTTCCTAGAAAATATGCATATGCAACTTACTTTACCATAACTCTGCTAAAAACTTATTTTGTTATAACTAAAGTTTACAATGTCATACACAATTCATAATAGTTCCAACAAAAGACTGCATTACACAGTAAAAGTATTCTTGTTCTCTCAACTATAGATGTCACTCTATTTCTATGAATATATCCTGAGCGTTGAAACTATAATTTGATCATGTGCTTAGGCTCAAAGGCCACTATATCTTCAAGTCATCATTCTTAAAAGGCAGTAGCATCCAAATTAATTGATATGGTTTCATGAAATGCCCAAAGGACATGTTTACTCCATAATAATAGAAGACAAATAATTGCATGAAGCTAAAATTGACGAATCGTATTGCCACCGGTTGTCCATATTCCACAAGATAAACAGGCTAATATCATTTATCAAAAGATGATCCCACTAATCTTATTAAAAAGTAATTTGCTAGGATTGAACCAGACTTGAACAATGCAAAAGAAGAAACAGGAGCCACCTTCAGTTGATGAATCTAATTCTATGATCCATTCTTCATGTCCTTCAATGGAATATTTTTCATGCAAGGCACTGAATGTGACGGCAACCAATATATCCACCATTTCATCTGCATCTCTCTTCTTGTTCAATCTTTTATCAAACTCAAGATCAAAGTAAATGTGGCAAGGTGAACCCTGTAGCATCCAATGGAGATGTTATATTGGATATCTACGTTGTGGCCATTTACAGTAAAATTCAATTGCATAAATATATGTAAATTGATTCGTCCAAATCTAAAAGATAACAGTATTCTTTTAATTGGAAAAAATATTTAATCCCCAGGTAAAAATAGATTTCAAGTAATGCGAGACAGACACTCAATTTAGAAAAGTTAAGATAAGGATTCTATTAAAATAATTTCCCAAATCCATGAGTTATGCATTATACAGGCTAGATGGCTTTATTGACTATTTTGTTTTTTCACACATTCTCCACGTTAGATCCAGGGAATAGAACATCAAGCCAAGGTGATGTAAAGATTTGCTGTGTAAGGTACCATGCAACATATAATTTATGACAATTTCAGCATAGAATCAAGAAATGGAGACTTGCCTCCTGGATGACTTCATAGTGATGGCGAATATTGGGATCCATATTATTGTACCTGGAAGAAGACGGTAACAGAGAGCAGAATAAATGTGCGTTGTCCAAATGCATGGCGATTTAAGGAAAACAAACATCAAAGTTCGAATTAGCCGCAAAGTATAGACAATACACTTTCACGAACAAGAGGGTCCAACTTGTTTCACCCTCTAGTAACAAACCATTAACCACAAGGAAACTAGGAAGCTATGTAAGAGATGCAGAAGCACATGATGTAATAAGGATTCAACCTTCGCCAAAACTCATTGTATGTAGATACAAGAAATCTTCTTTGACCACTCAAATGATCCTGATAGCTAAACACAGTGGTGTGTGCATGTGCTTTCGAGAACCTGATTGCCTCCTCTTGCCTAGGGAAGGTAGCCCAAACAACATCCCTGCATACCCAACAAACAGCATTCAGAAGAAAAGGAGCTCGTTTGCTTTGAACTGAGCCACACAATGCGATATCGACCAAATTAGACACCTGGGGATCAAATCAGTTTGCTTCTTGAGATCAATGCGGATCTCACGCAGCAGCCTCAAGAGGCTCAATGGCTTTTTCACTGGAACACCTTGCGGGGAACCATAGAACACAATCGGAGACATCTGCTTGCAGACAGTAAATTTGATCGCCACCGATGAAGGCACGACATGCTGGAAAGGGCAAAGAATCGCAGAAAATCACTTCCTCTTTCATACATTTTAGTTCAAACCTAAAAAAAAAGGGTCTATCTATTGTGTAGTTTCCTGATTTTTTTTTCCCTTAAAAATCAGTCATTTTTTCCACCGTTAGATGGACATCATGTAGCCTAGATTCTCTCCATCTCATATGTATAAATAAAATCCCACCCAAACCAAACCCTAACCAAACACCACCATTTCCACCCCCACCCTAGCCACCGCCCTCAAACCCCACCCCCGCGCCGCCTCACCAACGCGGCTGCTGGCACCGAGGACAGCACTAGTGCTGCCCACCCTCTCCTCCGCCCTCGTCAACCTCCGCCGCCGATGGCATTCTTCCTCTTCTCCGGCTGCCACCTCATGTCGAGCTCATCACCAGCCCATCCACCGTCACAGCCACCGCCCTCCTCCATCCCGCAGCCGCAGCGGTGCCGCCGCCGCCTCGCCACACCGCCGGCGATCTGTCGCCACCTCGCCGCACCGCCGCCGATCTGCCGCCGCCCCTCCCTCTAAACTCCGGTGCCGGTGAACCCTAGCCCTAACTCCAGGTGAACCCTAACTCTAGTTTGCCAACGCCAGTGAAGAGGATGCCGCCGCCGCCGGCCGGAGAAGAAGGCGGTGACCCTCCGAGCATGAATCTCCATGCCGATCCAAAGGTTAGAAAAGTGACTGGTTTTTTAGAAAATTTCAGTTGCCTGAGAAAGTGACTGGTTTTTAATAAAATTGCAGTTGCCTGAGATTTAGCAAATCCATTAAAAAAAATGGCCGTTCGCTCACCTTCTCCGCTGCGTCCGGTGCGGGAGAAGAAGAGGAGCTCCCCCCGCCGCTGCTCTCCGCAGCGGTCGCTACCCGCAACTTCTTGCCCTCCCGCGGCAGCCTCTCCCTGAACGCAGACTCTAAAGCCATTGAATCGACTCAGAAAATCGAGAAACATCGGGGGGGAAATCGTCATTTTTGCGCACCAGGAGCTTACGGGGAGGGGAGACGCCGCATTTGAAGCAGGCGAAGAGGCGGTCGACCTCGTCCTTTGGGTCATACGCCGCCATCGGATTCTATTCGATTCGAATCAGGCTCCGCTTTTTTTCCTTGTGTGTGATCTCCAGGGTTTTGGTTTTGGGGGACTACTTAAGAGATGCTCGTGAGCGGAAAATTGGTTTAGGAGGCGTTGGCGGCGCGCGGAGGAGGAGGAAGGAGCGAGGAGGCAGCGGTCGGCGGGAGCCTAGCGTGAAGGTAGTGGCGGCGGCGGCAAGGGGAGCTGCGGAGTGCGGAGGCGACGCCGCGGCAGGAGCGCTGCGGTGGAAGTGGAACGGAAATAATAGTACCGTACCGCTAGACCAAGAGCCTGTTACGTCGTTTGAAATTGTAAGCGGCGCCAGGGCAACAAGTAGCGAATTTTTGTTCGATACGGCCGATTTTGATATCGTATTTACGGTTTTGACCAGTTTAGGGTTGAATTTGCAAAAATAACCAAGTTGGCGCACGCCGGGCGCGCGCCAGCCAGGAGCTCGGCAGCGTGCAGGTGGCAGGCGCAGCCGGCCGCTGCCACATTGCCAGCGGCCACGCCAACAGGTGGCATGGGCGCGGCGAACTGCGCCCATACGCGGCTGGCGCGCTGCAACACGGCCCAGCGCCGGCGCGTGCAGCTCAAGGCGCGCGCCGAGCTGCGCCGCGACGGCTGGCAGCGCGCGCGCGCGCAGAACCACGCGGCCTTGCCGCAACCTATGGCGCGGCTGGCGCGGCGCCACGGCACTGTGGCCTCGCCTGCCTTGTAGGCGCGCGCGCGCGCACGCGCTGCAGCTGCCAGCCTTCGCTCACAGCCCATGCGGCACGCGCCACGCTACGTGAGGAGCGCGCTAACACTCGAGCCGCGCCGCCATATATATTGAGAGCGACCGCGCGATTTCATTTCGCAAGTTCATATTCAGTCCTCTCGCTCGCTCTCTGCTCATTATTTTCTTTTCATTCGCTTGCTCCTCGATTATATTTCAACGTTATTAACCGCCGCCGCTGCTTCGCAGTAGGTTTATCGTAATTTTAATTTAGCTACATTCTTCTATGTTTAATTAGCCACATTGTCGAATGTTCGCTATGTATGTTTTGCTAGTCATGTCTCTACCGAGCTACTAGAACAATTCTCGATGAGGACCACCGTGCAAGTCAGGCTCATCACGGCGTGGATGGCCCTCCGCCGGGCGCTTGGGCGGAGGGACCGGTGGGCGCTAGACGATCGTTACGCCCGTTCTTCCGGGAGACGGGCTTGTTGCCCTTTGCGAGGATGGTGTCCTTCCAACGGGTTCACCCTAGACGCCACCGTTGTCCGCACTTGTGGACGGTGGAGGCCGAGACGACACCTTCCATTTTCGGTGGGGTGAGATGACGATCACCCTAGAGGATGTCTCGCTTGACCGGTCTCCCGATCCGGTGTGCCGCTTGTTCCGCCCTCCGAGAGCGGACCGAAGGTCGATCGAGCAGCGGTTTGGCCAACCTCTGCCGGAGGGTGCACGTGGCGTCCCTCGGGCTTGGCCGAGGCGATTCCAAATAATGCCCGCAGGTGCACTGAGGGCGCGTTAGGACGCATCTCGTTGCTACCTTCTCCGCTCTTTGGTTGGGTCCTGCTTCCAACCACAAAGGGCGATTTTTGAACCCCACTTCATCCGCGTCGCCGAGTCTTTGGTCGACGCGGGTTGAGCCGATGCCGCCTACTACCGGGGATCACCGCCCTTGCGCTACATACCGAGGGTTGTGTGGCGCCACGGCGGCGACTCTGTAGCAACCTAGTCGTGTGCTACGTGCTCCTGCACCGTGGAGTTGGGAGCACTTCCCCGCTAGGCGTCCGACCATTGAGACAATGCACGCACCTGCTCCCTCCCGGATGGCGACCCACCACATGACCCCATAGACGCGCCCACCATGGGCTTACGGTGGATCGCGGCGGTCGTCTGCTACTGGGCCAACAGAAGACCGGCGAGTGCTACTCGTTGTACCACAACGAAGTTCGAGTTATTGCACGAGCGCGACATCATCTGGTGTCCATGGCATGCTGATTTTCTCCTCGCGGTTGCGCCGCACGGGCTGTCTGCTTCATGCATCGTGGATCGATTTTTGTGGACGACGACCTGCCACCTGGTGTTCTCACATATGGTGGAGCCTTACGCGCGCAGCCGCGTGTGCGACGATTTGTTCGATACCGGCTCGTGCCCCCGACGCCGTGCCCTCGAGCGAGCCGTACACCGTGAGTCAAATTTCATCTAAGTAATTTTTGCGCCCTTACGCCTTCTTTTGTAACATTAATCTTTCCGAAAATGCGAGCAATCGAGGTCGGGTGGGCATATTTTGGGTAGCAAATGCACCAAAGACACGGTGGATTGAGACATGGCTTCACAGGGTGCACGTGGATGTATGGCATGAGCCGCGTCCATATGACCCTCAGTCGTACGATGCGTACATGGAGTGGTACATGCCACGAACGCGCGCAAGACTCACCATTCCTCCTCCGGAGCGCCCAGAGGAGGTGACATTTCAGACGCACCAAGAGAGCCTCCCGCCGACGCACGGCGCGTCCGCCAGCTTCAAGACATGACGACGCCGTACGACACTTACAACCTCTGGTTCGCAGTTTTGTTGACGATATTCGTATTTTTTGTTAATGAACCTGTTACATATGTCACTACAGTTGGAGCGGGCGGTGCGCGTCCAGAGCGCAGCGGACGAGGCCCAACTCAGACCAGATAGAACCCCGTCGGCATATAAAAAAGTTTTGAAGCACATCTCGGCGGAGATGAAGAAGATAGTAAAGAACTTGAGCAGTGGTCGTTCGAGGGACGACGCCTCTTGCGCGGCACGGCTGTGGGGCGTGCTCACCCGCTAGGTCACCACGACCTAGCGAGTTCGGCAGGCGTCGTAGCGTTCCCCGTCGGTCATCTGCGGGCCAGGTCGCCGCACAGGTAAGTCGCTATGTACAAATTTACATCAAGTTTTGTAATTATGCCTTACGCCCGCTAACATCATGCCGTTCTCTCGCCGTAGGTCCGCTCGGGATGAATCACTACATCGTCCGACCGGTACCGACCGCCCCCTCGGTCATCTCGCACCCGCACATCCGGAGGTACGAGGTTCTTAGTTTACATCCGAGTGTTCATTTGTACTAACATCGCTTCGCCTTGCGACCTTCACCGGGGTGACGGCCATTCACATCGACCGATGACGACGATACGGGCCTCCCAACTCCTACCGTGGAGCAAGACACGACGCCTGTGGTAAGGACAATGGCAGCCAGGGTTTTTAGCGTACGCAGGCCAGAGCTCCTCCGGGTTCGCTGCCCCACGGTATACTCCAGGCGAGAGTTCATCCGCGCAACCGAGTTGCGCATCGCACCCCAGTGGCCCCAGTGGTTTTCTAGCCTCCGTCGTGGATGAATTCCTCGGAAGTGTCCCCAGTGCCCAAGACGCCTCATCAAGACGACATGTACGCCTACCGGACTCTGCCCGCACTCGATCATCGGTCCACCTCCGCCTCAACGGTCTCCGTACCCCCTCCGAACCGACACGCGTTCTCCATAGCGGTGGACGTATTCCACGGGTCATGCTTGGCGCAAAACAAGGCCGCGCACGCGGACGCAGCCGCAGCAGGGAGAGAGTAGTGGCTCAGAGCAGTGAGCCGTATAGTTTCACGTGTTATGCTATTTTCATTGTACTACATGCTTGTTATCGCTATTTCGTATGAGTGTCTTGTTCGTATTAATCAATAAACGTACAAACTTTTTGTATAATGATTCCACTACATTAAACCTTCGAGACCTCTCGTGGCCTCCTGAGACCTCCTTTGTATGAAGTACATTAATTGATCTGCATGAAAGCAACGTTATATCAAAAGATTCTTAATAAATAAAATAATAGAAAAATTACATAATCAAATACACTTTGTCAAACACAAAATTTTCATTTTTTGACCTCATTTGCTATAATTTAAAATTCGGGAGACCGCTTGTTGCGATTATGAAGATGCCGTACAACATGTGGGTAGCAACTACTTAACGATGTGTGCTACTTGTCTCATGGCGCCATAGCAAGGGAGCCTTGTCTCGACGTCGGTGGGTCTCGGTCGAAGGAGCCTTCCCCTTATCGCCAGACTCTCCACGTCGGGCTGGTATGTCGAAGTCGTCCGTACCCTGCGATTGTATGATGTAAGTACATCGTCATAAGACAAAACGTAACAAGAATGTCAATTGTTCATAACTCACGCCGTCCATGTAGATTGCTCCGGACGACCGGATACGCCAATGGCGACAAGGGCTCACCGCATGAGCCTTTCCTTGCCCTTGTCACGGACCGCCCACGTCGGGCCGGTGTGTCAAGTCGCCCATGTCCTGCGCTTGCATGATGTAAGTGCACCGATAGTGAAAATCATAAGAAGGATGTAATTTCTTCATAATCGACGTCGTGGATACGGATGACGCCGGCGACCGGATCTGTTGTGGCGGCGGGCTCACCTCATGAGCCTTTCCTTGCCCTTGTTACGGAATGTCCACGTCGGCCGGTGTATCAAGTCGCCCATGTCCTGCGCTTGCATGATGTAAGTACACCGTATAGTGAAAATCATAAGAAGGATGTAATTTCTTCATAATCGACGCTTGCATGAGCCTTTCCTTGTCGTCGATATGGATTACGCTCGAGTTTATCGGGTCCTTCGGTGCCTCCTCATCCGCACGTAAGGTTTCCACCGTGAGAAGTTCTCGCCCGCACCGAGTAGTTTAGCATGTACTCTGCCGGATGAATGCCATGTCGTACATCTCGGGCCGTCAATCCATTGGAAGAAGTGGCGGCGCATCTCGGCCGCATTACGGGGGATGAAGTTAAAAATGGAAGGAATTAAACATTGGGAGGAAAATCGATACGCGAAAGAAACGCTTACCATGTAGTGGCCGCGACTGTAGATGCGCCCGGCGGCGTGTGCAGGTGTGTGGATCAATGATCTCTGCGGTTCACCACACACACTTCGGGACCGCAAACGTGGTGGCACCGAGCATCTTTCATTGAAAAATCCGGTATTTTAGTCGTTTCCTCTTCTCGCGCAAGCGATTGCGCTCGCAACATCCTCTTGTAGAAGTTTGTCAAGAGTCCATAGCCGGTCTCGTATAATTTTGCGCTGTATATAACAAGCAAGACAGAAAACTTTAAATTACGACAATCGAGTGACGAACGGACGAACTAGGTCCATTGGGACAATCCTTCATTGAGTGCCCAGGGTCTTGCATATCCTCGCACTTCACCGTGTGCGGCTAATCTTGCACGCTGACTAGCATCCATGTCATTCGGGCGCGCGCGTCGCCGCCCCTTCCCTATTCTCTTCAAGTCCTGTTGGGACCCCATTACACCATATCGGGCCAAAGATCCTTGTAGTTCATTTCCAAACCATACGAGTGAAACTCTCCGCCCATGTACCGAATAGGTGCCGCATGTCGTAGTACTCGAGAGATGTATGGTGTAGCCATCTGCCGCATTTGTGCACATGCCTTGTACACGCGAGCATGGTTTGTGGAAGAGCTTTGGCTTGTTGCAGTGCATGTCGCCACATCACCGAGGTGCATGCCTGCTTTCTTTCCCCTAGCATGACTATTGGCGATTTACGCCGCTTGATCTCGTATTTTACCGAGGTCGTCGATCACCCGAATGTCGTGCATTCGGCCTTCTCCATCTTCCGATCCATGTGTCTCGCATGTTCTCGACCACCGCTTGCCTTCGCCCATCTGCCGCTTGGTCATGGTGGCTCTATTCACGAAATAACCAACGGTGCGAGTCCATGTCTCCCGACAACCGCAGTGATAGGGAGCCCGCGCACACCTTTCAGACGCTATTGTAGACTTCGCACATGTTGGTCGCCATAACGCCGCACTCGCACCGTCTGTGTCATAGAGGAGGGACCATTTCTCCAATTGGGAGCGTGGTCGTTAATCCACCGAGAAGGTTATGGCGCTACTAGGTTGCTCCCTCTCCGGAGTGGACTCCTTGTATGTCTCGTAGTCCTGTTCAAGGTCTCTCAAATAGACTCAAACTTCCGTCGCCGGTTCTCGCATACACAATGCCTTGAACGCCTTCATGAGTTCCCGATCGCGAACCGTGTGAACAAGTTAGATGCAAGATGCCTCATGCACCACCGGATTGCACGCCGCTCCATCGTGAGATGGATCCATCCCACGCCGCATGATGTTGATGGCCGCCAACAACCCAAAGATTGCGGGTCGTGACTAGGCAGACGCTTGGCGGTCTCCCACCACGGCCCTCTTCACGTTCTCCAAGAACCACACCACCGGATGTGTTCTCGCCTCGACAATGGCAAATGCAACCGGAGAAGTTGGTCATTCGTGATCGCCGCCACCGCGTGAGGATGGTGCCCTTGTACTTCCTGAAGAGAAAAGTGCCATCCATCGTTAGCACGGACGGCAGAACTTGAAGCCCCGATGGCTCGAGCGAAAGCCCGTAACACCCTATCCAAATGAAGTGGTTGGGCCCTTTTTCAAGATCTTCACGGTCCCAAATTGTTTATGTACGTGCCGGGTTTGATCCGCAATCGGTGAAGCAATCTCGGCACAAGGTTGTACGCCTCTTCGTATGTCCCGCATATAGTCTCGATGACTTTACGCTTGGCTCGTCGAACCTTGTCGTAGCTAATCGGATAGCCAACCCGATTGACGACTTCCGACATCATCGGCTTGGGGAGATGACACGTCCGCCTCAACTAGGTGCGTGATGAGGTTTGCAACATATGCGAAGTCACGCCCGATGTCGCCGCCAGGCTCGCCGAGCTCGCAGTGTGGTCGATCGGCTCCTTGACCGTGAAGACCGAGCCAAAGATCTTTGCTCGGAGAGCCGACCTTGCCAGGCGACCTTCTACTATGCACTTCATCGCAGACTTCCACAGTTGGACCGGTGCACTCGGTACACACGGTGATGGACAAAGCGCATCGCTATAGCTTGTTGCACGCCACCTTGTTCGGGAAGCGCCGCCAACTAAGAGGGTGTCGCTTCAAACCCCACCGGAGCCTTCTTCTTGCGGTAGTACGAGCGAACGCACCGCGATATCATCAAGTCTCGATGCCACGTAAGGACCACCGGCCAGGTGCGCCCTCGCTTGCACCATCCGAGCTTGGGTCGGTCCTCGCGGACTCCAACCCGAGAGTCTCGTCCGGTAGATACTGTGGCGGTCGATGCGGGCGACCACCATGTTTCCGCCTCATTTGGCTCAAAATTAGGCACGGACTTCCTCCGAGGCAAAGACATTCGTCTTTGCCATCTTCAGCTTCGGTGCGCTTGCCCGCTTATGCAGCCTCGGCATCATCGGGGTTTCAGACGCCTATGTACGAAATTGACGTACACCATAGGCTTCCGTGAATGGCCGCCTCGGCCGGGACAATCTCCATGTACCGCCTCCATGCTATACTTCCATCCACCTTTACGAGCTCCCACACATAATTGGTGCAGTGATCGCCTCAATCATAACTTTCTTCGCCCTGGCTCGTGAGGAACTCCTCCGGATGCAGACTTCGCACTTCGTGAATATTCATCGCGTGGAGCCCTCCGCCGGACCACCTTGTACCGCATCTCGACAGTCCAACCCATCGTGTCCGACTTGCATAAGGCCATCGCCAGTAAATACAATCAAGTCTTGCATGTTCGAAAATACATAAACCCACAACAACCACTAAATAATTACGACTAATTAATTAGCACTAAACTAATTCATTACTACTTGAACTAACTAATTACGACTAATTAACTATCTCTAAACTAACTAATTACTGCTGATTAATTACCACTACAAAATACCAAGATTTTATTTCCACTAACTTGATATGCTGTAACGATGAGTACTAAACTAATTACGACTAATTAATTAGCACTAAACTAATTTATTACTAGTGAACTAACTAATTACGACTAATTAGCTATCTATAAACTAACTAATTACGGTTCATTAATTACCACTAAAAAATACCAGTACTTTATTTCCACTTACTTCATATGCTGTAACGATGACTACTAAACTAATTACGACTAATTAATTAGCACTAAACTAATTCATTACTACTCGACTAACTAATTACTACTAATTAATTACCCATAAACTATCTAATTACGACTAGCTAACAAAGACTAACTAATTACGACTACGGCAATAACGGCAAAAGCATAACACAAATTACCTGCCCTTCGGAGGAAGTAATAAATCACCCTTCGGAGGAAGTAATAAATCACCCTTCGGAGGAAGTCATAAATCAAGGCCGAGTGACGAGAAGCGACAAAACAATTACCTCCCAATAAAATTAATTATGTTACGTTCTCTGAGTTCTCAGCGACGAGCGTAAGAACGAGAATCGAAACGCAATTGATATGACCGAAGAGCGAGTGCCAGAGTCCGGTATTTATAGCCGAGTGGAGGAGGAATCGCGGCCTTGGCGCCGGGAATTCCGTAAGCATTGGCGCCGGAATTCCTGGATAGGGCGACAGATGTGCGGAGGAGGAAGGATGGACGGTGGAATTCCTGGATAGGGCGACAGATGTGCGGAGGAGGAAAGATGGACGGTGGAAAATAGGGCCACCAACGTTTTTTAAGCCCGGCGCGCGCCCACCTCGCGCCCGCATGCGCCCCAGGCTGGCGCGCGCGCGCCACGCTGGCGCGGCGCGCAGTTCGCCCGCCGCACGCCAGCTCGGCTTATGCGGCCACTCTGGCGCGCTGCAGCGCGCCGCGCCACAGTGGCGGCCAAGCCGCCCGCTACCGCCGCCCACGCGCCGCCTTTCATCACAATAAGGCGCCGCGTCGCGCAAGTCGGTTAAATTTGCAAATTCATGTACGGACTGGTTAAAACCGCAAATACGATATCAAAATCGGCCGTATCAGCCAAAAATTCAACAAGTAGCCAGATGGGTATCAGGTCATGCTAGGTATAGTACAAACTCAGTATAACCTATATCGTCGATGTGAAGGGAAGAAATATTCAGTGTAAAGGAAAAAGGAGGAGGAGGAGGACGACGTCGGCGGCCGACGTAGAAGGGGGAGAAGGCAGCGGGGTGCATGGGCGGACTGGAGAAGGCGGTGGCTAGGACTACAAGTAGCCAGATGGGTCGGCCCTCTGTGTCATGTTTGGGCTACCCTGGTATCAGGCCATGCTAGGCATAGTACAAACTCAGTATAACCTATGCGGATAGGTCGAGGGAGGGAGCCGGGATGAGAGGAGGAGGGCGGGCGGGCGTCGACGCGGAGGGAAGAAGGGGTCGGTGTGGAGGAAAAAGGAGGAGGAGGAGGGCGGCGCCGGCGGCCGACGTAGAAGGGGGAGAAGGCAGCAGGGTGCATGGGCGGAGGGAGGGGAACTGGAGAAGGCGGTGGGAGGCGAATGACGTACGGCCGAACCGACACGACATGGCACGAAGGTCCATGTCGTGTTTGGGCTAGCCCCTGGCACGATGGCCCGGGCCGGTACGACACGAACAGCATCAGGGCTGAGCCGACACGGCCCATGCGAAGAGGCCGAGGGAGGGAGCCGGGATGAGGGGAGGAGGGCGGGGTGGCGCCGGCGCGGAGGGAAGAAGGGGTCGGTATGGAGGAAGAAGGAAAATGAGGGCAGCGTAGGCGGCCAACGCGGAGGGGGGGAAGGCGGCGGGGTGCATGGGCAGAGGGAGGAGAACTGGAGAAGGCGATCGGAGGCGAACAATGTACGGCCGCAGCGATGAGGAGGAGAGGGGGAGGATAGGAGGGCAGTGTCGGCAGCCGGCGCGGAGGGGGGAGGAGGCGGCGGGGCACACGGCCGCGGGTGGAGGAGAGGAGGGCATGAGGCAGCCGGCTCGGGAGGCAGGGGTGGGGGATAGGGGGAGGTCGGGAGAGGGAGAGGCAGGGGTTGGGTGGCCCATCGGGCACGATGGGTCATGCCTAGTCGTGCCTAGCACGGCATGCCCCTGTCGATTTTCTGCCCATTGGGGTGAGTTTAACGCAGATGGGACTGTGCCTCGCATGGTACGGCAGATGGCCGATTTGGCCCGACGTTCGGATTTTTTTAAAAAAATCAACCGTTTTTTTACTATAAATTGCCATCATACCCCCCTCATTCGGCACCCATCCATTCATGAATCTCTCTTTCAAATTCATTGTGTAAATTCAAATTAATTGTGAGATAATTGGGCAAAATTCAAAAAAAATATGTCAAAATTTAGAAAATTCGATTTCCGGTAGTAAGTTAGCAAAAGAGATACAATATTATTTTTTCATAATTGTATTGTTATTATTTTTTATGCTAAGATAAAAGTAATAATAGTGTTAGTTTCGATTTTTAAATTTTTTGTTAAGGAAAATTACGATAACTTTACTCTTGGTGATTACGGACTTTCACCGGAGGAAATTGTATCATGGAGGCTGGGGCTACCTCAAACCAACTGCAGTTGTTAGCGGAAGGGCAAGACGGAGTTCCGTCATCAGGCTTCACGGTAGCATCTTCGTTGGCGACCATCGGAGTAAAGAGGTTGAGGCCGTCTATATCTGGAGTGTGGGAGAAGTTCGACAAGACAACCAAGCCAAACGCATATGGAAACGAGGTACCATATGCTATTTGCAAAATTTATCGCAGTGAATTGTCTACAAGGTCTACGGGTGGAACGGGGCACTTGCTTTAACATGCTACAAGATGTAAGGCCAGGCAAGGATTGGTGATGAGGCAGATGCGGCTGAAGTACAACCCCGACAGACGCAGACGTAGCTGACTACGATCCTGGTAGCATGTCAATCTCTCTGCTGCTTAATTGTTTCGAGGATTTACCATTAGGCTTTGGGGAGTCTACTGCTTTCCAAACTTACATTACGACTCCGCATAATCCTAGATTTTCTATCATTTCTAGACATATAATAACTAGGGATCTAGTAAAATACTACAAGGAACATCGTAATAAAATAAAGGAACTATTTAGTACGTGCATATTTTTAGTGACCCTAACCTCGAATATATGGAGTGGTCAGACTAGGGAGGATTATCTTAGTGTAGTTGCTCATGATGTTAATGACGATTGGGTAATGAAGAAAAGAATTATAGGTTTTAAATCAATTGATGTAGCACACACAGGTGAGAATATCGTGGACTGTATTATCAAAGTCGTGGAAGACTTTAGTTTTACGTATTAAAATATTCTTGTAACATCCTCGCTATTCTGAAGCCAAGATGCCACTAAAAACCTAACATACAACTATGAAACAAAAGAATTTACACAAAACTCATTTGAAAGAATAACATTTACTGAATCCAATTAAGTGAAGAAAACTCATTTAACATGAGAGTATAAAGCAATCGCAGCCAAGTTAATTTATTACAGTTCAACGTTTAACCAATGAAGGACATAGCCAAATAATACTAATGGAGTCTGGAGTAAGATGAAATGTGTGAATAGTGTGAGTCTACTCCCTCCCCAAGGTAGCCATCATCATCGATCACCTAAATTAAACAACAAAGCAAGAATGAGCCAGAGACTCAGTAAGTACAGTAAACAATTGATCATACAAGGTTATGAACAAGTCAATCACAATACGAAATATGAACTTATCTCTGAAAATTTATGTGTATCAATAGATGCATTGAAAGGAATGGATTGCACACATGCTCATACCGGTATAGCGAGTGACACACCCGTCGGTGTTCACCTAAGCCCGTACTTAACAAAGTCCGAGGATCCAATTACCGTATGAAGAACATTTCATACGGGTGTCCGAAATTTACCCACATTGGAATGGTGGGTCTTATATGCCCATACTGGAGTTGATGGGTCTTTACAAATCCACTCCTGTAGACGGAACATGAACAACGCATGAATGGAATGAAACATATACAATGAATGTCACCACTTTCTTCCACATAGATTGCCAATTAAGAATGGAATATATAACATAGAATATGAACATGGATCATAAAATTAACAGTTCATCAACAATCATTCAACATGATTCAATATATATTAACACATTGTACTTACCTTCCGTGTTGTGACGCGCTAGGAGGCAACGATGGCACTCCTACACTCGCCGCCTCGCCGCCTACACAAATATGTACTCTAAATAAGGACGACATGGTATGACAATACTACCGGTGATCTACAATAACCCCCTGACTATCTAATACAATGAATAGACCCAATACTGAAATCAGACAATTCATCCACCTGAAACGACTCTGGACAGCGGCACGGAAAAATTCATATCTACTGATTTGAGACTCGGAACGAGATGAGTCTAGTGCCCAACAAAACTTAACAAGCAAACCAAAAAACTCTAGTTGACAAGATTTCCTAATTCTGCCAAAATTTTTAACTAAACAGTAGGTGAATATGCCTGACAGAAATCTGTTTAGACGAACAGAATAGCAGCGAAGAACATAACATAACTTTTAATATATAAATCCAATTAGAGTGTTCTTTATCAATCTGTAAAGATTATAAAATTATCTACAGAAATCATTTTGGGTGACAAATCTGAATATGATCCTAACCAAGTCATATTTCATTAAACAACTTTACTGACAATTCTCGTTAGGTTTATTAGGACAGCAGGAAAGAATCTATCGTAACTTTTGAACTGCGGATCAGAATCTGGTGATCTTGGCGGCTATGGAAAGCTAAGAATCGTGGCTACAAATCTATAGGGGGTGAGAACCTACAGATCGGCCTCTAAGAAGCCGAAACCGGCCGCTCAACATACTGGACAGATTCTGAAAATTTAACAGCAGCAGATCGATCCAATCTTACTAATTGATTTTGCATCCAATAAACATCAAACCACGAAACAAACTCGTCGTTACCCTTGAAGACTTGCAGGACGACGGAGAACAAGCCGTGGGGACGATGATCCCCCTTCTCCTCACCCTCTTCTTCCCTCTTTGGCCGACTGCAATGCTGCCCTCCTCTTCCTTTCCTCTCGACGGCCGGTAGATGGGAGCTCTGTTGGCGAGATGGGGAGGCACCACAGCAGGGAGGGGCGGCAGCAGGAGGTAGGGGTGGCGCCTAGGAGGGGAGAGGTGGAGGTGGCCAGGTGGAAAGGGGAAGGGGAGTGGCGGCTCAAGGGGGAGAGGTGGAGCTGGCCTAGGGTTAAGGGGGGGTGTGGGGGGCGCATGGGCTTGGCCCTTGTGCGCCTCCCCTCCCTTCTTGGCCCACACTTGGCTGGCCAACAGGCCAGACTAGCCTGGGCCGGAGGCCCGGGTTCCAAAATCCCCACAAGCACTTTGAGTTTTCAATTAATTTCCTCTCCCGAAAAATAAACTCTCAAATCGAAATTCGGGGTATTACAATTCTCAATTACTTTAGACAATACCGCTTCGAACTCTAGGATCACAGATATTCTTACTCCGGTACTGAGTACATACGCCGATTTCTTCTTGCTACATCAGTGATGCAATTGTCATATTATTAACCTTATAGTCAAATTTGGTTTGAAGAGGTTGAATCCGTATATTAAAGCTTTTCACGATGCAATATCCTACTTGAATAATTCTAACGTAAGAATAACATCGTATAAGAACTTCTACAGGGATGATGGGTGTACGTCCAAGAAAGTTCGGTTTGGACATGCCGGTAAGATGGAACTCTACTTACATAATGCTTAAGAGCCTTTTACCATATAAGAGCATTTTTTCTGTTTTTAATCAAACACACTATCATAGCACTGATGTAGTATACTATTGACTAAGCAACATTGGTTCGTTGCTGAGAAGATACTACAGGTTTTAGAAAATTTTATGAGGCCACTGTTGCTTTATCCACTGTCTACTATCCAACATCTCCTATTATTGTGCATAGTATTTTACATATTACTACTCAATTGAAAATGTTCAGTTTTACGCGAGGCTATTGTTGCTATAAAAACTAAATACCTTAAATATTAGAGAGAAATCCATTTTCTTATATGCATTTGCATTTATTTTAGATCCTAGGGGTATAATTGAAGCATTTGCTAATGTTCTTGATCTTCTTAATGATGCCACAGGGCTAGACTATTCTAACTATTTTACAGAAGTTCATTCTCGATTACATGAGGTTTATCGCAGGTATGAAAATAAGTTTCAGGGAGTCCGCTTGCAACGACCTCTAGTAGCCCCCACCTCAAGTAGCAAGACAAATATGTGGGGCACGATCTTCTATGGCTCTTCCTCCTGGCCTAGGTCGTCTTCTTCTATAACGTCGCCTGCTCAACCAAGAACAACCCCAAGGATTAGGGAACTACCCACCTATTTGGACAGCGATACGATGGATTTCAACTCAGAAGGCTTCGGAATTTTGCAATGGTGGCAAGCTCATAAGTTAGCACTTCTCATGCCATCTATACTTGCACTTGATATATTAATTATTTCTATCTCGACAGTTTCCCCCCGAGTCCGCTTTTAGTATTTCTAGAAGAATATTGGAGGATAGAAGAACATGTCTCACAAGTGAGATGGTGAAGGACCGAAATGGCAACAGAGGGGGGGGGGGGGTGAATGGTGCCTTAAAATTAAGAACTCCCATTTAATGTATTTAAACAAGATCTACAAAACCCTCTCAAGAAGAGTAAAACAAAATCAGAGAACTAAAATAAGTTTCAATGCTCACAAAAATCGAAGTCGATTCTACCCGATGAGTTCCGCACTCCGGTAGTTCCGGGTTAGTGCGAAGTTCCGCTCACAGAAATTCACTGTGGACAATCGGAAGTTCCGATTGTCCTAACCGAAGAACAGTGCGCTCGGGTTTTTCCCAAAAATCCAAAATACTAAATCTTGAATGCTCTTCTCAGGTCAAGTTTCACAGGACATCATCCTAAACACCATCTTGACCTTATGGAGAAGAATCGCAGACAAAGATTCAATAATCAAGCCAAAAACGGATTTCTTGAAGAAGGGGCAAGAAAGACCAAAACCCACAATAAACGAGATTCTCAGATTCTTAGCTCATGAAACTTTGAGGATGCAATAGCAATATCAAAACGACTCTAGATATCAAGTTTCAAGCTATTTCATAGGACGAATCGAAAGATACATCAAAACCCTAAATATTCAACAAGAACAGAAGGAATAAGAGAGGCACAAACAAGTAATCAAAAACCTCGAGTTTCATTGATAAAGATCAAAAGATTACAGAGGAAACACAGAGGAATGATTACAAGGATTTTCAGCCATTCTCTCCAAACCAACAACCTCTCAAAACAAAACAAAACCTTTAGCTAGAGCTAACCCTAATTTTCTCTCAAAGTCTAACCCTAACAACAGGGTTCAAATTTATTTATAGCCTTTGCTTAATGGGCCTCCAACCCATTAAGCCCGCTACACCCGAACGGAACCGCCTCCACTTGTGCCGCTTATGAAAATACCGCTTCGCCCCTTGCGCACTTTCCGAAGCCTCCGTCGCCTTCTTTGTCGCCCTCGACACGCAACCACCTCAAGATTCACGCCGCCTTCGACACATCCCGACCGCTCGACCTCAACGCCGCCGCGCTTAGTCCGATCACCTCGTGTCTCGCCACGACTTCGCCTCGATGTCCTGCGCAATAACACGCATAAAAACACATCACATAGCATTGCACAATATCATAGCATCAACATTTGTATAAGACTCAAACTCATACAAAATCAAAATCACAAAATATCCTTCTCTCGCACAGCTTCGACACAATCGGAAGTTCCGCGACTTACCACAAATGGAAGTTCCGATTTCTAACGTCCGCACTTGTCGATTATCTAAGTTCGCTAACGCTGCGGAACTTCCGATCTTCTAACATCCGCCTTTCCAATTTTTCAAAACCGATTAACGCCTCGAGGAACACTCAACGCCGTATATCGGACACTCCGCTACCCTAGGCGGAAGTTCCATTTCCTTCACCAACTCAAAACCCGTGTTAATCTAAGTACCTATTTTCAACGCCAGAGTTCGATTATCTAACTTCCGCGACATACACAATGTAGTTCCGATTAACCTGTTTCAAAGACGTAAACAAATCCAAACCGAAAAACTCAACTCTCAAACATTCAACAAGCTGTCAAATACTCATCACTCAGAATGGAGGACCTCTCACATGGTCTCTCAGATGGTGGAGATACTTCTAACCGTGAAGGATTGGGAACAAGCTGATTCATGTACACAATACTATGTGCAAAATCTAGAGTTGTCGGACGTGTTCGAAAATCTGTATCTAAACAATGACACATAAAACAAGGATGTATGTAGAGCTATAGGCTATACTCCTTTTTCTTTGCCAAGGTTTTCTCGTGTTGAGTTTTAAATTAGCAAAGGTTTTAAAAAGACAGCTATTTGAATATTAATAAAACTATTTATTACATTTTCAATATGCTTGTCTCATTTTTTACAATTTTCATATCTATTTCTGAATTTTACACAATTTTTCTGAATTTTTGTTTTGTTATGATTTTTTTTTAAAAAAAATCGGACCTAACAGGCTAAGTGGGCTGCAACCAGACCGTTGGCCCAAATAGGCTCGAGCCCGCACGAAAGGCCATCGGGTCGTGCCTAGTTCGCCTCCCTGGCACGTGGACCGGCACGACACGACCCATATATTTCGCAGGCCAGAATGGATCGTGCTGACATGGACTGGGCCGACTTGTGCTCATGCCACCCCATCTGACCACCACTAACCAGGACCATCGCCTCCTGCATGGCAGCAAGCCGGCAACAAATAAAAAAAAACGAGTATGCTAAAAGGAAAAAGGAAATCAAAAAATGCATGCAACAAAAAACACATAAGGTAGAAAGTAAAAAGCCACGGGAGTAACCCTGTAATTATAGTATGGACCCATAGAGAACGACTAGGTGCTATATACAATGGATTATCACCATACTTTTTTCAAATGGTTGTTATTATTTTTATAGATTTTTTAAAAAGTATATATCATTTTTTATCTTCATACTTTTGTCATCTGAAAATATGGCATGTAAAAGATATAGTTTCTACTTTATGTTTATATTTTAATATATTTTTTCCCAGTAATAAGATACATTAAACAAAATTTGTATAACAATATTTTCCTTTAAAAAAATTCATTCTACACAAGGTACTTGTTTTCTCCTTTTAAAAATTAGATACATTTTGCTTGGTTCAGATTGGATAAAGACATGCAACGCTAGCCTATGGGCATCTCCAATGTGGTGGAAAAGTAGGTCTATGACACGCTCTGGGGTCGACCAATGCATTAAATGGATGAGTTGGCCTTAGCCAGTAAACAAAGAAATTGGGCCTACCCATCAGCCCGTGGGATGCCGCAAAGACCATGTGGTTGTTGTCGCCAAGAGCCGATGAGACCAACTGTGTCTCCATCGGGGAGGTCATCCTCGCCGACCACCACCTCCGGATCCAGTTGTTGGGACCTGTCGTGCTGCCTGGGAGGGCATCCTTGACAGCCAACACTGTCGAATTCAGCCACCACGAGCTCGGAATAGGGTAGCTACTACCGGATCCGTAGTGCTCTCGTCGCCAGTCGCTAACTTGAGCTCGAGGAGACCGCCGCCACTGGATCCGGCCACCGTAGGCTCGGTAAAGGGCCACTGTCACCAGATCCTCCGTGTTGCTCCCATCGTCAGGTGAGAGAGAGGGGGGGAGGGAGGAGTGGCGTGTTGGAGAGGAGGGGTGACGCGGTGAGAAGCGGTGAGTGGGAGGGGTGGAGAGGAGTCAATGGCTCGGTGGTGGATTTTTTTACCAGATGGATGGGTGAGTGGAGGAAGTGGGGGAGAGAAGTGCTGGATTGTTTTATTGAACCGTGGGTCCCACCGTAAGATCTCCTTGGACAATAAACATTAGAGCAATTTTGACAGTTTACGTAGGGTAGATCTTAAGACCACCTCAAGAAATAAGCATTGGAGGTGTCCTAGGACTTGCAGAGGTGTACTAAAAGGAAAGGTAGATAAATCTTAATAGGATTATGACTCAATACTTGTCTTTCTCTTTGGAGTAGGATTCATACTGATTTTAGAGGAGGATTAGGGGGACTATATAAACCCATCAAGGGTGGCCATAGGAACCTAAGAAGCAACCAAGTAAGGAACTCATCTAAAGTAGAGGTGAAGGAGAGGATTAGAGGTTATGTTATCCTTTAGCATTGGATTCTTGTATAGGAAAAGGATATGAAGGACCTAAAAGGATCGAGAGAGTTGTGAGAGACTGATAATCCCTTATACTCTTTTGAGATCGTGCTTAAAAAATTTGTGGTAAGCTTCACCAAATCTTTATCTCTCGTCGTGGTTGCTTCGTCATCGTTATTTTGGCTCTCTATACGAGATTCATATACTTCGTTTTTGGTATCGTGCACGCTCGTGACGTATCTCACTAACTCTGATCCAATCCGAGGGTTGTTGCGCATAATAATATGTATTAGAGTATAACAAATGGTATCAGAGCCAAGACTGAATTAATCTGATTTGTGAGAAGGTCAACAAAGTGCCAGGTGGCACAAAATCAAGATCGATGTTGATGATGTGGAATCAAGTAGAGAAATTTGACGGTATAGGAAATTTCAACGTGTGACAATGTGTAGTGAAGAATGTTCTTGTCCAGCAAGAGTTAATTGATGCTCTTAAAGGGGACGAACTAGTAAAGACATCTGAGGAAGACTGGAAAGTGATGGAGCGAAAGGTTGTCAATACAATCCATGTCTCTCGGATGAGGTAAAGTACTTGGTGATTAAAGAGAATTCACCGAAGAAATTATAGAGTAACTTAGAAGAATTGTATATGGCGAAGTCACCGACAAACTGGTGGGTGCTGAAGTGGTAACTGTACAGGTTGTGCATGGAGGAAGCCACACGGTACGTTGACCATCTTAGTGTCTTCAACAAGTTTGTTACGCAACTGATTAGTGTGGATGAGAAAACTAAGGAGAACAACAAGGTCGTCATACTGGCATCATCGCAACCACCATCATGGCAGCAATTTGTGATGAATATTCTCATTGGAAAAAACACTCTCAACTTTAATGAGGCAGTTGAATATATATTGGAAGTGGAATCCTTCAAGAAACCATCGAAATCTTCATTGTTGAGTGATCAATGTAGCATCCCAAATTTTTATTTCTGGTTAAAAATAAATTTTATTTATTTTCCTTGAGTTTTCTCAATTTTTTGGATTTTAAAAAGGTTTTTCCTATTTATTTTAAAGATAAAATAATTTATTTGCAAACTTAATTACCAATGTTAAGTTGGAAATATTTTATTTAAGTCCAAAATACCTCTAGTATTTTTTATGATTTTTTTTCATAATTTTTGGGCTTTATTTGCTATTTTCTAAAGGCTTTAGTGGTTTATTTCAATTTTTGGAATTCCTAAATGAAATAAAGAAATTTAGAAAAATCCTTTTCTATCTCTCTCATCTCGCCGACGGGTGGGGCCCACCAGTCAGCGGTTCACTTGTCCCTTTCTCTCCCCTCTCGCCGACAAAGTGGCCCGCTGTTAGCCCTCCTGCCGCTTCTTCCCGGGCCACCCACCCCCTTGCTTTGTCACATTGCCGCCACCGGTGCCTTGTTGCAGCTCATGTCATGCGCCACGTTGCTGCCTGTGCCACCTCACCTTCCCCGCACACGCCACGCACACCCACGCCACCACCGTCCCCGTGTCCATGCCCCTGCCCGCGCACACCGCTTCAAGCCCGCACCGCTCACCTCCCTGCCCGTGCGCCGCTCATCTCCTCCCCCTTCTATAAAGATCACGCGCCGAACCTCCTTTGCCCTTTCCTCTACCTCGTCCCCCTCTCCTTCACCTCTCTACGCGCCCGAAGCATAGTGCCGCCCCTAATCCTCTTTCTTCCTCGGCACCGGCCGTGCAGCCACAATGCCCAACACCCGCTCCGGCCACCCTCTTGCCACACCAACCCCGTCACCATGTGCCTCTCTTTCTCCTCTATCCATTCCCCCATTCTGCCCTCCTCTCTCGCTTTGTGTTAGTCGGATTTGGAGTTTGTTCGCCGCCGGTCGCAAGCTTCTACACCGGCGATTGCACCGCCATCAAAGATTCCCCGTCACCATCGTCTCCACCTCGAGCTCCGCCTCGTTATGTTCTTCACGATGCTCTCATGATCTCCACTGGAAACTCGCCGAGTAGCCGCCACCGCTTTCATCCGAACGTCGCCGTCGCTCTCTCCCTCGCCGCCGACCATCCCCTCACGCCCCTCCACCGCAATTGTGTGCAATAGGATCGCCGCATCACCCTCTTCATTTTGCGCCCCTCACCGGCTGCTGGGGCACCTTCGTTCACCAGTAACCTTCGGTTCCCGCACCTCCGCTGTTGGTGATATGCCCTAGAGGCAATTATAGAGATGATTGTATCACGTCTATGTTTATGAGTTATTGAATAAGTGTTATTCTGTTCCTTGAATGAATCATCTGTTATAAAGATTAACAAGTATGTGACTTGTTGGTGAAGCTCTTTTAACTTATATGATGGCGTTATAAATGTATCCCTGGTTGGAGGTCACTGGTCGGAATACCAGTAATCCTATTGACCAGCACATGAATTGATTGATGACTATGTTTCACCGATCATGGATATAGGGATATCGAATCAATAATGTGAACACATGTTAGAGAACATGGTGTTGGATTGACCTACCTTGAGACACTGCTGAGATTGTTATGATTTCATGTGTCATAAGTTGGTCTCAAGCAGTGATGATGTATAATCCTTAGACTTGAGATCAACATGGTTTTCTACATGTGTAAGAATACACTTTGGGGTTGCCTGTAACATTCTAATTTTCTGAGCTCTAAAAATCTTTTGAATAAATTACTTGTTGGAAAATGCATTATTTGAATTTCTATTAATTTTTAGTATTTTTATTTAAAGCTTAATATATACCTTTATGTCAAAATGATTTAATGTGATTAATATCAACATCAACAATTGTCAAAACTATTTTATTTGGATTCTATGTGCTTAGATATATTTTCTAGAACTTTCTGAAATTTTTCCAAGTTCATTTGCTATTTTCTAATTGCTATTTGGATTTTCTGTATTTTCTAAAATAGAAAATCTATTTTAATATCCCGGAACAGTAATTGGGCGCACGGTAGCCCGGCCCAACTCCCGCGCGCGCTCGCTCGCCTCGCTAACATGTGGGTCCCACCTGTCGGTCCTTCTCTCCCGCGTCGCGTCTCTCTCTTCTTGCTGACTGGTGGGCCCGAGTGCGTCGTTGTCCTTTGGTCTGACTAATGCCCCTGCCTATTTCATGAACATGATGAACAAGGTATTCATGGAATATTTGGACAAGTTTGTAGTTGTGTTTATTGATGATATTTTGGTTTATTCCAAGACGGAAGAAGAACATGCTGAGCATTTGAGAATAATCTTAGAGAAACTTAGAGAGCACCAGTTGTATGCTAAGTTCAGCAAATGTGAATTCTGAAAGAAGGAAGTTGATTTCCTTGGTCATGTGATGATAGCTGAAGGAGTAGTCGTTAACCCCGGAAAAGTTAAAGCAGTGTTACATTGGGAGCAACCCAAGGCCGTAACTCAGATTCACAGTTTCTTGGGAATGGCAGGATATTACCGCCGTTTCATCGAAGGATTCTCAACGATTGCTAAGTCTCTTACGCAATTGTTGTTGAAGAAGAAAAAGTTCAATTGGACTACAGCCGGTGAAGAAAGTTTTCAAGAGTTGAAAAAGCGTCTGACTTCAGCCCCAGTGCTAATCTTGCCAGATATTCGCAAGGATTTTGATATCTATTGCGATGCCTCACGTCAAGGATTAGGATGCATCCTGATGCAAGAAGGAAGAACCGTCGCTTGTGCGTCAAGGCAACTGAGACCCCATGAGGAGAATTATCCTACTCATGATCTGGAATTAGCTGCTGTAGTGCATGCTTTAAAATTTTAGCGTCATTACCTCATTGGTAATCGATGTGAGGTATGCACTGATCATAAGAGCCTGAAGTATATTTTCACCCAGTCTGACCTGAACATGATGCAGAGATGATGATTGGAGTTAATAAAGGATTATAATCTTGGAATCCACTACCATCCTAGTAAAGCCAATGTCGTTGCAGACGCTTTGAGTTGTAAGAGTTACTGCAATGCCTTAGAAGTAAAAGAAATATGTTCGGAACTTCAAAAGGAATTTCAGAAGATGAAGCTAGAAGTTGTATCTGAAAGATTTGTGGCCAATCTAGAAGTACAGCATACTTTGGAGAAACAGATTCATGAAGCTCAACCAAATGACCTGGAAATCTCTAACATCAAGAAGAAGATGGCAGAAGGGAAATTCAAGGACTTCACCAGAGATAATCAAGATGTATTGTGGATTAATGGACGTATCTGTGTAACAGACAATGATGGTTTAAGGAAGCTAATCTTGAATGAAGCCCATGACTCAAAGTATTCAATTCACCCTGGTAGTACAAAAATATACCAGGATGTTAAGAATAAGTTCTGGTGGCCAAATCTGAAGCAGGAAGTCGCAGAGTTCGTTGCCTTGTGCGACGTGTGCCTGAAGGTAAAGGCATAACATCAGAGACCAGCAGGTTTGTTACAATCACTGAAGATTCTAGAATGGAAGTGGGAAGAGATCGGAATGGATTTCATTACCGGTTTACCGAGGACTCAATCAGGCTATGATTCGATTTGGATAATAGTCGATTGTCTATCCAAAGTCGTCCAGTTCTTGCCAGTCAAAACTACTTACTCCGGAGATCGCCTTGCAGAGTTATATATATCAAGAATCGTCAGTCTGTATAGTGTGCCTAAGAAGATAGTGTCAGATCGAGGGTCTCAGTTCACCTCTCGTTTTTGGTAGAGTCTGCATGAAGTATTGGGAACCCACCTAAACTTCAGTACTGTTTATCATCCTCAGACAGATGAACAGACTGAAAGAGTCAACAAGATATTGGAGGATATGTTGAGAGCCTGTTCTCTAGCTAATGCTACCAGTTGGGACAAGAGTTTACCGTATGCAGAATTTTCGTACAACAACAGTTATCAAGCTAGTTTGCAAATGTCACCATTTCAAGCCTTATATGGCCGTGCCTGTAGAACCCCTTTGAATTGGTCAGAAACTGCCGAACGTTTGGTATTTGGACCAGATATTATCCAAGAAGCAGAGGAACAAGTGGCAATGATCATAGAAAGGTTGAAGATAGCTCTGTCGAGACAGAAAAGTTATGCTGACAATCGTCGCTGTGATCTCAGCTTTGAGCCTGAAGATTTTGTTTATCTGCGAGTTACTCCACTCAAAGGTGTCAAACAGTTTCATGCCAAAGGGAAGCTTGCCCCTAGGTATGTTGGTCCGTTCAAGATTTTAGAACGCCGTGGAGAAGTTGCCTATCAGTTAGAGTTACCGCAGTCGCTAGCAGAAGTGCATGATGTCTTTTATGTCTCTCAGTTGAAGAAATGTCTTCGTGTGTGTAACATCCCAAAGTTTGGGTTTTCAAAAATCTTTTGAGTAGCTTAGGTTCCTAGAAAATTTCACCAACTTTATTTGAATTAATGAAGCTTAATTGGATTTTTTTTTCTAAATTTAAAATATTTAATTTGAGTAATCTAAACATCAATTAAATCAAAACCTATTTTATTTGGTTTCCTTGTGTTCCAAGGAATTTTCAGAGGTTTTTCTGGATTTATTTCCAATTTATTTGATCTCCTGGATTTTTAGCCTTTATTTAATTCCAAAATTCATGTACTTTCTCTATCCTCCTGCATGCTACAGTACCCCCGCATGGCACTGTTCGCATCGGTTTCAACCGAACGCAAGTGCAGCCGTGAATCCCGAGTCCAGTACGCGTATTTGTTTCATTTCAAACTTCCATATATTTATCCTCGGTGCATATAGAAGCGAGCCGTCTGCGCCCACGCGTCCGTCTTGTTGTCCTCTTTCAATCCCCTGATTTGGTTTCCTCCGAATTAATCTATTTTCGTCGCCATCCGCAGAATACCGAGTTTCTTTCAAAGGTCTTCTCCGGCGAGTTTCTCCTCCATCCGACGTCCTCCGGCCGAACTGTATGCGGCGTTGGGTTCGCGTCGTCGTGCTCTACGTCATGGTGCCATCCCCTTCGCCCGATAACCGTCTGCAGCGTTGGGTTCACGTCGTCGTTCTCTACGTCATGGTGCCATCCCCTTCGCCCGAAGATCGCGAAGTTTCGCCGTCTGCATCGCCGGCGTATTCTTCGCGTTTCTCGCTTCCTCGGTGAGTTTTTTCAAAATTTGACCACACAATCGTGTTCGGCTCGTCGTTTTCGTTTTGCCTCTTCGCCGCCGCCGCGCCGCCGCTGTCCGCCAGCCACCCTGTGCACCAAAAATCACTGTAGTGGTTTATCTTTGTTGTTGTTTCGTTCATTCGTTCTCCAGTTCGTGTGTCTTGGGCTTGCTCTCTGGCTTCCGTTCTCTCTATTAATTCTTTTCCCTACGCCTTGCTTCCCATCTCAGTGCTAAGAATCCTTGTATCCACCCCATGCGCTATAAACCAATCTGTTATTGTTTATGTATGTATACAGTATGGGGTGCATGTTTTCGGTTCCGGTTGGTTGTTGTTGTCCAGTGCTTGTATTCCGTGTTGGTTTCTTTCTCTGCTAATTCATTCAATACTATTTGCTCTCCATCTCAGGACCAAAATAAATTGATGCCACCATGCACCAGGGCAGACAACGATCTCCTCTGGTACGATTCTTTGTCATCCAATCAAGCCATCAATTCAAATGCAAACATAACTCTATGATATGGTAGAGCTGTGTGCTGGGAATGATAAACTATGTGAATTAGTAGAAATTGGAAGTCTTGCCTTGGTCAATTAAGGACTTCACTTTGTGCGCCATTGAACTGAGCCTTACTGTACGACCACATGTCTAGTATGGGCTGGGCCTAACTTAGTAAGTTATGGAGTCTTGACATTGACAACTTAAGTTGTATGTTAAACTGTGTGATGGGCTGGAGGTGTGAAATCTCACATCGCGGGACGGTTCGCCGCATCCCTATCCAATGATGTGTGTCGTAACAAACGCTGTGTGTATCGGTTGGACGGTAGTAAAGCACATCTGGAGAGTCAATGCTTGAGATAAAGTTTCTGGAAGGTTTTGTTGTGATCAACTCTGATCCAGTTGATTACATCTTGTAGGTAAAGTGTACAACCTTTGCAGAGTGTTAATCAATCTATTCGAATAGCCGCATCCGTGGTCATGGACATGCTCGAGGATTTCACACAAGGGGTAGATTTTCATAAAACCATTGGGAAGGGTCAGCTGTGTGAGATAACTTGTGCAGCTATATGAATAACTTGATTAGGCGTTGTGTCCTTTGTGAAAGCAAATGTTAAGATACTATTGTTTATTTGTTTTGAATTACGCTTTCAATCTATTATTTGTATTTAATTGCAAATGTTATATTTCTGCAAAAGAACCACAGAAGCCATTCCTTTGGAATAAGCCATCATCTATAAATTACATTATGTGATATGACTTGCGAGTACGGTTGTGTACTCATGCTTGCTATAAACAATTAACAGAAGTGGAGGAATCGTCAGTCAACAAGGTCTACTTCAAGGATCGTGGAGAACTAGGTCGCGCTACCCCAGTCGATTGCCTGTGGGCATATGGATGTGCTTCACTGAAGTTATTCCGTTTCGTTCCACTGCAGCTTTATTGAGCTATTTGTCTTCTGAGATATTAATTGTGAGCTTTGACCTTAAGGTCTTTACTATGATAATGATTGTTATTTGTCTATTTATTAGTCATCTTTGTATATGGAATTGATATTTCATCAATGTTGCCACTGTGTGCACTAGCGTGATCCTGGACTAGTGCAGTATACGCAGAGAGTCCAGATTTGCATATTTGGGTCCCGATAGTGTACCAGAAGAACAAGCCACATTGGATTCAATTGAGTTGAAAGAAGATCTCACCTACAAAGAGCAGTCAATCAAGATTTTGGATGTTGCGGAGTGTCATACCAGAGGCAAGACCGCCCGTTTCTGCAAAGTTCAATGGAGCAACCACTCAGAAGGAGAAGCCATGTGGGAACGTGAAGAAGAGTTGAAAGCTGAGTTTCCTAGCCTCTTCTCTAGCCGGCCTGAACCTCGGGGACGAGATTCCTTTATGGGGGGGGGAGGTTTGTAACATCCCAATTTTTTGAGCTCTAAAAATCTTTTGAATAAATTACTTGTTGGAAAATGCATTATTTGAATTTCTATTAATTTTTAGTATTTTTATTTAAAGCTTAATATAGACCTTCATGTCAAAATAATTTAATGTGACTAATTCCAACATCAATAATTATCAGAACTATTTTATTTGGATTCTATGTGCTTAGATATATTTTCTAGAATTTTTTGAAAATTTTCCAAGTTAATTTGCTATTTTCTAATTGCTATTTGGATTTTTTGTATTTTCTAAAATAGAAAATCTATTTTAACATCCTGGAATAGTAATTGGCCGCACGGCAGTCCGGCCCAACTCCTGCGCACGCTCGCTCGCCTCGCTAACATGTGGGTCCCACCTGTCGGTCCTTCTCTCCAGCGTCGCGCCTCTCTCTTCTTGCTGACTGGTGGGCCCGAGTGCATCGTCGTCTCCGAGCCGCCTTTGTCTTTGCGAGTCCGGAGCCGCACCGCCATTGTTCTTCTAGAAGCCCTGTCCGGCAAATCAAATTCCCAACTAAAATAGTGCCGGAGAATCTCGCCAAACTTGGTATTTATCCCTTCCGCGTCCACTCGGATAGCAATCATATCTTGAATCAGTTTATATCTCTCGGAACCGGCGGGACCGTATCAAAACCGAATTGGGGATTTCCTATTTTGTATCGCTCGAGCTGCTATAAATAGCGCCTGAGGGCCAGCCCTTCACCCTGAACCCAAAACCCCACTCAATTTCGCCCCAAGAACCCTAGAGTGGCCGTGATTACCGGGGTAGGTTTTTGTAGCCAAAACCCTAAAAACCTCAATTCTTCCGCCGCCAGTGACGCTCGCCTTCGTGGATCGCACCCGACTTCCTCGTCAGAAGAGCTTTCCGCGCGCTTCAGGACTTCGAGCACCTTTGGTGCTCAACCCCGATAAATGCCGACCTTCGTCCTCCGCTCCGACGCCAATTCCGGCCAACTCCGTCGTTCTTCGGTGCCAATTCGAGCGTCCCCAGGTGTGCAATAGCGAGGGCTATCCAATGAGATCACCCGCTTCCGTTGAGCTGCCGCCGTTGTCGTGCGCAACCGAGCCATTGCTGTCATCGAGGTGATGTGGCGTCCCGGTCACGTCCACATCCCTAGCCATGTCAGTGCATGCATCTGCTTGTCCTCTAGATCATCGCCACATGTGCACCGATGTGGCAGTCCCGATCCATAGCTCTGAGCCCGGCTCGGTAGACTCACTCCACCGTGAGCCATCTCGCTGACGTGTGTCCCACATGTCAGATTTTCTTTTAATTCTTTTATTTCCTAAAATTCCTTTGCTGACGTCAGCATTGTGCAATAATCTGATTTTTCTTTAGAAAATTAATTCGGAAATTCTAGAAAATCTAATTTATGGTATTTTATGTAATTTCCAACTTCCAAAGCCCATATCTTTTGCATCCGAACTCCGATTGAGCCCATTCAAATTTCTAAATTTATATAAATTTGGGATCTATTTATTTGTGATTTTTATTTAATTTTTGGAGTTTTTTTTGCCTCTATTATTTATTTATTTCATTTACGCGTAGACGTTAATTCCCTAGGAACTTTTAAAGAAGAAGGAGTGTCTCAAGACCAAGACCAATACCTAGACCTATTCCAAGGCATGTTATACCTTTGATCATATTGATCCCAGTTTTCTAAATACTTTGTTTCAATGTATTGCATTCTATTTCAAGTATTTATTTAAATGCTTTTGGGTTTAGTTATTAATCCAAATTGTTATGTCCACCTTGTCTATTGTTATGCCTTGATGTTTTGTAACCCTAGGTTGGTTCATAATTAGTTGGTATTATCGTAGCACCAAGGTGGGTTGGTTAGATACGAGTAGATTGCTTAGTCATGCCACGAGTCATTATTTCATGTAAGTCGGGGTGCAGAGGGTAGCCTGAGCTATGCTGATCACAATGGTGTAGTCGGCAGGGCAAGGGCGACAACGACGGCGGCGCAATTCACTGGAGAAGAAGCTCGGACGAAAACCCTAAAACTCGAATTGTGGCGGCGCTAGAGCGATCGGGGCGACGAGGGTGGCGGCTCTGGATTGCGGAGGATCGGGCGATCCTAGGGGGCTTTTATAGGCAACGGGGGCTCAGAATAAGGAATCCCCAAATCGGGTTGATTCGGACTCCCGTTTAAAAACAGAGATAGAATCCATTTTGATCCTGATTGACAGCAGATAAAGGTGTGGGAGAATCGGGGATACGATTTGGTGCGAAAAAAATCGAAGGATTTAGTTGGAAAATGCGTTGTCGGTTTCGAACTCGAGCTCTAGCAATGGCGGCGAGAGTGGGCGCGCGCGATGTTGACGACGACGCGGTGGAGATGACGATGGTGGGACCCACCTGGCAGCGAGGTGAAACGGCATGGCGCCGGGAGTGTCTGATCAGTGCTTGGAGCCACGCGTCGGCAGACAGCAGCGGAGCCCATGGTGAGAGAGAGAGGCCGACAAAGTGGGCACCACCAACAATGAGAGGCGCATGCGCAGGCGAGTCGGGCCAACAAGATCTTTCACCACGCGGAATAGTGTTGGGTTTCGGCCCGACACTGTACCAGAGGATTTTAAATATATTTTCTTTTTTATAAAATACAAAAAATTCAAATAGCAATTAGAAAATAGCAAATGAATTTGAAAAAATTCCAAAAAATTATAGAAAATATATCTAAGCTGATAGAATCCAAATAAAATATTTTTGACATTTGTTGATGTTGGGATTAATCACATTAAATCATTTTGACATGAAGGTCTATATTAAGCTTTAAATAAAAATACTAAAAATTAATAGAAATTCAAATAATGCATTTTCCAACAAGTAATTTATTCAAAAGATTTTTATAGCTCAGAAAACTAGGATGTTACATCCAGGCATAAAGAAACTAGGGTTGGGACTCGGGTCTACCATGTGGGCTGCCACGCGATGCTTACGGGGCGACACGAAGGCGGAGAAGCTGACGTGGAGCTGAGGTGGCCGGCCACGACAACGACACCTCGGTGACGACGGTGGCACTTTGGGACCGAAGTTCACCAGCGACGACGAGGTGTAACGGAGATGAAAGAGGTGCAGGATCACGAGAAGGGGCTACGATGAAGATGGTGATGTGGATGGTTTCTACCGGCGACAGCCATAGTGACGACGGCGAGAGTGAAGGCGGCGGAATGGCACGGCTTGTAGCGGCGACGACAAAGCAATGGTCTTCCGGGGAAGGCGAGGCACGCAAGGGCTAGAACTTGTGGAGGTGAAGCTAGGGAAGTGGATGGTGGCTCTCGGGACTCACTGACGGTGAAGAAATCGACAATTGAATGGCGACGACGGAGGAAATGGAAAAGCTCAAGATCTTGGCGATGTCAGCTCCTCTCTCCGATTAACTTGTTCTGAGGCTTGGCGATTGTCAGGACTCAAATATACAAATTTGGACCATCTATGTATAACACACTAGTCCAAGATCATGCTAGTGCACACGGTGTCAACATAGATTAATATCATTCCACACAAGATAAATATAAGAATAAATGACTAATTTGATTAATAAATAATGGTTGTGACCTTATAGTCGAGTTTACACTTATTAAGTCACGGAAGGCTAGCACTAAATAAAGAGACACCAGCGGAACGAAAATAACTCCAACGGGAACCCATCGACCAGCCATAGGCAACCGACTGGGATAAAGACCTAGCGATCACCATCCTCGTTAAACTCCTCCTCATAAACAGGCGAAGACTCGTCTACTTCAGTTGAATGATTGCTGCAAGAATGAGTACTCTGAGTACTCAGCAAGTTGTACCACATAATGCAATTATAAATGATGGCTTATTTAAAAGGAAACGACTTCTATGGTTATTTTGCAAAAAAAAAACAACATTTGCATTTGAATACAAATAATAGATTGAAAGAGTAACTTAAAACAAATAAACAATATTAGTTTAACAAGTATTTTCACAAAGCTCATGAAGCCTAATCAGTTTCTTTCACACAACCACATGAGTTAAACCACGTAGTTGTACCCTTCCCATTATTTTTGATGAAAATCTACACCTCGTGTGAAATCCACAAGTATATCCATAACTGCGGACGCTGCAATTCGAATAGATTGATTGACACTCTACAAAGGTTATACACTTTACCCACATGATATAACCAGTATAGCAAGCACAAACCATAAAAAACCTTTACGAAGTTTCATCTTAACAATTGACTCTCCCAATGTGCGTACTGTCAACCCCAACCTCACTCGTTGGTCTGACGCACATCGTTGGACTTGGAGACGGTGAACTGCTCATAAATGTGACCTACAGATTAGTCCACACCTCCACCCATCATAGAGCACTTAACCTGCTACCTGAGTAGTCAATGCCAAAACTCCACAACTTTCTAAGTTAGGCTTGTCGCATACCACGCATGTGGTCGTACAGTTGTGGCTCAGTTCAATGGCGCACAAAGTCAAGTCCTTAATTGACCAAGGCGAGACTGCCAAATTCTAACTAAGTAACCACATTTCCATTTCCCAATCACTGAGTTTCACTATATCACAAATCCTTTCCACTCGTCTCAGTCTAAATCTTTTCCCACCATGTTGATTAAGTGCATCACATCCTATCAACAAGTAACAACATACAACACACAGTTTTTCCACAAAGTTATTCGATAGTGACTTAGTCAAATTTAGATTTGCAACTCAAAATGACATCAATAACTCGTTGCATGGCTAAGCAGACTATTCGTATCTAACCAATCCACGTTGGTGGTATGATAATACCAACTAATAATTAATCAAGCTAGGGTGACAAAGGATCATGGTAATACAATGACCAAAGTAGATATAATCAAATGGATGTATAGCTAATCCCAAAACACTTAAAGAATGAAATAATTGAAGTAACATGCAATAATTTGAATCAAAGTATTTTTTTGGAAAACTAGGTTCAACATGTTCAAAGGTACAACTTGCTTAGAAATAAGTCTTAGTACTAATCTTGAGCTTGATCAACTCCTCCTTCCCCGAACGCTCCTGAAGTAACGTCTACTCGCAAATGAAAGTAAAAAACACAAATAAAAAGAAAAGGGATTAACAAATAAGCTCCAAAAATAAAATAAAAATATCAAGAAGGTAGATCTTGAATTTATACAAATTTATAAACTTGAATGGGCTCAATCGGAGTTCGTATGAGGAAGAACGAGCTCTCGGGAGATTTAAATCTAAGAAAAAGAGAAAATATATATCTTATTTCGGATTTTTAGAATTTTCTTTCTAAAGGAAATTCCAAAATATTGCATCAGCACGACATTAGCAACAATTTTCAGACATAAAAGGATATCTTGTAAATAGAAAATAAAGACTGACAGGTGGGACCCTCGGTCTATAGACCAGGTTTATGGGTTTGGCTCATGGGTCTATGGCTCACGGTTCATGGAATAGTGGGTGACACGTGAGGCTCACATGTCAATGCCTTGTACCACCATGGACTAAGTCCGTGCTGACATGGGTCTAGGGTTTTGACTCGGTGGCGCTGAGGTGGCACACACGTGACGACGTGGACCAGTGGCGAGGTGACACGTGGAAGGGAGAGAGTGACGTGGCTGCGATTGCAAGGCAAGGCTGACGTGGTGCTGATTTGGCTGGCATGGCGCACACCTGGGTGGTGGGGTGACATGGACGTCGGTGACGATGGTGGAGCTCGGGTTCCGACGGTCATCGACGATTGCGGCCACGACAGTGGACGCGAAGGTGCGCATTGGGTAGCAGAGGAGACGGTGAGATCAACGGTGCACGCATGGCGACGGAGATGGACAATGGTGGACAACGACGAGGTCGAAGCAGCGGAGTAGATCGGGTCTACGACGCAACGGCATTACGGCGACGCTCCAGCGATGTTAAGGTGACGGCGGAGTAGATCAAGCTCTTGCGATGCCGGTGGTGGTGACAATGAGGTCCAACACACACAAAGCGATGAAAATCGTGTCGAAGGTTTCAGCTCCTCCTTTTCTTCTTGACTCGATTCCGGCGGCTAAGGTTAAGAATTCGAGCGGTGGCGGCTGCATTTCAGGTGCGGAGGCCGAGGGCGGCATCCCCTTTTATAGTGCGGTGGCCGGGAGAGTCCCTAGCGCGCACGCTAAGAAATCAAGGTGACGACGCAGACAGAGGGCGAGACAAATGCAGAGATGATGAACAGTACGGGGGTGGGTCCCACACGTCAGCGACGGTGGCTCGGGCGAACCCGCGTCACACACGACACGTGTGCGGCCCACAGGTGGGTGTGGGGAGGGGAGCGTGCGAGTGGAGAGAGAAGGTGGGCTGCGTGCGGGTTTGGGCCAAAGGAGTTGGGCTGGGGTTCAGAGATACAATGGGCCAGGGAATAGGGATTTTGCCCAAATGATTTTCCTATATTTTAAATGGATTTGCTATTTTAGAAATACCAGAAAATCCAAATGGCAAATAAAAAAATAGCAATTGAACTCTGAAAAATTCTTGACAAATCTGCAAAATATTTCCAAGCACAAGAAACTCAAATAAAATAATTTTGGAATGAATTGATGTTCAAATTAATCATATTAAATTGTTTTGAATTTAACAAGTTCTATTTAAGCTTTAACAAATTCCAATAAAATGTGGTGGAATTTTCCAAGGGACAAAATTACTTATAAAGATTTTGAAACTCAGAAAATTGGGATGTTACAGCGTGACGAGGTGCTCATTGTGACACAAATAGAACCGACGGAGAGGCTTCACAACGCAGGAGCAGCGAGCTTGCTCTTCGGCTCTAATGGCGGCGGCGGAACTCAACGAGGGCGATGCGGCTAGGGTTTACAAGGCAACAACGGCTTAAGGTAAGAAAACAGAGGGTTAGGGGGGCTATTTAAAGGTGGCAGAGGGAAGGAGACTGAAGTGAACACGGCAGCGGCTCATGTTGAAGGGGGGAGATGGAGTCCGGGACGAAGATGACACATACGACGCTAACAGGTGGGACTGGGCTGGTAGCAAGAGAGGAGGCGAGGCAAACATACGCGTAACGCGTGGTAGGTGCGGAGGCGAACTGGCGAAGTTGGGCTGCGGGCATGCGAATGGGTCGGACCGGGCTGACCCAAAAGCGAAGGAAATGGGCTAGGAAATAGGAAACCGACCCATTTGGAATCTCCTGGATTTTAATTTGCTTTTTCCATTTTAGATAATACAAAAAATCCAAATGGCAAGTTAAAAATAGCAAATGAACTCGAAAAATTCCCAAAAACATCTAGAAAAATACTTCCAAGCAGAAAGAACTTAAATAAAAATAATTTTAGAATTAATTGATGTTTAGATTAATCAATTAAATTATTTTGAATGCAGAAAGTCTCTTTTAAGCTTTATTAATTCAACAAAAATGGGTAAAATTTTCCAGAGGACTAAACTACACAAAAAAAATATTTTGAAACTCGAAAATTGGGATGTTACACATGGTATGCAATCCTAGGAAGAGGCTAGCCCAACTTAAATGGTATATGATAGCTTTTCAAGTAGTATTAGTCAGCGAACTTAGCTACACAAAAGAAGTCGGTAGTGAATAAAAGAACTCATGCATGTAATCAGTGACTAGGGATCGATAAATCAGATGTAGTTTTTTTTAAGTACGCTGAGAAACTAAAAGGCACCGCTTGATACCTCAAAAACTTTGAATAGGAACGAACCACATTCTACATTCTCGGCCTGCTAACAACAATAAGAGGTCTAATAGATAGCCCTAATCCGCTCTAGAAAACCACTTATAAAGCCTAACCTGATTATAAAAAAGCTTTTTAAGTATGCCCTACGCTATAAAAAAGGTAGAGGAGGTAGGATGGGTAGTTGGTCAGGATTGGGACCGGGAAGGACATTACTAGAAACTTACTATCAGGTGAATTTCATGCTTTTTTCACCGTTTATGGAAGGACATTGGGATAAAAATTTGCAAGGTTAAGTACTTTCTCCTTATCAAATGCTTCAAATGAGTTGTGAGGATTCAAGGCAAATATGCACACAAGCAACTCCATATTAACTTTGTCAATACGATTGTCAAGCTCTTGAAGAACACTATCAATGATGCCAAGATATACTTCCCTTCTGAAATGATCATCATTTGTTTGTTTGGGGTAAAAGCGATTGATCTTCCAAAAGACACATATTTCTTATTTGGCTCAGGAACTTTTATGCGATGTTTCATATAAAATGATGTAACTTTTTCCTGAAGAAAATCTTCCCGGCCATGACTTCTCATATGTTGCAATCTGTCCTTAGCCAAATTAACAAGTGTTATGGCATTAATAATATCTTGATCCCTCTTTTGCAAAGATTGACATAAATCATCTGTGTACCCAAGTATGACTAGCACCAAGTTTGCCATCAAAACAAAATCAAATGACTCAAAGGCTGCCACCATAGCATGGACTTTCCCCATCCATTCTTTAGGGATGGATCTTTTTCAATCTTTATGAGTACTTTGCGGATTGTAGAATACAAACTGATAATGTGCAAAACAGTTTTGTAATGAGAACCCCAACGTGTGTCACCAGGCCTAACCAACCCCATCTCTTGATTAAACCCTCATCCACTTTCAATTTCACCACAATCTAGCGCTTCCAAAACTCCATGAGCTCTAGTGTTTTGAAGTATTTCATAGCGCTTACAAGAAACTCCAATAGCATTCAACAAATTTGATAGTTGGTCAAAAAAACCAGTCTGCATTGCCCTTAGCAACAGCCATAAGAACTAATTGGAGTTGATGTGCAAATAATGGATGTAATAAGCAAAAGGAGGCTCGTTCATAATCAAAGTTTTCAGCCCTTTAATCCCGTCTTTCATGTTACTAGCCCCATCATATCCTTGCCCACGAATTTGAGTAAGACTCAAAGTGTGATCAATAAGTGACCAATATCTTCAATTATTTGTCTAGTAGTTTCCTTGACACAACTATTAATAATTTCCTTTTGTATGGGATAGGAAGTCAAGATGCAATTTCCAGGGGCTTTTTTTAATAACAAACTTATTAACTTCTTCATTACTTTCTGCAAGCCATTCCAGAAGCTCAAGAAAGTTTCCCTTGTTACTAGACTGTTCACTTTTATCATGTCCACGGAATGCTAATCCTTGACGCAAAATAAACCTCAAACATCTAAGTGAATAAGTGAACCTTGCCTTATAAAGACGCTTGTCTTCTTTAGTGCGCTTTACAATAATATGAGAAATTAAAGTTTTTTGGTTCCACGGAGAAGTTAAATTTCTCTTGAGCTTGATTATGAACACTTCTTATACCATCCTTATGTTTGTCAAGTGCATTATATTTATTCCAATTTCTACAACCACCTTTAACAAAGCTACCACCCCTACAGCTTTCTCCTTGAACAGATAACAGACAAAGCAAAATGCAACATCCTTTTCGACACTATATTCAATCCAATGGTACTTATCAAACCAACTAAGACTGAAATGACGTCTTTTACCTAACATTTTCCTGATAGGAAAATCATGTGTGTAAGGTTGGCATGACCCTATCATAATATTCACTGAAGTGATGAAGTCTGAAACTCTGAATGTCTGATGAAGAACAAGAACTGATGATTGATGTTTGATACTTTGATGAACTGGCCCCTTCTCGTTTTGATTTTCAGGGGTGCTGGTGCATACCCGGCACCCCTGCTGGCTCCGCCCCTGGCTTGCTGTAAGAATGTATTGCTTTTACCCTAGAGCCCTCTATCCCGATCTCGAATTGAGCTTGGCGCCCCAGGTTGGGCAGGGACAATCTATTTGACTGTAGGGTTTTGTTCCAGAGCAAAGATATCCACAGAGGCCGGCTTGTTCATCCTATTCTGATATTCAGGACCAAGAGGTACTAGATTCTCTTTCGGATAGGCCCTGAAAGGAGTAGAAAGGCTGAAATGCTAACAGACCCATTCTCATAGATTAGATGAATTCTTCCATGTCGGCTTCAGGATCCGCCTCTGAGAGTTGGCAAAAGTACGTCAACTTATCGGAGGAAAAGGTCGCGTCCGAACCATCCACAAGCCACACCCTGCCGAACCCTAAACCTGAAGCACCATCCATTTCGTTCTTTTGATCGGCTCGCTGCTATCGCTCGCTCCTTACCATGTTACATAATTTATCTAGCCCTCCTTAAAGTGAAAGTCGATATGGAATTAGACTCTTTAGTTGGTCGCCCCACAAACAAAGATAGATGAAAAAGCGTGAAAAGACAACTATCGACTTGTGTAGTCCTGCAAGGCTATCTTCGGCTCCTCATTGGCTTTGTCTCTAATCCTCCGGGGCCGGATTCTTAGTCAGCGATCACTGAAAATTCAGTATCTTCTTCGGTGTCGTTTTATCCCTTTCGTTCACGAAGTCTAACACCTTTCAGATTGTTTTCATAGTCTACTTGGTTGAAGGCCTGGATAAATAAAAATCGCGGGTTAGTTCTAACATAACGGTAAGAAGTAGCGATATTGTAGGTTGGGCTAGGCTTGGAAGCAGCCATCCTTTGAAGAAAGCGTAATAGCTCACTGGTCTAGCTCCATGGCACCGAAAATGTCGCAGGGCTCAAGTGATTCACCGAAGCGATGAGACCTTGAAAGCTGCGTTTTCAAGTGTCAGTGGCAGGACGTTCTGTCAATCGGGGGACCTAGCCGGAATACAAGACTTGAAGACTAATTGAAACCATACCACAAGAAAATGAGTCTAACAGCACAGATTTCTAGTGCTACAACAGAAGCAAATGAAAGTCCTCACAACACTCTTTACCTGCAACTTCTCGCGCTTATGGTAGTAGATAAACTGGTGGACCTTGTTTCTTACCTAAATTTATTAGTTTCTTTTTATTTATAACAGTTCTCTACTTAGGCGGGTGAAATTTCTCTATTCTCTACTTACCTATATGTTCTTTTTGAATTTTTTTTCAAATGAATAAAATGGTTGAAATTTTGGAAATGACAACGTGTACCTTTATTACATTAACTAAAGGCGTCCATGCCAACGACTAAGGAGAAAGGTGTTTGACCGGTGGCTATACAGATTGACGTCCAATAAATCCAGAGAACCTCAAGAAGGCGATCTAGCCAGTCGAGACGACTTTCGCATATGTTCAAGCTTGTGAGGCCTATAAGCAAGATTTTGAGTGCTCTCCCAACCTATTAGAGGCCACCCTAATAAGTAATAAGCCCCTCCTTCGTCACTTCTGGCTAAGCATCTTTCGGCAAAGGAAGAGTCATCGCTCAACGGATAAAAGTTACTATAGGGATAATAGGTTGATCTTCTCCAAGAGTCCACATTGACAAAAAGGTTTCGCACCTCGATGTTGGGGTCTGGTGGGCTCTGAAGTACTCGTCTTTTGCGCAAGGCCTCGTGAATATCGCTACTTCCCCCTTACTGTCTTGGGCTGGGGGTGATAGGTTAAAAACCTTGTGCGAGGGAAAGGCTGTCAAAGTCGTTAACCATTAATCCGATTGAAGGACAAATGGACAGTGAATCAACATAATCGAGTTATGGGTTCGAATCTAAAATAAATTCTAGATAATGTATTCTACCCTAAAATTTTATTATCTTTCTAGAGTGCTAAGGGGAAGAAGAGGATTGAGTCAAAAGAAAAGGCTATTTTGGAGTTTTATCAACAATTTATTTGTGTAGGTCGTTCCGATAACAAAAGGGAACATCTGGGCTTGTTTGGTTTTTCTTTCAAGGATTTTGTCTTTCTTGCAATTCTGCGAACTTTGAATGCATCATTTCCTCCATTTCTCAGAAACAATAAGAACTCGAATTCTTATCGATACTGGAACTCAGAGCATAGGAGGGAAAGTCGATTTATGGATGGAATCAAATACGCAGTATTTACAGAAAAAAGTCTTCGTTTATTGGGAAAGAATCTTTTTTCCAATTATTGTTATTAAGGAAAAGCATTTGTGGCTAGGTGGGTCCAGCTGGGTTTTTATTTTATTTTTATTTATTTCAAGACCCCGATCCATATGGAGTCGGTCCACTTGATTTATTCACAGGCCAAAAGGGCCCACATGTCAGCAGCTTGTCTACGAACGTCTATACAATGGGTTTTAAATGGTAGGGATTGCATGTCATACGCACATACGCTAAACCATGGCTTAATTAGTTTTTCTAATTGCATCAAGCCCACATATCATATTGACATTAACTACTAACTACAGTTAACTCATTACAGTTAACCTAATCACCTTAGGCCCACACGCCGGTGTCTCCATGTCGTCGTCTTCCTCCCGGAGCAGAGGAGCACACAGAGCTGCCATGGCAAATTTTGTCCAATCCAAGCTTTAACCATTTTATGTCATTGTGGTTGCATATCCAAGACAACTATACAAGGCAAAGAAAAGAAAAATCAAGGAACAATCCTGCAAAACAACTATCATAAAACAACAACAATGGTCAGCTGAAAGGATTAAAATAAACTCGTATGAATCTTGAAGGGAAAAAAATATGAGTAATATAGTTTAAATCAAGTAAAGAATTAACAGTTACTGGAGCTTTCTTTGATACATACAGCTAGTATACAAAAAGAACTGACATTGTAATTCACAACCTTTCTATGGGGAAAAAACACTGATATCAGAAATCAGACATTTTAGTCTACAAATGAGATGGCCCTATGACATAATTAGAATACACTGCTGGTAGAAATCAGATGCAATTAGACCACTGCATCGGAACGAGTAGGGAATTCAAGTCCATGAAGTGCAGGAATGTTGTGCAGATCGTCCGTAGAGTACAAGGAAGAAACCAGAGCAATTTTTCGTGCGAAAACCTGCAGTAACCAATATTACTGATGGGAGGAACGAAATAAAGGAGATTAGACACATGAAAGTGCTGTAAAGAAAACCTGCTCCAAGTTTTTTCTCCATCCAAGGTCATACTTCCATGATACTGATTTCCTTCGCTCATAGACCTGGAATAAGTTTGATCCAACACACAATCGTATCATTTGAGCATGCCAAGAAGGAAACATGTTATTATTCAACTAGGATCTAGCCCCGAGACTGATTAGCTGCAGAGCAGGAAAAGAAATCAAGCCAAAATCTAGTTTGTTCTTGTACTACTGTACTTGTGATTTTAATTGAATAACAAATCAAGGTCATGAAAAAAAAAAGCAACTGGCTATGTATTTAAACGAGCTCAACATAGAAGGGGACCTTCTGAGGAAACATTGTATAGCTAATTTAAGTTCAACATAGATGGAAAATAAATTGATCAATGAATTCTTTACAGTACTTGAAACTTGGAACTTCCCCAAGTAACAGGAAGCAGACAACTACAGATTAAATACATCTACTTAAAAGGTGTAGTCTGGACTTTCTTTAACCTAGTAAACTCGATGTTTTTTTTAACCTAAATCACCTTACAACAAACTATCAACTAAAAAGACCTTGCCTTTCACAAAATAAAAACAGCCAAAAAGATTGGTCGAAGATCTATCCTTGAGTTTTGCATACTCCGAGTGATACGGCCATATCTACAACCAAAGCATTGCAAAAGGTAAAACAAAATATTGTGAAGGCCGATAGGGTGGATGGGGATGCTGGCCAACGAGAGGGGACGTTCTCTCGGGATAAAACCCTAGCGCGTGCGTGCAGTCAAGAAAGACATGTGGTGGGATGGCAGCAAGGGTTGCATTGGCGTCAGAAGAAGCATCAAGTGCATGGAACAAGTTTGTGCAAGAAGCTAAGAGAAGGAAAGCCCACAACACAAGGGAAACCAAGAGGGAGATTTGGCCATGCATGGAGAGGACGTCAGGAACATGGCATGTGGGTTGGTTCAGTTTGGATCCAATTCAGACAGCCAATTGGTGATTAATATTTTATTCCAAAACTAGAATAGTTTAAATTCTAATTAAAGAAAGCATTTTTTGGTTCGGTACTGTTCACGTGAACAGTAACCGACTCAATTACTGTTCACGTGAACAGTAATCGGATACGGTTACTGTAGCAACTCGGACACTGTTCATCCGATTTTTGTGCTTGCGTGGGAGGCTATATAAACCCCCCATGGCCGCACCATATTGAGGACAAGTTATGATTTAGATAATAAAAATCAGAAAAGCCGTTTTGGCGCATATCGTGTGTTCTTGAGTCGTGATATGAGTTGGAGAGATTGAGGGAGAAAGATTGAGAGCAAGATCAAGATATCTATCTCTTGTTTCGGAGTACTATTCACCTAACGCTACTACTTGCAATTCAATCTATTAGATTGGTTTGTGAGTATATTGATTTTCTTACAATTCAATTCACCGAATTGGTTTGTGAGATTGCTACTGATCTTCGAGTGTACCGTGAAAGATTGGGCCAACAATCAGGATTCATCTAATCAACTAGGTGGATCCGTATCAGGTGGTATCAGAGCTTCAGTTGTTCATGGTACTTCGTTGCTACGAAGATCAAGTATCGACATGGCCGATACGATGGACATGAAGTTGGTCATACAATTCAGCTACACTATAGATCAATGTGAGGAGGATCCACTCCACGATCCGAGCTACATATTCTTCAATCGGTGTCGAGTGGGAACACAGATTGTGCTATGATGATCGATACGGAAGCTTGACAAACGCCGCAAGCCAAACACTTGTGGATGATTGGGGTTGATCACAAAGCCACATCCGAGCCATATCTATTGCTTTGGAGGTTCAAGCACATTCCGATCACAAAACAAGTGGAGGTAAAATTTTCTTTGGATGGGTATATCTCATTGTTACTTGTGACGTGATTCCTATGCATATGAGAGCATGTTCATTGGTGATTGGTGCATATTGGTTGAAAGAACAAAGACATACATCGAGTTGCATCACGCCCGTCATGCGGTACTCCTTTCCATGGAGAGGAACACGAAGGACATTACATCTTGGTCCTCGTCAAGGTACTTTGAAGATAGACAATGACGAGACAAGGCCCAAGGAGACATTAAAGAGCAAAGAAGAAGGCTAAAGGCTAAGAAACGTGAAGAAGAACGGTTGGTCGGGAAGAACAGAAGAAATTAGAATTGACGACCCTTCTTTCTACCCAAAACAGAAGAGGTGTCGCTCCATGGTGACAAAACTACTAGTGAGGCACCACAAGATGGTCTTTGTATGTCGACCAAGACGGTTCGAGTTGACAACACTTCCATTCTCACAACGGCAATAACCAACGCTTTCAAATCGACAACCGAGTGCAAAATCAATGGCAAAGTTTACAAACTTATCGTTGATGGTGGAAGCTACAACAATATCATTAGCAACGATTTGGTGCAAGCTTTGGGGTTGACAACCTGGCGACATCCAAAACCGTATTATGCACAATGGTTACATAATGTCAGAACCAAAATTACTCATCGTGTCAAAGTTTGTTTTTCAAGAGGAGACTATCACGACAAAGTGGAGTGTGACGTCGTGCCTATGCATGCATGTCACTTGTTGTTAGGCGTCCGTGGCGAGATGATCGCAATGCTACGCACCACGGAGGTCCAACAAGTACTCTTTGGTGCATCAGGGAAGATCATATACCATGTGTCCTATGCCAGAGAATTCTATTCATGCTGAGGAGATCATAGCTAAAAAGACGATCGTGAAGACTACCCCGACGGAGATTCCTGAGGTTACACAAAAGACGAGGATGTCTTTTCTTGAAGAAAGGGAGGATGATACGGCCATATCTACAACCAAAGCATTGCAAAAGGTAAAATAAAATATTGTGAAGGTCGATAGGGTGGATGGGGATGGTCAACGAGAGGGCGTTCTCTCGGATAAAACCCTAGCGCGTGCGTGCAATCAAGAAAGACGTGTGGTGGATGGCGCAAGGGTTGCATTGGCATCAGAAGAAGCATCAAGTGCATGGAACAAGTTTGTGCAAGAAGCTAAGAGAAGGAAAGCCCACAACACAAGGGAAACCAAGAGGAGATTTGGCCATGCATGGAGAGGACATCGTGAACATGGCATGTGGGTTGGTTCGATTTGGATCCAATTCGAATGACCAATTGGTGATTAATATTTTATTCCAAAACTAGAATAGTTTAAATTCTAATTAAAGAAAGCATTTTTTGGTTTGATCTTTTCATGAACAAGACCCAACTCAGATTATTGTTCACGTGAACAAGAATCTGATCACTGACATCTTAGTAACTCTGACAATCGCTCATCCAATTTTTGTGCTTGCGTAGGAGGCTATATAAACCCCCAATGGCCGCACCATATTGAGAACAAGTTATGATTTAGATAATAAAAATCAGAAAAGCCGTTTTGGCGCATATCGTGTGTTCTTGAGTCGTGATATGAGTTGGAGAGATTGAGGGAGAAAGATTGAGAGTAAGATCAAAATATATATCTCTTGTTTCGGAGTACTATTCACCTAACACTACTACTTGCAATTCAATCTATTAGATTGGTTTGTGAGTATATTGATTTTCTTACAATTCAATTCACCGAATTGGTTTGTGAGATTGCTACTGATCTTCGAGTGTACCGTGAAAGATTGGGCCAACAATCAGGATTCATCTAATCAACTAGGTGGATCCGTATCACCCAGGAATGGTGAGTTTGTTCCAATCTTTAAAGAAAGAAGAGAGAACAATGGTATTCTTGGACCATCATCACCCAACAGGCCAACACCACATCATTGCTTAACACCTTGATGCAGGAGTTTGCCTAGCACAGCCTCTTCGGCCCTTTATTTCACAACCAAGGAGGCCTGTGCAATTACGGCTTTGCCATTTGAGAATTACATGCATAGACTATTTTATACCTCAGAGAATGGTACTCTCTTAATCTCTTGTACCATGGAGCACAACTGATCTGCTCCCTTGGATTAAAATGATTGGGCAGTCCGGAAACATTTATAAGTGCTATAAAGCTTCTATTGATTAATATTGCATTCTGAATCTGGTAGTACATGATGGCCACATTCAGTTCAGTTGCCTGATTAACTGGTAATCCGGGATAAATGACAACACGAGGTTTAGATATGTAATCAACACGTTTCTTTAATTTACCAATTGTACCAAACATTAAGACAAGAAGGTTTATACTTTACAGCATTACCTCGATAGAAGTCGTATTACTTGTAACAAGAGCCGTGTGCATGCCGATGAAACAGAGGAGGCTCAGCGCAAATGCTAAATTAAGAACTGCAATACAGGGCTACTGGTAAGTAACTTGCACAACTTCAAGTTAAGTTTGATGCTTCCAAGGCAAAAGTTTACCAAAAGCAAGAAATAGAATAGCAATATCGCCAGGTGAGCTGGATCGCCTACTTTCATCTTGAAAGAACTCAATAATATTTGGAAGTAGTACCAAAGTATCCAGCACTGTCTCAACGAAAGTATACACCTATAAGACGAAAAAAATACACAAACAGAAATAAATAGCAAGAATTAAACAAGCTAAACAGGCAAATGGAGAACACCATTTTGGATATGTAATAAGTAAACAGAAAACATAATCATCAGTGCCTTGTTTGTTGTACTTTTATGCACTTATTACCTGTGAGGGTTGTTTTGCTTATGGATGATAAATTTATCTAGTAGCAGAAGCCAGAGCTCACACACCAGCAACCATACACTGGTTGGTAGTTGTTGGTAAGTAAGCATGCCAACTAGGAAAGAAAAGTATTGTCAAGTATTTATTACATATTTGCAAGAATCACCACAACAGTACAATGGTTGAACTTGGAGGGCAATGTTGAAGGCTTTGGTTAGACTTTACAAGTTCCCTAATTACAGGAAACTTAAATAATATTCAGCATGCAAGAGATGAAGAGATACATTTCTATGTCTATTTCTGCAAGAAATTCGTGTTCCATGTCATAACTCAGAGCTAAGAAGGTCACCTACAAAAAAAAATCTTTCCAGAAATTAGCAAGCCTTTTTTTGAACATGTACAACTATGGTGATAGTTTGTACACAAACATATAAAATATAACACTACGACAATGGGAATCTATGTGGTCACGAAGACACGAAGATACAAATATATAACAAACAGATTAGTAGATTACAAGCCAATGCTTTGGTGACATAAATGTGTAGAATTAGCATGAAAAGGCAAACCGGATAAAGTGTTTGTACCAGGAAAAGGAGAAAATACTTGTAGTTCCTTGCCCCGAGACAATTTGCTACCCAAACACAGTGATGGTCCATTTTAAGCACACATCTGTCACCTGATCGTCAAAGACACAATCAAAACAAGAATGGAAAAAGAACATATGACTGGAACTAATTCCTAGTAAATTCTAAGGGCAAAAAAGAAATAAATTAATAAAGGCATACAAGATGACAGATCATCAGTCAAGCTGTTGATACCAAATGAAAATTGCAAATAACTTCTTGACAGTGCATGTAGATCTAGTAGATTTACTATGCTAGAACCGGCTATTGCTCTTTGCAACTGTACCGTGTTGAATTTTGGCAGCAACTTGACAGACTTTCCTTTCTTAAATCATTGCAAGGAACAGCAACAATAAGCAAAAATAAGATCCAGATCAGGGATCAATAATCAGTGCACTGCTACAAAAATCAATTAATTTAGACAATCTACATCACAGTTCACAACAAACCAATCAATGTGTGGCTTTGGAGAGAAAAGAGATTCCCTAATATACAAAGGTGAGATTCCTTTCTTAATATGTGACTGAAACTTCCAAAACAGTGAGCATTAGTTCAGAGATTAGATATCATCACAGGAAAGCTGACTTACAGACAGAACAATGGTGACAACGTGGAGGTTTGCCGCTTTGACAACGAGCAATACCCAATAGCACTTCCTTGCTCCTCTGAAGTGGATAATGCAGGATTCCCACTATCTGTAGAAATATTGTTTGATATGGTCCTAGAGTTGTGCACATCCATACCATCCTCTTCAGCAGCATGTCTCCAGTTTTCAGGTACAGCACCAGGATCAGTGAAAAAAACCATCAAGTAGCACCATAGAATCATTGCAAGCTGCAGAAGAAACAAGATCCCTGAAGAAGTTTAAACAACACAGAATCAAACACAATCATGGTCCATTTTTCTCCTTTAAAAACAGGAAAAGTCCATGACAGCAACTAAGTAATTTAAAGCTGTCCTGCATAAAATGAAATGTTCTCAGAGTCTAGTTGGAAGAAATCAACATATTCTTTGCCATCTTAAATATCTAGGAATTCAAACTCAATATTTATGCTAGAAATGATAAACAGAAAAGATGGTGAGTGCAAGAAATAAGTGCTCAAAAACATCAATCGAAATATCAGTGTTAGCCATATCATCAAATACAGTCTATCTCTCCAGTACCGACTTGTCTGATGAGACCACTAACAAAAGCTAGCTTGGAGGGGGAAATCATTAAAAATTTCAATACAAGTACATTTCAAAATGATCAAATTTAGATGTACTCAGCTATTTCAATACATAAATTAAACAGCAGAAAAGGGCCCTCAATAATGAATTTATAGGAGCATCATGGTCTTTCTTGAAAATGGAGATATACTGGGTTCAAATACAGCATATCAAACTGGGATTTACCTTTCCCCCAACGTGTCAACTCTAATTGAAATGTGTCTTCACCTAAATTAAGAGCCAATGGCAAAATTTGTCCTACCGTGTTTCACAATTTTCACTTCTTTGGTTACCTAAATCCCTAACCGGAAAAGTATTTTTCCCCCAGCAAATCAGATGGGACTATCTTTCTTTTAATGTAACCTACAGTTGACACCGATTAGTGAACCCCATCCATCTCAAAACTCTGTCACGTATTTAGTTAATAGTTATATAGTCCAACCTCCAACAATAAATACCACATCCAACACATACAGTGCTAAGTTCAGTCACAACAACACCTCAATCGAAACAACGTTTTTCTTAACAAGGGTCAACCACGCAGAATTGCCATTCAGTTACACAACACTATAGGTCTGAACAGTGAATAACACCTGCAATGTGTGCTGCGTCACAATTCTAATATACAGTGACATAACTTAGATGCCCATTTGACAAGCATAGCTTGAAGTTGACTAACCCTAGAAGCCCCCAAATTAGTTACCACGCAGGAATGCACAATTTGATCTACGAGGACGCAGAGTTTAGAATTTGAGGGAAAGCGAATCTCTCGAATTCTAGACTCCAGAGGCTTCTACTCAGCACCACATTGCAGATTTCTCATAGCGTACTACAAATAGCAATAAAGAGAAGGAGAGGGAGGGTGGCAGCGCTTACGAGTATGTGGAAGGCGGCGAGGACGGCGACGGCCGCGTCCGCGGCGACGCCCCAGCCGAGGAGCAGCGGGCCCCAGGCGTAGATGACGACGGCGTAGTAGGAGACGGCGACGATCGCGACGAAGAGCGCCACCATGAGGTACCCGGGCACCCGCGGCCCCGCGCACGCGCGGAACGGGTTCGCGCGCCGGCAGCACTCCATTCCGGCGGCCCGCCTCCTCCGGCAAGGTGGGGCACGCCGCAAGCGAGGTGTCGGCGGCGCGGCGGGGAGGGGACTAGAGGAGGAGGAGGTGTCGGTGGCGGCGCGCGTGCGAGGCGGGGTCTGGTGTGTTGCTGCTTCCCGGGGCCCAGTTGGGGACCGTCAGTTTGTTGCGACAGAGGTTGTGGCGTGCCCCACGTGAAGTAGCTCGGCCTCGACGGGACGTGTGAGGGGATGTTATTGGGTCCCATGGGTCGTGACTCGGCACCGGCCGCTTGGGCTGGGCTGGGCGGGTCGTGGTCGCGTGGGATGGTGGGAATGGGACCACGTGCGATGGGGGGGTTGCGGCCGGGGACGGACGTGCCGTTTGGTCTGTCTTCTGCTGTGTCTAAACATTTTCCCACTTTTAGTTCATCTTGATATCTTAGATCCCGTTTGGTCCCACAGAAATTGACCTATTTCTTTCTTGCGAAGGTCCTGTAAAATTCATGTCTTTCAACGGGTCCTTTGTTCGCCAGACCTCCATTCCATGGAAGAGATATAGGGTTAGATGTAAGGGTGGATATCGAGGTAAGGCCTTGTTTTATTGAGTTTTTTCCCCCGAAAGTTACACGGTTTAAATTAATATTATTTTATTTATATTTTGAAAGTATTTTTAGAATCAAGCTAGCGAGTCGAGTCGAGTCGAGTTGAGCCAATATCCAGTTTCATTAAAAAAAAAATGACTCATTTCAATGTGTTAACAAATTAATGAGTGTAATTAGAGTAATTTTAAACTGGACTAACGAGCCCCGCTAACTAGTTTTTTTCACCCCTAGTTAGACTCAGATGGTTAGGCCTTAGTTTTTTCTAGCCAAAGAGCTTCTTAAGTGTTAAATACTTTGCCGAGCTAGCTAAGAAAATACGGGGTCTAAAAACAGGGCATCACAGCTCTACGCGACAATTCTCCGCCCATTTATCTTGTTTCTAAGCCATATGTGTTGGTCTCTGTTAATCTATCTAGAGACATGTTTTGGATCATATCAAGTTTTGCAAAGATCCCATGGGAATTTTTTATAGGAAACGTTATACATTTTTTGGAATTCCTGCCAGAATGGAGCAGCAATTGAGCATTTCAGTGTTACCTTTGTGTAATTAGGCACATGTACAGAACTTTGCTTGATTTGGATCACTGTGCTGGATTGAGTTGAGCAATCAAGCATATGTCTGCTCGAATTTAATTAGTTTGTTCAGGTCTCCTTACTGCATGAAATTGAGTCATGAGCCATGGCCTTTTTCTTTTCTTTCGATAGATATATCGAAGAAGGCCCCTCGATTGTTTACCTTTGTGTAATTAATTAGCTTTCTACAGAACTTTGCTGGAGCAATCAAGCATATGTCTGCTCGAATTTAATTAGTTGGTTTAGGTCTCCTTACTGCATGAGATTGTAGTCATGAGCCAATACTTTTCTTCTTCTTCCGATAGATCTCCCCCTCGATTGTACTACGTTGCAACTAGGCAACTCTACTCAAGTTCGCTTGATTTGGATCACTCCGATCGATTAAGTTTTAGCAATCAAGTATGTCTACTCGAATTTTGGTTGGTTTAGGTCTCATTAATGTATGAAACTGTGTCATGAAGCTTTTCTGCCAAAAATATTCTTATATCAGATCATTTTTATTCAAAGATATTAAATTTAATTATTTTGTTAATTTCTTATTAGGTTCATGGCCGGGCCGGGCCGATGGACCGAAATATGAGGCCTAAGCTAGCCAGGACCAACATTGGGCCAAGCCTGACCCGAGCCGATAGAAATACGACGATGCCGCTGGGCTTCCCATAAAGACCTACTTATTTAGACGGGTTGGCAGGAAGGCCCATCAAACGGAGTTTTTGGTTCATTTGACCTTCTTTTGCGACAGAATAGCAAATCTAGCTTCCTTGTTGGATTAATCTTGTTTAGAAAGTTTGTTTGCTTTCCGTTTTTAGTTTCCTACTATGAATCCGAGTAGGTTTTCTATGTGAAACTGAATTGGATCAAGGATCACACTGCTAAGCCTATATAAAGGGCACATATGGTCTTGTAATTTTCACAACACAAGAAGTAAAACATTGCAAAGTAATACAATGTGAGTTCAAGCAACAAGTAATAGAAGAAGAAGTTCCGGTGCGTGAGGCTCCAGCAACGTGTGCGTGTGTTCGTCTACCGATCGGCTGAAACTTCTTTGGTTTATTTCCAACAATTGGTATCAGAGCCAATGTCGATCGTTCCTCAGAGCGAGGCGCCATGGAGAGCGGCGGTGGTCGTTCGCTCCAGATACCGCACCGACGGCGACAAACTACATGTGCTGGGTGATTCGGGTGCAAGCGATGATGGAGGATCAAGGCGTCAAAGCAATCGAGCCGTGATCGGGCGGCCGTCGACGCGAAGAAGGATAAGAAGGCGAGGTCGCATCTTCTCCAAGCGCTCCCGGAGGACCTCCTGATGCAGGTGGCAAGGAAGAAAACGACGAAGGAGGTTTGGAACTACCTCAAGACAAGGTTCATTGGTGCGGATCGCGTCAAGAATGCGCGACTGCAGACGTTGAAGAATGACTTCGACATCATGCGCATGGAGGGAGAAACCCTGGACCAGTACGCCGGAAGACTCAATGGCATGTCCGCTGTGCACGCCAACACGGGGCGATGCTCGACGATGCCGCATTGGTGAAGAAGCTATTCGACACCGTGCCGGATCGATTCCTGAGTGTGATCGCCGGGATCGAGCAGTTCTACGACTTCGACACCATGCCATTCGAGGAAGCCGTGGGACGACTGAAGACTTATGAAGAGCGTACACGCCCACGCACGTCTGGCGGCAACAACAACAGCAATGGCGATAGCCAACTCCTGCTTACTCAGGCCGAGTGGCAGGCGCGGCAGAAGAAGGATGATGGCGATTCCTCGTCAAGCAACAAGGGAAAATCCCACGCTCTTGAAGATAGCAGCAACCGCAGCCAGGGTGGACGTCGACGCAGGTATGAGCAAGGCGACAGAGGAGAACGTGAAGATTGGGTTAGGCAAGACGATGGTGACAGATACCGTGACAAGTCACATATCAAATGTTTTAAATGTGATAAATACGGTCACTACGCGTCGGAGTGCCGCAGCCACATAAAGTGCTTCAACTGCGACAAATATAGGCACTATGCTTCGGATTGCCAAAACAAGAAGAAGAACGAGGAGGCAAACCTCACCCGAGCTATTGAAGACTACGAGCCGGCCCTGCTTCTCTCCTTATGTGTCAACCAGACACCAGTCATGGTGGTGTTGAACGAGGAGAACGTAGTTCCTAAACTACGCACAGAGGGAGGAAACCATGATCATACTGATGAGTGGTACTTAGACAATGGAGCAAGCAATCACATGACGGGAGATCGCTCCATGTTCCATGAGCTTGATGAGAAGATTTCGGGCAAAGTCAAATTTAGCGACGGCTCCACGGTACAAATAAGAGGCAAAGGATCAATGCTATTACAATGCAAGAACGGTGATCAGAGGATGCTGACTGAAATCTATTATATACCAAGTCTGTGTAACAACATACTCAGTCTTGGGCAATTGGCGGAACGGGGGTGCAGGGTGGTGTTGCAGGATGAGTTCCTACGTGCCTATAATAAGAACAAAGATCTGTTGATGAATATGAAGAGATCCCCGAACCGGTTATATAAAATTTCCCTAAAAGCTTGTAAACTGGTTTCTACAAAGGACACCAAGGAGCCAGTGGGCGTCAGGAGTAAAGCCGTGACAGAGGTCTCGTGCATTATTGATCTCACCGGCTAAGGACATAGTGGAACCCAGGGACGGCACGCAGTTGGCGCAGGAGGCGCAGCAGACAGAGCCTCGGGGGGTGCAGACGGCACGCAGGAAGGCATGCAGGGCACTCAAGAGGATGGCAAGTCCCACGCAAGATGCGCTTCTTCTTTGGAGGAACCAGCTGCTCGGTCAAACCCATGGACCACATCGGCATGCAAGCACAGCAGGAGGGAGAGGCGGTGTAGCCTCAGCTAAGATGTACGAAGAGAAGTGGGCAGATTTGGTCCAAGAGAGAGGGGCAAAAGGCTCAGGTAACGGCGAAACCCAGGCGGTCGTGGGAGCAAGTGCTCCAGCCCAGGCGAGCGTGCAAGGAAGGACGAGTTCAGTCCAAGTGCGAGACGCGGCAAGCGTTGGTTTGTGCATAGCTCAGGATAAAGCAAGCGCAGGCAGTAGGGCGGTATTGGCCCAAGAAGGAACGACGCACAGGAGTGCAGGTAAAAGAGGAAGACTTAGAAATTCAGATAAAAGAGAAGATCAGCGTGATCAAGATAAAGAAACAAGATTAAGGGGGTGATTGTTGGATTAATCTTGTTTAGAAAGTTTGTTTGCTTTCTGTTTTTAGTTTCCTACTATGAATCCGAGTAGGTTTCCTACGTGAAACAGAATTGGATCAAGGATCCAAGTGCTAATCCTATATAAAGGACACCTATGGCCTTGTAATTTTCACAACACAAGAAGTAAAATATTGCAAAGTAATATAATGTGAGTTCAAGCAACAAGTAATAGAAGAAGAAGTTCCGGTGCGTGAGGCTCCAACGACGTGTGCGTGTGTTCGTCTACCGATCGGCTGAAACTTCTTTGGTTTATTTCCAACATTACTTGCATCCCAAATGATAAAAATAATACCCCTACTGTGTTTCCTGTGCGCGGCAGGCCACATGCCGCACTCCCTGTCAACGGCAGGAAAGTGCCTGCTACGGTGCCCACATGTGCACGCCATCCTGTTGCGCACCTGAATCATGGAAGGTAGCTTCAATGGATTGGGCGAGCGGTAGAGAACACATGTCATCTGCGTAACCTGCTGCGGTGCCATTTTTGTCATCTTGGTCGCTGGGAGGAGCTATATTTACTATTTCGTTTAAAAAGAGGCTATAGCCAAAAACTTGATTGAACACCTTCTATTGGAGACATACCGCATAACATAACATGCGCCGCCCAGAGCAAGCGGAAACGAAGCTGGCGTGCAGACTCCACTTGCCAACATTTACCGATTTATCTGAGTTTTTGCCCTATATGGCACTGTTGGTGTCACTTTTAGCAAAATAGGTCGTTCGCGCGGTATAATGCCATTTTTGGCACCACGAACGTGTCGGTGTGTGACGTGTGTCCTACGTTATTCGTCTCACGCACAATGCTCACCTCTGTCGTTCCCTGGTGGCCCAAACGGCTCTCCACCCGCCACGTCGTCCCTTGCCACGTGTCCCGCGCTCGGTCGCCACCTCGTTCGTGGCTCCGTGGCCCGGACAACCCTCGTCCGTGACACCCTAGCCCAAACGGTGCTTGCGTTCGTGCCCCTGGCCCGGACACCTGTCCGTAGCTCTGTGGCCCAAACGCCCACTCGTCCGTTGCATAGTGGCCCAGACGCCTATCGTCCGTCCACCTGGTGGGCAGCACCGCACCACCCTGGCCCCGGACGCGCCACACCCCGACGCACTTATTCCCTGTCATGCATCCATTGGTCTTTTCACTCGCATGCAAGTCGTCTCACGCGGGAGGAATCCTATTCCTCCCGCCTCTCGCTCTCGCTCGCTATAAATTCTGAGTAGCGAGCAAGATACTTCGCTCACTGTCATCCTCACTCGCTCTCTCGCAGCTTCGATCGATTTTGTTTTCGCAAACGATTAAGTATTATTTGGAGCCGTCATTAGCGGTCACATTAACATGTATTTTTATCATTTGTATTTTTTATTAACAGTGTAGTTAGTTAATTAGTTGTGGTTAATTAGTTATAGTTATTTAGGCGTAACAAATTTTGTGTTAGTTAATTAGTTGCAATTAATTAGACCATAATTAATTAGTCAAAGTTAAATTAATCTTACATATTTATTCGTGACATAGTTAAATAGCTACAAATGAATTAGACCTAATTAGTTAGTGTTTGTTAATTAATAAGTCAAAATTAGTTAGTGTTAGTTAATTAATTAGTTGTAATTAATTAGTTGCAATTAATCAGTTAGTCAATTAAGTCTTTACTAATTAGTCATAATTAATTTAGTTGTAGTGGGTCAGTCGTAATTCATTTAGTGGTCTCGTTAAGTCGTAATTAGTTGAGTGGTCTTGTTAAGTCGTAATTATTTTAGTGGACTTATTAAGTGATAATTATTTATTTGTAATTAATATGTGTTAATTAATTAGTCGTAATTAATTTAGTTATATTTAATTCATCATAAATAATTTAGTCCTAAATAATGTAGTTCTCATTATTTAGTCGTAATTCTCTATTTGTAATTCATTTACAGTAATTAATTAGCCCTAATCAATTTAAAGGTATTGAATTACTCATATTAATTTAGTCACAACTAATTTAGTCACAGTTATTTAGTCATAGTTATTTTATCGCAATTAATTAAGTATTAATTAATTTTCTGTATTTAATTAGTCCTAATTAATTTCATCGTAGTTAATTTGCTCATATTATTTTGTTATCCATATTTAGTTGTATTTTTTATTTATAGAAATTCACCGTTATTATTAATTTATTCACTAATAATCTGTGTCTTTCATCTCTTGCAAGTCATGCCTCTACGGAAGCTTTTGGAACCCTTCTATGACGAACATCACTGGTGCAAGTTGTGGATCAACGGGGACATGGATGACCCTCCACCCCTCGTGCTTCAGTCCAAGAAGCATTACTGGCAACTCGATACTCCCTATGTCTCAATCCTTCGTGACACGGGCCTGTTGCCCTTTATGATGCTGCTCTTGGTCGGATGCCACTTCACCCTCGACGGCATTGTGATGTCGGCACTCGTCGACTGGTGGAGACCAGAGGTGCACACCTTCCACTTTCGGTGGGGAGAAATGACGGTTACTCTCCAGGATGTCTAATTCTTGATCGGTCTCCCGATCAGGGGTGGGCCAATTGTTCCAGGCCGTCAGCCGGCAGACTAGAAGGCTGGTTGGGGCATCTGTTTGGTATACGTGTCCTAGACAGCGCCTATGGTGTCACTCGAACATGCCTAAGGAATTTCAGTCAATGCTCACCAGATGCACTTAACGAGGTTGTTAGGACACATCTCGTCACTTACCTTCTTCATCTCTTCGGTTGGGCCCTGTTTCCCACCACACAGGGCGATTGGGTGTACCCCAGATTCGTCCGCATTACCGAGTATTTGGCTGACGCGGAGGCTGGGGCAATGTTGGGGCCCAGCCGTCCTTTGTGCCCATACAAAGGTTGTAAGACGCTTCGCGGTGTGACACTGGTGTGAAGCTGGTCCTTGCCGTCTATTACGTGCTCCTGCAGCTATGGAGTTGGGAGCACTTCCCTGTTGGACGGTCCTTGTTCGAAAAAGTAGTGCACCCGTACCCCGAGTTGCACGACTCGATAGACAGGGCCCACTATGGGCTACAGGTGGACTATCGCCCAGCAACGTTGGGCCAAGGATAGATCGGCGAGGTACTACTCATTGTTCCACAACGAGTTCAAGTCATTGCACGACAGCGACATCATATGGATCCATGGAGCGCCGATTTCGTGAACAAGGTAGCGTCGCACAGACTGTCCGTGCAATGCACCCAAGACGCCAGATTATGGGCGATGACCTATAATATGGTGTTTATCCATATGGTGGAGCCTTATATGCCGCAGCGCGTAATACCGCAGTTTGATTTGTGCCAGTTTGTGCCCCCTCCCGACGCCAGGATCCTACAGCGGGCTGTCCACTTGTCAGTCCAACTCCATCTGAGTAATGTTTGCATTTCATACCCATATTTCATGTTCTGGCATGAAACCCTCTTGAATGTATGCAATCGAGGGCGGGTCAATATGCTGAGGACTGGCAAGTAGTCCAGCATAAGCAGGTTATGGCTTGGACAAAGACGGCGCACATCGAGATCCTACAGGAGCAGAGACCGTACGACATATGGACATACTGCCAGTACATCGAGTGGCACCTACCACGGTCGTGCACCAGACTGACCCGTCCTCCACCAAAGCATCCGTAGCAGGTGGAGCACCAGGAGAGGCGCCGTCACTCGTTCGATCGACACAACGCCTCGTGGCGCAACGACACTGTAAAGCACTGATATTTTTTTCTCGCTTCATTGATGATATTTGCATTGTTTGTTACTGAACATGTGTTGTATGTCATTTCAGTTCAAGCAGCTCCAACGAATCGCAAGCGGATCCGAGATCACCATCCGTAGCCTAGAGCACACCATCCTGGGGTTTCTAAGCACTTTGAAGTGCATCTTAGTGAAGTCGAATAATGTAATAAAGAACATGAGTTGTGGTCGTTGGAGAGACGACGTACCGAGTGGGCTGACCGTGCTCAAATGCTAGGTCGGCATGGCCTAGTTGGACCGACGGGCGTCCTAGCGCTCCTCGTCGGTCATCCGCGCTGCAAATCGACAAGGAGGTAAGTTATGTACAAATTTATATTCTATTTTTTTTATTATGCCTTAGGTTGTGCTAACTGCAGGGATACGGGTAGGCTACGCTAGCTGGTAATTAAAAAATTGTACCACGTAAACTAGGATGCCATGTAAGCAAGAGATCACATATCGTTACCACCAGACGCGCAGTGCAGCGGAAAAAGAGTTGGAGCAGCCTGGTCCAATGAAGAGAGCGTCAAAGTAGTGGTCGTAGACGATCTTCCACCGTGGTCGATCGTCCAACGTAGTCGATCGTCCTCGTAGCCGATCATCTCCTCCAACAACCAATCGAATTCCTCGCTAAGATCGCGGATCGTCCTTTATCGCAACAACAACTGCAGTAGCGCCTCTACAGTATCCATACGTCCAGGGAAGGAACAACCTGTTGGGGAACGCGGCAAGGCTACGATAGCACAAACAAAAATTTACCGTGCAACCAAGGAACCACCGCTAAAAATAGATCACGAGATTACCGCTAGACGCACCGACTCGAAGCGGAAGTAGAGTCGTCGTAGCGAGTTGATGCAGTCGTAGTCGTACTCACGACGTGTCTCCTCCTTCGAGTGGTCGTACTCGCCGCGCGTCTGCTCCTCCGAGTGGTCGTACTCACCACGTGACTTCTCCTCCGACTCCGATGATCGTCACGAGTTGCGGATCGTCCTAGTGCTGATGCTTCGCAACAACACCTCCGAGGTATCCACACGTACGGGGCAGGAGTCACTGGTGTTCCGACCAGTGACCTGTTGGTGGAACTCTTTAACTTATATGAATATGTTATCGTGTTCCTTGAATGAATCATTTGTTATAGATCAATAAGTATGTGACTTGTTGGTGGAACTCTTTAACTTATATGATGTCATTCTAAATGTATCCCTAGTCGAAGGTCACTGGTCGGAACACCAATGATTCTATGACTAGCACATGAATTGATTGATGATCTTGTTTCACCGGTCATGGATATGGAGATATCGAATCAATAATGTGAGCACATGTTAGAGAACATGGGGTTGGATAGACCCATCATTGAGACACTATTGAGATTGTTATGAATCTTTGTGTCATTAGTTGGTCTCAAGTAATGATGATGCATAATCCTTAGACCTGAGATCAGCATGGTTCTCTACATGTGTAATAACACTCTTAGGGGTTGCAAAACGCTACTCGTAACTGGGTAGTTATAAAGGTAGCTTTCGGGTATGCTATGAAACATACGGAGGGATGTGACTGGTCGAGATGGGATTTGTCCCTCCTTGTATAACAGGAGAGATGTCTCTGGGCCCCTCGTGGTGATCGGATAAAGAAAGTGCATGGCCATGCCACTAGTGGTCGAAGTATCGACCACATGAAGTTATCCGACACTCGATCGAGAAAGAATTGAACAGTCCATGGATGACACATCATCTCACCTGAAGTTCAACCAGACTTCGTGAGGCAAAGGGAGAATGCATGAGTAGGTCGCATAGTTTGATCAGTTACGGACTAGTCGTATGGAGATACGTGCTGGTCGTAGAATGGTCAAACGTAATCACAGAATGGTAAGAACCTGGTCGTAAGGAGTTACAAACTGATCGTGACCAATTACAACCTGGTCGTATAGAGATACGAACTGGTCGTAAGTGATGAGGACCTGATCATAGATATTATTACATCAAGGTTCGTCCGATTTATTCTATGTGTCTTTGGTAATCGTTATGTGCTGCTAGGTACCGCTAACGACTAGTGATCGAAAAAGAGTTTTCGAGTCATAACCGATTACACATGAACCCATGGGGTCGCACACTTAAAGGGCAAGGATCTGTTTTGGATGGTGATCCGATTTCGTATAGGCTCTGAGTTCCTAATGGGCCTCCAGGTCGAGACCCATCATGGATGCCTATATAAAGAGGGGCAGTGGCATGGGGTGAGAGAGGATGAGGATGATCTTTGGAAGAACTCCCGAAACCCTAATAGCCACACCTTCTCAACCACGCTGTCGGTGCTAGCACTCCAGCGCGTGGTGATCCTGCCCCGTACGTGTGGATACCTCGGAGGTGTTGTTACGAAGCATCAGCACTAGGAGAAGTAACGTGACGAGTACGACCACTCGGAGGGGCAGACGCACGACGAGTATGACTACTCGAAGGAGACGCGTCGTGAGTACGACTACGACTGCATCAACTCGCTACAACGACTCTACTTCCGTACGAGTCGACGCGTCTAGCGGTAATCTCGTGATCTATTACTTGTGGTGGTTCCTTGGTTACGCGGTAAAAAATTTTGTTTGTGCTATCGTAGCATTGCCGCGTTACCCAACAATATTATCAAAATCATGAACATAATTAAATATCATCATCTCTATGATTGCCTCTAGGGCATATTTCCAACACAACCGTACGTCGGTGTGCTAATTCGTACAATAGGGCTCTCAAGAAGATGACAGCTAGGGTTTAGGAGGAACAACTCAGCTCACGACTTTCATGTGTCTTGTCTGTTACGTTAATCTACCCCTAGCAATAGTCTCAAGCATCTCCTTATATAGTGCCCGTGACGGATCCTATCCAAACACGTTTGACGAATCGTATCCATAGTGGTTTGTTCCAACCCGTTAAGTGTGTAATCATGTAGGTTCATGTGTAGTTTATTTGTGACTCAGAAGCTTTTTCCGACCATGAGTCGTTAGTGGTACCTAGCAGGACATAACAATTCCCGAATACACACAAATTATATCGGATGAACCTTAATGCAATATGATCTACGACCAGGTCCTATTTGGTCTCGACCAGTTCGTAACTCCTTATGACCAAGTTTCGACCAGCCTACGACCAGCTCATATTTGGGGTCGACCAGTTCGTAACTCCTTACGGCCAGGTTTCGACTACTTAGTGATCATATTCGACCAGCCTACGACCAGCTCGTATCTCCATACGACTAGTCTGCATCTGATCGAACTAAACGACCAGCTCGTGTATTTTTCTTTTGCCTCACGATATCTAGTTAATCTCTATGTGAGATATTATGTCATCCATGGACTGTTCAATACATTCTCAACCGAGTGTCAGATAACTTTATGTGATCGAACTCTTCGACCACCAGGGGTATGGTCATACACTTTCTTTATTCGACCACATCGAGGGGCCCAGAGACATCTCTCAAGTTACGTTAGGGAGGGGGGGGGGGGCAAATTCCATATCCGACCAGTCACATTCCTCTGCATGTTTCATAGCATACTCGAAAGCTATCTTTATGACTACCCAGTTATCGACTAGTGACATCCGACCAGGGATACATTTAGAACGATATCATATGAGTTAAAAGAGCTTTACCAACAAATCACATACTTGTTAATCTTTATAACTGATGATTCATTAAAGGAATAAAATAACACTTATTCAATAACACATAAACATAAACGTGATACAATCATCTCTATGATTGCCTCTAGAGCATATCACCAATACTAACACCATGTCGTTCTACAGCCGCATGTCCCTGTAGTTTATGTCAAAGTCATACGAGTGAAAATCTACACTCTATGTTCCAAGAAGATGTTGCATGTCGTAGTACTCGGAAATATACAGCATAAACATCTGTCTGATTTGCGTACACATCTTGTACACATACGAGCATGCTTTGTGTAGGAGCTTCAGTTTGTTAGAGATGCATGTAGCCGCTCCCACGCGCGCTTCCGCCGGAATCACGAGCAAACGCCACATCAGAGCGCGCGCCCGCCCGCATGTTTCGTGGATCTCGCGACGGCGTCATGGCCACAGCCCTGGCGTGACGAGGAATATGCAATCATGCGCGACCGCTGTTTGTGCCGCACAACTGAAATAACGTGGCGTCCGGAGAGGGAGCCTTTCCTTCCTTCTCGCTGGCTCGGCCGCGTCGCAACCCAACCGAATAACGTGCCGAGCAGCGTGCGGTGTGTGGCGCACGCCACGATTGCGGTGCAGGGTGGCAACACACCGACACGCAACGAGCACTCCCGCACTCTTCTTGGCTTTAAGTTTGGCTTGCGGCTTTACACAATGTACTTGTGCTGTAGTGGTGTGGTGCTTTAACTAGTGTAGGTTTGCGTTGCTTGGCTACCATGCTATTATATGAATTATGATCGGCGGAGCCGTGTCAACGGGCCGGCCCGGGTAGGACGGTACGTTGTTTGTACGCTACAACTGAATGAAACTCCAAAATCAACAGAGCATAGGGCTGAGGTGCGGTTGCACCCTAAAAAATTTCTGAAATTACAAGGAAACTTTTTGAAGTTACTCCCTCCCATTTAAAAAATAAGTTGTTTTGGACATCGACACGGTCTCAAAAAAAAAATTGACCACTAATTACTAGTTCACTCCGTTCGTTTAAAAATATAGGGCATATAGTTTTTGTAAGTTTGTTTCAAAATATAAAGCGTGCATGCAAATTTATGAATATTTTTCCTTATCTACCCTTATTTGTCACACATTTATCTTTCCTGCATTTATATGTAGCACTCTCACAAACTCTTCCCTATCACATTTTCTTATATGTAGCACTCTCACAAACTCTTCCCTATCACATTTTCAAGGTATTTATAGCATGGGTAGCATGATTATTTCCTCTTGTCTTTCTCGTGGTTTTGCAACCTCCTTAATCCCCGTATCCAACAACAATCCGTGTTATAAAATGAAACATGGGGTAATATATTTATAAATCCAATAAAATCTTAATATTATGGAAGCACTTTTCGAGATAAATCCACATATATGATTTTCATGTATCTAATCTAAATATTTAAAAACATGTCGGTAGCCAAAAATTTCAAATATTGACTGCACACATTCAAAAACAACTTGTTCTTGTGAACTAGAGAGAGTATTTTGGAAATGTGTCTAAAAATTTGGGTTACCTTATAGTAATGTGCACTCTTAATCTCTAAAACTTTATAGTAAATCCACTACTTATATATATGTATGTATTCAATAATATAGGCTAAGCATTTCGGTCCATTTGATAGCCTAAACTCTTCCTAAAGTTCTAAAATTAACCCTGAACTACTAAACTAGACACCCGACCTCCTCAACTATCAATACGTTTACTTTACCCCCTAAGTCCATTCCACTCCAATTTTAAGTTGATGTGGAGGTTGTTTAGACTGGTTTTGACCGATATAGCATCCTAGTAGGCAATAATTTGCATTCATTGTGAGGTAGCTGGGCAAAATTCAAGTGCATTCATTCTAGATTGATCCTTAGCACTTGATTGCCGTCAAGCGAAGATTGCGATTCATTACTCTTGGTGTTTGATATATATGTCTTACCATGATCTTGCTAGCACTGTCAGGCTTGATATGTTGTTTGTGCAATATTAGAAATGCTAGCTAGCTCTTTTGGGTAATCTCCAAAGCTTCTTGTAATCAAAAATTAAAAAAATACAAAAATGAAGCCACTCCATTGCACTTCATGCATACTTCTTCTTTTTGCTTCTTTCTTCATTCTGCAATTGTTATCTCTAGATGAGAGGAAGGCGTGATTACTTGATGACTCCATTGTCAAAGGGGGAGAAGGTATTTCAATGTTGGGGAGAAGTTTATACAAAGGGGAGAAAGTTGGAGAATTTGAAATTTTCTGAAATCCGAGGATCATAGTGAGGGAGAGTTTTTGAATTGCATTCTTATTGTCTTATTGACACTTCTGAACTTGAATTGCATTTATTACTCCTCACAATGATCAAAGGTCAATTGAATAATTGTTCTTTCATATGGACCTTAAGTGAGATTTTTGACTTTTTCTGGAAATCAAAGTTTTATGCTTTCTCTTGCCTTATCTCACATGTCTATGCTATTCTGATGCCAGCTTGGTCATTTCCATTGCTTTCTCTTGCTTATGGACCAAGTTGTGCCTTTGTGCGAAAACGAAAGTATTTTACTTTTCAAATCTCCAAATTATATTTTCTGGATTACTGCCAATGTGTTCATCAAGGGGGAGATTGTGGATATCATGGGGATATACTCCAGATCTTAGGATGATGTGACAATTGGCAATGACGTTAACGGTTTGTCGTTTCACGGGTTTTCGACAAAGTTTCGTAACTGCTCAGCATTCGACGAAGGTCCGACCGGCAATAGCATGGCGGTCCGATCGGTCCCAAATCGGTCGGACCGGCCATGTGCGGCGGTCAGACCGGCCGTGACCAAAAATGGTCAGAACAGGCTAGTCCAAAAATAGAGGGTGTAGGCAAGTGAGGTGATCCCATTGCTCTTGGTCCCATAATTTTTGGAGTGTCCAGTCAAAAGTTCTATTGGTTTAAAGTTTCAGAGGTTTCGATTTTCGGGGTTGAAAATCGGCTGAATCCTTCGGTACGTCGGACCGCCTATGGTCGGCGGTCCGACCGCAGAAGTCGCGGTCGACCGCCCCGAGGGGCGGCTCGACCGGTTGTCACTTGAACGTCGCCCGTCGTGGCGGCGTTGTTCGTTGGTTAGGTCAAAGTCATGAGTTTCAGTGCATATGTGTTGCATGATGCATGTTTTGACTAACGTGGGTCAAGTTGTGAAGAACTTGTTCCCGGATTCGATTTGCTTGTCTATTGTTGTGCAGGTTGCTTGGTGGTCAACAACGGTCAACGGCGAGGATGATCGGGACGAGGCTTGGAGAGCTGAGGTCCAAAACGATCGACGATGCCAGGTGAGGTCAATGAAATCAAGTATGGTGCAGAATGGACAAGGATGACCGAATGGACGGTTCGGCGATCGGTTTGATCTGCGGCGCGAGTCGGTGCAAGTGCCATGGTGGTTTCGGTGGGAGCCGGATGGGAGAGACTTGCCGACATGAAGAGAGCCGTTGATCAACCTACACGCGGCGAGCATGCGGCGTGCTTCAAGCAGATGGACTCGGTTTTCGGAGAAGGACCGAGAAGGGGTATTTTGGTAATCTTACCAAATACCACCCAGATGACCTTTTGCCTACCCGCGGCGCAAGACGACGCAAAGAGAAGCGGTTTAGGTCAAGAGGTGTTGAAGACGGCGCTTTAAAATGCGTGCGTGTGTGACCCGTTTGTGTTGGGCCTTAACGGGAGCCCATTTAAGTTAAAACTTCTAGAAGGTCTAAGTCTCCACTATAAATAGAGGAGGGAGGTGGCTGCACCCCCTCCAACCCTTTTATCATTGTTGAAACCCTAGTTTGGCTTAGGGAGAGGATTAGTGGAGGTTAGGGTTCTAGAGAGTTTTAATTTGATTTCGTGCTCTTGGATTAAGCTTTGTCCTCCATTGATGGAGTGGCTGTAAACCCAAACCCTATCAAATCAATCCAAAGAAAGTTTGATCAAAGATGTGTCTCTTTGCCCTTCTTCTCTCTATTTGGTGATTTTGAGTCTTTCTTTGATTCGCATGTTTTTGATTGATTTCTTTACATGATCTAGCTTGCTGTGACATGTGGGAACACATCTAAGATCATCTTGATTATCAATCACCCACGAGCAAGTTTTTGGATCTAGTTTTTGTTTTAACTCGATTTTGAACCATCCATCTCTCAAACTGAAAAAGGTCGTAACTTTTCCATGGATCTCCATGATCTTCGATTGGAATAGGTTCCTGACATCCTAGAGAAGGTTTGTTCCAAGTTTTATGATGTTTGGAATTGTAGATCAAAAGTTAGACCTATTTGCAACTTCGTTTTTCGGGCTGATTTCACTGCTCACTGTGTCGAGGTCGACCGCCTCAACAGAGGTCGGACCGCCCATGGACCGATCAGACCACCATTGAATAGAGGTCAGATCGCCCTACACTTAGGAAATTAAGTTTCGGTTGATTTTGGTTGTTTTGCTTCGGGGTTTTGATTGGATTCAATCCTAGTCTTCCGCTGTACTGGTATATCGATCTTCATAGCTTCTATAGCTATTGGAGTAAAATTTGTGTTGAATCTAATCTTGGTTGAAAAAGTGAGCGTGCTCCTATTCACCTCCCCCTCTAGTCGCCTTTTCGGTCCAACACAAAACTTCGTAGCCCTATCCACCACCGAAGCTGAATATGTTTCCGTTGATAGTGGTTGTGCTCATTTGCTATGGATGAGGCAAACTTTGATGGACTATGGAATCAAATTCAATAAAATGCATCTATTGTGTGATAATGATAGTGCCGTGAAAATAGCCAATAACCCTGTTCAACACTCAAGAACCAAGCATATAGATATTCGCCACCATTTCTTAAGATATCATGTGAGCAAGGGAGATATTAAAATTAGCCACATTCGCACTGAAGATCAACTAGCGGATATTTTTACCAAACCATTAGATGAAGGCCATTTTTGTAAATTGATGAATGAATTAAATATCGTAGATTATTCTAATATTGTTTGAACTCATGCCTCATGCACTTTGGTTCCACTTTATGTTATTTGAAGCTTTGAAGAAAGGGATTTTTCAAATATTTGCCTAAAAACCTATATGTTCATAAAAAATATGTTCTTAGATAGACATTAGTCTCTTAAATGCATAAAGATCCTGAATGATATTAATTTGAGTGCAAAACTAAGGATCATTTGCATATTTTTCAAAATCCAAAGTCTCTACCTGAAGTTCCAAAACAATCGAAACTACCAGAGGTATATCAACGCCACTACAGCATTGCGGTACTACCAGCATGAAACCTGCGGTACTACCGTGTCGGTTGTCAAAAGGCATTAACTACGATCACTCGGTTTTTACCATCTACCCCTCTCCAGAGCGGTCATTCCGCAGTTTCTTATGACTGTCTCTCTCTCACCGAAGAAACCTCAAGCACTCTCAAAAAATCTCTCAAATTTCTGCGGGTTTTCTTCAATCTTTGCGGATCTCTTGCATCCTTAGGGTTCCTCTCCCTTGGATCTCAAGGTAAAAACCCGTTTAATCCTCTTTTGCCATACCTTCGAACCCTAGGTCACAATTAGGGTTAATTGAGAATGTGGGTGATTCAGTGTGCTTTTCTTGAGCAAAATTACAAATCTAGCATCTCATGATGTTTGCGCATCCATTCCATGGATTCAATCCATTAGAGATACTGAAAAATCCAAGAAATTTCATGCCCAAGAACAAGTTCAGAGAAAGCGGTACTACCGCTCGTTGTGCGCAGAACTACCACGGTGTGGTCGTACCGGCCAATGAACAGCGGTACTTCCGCATCCTGGTACTACTGGCACTTGAAGGTCGGTACTACTGATTTCCCTGACAAAACAAATGATTCATTCCATTCAAAATTAAACTTATTTTGGTTGATCGCATATCCTCTCTGTAATCCATTCTCTCTATTTGAAGATGCCAAGGACAAGGATCGTCAATCGCAAGTCATATGGCCCTCCAAGTGGTCAAACATCGTCTTCCTCTCAACCACCTGCAACTCGTGCCCATTATGAAGAAAATCCAGAGGAACGACAAAAAAGGAGAGAAGATAGGGGCAAAGGTCCTGCATGAAATGATTCAGAACATGAGGAGAGCTCATCTGAAGCAGCAACAGAACCTCATGAAGAGATGGAGAACCTGAGGAGCAACAAATCAATTTGATGACAATCACTGCAGATGATTATGCTTTAATGCGTCACAAAAATCAGTTTGTGCTTCCATGGTCATCCAAAAATCATAAGTTTCACACCAGTTTCCAGGAATTGGTTTATGAGCAGATGTATGGACCCCACATGCAGTTTGCAGATTATAAGTTTGTGGATTGGAGACATCTAAACACCCTGGACAAGTATGATGGAGTATATCGGCTTTTTCAAAGGGTCGGTACCCATGACTTAGTAGCTCTAAGATGTGACTAAGATGAGGAGATAAAAAGGTAATTCTATGCTACCTTGTATGTATCTCCAGATTTCAGTCACATGGCATGGATGACAGGGACTACCTATTTATATTGCGAGAGGCACGACTTTGAGCTCGACTTAAGGATAGAGTCAAACAATTTTGAGAAGATTTATGATAAACTTGCTCTTTTGGTTCCAGCTTGGATGGAGTATTATGATGAGAATGCCAGGTATACTCCAGGAAAGATAGACGGTTTTCTACCTATTCCCAGCTTGGTCAACAAGATTATTAATCATACAATTCTCCCTAAGAGCGGGAACTTTGATGCCATAAGAAGACATGCTTGAAATATGATAGATAATATTATGCATGGGAGGAAATTTGATATGGTAGATGTTATTATCAGGGAGATTGCTTCTTCAAAGAATGACCGAGTCAAAAGAATAAATTATGCTCCTCATATCACAGCATTGATCATCCGGAAGACCATAAACTGTGGAGACTTGGGATCAGTCCACAAACCATACAAGCCACGTGAGGGTCCTCCTATTCCGGCAAATATTCGTCCTCAGCCTCAACAAAGGCACGAGAAGAAGATCAAACTCCGAATGAGAAGAAGGTACTGATTTTGAAAGTTAGAAACTTCAATGTGGCAATAGCATAAGGTTTCAACAGTCTTAGCATGCCGAGAAAATACGTAAATCCAGCACTTATGTAAGATCATCAAATAGATGCTTATGAGATAGTTTCATATTAATATTCACTCTTCTTAGAGTCCCGTTGATTCTAATCAGGAATAAATATATTCTAAATCACAGCTCGCCATGCAATCTTTGCTAAACAACAAAAATTAACCAGCTACACTACTGAGGACTTCGGTCAAGATTAATTATGCATCACGCTAATAATCCAACTGGAACTCATAGATTATCAATTAGCTTATTTACTTACAACCACTCACATAACACCACAAAATTTTACAAAGGGTTTTGACACTTTTTTTAAAGGGAGATTCTAAACTCCAACACTCCAACTACTCCAAAAGAAATGAGCAGAGTCAAAATTTCTTCATTGAACTTTGTCAAAGAAAATTTACATTCTCCAAAATGTAAAACGGATAACCAACTCACATTTATCAACAAGCAAGATAGGACTATCATAAAGAGAACGATCTTGTCAAAAATAATATTTGCAAGTAGTAAAGAGAGCTCAGCAGTCAGAAAGACAAGAACTGTTTTGAAAAACAAATAGGGACCAATAGAAACCCGTAGTCCACAATTTTGTTTGAGTACAACCTCCGACTTAATCACAACAAAGCACCACAAAAGGGTTTTAACACTTTTCTTCAAAAAGAGATACATTAGACTTCATCAAGCGAAATGATCCAAAAGAAATACATGGAGCCAATACATTCTCATGTTAACGAACTTGCAACATAAAACTTTCATTATTCAAACTATCAAACGAGTAAAGGAGTCGCTCTTTTCCAATAAGAAATAGGGAACATCCATGGAAATTTCAATATTGCCAATTGACGAAGATCACCAGTAGTAAAAGCAACTCAACAGTCGAAAAACAATACTAGTTTCAGAGAACCATTAAAGGCCTATTGAAACTCATCTACCATGAATCATGAACCCAAGAGAAATTCATCAACCACCACCGGACAAGAATTTGTCAAATTCAGAAATCAAGGAAGAGAACGACTTTCTAAAGTAATCCAAAAGAAATATGCAAGGTCAATGCACACTTAATAAAGAACTTGCAAAATAAACCTTCCAATGCCCGAAATTCCAAGCGAACAAATGAGTTAAATTTTCCAACAGGGGTAAAGCAGAACTTCCGTAAAAAGATAAATCTTGCAATTTAACTATGCTCACGTAGAGCAGAAATATAATCGAAAGAACAATAATTGTTTCAAAGAACGATCAGAGACCCACTGGAGCTTGCCCACTTCATTATAACCCCCCCATTTAAAAGAAATTCATGAACTGCAAAAAACTACAACCAGTAAACCAGATACAAGCTCGAGAAAGACAACAAATTCATCAATGAGTTCATGCTCAACACAGAAATTGTGGAACAGGGGTAAGAACTTCTCTAATTTCATACCACGAATAGTGGTGTAGCTTGGCAAAACCCAGGACAACAACCACGAACTCAACTGCTCAACGTCTGCTACCAATACGCATAACCAATGTGTTCAATTATGAATATATATGTATATATATATATATATATATATATATATATATATATAGTATCATCTCATGACAATCATAGAATGAATATATATATATAGAATATCACATCATATCATAGATTAATCAACAAGAAAGATAATACAGAAGCAATTCGATACAGTACAACATAATGAACCACATCAGTAGAAATGCGGATGCAATGGATTTCCCAAACCCCACCTACTGTGCACAGTGTGTAATTTTAATACGTTGTTTACCACGGACCTAAAATCTTGCTCTGATACCAACTGTAACACCCTGGCTATTCGGAAGCCAAGATGTTACCTAAAGGATCTAACTTGTAATCATCAAGCGGAAGCATTCAAAACATAACTCATAGGAGGACATAAAGAAGTCAAACTTTCATAAAGTAATAGCAATAGCAAAGATTGAATACAAACAATTAAAATAATGGAGTGATCAAGGACCACAAAAAGTACTAAACAACCATGGCATCGGGAGAATTATCAACTACATCAACATTATTTATTACAGTTCAACAATCTACGAATGAAAGATATAATCAAATCTTATTATTAAAACTGAAGGAAGGTGAAAAGAGTGAATAGTATGGGTGTGACTACTCCCGCCCAGAGTCATCATCAATGATTACCTAAAATAAACAACAAAGCAAGAATGAGTCGAAACTCAGCAAGAACCATACATGATAAATCAAGCATAGAGTGGACAAGCCAACTACAACCGAAATATGAACAATTCTCGGAACACACACATGAATGGATGGAATGAAAGAATGCATTGAAGGAATGAACTACTCATCAGCTTATACCGGTATAACGAGTGACACACCCGTCGGTGTTCACTTAAGCCCGTACTTAACAAAGTCCGGGGATCCCAAATACCGTATGAAGAACGTTTCATACTGTTGTCCAACATTGCCCACATTCGAGTGGTGGGACTTACGTGCCCATACTGGAATTGATGGGACTTACAATTTCCACTCCTGTGGTCAAAATGAAACGAATGTGTGAACGGAATGAACCTCATGCCATGAACTCTTATCACATAATAATGAAGAAATATGCATGACATACGAACATGAATAGAAAGTCTAGCAATACATCCACACACAATCATCTTCATTCATTACCATAAGACAAAGTACTTGCCTCCCGCGCTGTGACGTGTTAGGAGGCAGCGAAGGTGCCCCTCCACTCACCGCCTCACCGGCTACACAAATATATAATCAGGATAAGGATAACCAGGTATGACAAAGCTACAAGAGTCCTACCATAATGCTCTATCTATCCAACACAACCCACGGTTCCAACTGACAATTACACTAATCAGCCAGCTTACAGCTCTCCTAGACAGCAGTACGAGAAAATAAAAATTAATTATCTAGAACTCGAAACGACCCGAAACCAATGCCCAACGAAACATAACACATAGAACTACGAAACTCTAGTTGACGGGGTTTATCGATTCGGCCAATACAATTGGATAACCAACAGTTGAAAATGTCTAACATACATCTGTCCAGACCACATAACAGCAATAAAGAAAATGGCATAACTTTCATTCTACAGATCCAATGGAGGTGATCTTTATCAATCTGGAAATATTATTAAAAATTCTACAATAACTTAGTTGGGTGTAGGTTCTGAATCCTACAATAACAAGGTCAAAATTGAGGAACCAACAGACAGTTCCTTCTCGTCAGACAGACAGAACAGTACGCAAAGAAAAATTCATATATCCTAAAACGTAAGGTGGAATCTCATCATCTCGGTGGCTATAGAAAGATAAAAATCAGGGCTAAAATACTATAGGAGACGAAAATACCATATTCTGCTTCTAAGACGCCGAAACTGGGCGCACAACCTACTGTACAGATTGGATCTAACAACAGAGGCAAAACGATCCAACTAATCGAATCGAATTCTCATCTCTTATGAATCAAACAGCGAGGGGAGGCCATTGTTACCCTTGTAGAACCTCAAGAACGCCATGGATCGATTTCCCGAAGAACTCCTCTCTTCTCCTTCTTCCTTTCTTCTTCTTCCTTCCTCTCCTTCCTTTCTCCTCTTCTCCTCATCTTGGTAGAGCAATACGGAGGGGGTGCTACAGTGGCAGCGTACACTGTAGCTACAGTAATATCAGGGTTTTCCCCCTCCTTTTATATGTGGCCGGCCCCTCATGGGCATCCTGAGCCAAGACCCGAGGCCCAGGTTGCCGAAAAACTACAGAACCCCCCTTTTTCTTATGTCTATTCTCTCTTTTGTGAGCTTTCTTTCTTATAATAAATCAGAGTATTACAGTTTAGTCCCGATGATGAATACAACAACCTGTAGATGCATGCTAAAAGTCAACATGAAGATCAATATGGTTCAAAGATAAGGTATAAGTAGTCTAGGATCCTTTTATGTTTTACCGGACTTAGGAGAAAAGGATGGAAGACCGGAGTTTGGATTAAATACCGTACTATTAAGACGGATCACGACCAGTAGCTTATAGAATGGTATTGTGCCATTTCGATCAATTTAGGATCATATGTGCACTCAGAGCTTATTTTGAAAGCCAACTGTGTTTTTTAGGATAAGCAGTAGTACCAGAGTGTTCTTAGCGGTACTACCGTGCAGCGGTATGACTCAGAATGTAGTTTGGTATTACCGCAACCCAGTTGGACTGAGTTTATGAAACAGTACATATTTTACAGAATGACGCATTTTTTGAGATTGTTTGCTCTCTTGGAAGTGCGGTAATACCACAGTGGTTATCGTGGAACAACTGTAACCCGGTATAACCGAAACTTATGAAGCAGTACGTTATTTCTAGTAAGTGCCATTTTTAGACCTCAAAGGAAGCGGTCGTACCGCCCTATTCGATCGAAATGACCGATAACTGGAACTGCCGCATGATCAATGGCGGTAGTACCGTGCCAAATTTCCAACAGCTCTTTCAGACGCATTAAATGCTCCTGCGATAGCCGTTATTGTGTGGTTTTTGGAGGCGCGGTAGTACTAGCAAGTGAACAGCGATACTACCGCTTGTGCTGAAAATTTCTGTGTTTTACCTCCAACTGTCGTATTTATTTGTGAGGGGTATAAATATCCCCACCAGCTCAAGGACAACAAAGAGAGACTTCATTTAGCATCTTTAAGCCAAGAGCAATTCTCTCCACACCTCAAATACACTTCTTGCATTCATTGTGAGGTAGCTGGGCAAAATTCAAGTGCATTCATTCTAGATTTATCCTTAGCACTTGATTGCCGTCAAGCGAAGATTGCGATTCATTACTCTTGGTGTTTGTCGACATCTAGACGGCTTGGCGGAAGTTTGTGAAGTGATCTCTTCAAGGAGTTTGTGAAAGAGACCCAGCGCCAAATTATGATTGGGATCTTCCGCCCTAGCAAGCAGCTGGTGCTTGGATCGCTGTCATTACGCTGTTTCTGCCTCGATGGAGTGGAAGCCTCTCGTCTGCTAGCTCTTCCCCATGGCCACTTCCCTTTCTCCGCGTACTACAACTTCGACTGCCTCCCATCGTGGCTTTAGTACCAATGTGGGCCAACTCCAGAGCGTCAGGGTGGGACGACCGCGCGCAACCTTATCGGGTTCTCCGGCGGCAGCCGCTGCATCTACACTATTGCTCTGATGCAACACTACGGCTCGCGACGGCATCCTGAAGGACCGAAATGGCAACAGAGGGGGGGTGAATGGTGCTTTAAAAATTAGGAGCTCCCCCTTTGCTGTAATTAAATAAGACCTACAAGGTCCTCTGGATATCTAAAGAAGAGTGAAGCAAAATCGAGAACGAAACGAAGTTTGGTCGTTACGGAGAAATCGGACGTTCGATTTTACCCGTGATAGTTCCGCACTCCGGAAGTTCGGGGTTGGTCTGGAAGTTCCGCTGCGATAGTTCCGCCTTGGACAATCGGAAGTTCCGATTGTCCTGACCGAAGAACAGTACGCTCGGGTTTTTCCCAAAAATCCAAAGTGCTAAATCTTGAATGCTCTTCTCTGGTCAAGTTTCACAGGATATCATCTAAACAACATCTTGACCTCATGGAAAGAATCGCAAACAAAGATTCAAAAATCGAGCCAAAAGCGGATTTCTTGAGAAGGGGCAAGAAAGACCAAAACTCACAATATGCACGATTCTCGATTCTCGACTTATGAAACTTTGATAATAGATTAGCAATATCAAAGCGATTCTAGATATGAAGATTCAAGCTATTTCATAAGGCGAATCAAGAGATACATCAAAACCCTAGCTATTCAACATGAGCAGAGAGAAGGAAGAGGATATAAACAAGTAATCAAAACTCGAGTTTCATTGATAGATATCAAATGTTTACTGAGATGGAAACATAGAGGAATGATTACATAAGATTTCAGATCATACTCTCCCTCTCAACAAGCTCTCAAAAAGCAAAACAAATCCTTTTAGAGCTAACCTAATTTTCTCACAAAAGGTCTAACCCTAACTCGAGGTTCTCCCTATTTATAGCCTTGGCTAATGGGCCTCCAACCCATTAAGCCCGCTACACCGAACGGAACCGCCTCCACTTTTGCGCTTTGCGAAAAGACCCTTCGCCCCTTGCGCACCTTCGGAAGCCTCCGTACACCTTGTTGTGCACGACTGCAACCGCTTCAAGATTCACGCCGTCTTGACACATCCCGGCCGTTCGACCTCAACGCCTCCTGCGCCTAGTCCGGTCCACGTGTCTCGCCACGACTCCATCTTGATGCCTGCGCATCAACACGCACAAAACACATCACATAGCATTGCACAATAACATAGCATCAATATTTGTATAAGACTCAAACTCATACAAAATCAAAATCACAATTTAACCTTCTACGCACGATTACGGACACAATCGGAAGTTCGCGCTTACCACAAATGGAAGTTCCGATTTCGAACATCCGCACTTGTCGAATTATCGGAAGTTCCGTGCTTACCTGCGGAACTTCCGATCTTGAACATCCGCACGTCAAAAATTCTATTCGATTTTCGTCTCGGAGGAATCTCAATACGATATTATCGGACACTCAGCTACCCCATATGCGGAAGTTCCGATTTCCTTCACCAGAGCAAAACCGGATAAATCGGAAGATCCTATTTTCAACACCGGTAGTTCAGATTAATCGGAACTTCCGCTCCATACACATGGTAGTTCGATTTCCTGACTCGACCGAAACAATCCAAGCCAAAACCTCAACTCTCAATCTAATCAACACACTTGTCAAATACTCATCACTCAGTGGAGGACCTCTCACATGGTCTCTCAATCTCCCCCTTGATGAGTATATTGACAATTACCGAAAAAGCATAAGATGAGTTTGAGATTCCAGTCAACCAAGGTCTAAACAAGAGAATTAAGCTCAAGACCAAGTTGACAAAAGAAAAGACTTGAGATGAGATGAAAGAGCAATTTTCGCACAAAACTCAAGGCTTTTCTTGAAGGCTTTTCTCACACACATTCTCCCCTTTGGCAATAAAATCATCAATATGTAGAAAAGGGAGGAAAAGACTATATGATGTTCATTTTAAGCATTAGGAGCCATGTAGATTATCCAAAATGACTATTAGAGTATTACACCAAGCCATAACACAGAAGAATGCTATCAAGATCATGACAATCGATGTATAGAAGAGCTAAGGCAGAAAGTCCATAATCGATTAATGATCCATTCTTTAGCGAGTCAAATAAGTCAAGATTGAAATCTAGCTAAAGATATCCAAGGATGATGCAAGCCATGTCAAATAATCTAAGTTGAACCAAGAAGACTCATCTTGAGCAGTTTAGAGTGCTACCAGTTGAAGAAGGACTCATTTTATCGAACTTGGTCTCTTTGATGATAAGCAATTTTAGCACATTTTCTTTTTAGAAGACTTTCTATTTTAAGGCTCTTTAAGGTTTTATCTCGATAAAGCAAGCTCTGGACTAGGTGCCATCCACAACTGCCTCTGAGCTTCAACCATTTTTTTAGCCATGTGCTAGATCCCAAGCCTTATCGACCACTCCAAGCAACGGACTTAAGGAGGTGATCTTAGGTCATCAAGGCTCCCCGAGTTCATGCCTAGTGCAATGGCAAGCCGTCTCATGAGAAAGATTTGGTGAGATCGGTTTTTCGCACAAAGAGATCATTTTGCTTTTGAAGTTTTTAGACCGGTGATTAGAGATAAGTCATGTTTCTTAACAAGCGACATAGCTTACTCAAAAGTCAAAAGAGATTCAGACTCAACTCGACCTACTTGACATGGCGAAGATCATAAAAGGATAGTTTTAACGGACTAGTCTCAAGAGCTATCATGACAAGATTTTAATTCAAGTTTAGCATTTTTAAGTACCTTAGCATGGCAAAGACTAAACTACACATAAAAGTCATGATAGATCTAGCGGTTTAGCATAAATCATGGCAAGATGTAAAAAGTGAAAGCAGATCATAAGGATAATAAACAAGGCTCCATTTGATTATTATGCAATGCTTGATGAAATACACAAAAATCGATTCCCTTGAATGAGATGCATCTTTTAATTGAGTTGAGTTAAGACACAATTAAGAAAATGGAATAACCAAGAATAACTCCCCACACCAAAGGAACAAAACGAGAATCGAAAATAAAAATAGAAAAGCGATCCTTTAGAGCATAGAAAAGATATAGAAAAACTATCGCTCAGACGAGTTCTTATCTACCCCATATGATTCTAGGACTATCACCGATCTACACATACACTAAGGAGCAAACAACTGTCCTGTCTACCCAAGGGTGGCCCGACCCTTGCTAGAACCTATAAGAAGTGAGTAAGCTCTACTTAGAGAAGGAAGAACCGACTAATAAGCGACATCCTAGAAGCACAAGACAAGAAGTAGTAGTCAAAGCAATTTGGCAAGAGAGACACTCTAACCTATCTTTGGAAGGACTTGACCGAAATATTTAAAGAAATGAAACGAGAAAGGAGTAAGCGTATAATATAACATAATATAATATAATATAGTAGTAGCACAACGCCCCCTCACAAAGATCGTAAGGACAAACCACCCCAAGCTCTCCCATGGAAAAACAAAGGCATCCGGAGGCTTAGTGAAGATATCACGCCAGCGGTGCTCACTCTCCTGGCTGGAGCACAATGTCACCCTTCTCTACATGGTCTCTAAGAAAGTGATATCGATATCAATATGCTTGGTCGAGAATGTTGCCTTTGGGTTCTTGGCAATGCAAATTGCGGGCGTGTTATCACGAGAAGAGTGGAGCGCGATCGATAGATAGCCGAAATCCTGCGGTCGAGACCATCAAAGCACTTGCTCAAAGACAGCGGGTGCGACAGCGTGCTCGGCCTCTGCGGTGGATGCGCAACACCGGATTGCTTCCTTGGCGACCGGAGACAAGAGAAGTGCCAATGAATTGGCAAGTGCGGAAGTGCTCTTCCTATCTATCCTCTGACCCGAAAATCAGCATCGGAGAAGGCTCTAAGAGATAGACAAGAAGAGGAAGAGTACGGATGCCATAGTCAATGGTAGCTCGAAGGTGCGAAAAATGCGCTTCACCGCTTTGACGGTGAGATCTGTGAGGAGAAGCTGAAACCGAGCACAAAGACACCTGAGAAAAATGTATGTACGGTCTCGAGGCCGTGAGGTACAAGAGAGCCAATCATGCTCTGAACTCCTTTTGGTCAGCGGGTTCGCCGTCTTCATGCGGATCGGGCGGTTTGTAGATGCCATCGGAGTTGATCTTGGCTTTCCATCATTCATGTCGAAGCGCTTGGGAGGTCTCGAGTGTATTTGCCTTGATGAAGAAAGGTACCCTCCGAGTCTGTTTGATTTGGAAGCCAAGGAAGAAGCTCAACTCGCCCATCATGCTCATTTCAAACTCAGAGCTCATGACATCGGAAAAGCGGGAAAGCGAGCACGCGAGGAGCCGCCAAAGATAATGTCATCCACATAAATCGGGCGAGACGGAAGATCGGTGCCTAGGCGGCGGATGAACAAGGTCTTGTCAATTTTACCCATCTCAAAACCATGGCTCGTGAGATAGGACTTAAGCCTTTCATACCAAGCTCGGGAGCTGCTTGAGTCCATACAAAGCTTTGGAAAGCTTTGTAGACATGGTTAGGGTATTTGGGGTTCTCGAAACCAGGAGGTCATCTCACATAGACTTCTTCCTCAATAAGGCCATTGAGGAAGGCACTCTTGACATCCATCTGGTAAAGCTTGAAACCCTTAGAAGGCAAAAGGCAAGCGAGTTCTAATGGCTTCAAGTCTAGCTACAGGGCAAAGGTCTCTTGAAATCTAGACCCTCAACTTGAGAGTACCCACTGAGCTACCACCTAGCCTTGTTTGAATGACTAACCCATCTTCACTTTGCTTGTTCTTGAACACCCATTTGGTCCCAATGATATTGTGACCTTGAGGGGCTCAACAAGGGACGGACCTTGTTCCTTTCAAAGTTTTCCAATTCCTCGTGCATGGCGTTAGTCCATGACTCATCGAAAGAGCATGACAAGCGTCTTTGGGCTCAAGCGAGGCAACAAAGCGAGAATGGAGCGAGAATAGAGACATGCAGTTTTGAGCAGTGACTCGCTCAAAGAGATCTCAATTATCTGCTCTGAAGGATGGTCCTTTTGAATGTGTCTTGGAGGTCGAGGTGAGATGAAGAAGTGGCCTCTACCTCATTAGCGAGCGAGATAGGGGCAGAGCCACTAGCTTGGAAGAAGCGAAGGTAAGGTGATCTCCTCGAGTGCGGTGGAAGAGGCACCTCAAGAGGAAGAGAAGGAAGCTGGATCGGGTAAACAACCCTCATCTCCATCCTCCTCATCGTCCACAAAGATGGACTCGGTGCTCTAAGGAACACGAGATATCGAGGCCTAGTCCTGGGTGGCCTCATCGAAGTCACCTCACTGAGTTTCTAACAATTTACTAGATTCGCGATTCGGACTCTATAGGCACGAGAAGAAGTCGAGTAACCCGAAAAGATCCCATCACAAGATCGTGACTCGAACTTATCTAGGTTCCCGGACTTGAGAATAAAACACTTGCAACCAAACACGAAAATGCGAGGCGGGGTTTTCGCCCATATCTCAACTCATAAGAAGTGCGATGCAAGAGTGCAGAAGAAAAACTCATTAGAAACATGACAAGCGTAGCAATTCCCTCATTAAAACTTCCTAGGTGTAGAGTACTCATCAAGCATCGTCTGGCCATCTCGACCAAGGTGCGGTTCTTCCTCTCCACAACGCCATTTTGTTGGGGGCGTATGGAGGCGAGGCGGTGCTCTACACTGTCTCACCAAAAACTCTCAAAGTAGGAATTCTTGAACTCGGTGCCATTATCGGTCTGGTGCTCGTAATGCACAGGGAGCTCAACGAAAGCCTACTAAAAGACCACGAAAAGAGTAAGCGTCTCATCCTTGAGGCTAAGAAAAACACCCAAGAATACCTCGAGAAGTCATCGACCACGACAAGTGCGTACCACTTCCTCCTCTTGTTGCACTCTAGTGGTCCCTCATGTGTCCATATGGGCGATTGACACAGTGCATCTGTCATAGTCATCATGGCGGAGGATGTGAAGCGGCAACCATTTTGCCGTCTTGCAAGGAGCACAAACAAGATCCTTGACCATTTTGAGTTTGGCAAACCACGAATGAGATCGTGGCGCTAACTCGGTCGGATGATCAAATCCTATATGACCAAGTCTCCTATGCGAGAAAGTCAAATCACGGGATTGAAGCAATTAAACATCGGAGAGGATCACGGAAGATCGGAAAAATCAGCACGAAAGATCCTCCCATATCGAAATCCATAAACTAGACTACAGAAGAATCAAGAATTTTGCAATTGTTTTCTTAAAGCTCACCTCGAAACCGTCATCGGTGGTGAGAGGCCGGCGATTATCTGCGCAGCTTACTTACTAAGGCAACATCTTTTAAAATAAAAGAATCATTAATGCTCACGAGTACCTTTAGCGATGGCGCCCAAATGAAGCATCTCGAAGGTGATCGTCTCATCACTGGAGGCGCGGGCTAGGAAGAAAACCAGCGAGACTCACGGTCATATGGCGTGAACAACGAGTCTACAATCCGGACCTTTCCTTCCCCGCGGCGACCACGAGTCAAGCAGTAAAGTCTCGATCTTGGGGTGAATCAGCGGAGATTTTGGCACCCAATCTTGAGTAACACGAGCAGATGAAGTAGTCAAGCAAGGCGACCTCTATCTACCCTCGCTCTCTGTCACTCAACAAGTCAAAAGATCTCGACTGTTCTTTGGATCCATTGCTATGGAAGAAGCGAGTCGAAGTGCGATAACATCTTGATCTCGCCATGAGTAGCTATCTCGAAAGGAAAACGAGATCTACCCTCGGGGCGGCGGAGATTACGACCAAAGGAGCATGAGGACGAAACTTCGAAAAACTTCGGAAAAACCAAGTCCTCGATCTTGCCCAAAATCATCGGATGGAACAAACCTAGACCTCGTGTTGGTCTTAGGTGCACTCAAGATCTGGGGCGACCACAATGTGCCTAAGAGACTCAACATGGTCTCTCAGCGCGATCTTGGCGCGCTGAAGCAATGATCAACTAAATGTCCATCTTTACGACAAAGGTGCAATGATACTTACGCCTTACGAGGGGAAGGCTGCGAGTGGAATCACCTTCTCGAAATCCTTTGAACAAAACCCACGACTTAAAATTGACTTTCTCGATCCGGGCTTAGTTTTGATCACACACAGTGCTATGGTTTTGAGCACGACGGTGGATGCTTCCTCATATCCTCCGGATATCATATCCTAGACCACGATTAAATCTGCAAATTTTAGATTTGTCTAGAATGAGATTGAGCTTCTTCTTGCCTCCTACAAACCTCTCGAGAGTGTTCATAAGATCTGACACTCCCGAAGAGAGAGGTGCAAGAAGAGCGAGGGGAAGAAGGGACAGCGAAGGTAAGGGAGCGGAAGAAGAACCAACAACAGAGGAAAGATTGGCTTGTGCACGCTGCGGTAGACTTTGGGGGCAGATCCTCGCTAGCATTGGTTCACGTTACTAGGCGTCTCTACCAAACCCTTAGACTTCTTCCCAGCACACACAATACAAGCGGATGATTGTGTCTCTAGAAGGTCCTTAGTTAGCTTCACATTTTTCATCAATGCAACCAAATCACATTTTAGTTTATTACAATGATTGCAAGGTGAGCTAACAAGGTCCTTAGAAGCATCTTGAGCCAATTTATTCTTGTGATCAATCATTTCTTGAAGCTTAGAATCTGATTCTAGTTCGATTAACTTAGGGCGAGTTTAAACAAGAAACAACGAGGCTCTAGTAGCGCGACTTGAAATTCAACAATTTTGTGATCTGCCTGTTTTAGGTTCATCTTGAGATTATTACAATTTTCACAAGTTTGAGCGGATCAAGCAACATGGTATAAAGACCTCTAAGCGAATTGTCCTTAACCTCACATGAGGTGCAAGCGATAGCCTCAACAGTAGTGGATGAAGGAGGTGCTATCCTACTCATCTCTAATTCAAGAAGAAGGCTAATGTTCTCTACCTTAATCATGTCAAGTTCGGAGGACACACTATCATGTAAGGTCCTTAGTTTTCCATATCATCAATCAAAGCCGGCATGTGTCACATTCATCACGGGAGGGAGCGGATGTAAGTAAAGTGAGCTCCGTGATAGTCTAACTACTTCCTTCTCCAACCCAACACACTTAGCCCTAGACTTAGCATGGAATCTACCTAGCTTAAGAAAAGCATCATTAAGCTGGTCATAAGTGGGACTAACCTCGTCGAGTCGGATCTGACTCATTTGTCGCTCGATTCGCCCAGAGGCCATGAAGCACATCTTAGGAGAAGTTCCGTCGTCCTTGGGATCATGATCGTCCTTCCCATCATCGTCCTCCACCCCTCCACCTCGGCGGTGTCCAGCTCGTCGAGGCGGTGAGGACGCGATGGAGCAACTTCTTAGCCTTCCCAAAGTTGCGGAACTTCTTCTTGCCTTGGTCAGTCTTTGAGGGCTTCGTGTTGCGGTTCTTGTCGATGTAGTCGTTCTTGCTTGGACCGCCATAGTCACCTTTGCCCTTCCCAAGCTTGGGACGGTTTGCTCGGATGTGGTTGGGGCCACCACACTCGAAACAAATCACAGGACCTCCTCTTTTACCATCCCTCCTCCTCTTGTAAGCATGGGAAAACTTAGAGCTAGGAGGGCTAGTTTATTCATCCTCAAGTCGCTCTAAATGATCATCGGTTATGTCACGAGAAGCGACTAGGGAGAACCCGTGTCGATTCGTAAGAAGATCGGAGGTGGGATCGGTGACTAAAGCCATCATTGTGACTTGACCTTGAGAGACAATGTCAATCTCGTGAGTCTTGAGGCGCGAGTAAAGCGCATCAAGAGTCGAGTCGAAGTCCGTGCTATCTTTGATGGTAGTCACTTTCATCTCCCAAACACGAAGATCAAGTCGCGAAAGCATCATCGGCGTTATCCGAGTCGGGTATGTAAGACCGACCGCTCGGAGGTTGCTCAAAATCTTGTGAAAGCGCCGAAAAGCACTCGTCAAAGATTCACGACAAGCATTTCAAATTTACTATATTCACGCTTGAACGGTCTTGTCGAGCCGTCTTAATCGAGTGGTGCCCTCATGGTATGCATCGAGGTCACCCGGATGTCATAAGCGAAATCAAATGAAATCGATCAAACTCACTTCTACTCAAACCACGAATGATTATGTTCCTTGCCTTAGCATTTGCCTCAACATCGGCCATGTTTCCGGCATTGATGTTCTCATCGGCGAGAACGACAAATCTAACCTTCACCTTTCTCGGATGGCATACCCACGAGCACGGATGTAAGTTTCCATTCGGCTCTTCGGAAGGGTAATCGGACCATCAAAAGCGGAGGCTTGGTGGAATACTTGTCAGTTGCCATGGCTCAACCGGCCGGTTAAGATCTATCAAGAAGAGCTAACAGCTCGATACCAATTGAAGGACCGAAATGGCAGCAGAGGGGGTGAATGGTGCTTTAAAATTAGGAGCTCCCCTTTGCTGTAATTAAATAAGACCTACAAAGTCCTCTGGATATCTAAAGAAGAGTGAAGCAAAATCGAGAACGAAACGAAGTTTCAGATTACGGAGAAATCGGACGTTCGATTTTACGTGATAGTTCCGCACTCGGAAGTTCGGGGTTGATCTTGGAAGTTCCGCTGCTGATAGTTCGCCTTGGACAATCGGAAGTTCGATTGTCTGACCAAGAACGATGCGCTCGGGTTTTCCCAAAAATCCAAAGTGCTAAATCTTGAATGCTCTTCTCGGTCAAGTTTCACGGGATATCATCCTAAACAACATCTTGACCTCATGGAAAGAATCGCAAACAAAGATTCAAAAATCGAGCCAAAAGCGGATTTCTTGAGAAAGGGGCAAGAAAGACCAAAACTCACAATATGCACGATTCTCGATTCTCGACATGAAACTTTGATAATAGATTAGCAATATCAAAGCGATTCTAGATATGAAGATTCAAGCTATTTCATAAGGCGAATCAAGAGATACATCAAAACCCTAGCTATTCAACATGAGCAGAGAGAAGGAAGAGGATATAAACAAGTAATCAAAACTCGAGTTTCATTGATAGATATCAAATGTTTACAGATGGAAACATAGAGGAATGATTACATAAGATTTCAGATCATACTCTCCTCTCAACAAGCTCTCAAAAAGCAAAACAAATCCTTTTAGAGCTAACCTAATTTTCTCAAAAGGTCTAACCCTAACTCCGGGGTTCTCCCTATTTATAGCCTTGGCTAATGGGCCTCCAACCCATTAAGCCCGCTACACCGAACGGAACCGCCTCCACTTTTGCGCTGCGAAAAGACCCTTCGCCTTTGCGCACCTTCGGAAGCCTCCGTACACCTTGTTGTGCACGACTGCAACCGCTTCAAGATTCACGCCGTCTTGACACATCCGGCCGTTCGACCTCAACGCCTCCTGCGCCTAGTCGGTCCACGTGTCTCGCCACGACTCCATCTTGATGCCTGCGATCAACACGAGACAAAACACATCACATAGCATTGCACAATAACATAGCATCAATATTTGTATAAGACTCAAACTCATACAAAATCAAAATCACAATTTAACCTTCTACGCGATTACGGACACAATCGGAAGTTCCGCTTTTATCACAAATGAAGTTCCGATTTCGAACATCCGCACTGTCGAATTATCGGAAGTTCCGTGCTTACCGCTGCGGAACTTCCGATCTTCTAACATCCGCACGTCAAAAATTCTATTCGATTTTCGTCTCGGAGGAATCTCAATACGATATTATCGGACACTCCGCTACCCCATGTGCGGAAGTTCCGATTTCCTTCAATGAGAGCAAAACCGGATAAATCGGAAGATCCTATTTTCAACACCGGTAGTTCTGATTAATGAACTTCCGCTCCATACACGGTAGTTCCGATTTCCTGACTCGGCCGAAACAATCCAAACCAAAACCTCAACTCTCAATCTAATCAACACACTTGTCAAATACTCATCACTCAGTGGAGGACCTCTCACATGGTCTCTCAATCTCCCCTTGATGAGTATATTGACAATTACCAAAAAGCATAAGATGAGTTTGAGATTCCAGTCAACCAAGGTCTAAACAAGAGAATTAAGCTCAAGACCAAGTTGACAAAAAGAAAAGACTTGAGATGAGATGAAAGAGCAATTTTAGCACAAAACTCAAGGCTTTTCTTGAAGGCTTTTTCTCACACACATTCTCCCCTTTGGCAATAAAATCATCAATATGTAGAAAAGGGAGGAAAAGACTATATGATGTTCATTTTAAGCATTAGGAGCCATGTAGATTATCCAAAATGACTATTAGAGTATTACACCAAGCCATAACACGGAAGAATGCTATCAAGATCATGACAATCGATGTATAGAAGAGCTAAGGCAGAAAGTCCATAATCGATTAATGATCCAGTTCTTTAGCGAGTCAAATAAGTCAAGATTGAAATCTAGCTAAAGATATCCAAGGATGATGCAAGCCATGTCAAATAATCTAAGTTGAACCAAGAAGACTCATCTTGAGCAGTTTAGAGTGCTACCAGTTGAAGAAGGACTCATTTTATCGAACTTGGTCTCTTTGATGATAAGCAATTTTAGCACATTTTCTTTTACGAAGACTTTCTATTTTAAGGCTCTTTAAGGTTTTATCTCGATAAAGCAAGCTCTGGACTAGGTGCCATCCACAAGCGCCTCTGAGCTTCAACCATTTTTTTAGCCATGTGCTAAATCCCAAGCCTTATCGACCACTCCAAGCAATGACTTAAGGAGGTGATCTTAGGTCATCCAAGGCTCCCCACGAGTTCATGCCTAGTGCAATGGCAAGCCGTCTCATGAGAAAGATTTGGTGAGATCGGTTTTTCGCACAAAAGAGATCATTTTGCTTTTGAAGTTTTAGACCGGTGATTAGAGATAAGTCATGTTTCTTAACAAGCGACATAAGCTTACTCAAAAGTCCAAAAGAGATTCAGGACTCAACTCGACCTACTTGACATGGCGAAGATCATAAAAGGATAGTTTTAACGGACTAGTCTCAAGAGCTATCATGACAAGATTTTAATTCAAGTTTAGCATTTTTAAGTACCTTAGCATGGCAAAGACTAAACTACACATAAAAGTCATGATAGATCTAGCGGTTTAGCATAAATCATGGCAAGATGTAAAAAGTGAAAGCAGATCATAAAGGATAATAAACAAGGCTCCATTTGATTATTATGCAATGCTTGATGAAATACACAAAAATCCATTCCCTTGAATGAGATGCATCTTTTAATTGAGTTGAGTTAAGACACAATTAAGAAAATGGAATAACCAAGAATAACTCCCCAGACCAAAGGAACAAAACGAGAATCGAAAATAAAAATAGAAAAGCGATCCTTTAGAGCATAGAAAAGATATAGAAAAACTATCGCTCAGACAGGTTCTTATCTACCCCATATGATTCTAGGACTATCACCGATCTACACATACACTAAGGAGCAAACATCGTCCTGTCTACCCAAGGGTGGCCCGACCCTTGCTAGATCCTATAAGAAGTGAGTAAGCTCTACTTAGAGAAGGAAGAACCGACTAATAAGCGGCATCCTAGAAGCACAAGACAAGAAGTAGTAGTCAAAGCAATTTGGCAGAGAGACACTCTAACCTATCTTTGGAAGGACTTGACCGAAATATTTAAAGAAATGAAACGAGAAAGGAGTAAGCGTATAATATAACATAATATAATATAATATAGTAGTAGCACAACGCTCCCCCACAAAGATCCGTAAGGACAAACCACTAAGCTCTCCCAGAAATGGCAAGGCATCCGGAGGCTTAGTGAAGATATCGCCAACTGGTGCTCACTCTCCACAAGCTGGAGCACAATGTCACCCTTCTCTACATGGTCTCTAAGAAAGTGATATCGATATCAATATGCTTGGTCGAGAATGTTGCCTTTGGGTTCTTGGCAATGCAAATTGCGGGCGTGTTATCACGAGAAGAGTGGAGCGCAATCGATAGATAGCGAAATCCTGCGGTCGAGACCATCAAAAGCACTTGGCTCACGACAGCGGCTGCGACAACGTGCTCGGCCTCTGCGGTGGATTTGCGCAACACCGGATTGCTTCCTTGGCGACCGGAGACAAGAGAAGTGCCAATGAATTGGCAAGTGCGAGTGCTCTTCCTATCTATCCTCTGACCGACAAAATCGCATCGGAGAAGGCTCTAAGAGATAGACAAGAAGAGGAAGAGTACGGATGCCATAGTCAATGGTAGCTCGAAGGTACCGAAAAATGCGCTTCACCACCTTTGACGGTGAGATCACGAGGAGAAGCTCGAAAGCAGAGCACAAAGACACACGAGAAAAATGTATATCCGGTCTCGAGGTGTGAGTACAAGAGAGAGCCAATCATGCTCTGAACTCCTTTTGGTCAACGAGTTCGCCGTCTTCATACGGATCGAGGCATTTGTAGATGCCATCGGAGTTGATCTTGGCTTTCCATCATTCATGTCGAAGCGCTTGGAGGTCTCGAGTGTATTTGCCTTGATGAAGAAAGGTACCCTCCCGAGTCTGTTTGATTTGGAAGCCAAGGAAGAAGCTCAACTCGCCCATCATGCTCATTTCAAACTCAGAGCTCATGACATCGGAAAAGCGGGAAAGCGAGCACGCGAGGAGCGCCAAGATAATGTCATCCACATAAATCGGGCGAGCGGAAGATCGGTGCCTAGGCGGCGGATGAACAAGGTCTTGTCAATTTTACCCATCTCAAAACCATGGCTCGTGAGATAGGACTTAAGCCTTTCATACCAAGCTCAGGGCACTGCTTGAGTCCATACAAAGCTTTGGAAAGCTTTGTAGACATGGTTAGGGTATCTGGGGTTCTCGAAACCGGAGGTCATCTCACATAGACTTCTTCCTCAATAAGGCCATTGAGGAAGGCACTCTTGACATCCATCTGGTAAAGCTTGAAACCCTTAGAAGGCGCAAAGGCAAGCGAGATTCTAATGGCTTCAAGTCTAGCTACGAGGGCAAAGGTCTCTTGAAATCTAGACCCTCAACTTGAGAGTACCCACTGAGCTACCAGTCTAGCCTTGTTTGAATGACTAACCCATCTTCACTTTGCTTGTTCTTGAACACCCATTTGGTCCCAATGATATTGTGACCTTGAGGGGCTCAACAAGGACGAGACCTTGTTCCTTTCAAAGTTTTCCAATTCCTCGTGCATGGCGTTAGTCCATGACTCATCGAAAGAGCATGACAAACATCTTTGGGCTCAAGCGAGGCAACAAAGGCGAGAATGGAGACAGAATAGAGACATGCAGTTTTGAGCAGTGACTCGCTCAAAGAGATCTCAATTATCTGCTCTGAAGGATGGTCCTTTTGAATGTGTCTTGGAGGTCAGTGAGATGAAGAAGTGGCCTCTACCTCAATAGCGAGCGAGATAGGGGCAGAGCCACTAGCTTGAAGAAGAAGCGAAGGTAAGGGTGATCTCCTCGAGTGCGGTGGAAGAGGGCACCTCAAGAGGAAGAAGGAAGCTGGATCGGGTAAACAACCCTCATCTCCATCCTCCTCATCGTCCACAAAGATGGACTCAGGTGCTCTAAGGAACTGAGATATCGGGCCTAGTCCTGGGTGGCCTCATCGAAGGTCACCTCCTGAGTTTCTAACAATTTACTAGATTGCGATTCGGACTCTATAGGCACGAGAAGAAGTCGAGTAACCCGAGAAAGATCCCATCACAAGATCGTGACTCGAACTTATCTAGGTTCCCGGACTTGAAATAAAACACTTGCAACCAAACACACGAAAATGCGAGGCCATTGGGTTTCGCCCATATCTCAACTCATACGAGTGCGATGCAAGAGTGCCCAAGAAAAACTCTGTTAGAAACATGACAAGCGATAGCAATTCCCTCACCCAAAACTTCCTCGCCCCTTCAGAGATGCTTCTCAGATCCACGAAGTTCTCGCAAGAGAATAAGATCTGACTCCCTCCCTCTGTCTTTTCCGCTTTGCTAATCTTCCTCTAACTTGGTAGGGCCGGGTTTAGGTGGCGTGGGAGGAAGAAAGAAAGTCGAGAGCGTCTTCTCCTTTGTCCTTTTTGATTGCAACACAGAAAGCACCCTCTTTTGTAATCCTACAGACTTCCCGAGGCTTTTTTTGTATTGAGCATGGCGTAGCTAGGACCCCTCAATCATGTTTGAGCCTATGTTCTGGGGCCCAAAAGGAGAATGCGAATGCTGCGGCGTTCATTGGATAAGGTGCATATCCCTTACCACTAAAGGAAAGGCTCGACGAAGGGGAGATTTGCGGTAAGGAAAACGCTTTCGGAGATTGAGATGTCGATTTGTTTTTCATCGAAAGGAAGAAGGCGAGGATAGCATGACCTTCCTTGGGCTTTGCTGCCAGACATTCTAATAAAGAATTCCGGCTCGGCCCGGGAAAGCGCTGGCAACAACATAAAGAAAGGGGTCCATGTAGCTACCTGTTGGCCATGTCAAAATGTCAAAGTGATATCAAAAATCTAACAAAGACCACATTAAGAGTCAATCAGGTCCTGTATTGAATTATTTTGCTCAGTATTTCTCAAAAGCCCATTTGTCAACAGTTTTCTCATATGCAATGAATATTGAAGTTGATTAATGATCTAACTTAGTGACAAGATCCTGGACTAGGAGCCATCCACAAACTCATCCTAAGCTTCGACCAGAAGTTACATGGACCCCTTTCTTTATGTTGTTGCCAGCGCTTTCCCGGACCGAGCCGGAATTCTTTATTAGAACGTCGGCAGGCAAAGCCCGAAGGAAGGTTTCTATCCCCTCAACTTGGCTAAAACCCTGAGCTACCAACCTAGCCTTGTTTCTAATCACAGAACCATTCTCATTTTGTTTGTTTTTGAACACCCAGCGGGTTCCTATAACATTATGACCACTAGGAGGTTCTACTAGATTCCAGACCTTATTCCTCTCAAAATTCTCTAACTCCTCATGCATGGCATTGACCCAACTAGAATCAGATAAAGCATGTGATATATCGCGGGGTTCAAAAGAAGCTACAAAAGCAGAATGAGAATAGAGGTTTGGATCATGATACCTGGAGCGAGTGACTCGTTCATGGAGATTACCTATCATCTGATCCAGAGGGTGCTGCCTTTGAATGTGAAGTGGCGCACCCGGAGAGGAAAGTACCTCTAGATGCCTCCCTCCTAGTAAGCATAAGACAATCTTGATTTTTTATTTTTCACAAGAGCAGTTTTAGAATCTCAAGAACACAAAAGCTCAAGTAATGGTCAATTTTAGATTCAAGAGCTCACAAAGCAATTCTGACAGGGCCAATGTCACAAAAAGAAGCACTAATGCGCAACTGCTAAAATATCCGCAAATTGCAATTTTTTAGTTCGAGTTGTTTTAAAGTTCTAGCTCAAATTGCAAAGACTTAGCTACACATGTAAAAGCATGATAATTCTAGCAAGTCAAAGAACTAGATATGGCATTGAGCAAGAATTGAAATACTAAAGCTCCAAAGGGTAATAGGCAAAGCTTCATCAATTTTAAAAGATAAGCAGAAGATCTTATATTACAATGCATCTTTTTGGATTTTTCATACCACTTGTTGTATTTTTCATATGAATGCAATATGATACAATGAGATGCAATAAAAAGCCTAAAAACCTAACAAGTTCAAAAAAAATCAATAAGTTCAGAAAAAGAACAATAAAAGATCAAAAGAACAAGGTAAGATCAGAAAAGATCGAACTTCCCCTCAAACCAATCCATAGGGATAAATTACCCCTAACTCGCTTCTCAAGGTGGCAAACCTAGTTGGGTCTAAAGGTTTGGTGAGGATATCAGCCAGTTGAGCCTCGGACTCCACGAAGTGCAGCACAATATCACCCTTCTCGACATGGTCTCTAAGGAAGTGATAGCGAATGTCTATGTGCTTGGTCCTAGAGTGTTGCACATGGTTCTTAGCAATGTTAATAGCAGAAGTGTTATCACAGAAAAGAGGAACATTAGCAAAATTTAACCCATAGTCCTTAAGAGTGGATACCATCCACATAATCGACTCTGACAACTAGCGTGACTACATATTCACCTCGTGATGGGTTGTGCAGCAGAGGACCTTCCTAGAAGACCAAGAAACAAGAGAAGTGCCTAGGAAGTGACAAGTGCGAGATACTCTCTATCAAGTAAACGACCATAAAATCGAATCGAAAACCCTCGAATGAACAAAGAAGAAGAGCAGGAGTACCAAATACCATACTGGAGGGTAGAGTGTAAATACCTGAATATGCGCTTAACTGCTTGGCGATGGGAAGTTCTCGGAGACGCTTGAAACCTCGCGTGAGGCGGTCGTGAAGTGTATGTCGGTCTTGAGGCGTCAGTGCGAGGAGGAGCCGATCATGCTGCGGTACTCGCGTTGATCCACGGCTTCTCCTTCCTCATCTGGATCCAAAGCAGTCGAAGTCGCCATGGGAGTGGCGATCGGCTTGCAGTCACCCATGTTGAAGCGTTTGAGCAGATCCTTAGTATACTTCGTCTGATGGATGAAGATCCCTTCCTTACATTGCTTGATTTGAAGCCCCAGAAAGTAATTGAGCTCTCCCATCATGCTCATCTCAAATTCCTGGACATAGTCTCGTAAAAGTGGAAACAAGAGCATGAGAAGAACCACCAAAGATAATATCATCAACGTAAATCTGAGCAAGTAGGAAGTCATTGCCACGCCTAAAAATGAACAAGGTCTTGTTTACCTTACCCATCTCAAAATCATTCTTAAGCAAGAAGGTCTTAAGTCTATCATACCAGGCTCTAGGGGCTTGTTTAAGACCATACAAGGCTTTGGATAGCTTGAAGACATGATGTGGGCTCTTGGGATTCTCAAAGCCTGGGGGTTGCCTAACATAAACCTCCTCCTCTATAAAACCATTCAGAAAGGCACTCTTAACATCCATCTGATATAATCTAAAGCCCTTAGAAGCAGCAAATGCAAGTAGAATGCGAATGGCTTCTAGTCTAGCAACAGGAGCAAAGGTCTCATCAAAATCTAACCCCTCAACTTGGCTAAAACCCTGAGCTACCAACCTAGCCTTGTTTCTAATCACAGAACCATCCTAATTTTGTTTGCTTTTGAACACCCAGCGGGTTCCTATAACATTATGACCACTAGGAGGTTCTACTAGATTCCAGACCTTATTCCTCTCAAAATTCTCTAACTCCTCATGCATGGCATTGACCCAACTAGAATCAGATAAAGCATGTGATATATCGCGGGGTTCAAAAGAAGCTACAAAAGCAGAATGAGAATAGAGGTTTGGATCATGATACCTGGAGCGAGTGACTCGTTCATGGAGATTACCTATCATCTGATCCGGAGGGTGCTGCCTTTGAATGTGAAGTGGCGCACCCGGAGAGGAAAGTACCTCTTCGACCTCCGCAGGTACTGCTGATGATGAAGATGCAGCAGGTGCCTCAACTGAAGGCGAAGTAGTCACGGCAGGTTCTTGTGCTGGAAGAGAAGCGTCAACAGCAGCAGGTGGAAGAGCATCATCGAGTCCATCATCATCTTCCTCTACAAATATACTCTCTGTCACCTGTGTATCACCTGAAATATCTGATCTAGCTCTAGGGCTAGTCTCATCAAAAGTGACATTGCATGTCTCCTGAACCAGGTTAGTTTCAGCATTAAAAACTCGAAAACCCCTTGAATGTGCAGGATAACCCAGAAATAAACCATCAAAAGTTCTTGACTCAAATTTATCTAGGTTTCCTATCTTAAGAATAAAACACTTGGATCCAAAGACTCGAAAGTGCGAGACAGAGGGTTTTCTACAAAACCGAAGCTCATAAGGAGTCTTGCCCAAAGACGGTCTCAAAAAGACACGATTTGCAATATGGCAGGCAGTAGAAATAGCTTCAGCCCAAAACCTCCTCGGAGTGCTATACTCATCTAGCATCGTCCTATCCATCTCGACTAGGGTCCTGTTCTTCCTTTCCACAACGCAATTTTGTTGAGGGACGTGTGGAGATGAGAATTGATGCTCAATTCCACGCTCAGCACAAAAGGAAGCAAAAGAAGCATTCTTGAACTCCGTGCCAATGTCACTGCGGATCTCTCTCAAGGCACTCGGAAGTTCAGAAGCCAAACGAAGAACAAGATCATGATAATGATCAAAAGCTTCATCCTTCGAAACAAGAAAGAACACCCAAGTGTATCTAGAAAAATCATCGACTATGACAAGAATGTACCATTTTCCACCAACTGACCGAACCCTAGCGGGACCAACAGTATCCATATGAAGCAACCGTCGGTCATTCGGTCATGACCATAGTCAGCGATGGGTGTGAGGCGGCAACTTGCTTGCCATGCCTACAGGGCGCACATACAGCATCCTTGACGGCTTTGAGTTTGGGCAAACCTCTCATGAGCTCAAGGTTGCTAACTCGCGTCAAATGATCAAAACCAATGTGCCCCAAACGACGGTGCCAAAGCCAGAACTCAGAAGAAGAAGATGAAATCAAGCACTTGAGAGAACCAAAGAAGAGATTGGAAAAATCGGCTCCAAAGATCCTAGCAACTCTAGTAATCCCCAAAACAAGCTCACCAGCTGAATCAAGCACCGACAAGCATTTTTCTTAAATCTAGTCTCATAGCCATCATCAAGAAGTTGAGAGGCGTAGTAAGTTAAACCTTAGCTTATCCACAAGGCGGCGTCCTTGAGGATGAACTTGTCGTTCACCCCGATCGATCTCGTTCCTTCAATCCGCCCTTGCCTATCATCTCCAAAGGTGATGAATTCATCACCGTCGGCCGCGTGAAGGAGGTGAACCATCTTGAGTCTCGGTCATGTGGCGTGAACAGCCGGAGTCGACGAACCACGTGTCCTTCCTCTTTTCGCGGTAATCCTGAAAATCAAGGCACAGAAGAACGATATGTCTCAATACTGGGTTAGTTAAACAAGACTTGGGAACCCAGTACTGCGAGTAGTATGCAAAGCAGAAGTGCTATCCTTGATTAAGTTTGAAGTTCTGTTATGAGCAATGGTTACTTTAACATAAGAGTTATCCTGTCTAGGAGCATGATGATGAGCATGTGACTCAAATCCTAAACCAGGTTTCTTCTTTTCTATGTTACCACGTCTCGTAAAAGCTCTAGGTTGATTTAGTAAAATTCTATCAAAAATTTTCTTATCATTTTTCAACCTACGCCAACAGAACTCAACCAAATGCTCATTCTTCTTGCAATAGGTGCAATGGTACTTGATACCACTGGGAGAAGCACCCTTTGACTTAACAGATGTTTAGGCAAAACCCACAGATTTAAAAACAGTTTTTGCAGGTTGGGTTTTAAATTCAACTAACCCATTTTCCAAGACTTGAGTAACTTTGGGCTTAGAATTATCTTGGACAGAATTGTATCCTAATCCTTGCTTCTTATAAGGAGTTTTAGACTTGTCCAGAATCATGTTTAATTATTTCTTACCTTTAGAAAATTTTTCTAAGGTATCCTTAAGATAAGCATTTTCTTTTTCAAGATTAACACATGACTCACAGGTTTTGCCTTTAATAGCTCTAGCATATTTTTTCTTATATAAAGCAATTTCAAGTTTAAGAGCAGGACATGAAGCACATGTAGAAGACTCAATACTGTCCATAAGCTTTACATATTTAGCTCTAACTGCTTCTAAGATATCTTTAACTTCATGTTCGCGTTCAATGCAAAAAGAGCAAAGGCTAGAATCAACCACACCAGAAGCAACCAACTTGATAGAATCTAAGCATTTTTCACAAGGGGCAGATTTAACCTCAACTAGCTCAGTCCTAGCATTTTCAAGTTGTTGCAAAGCAGTATCATGAGCAGATTGCAGTTTAGCAAATTCTAAGTGTATAGCATGGCAGGAAGAACATTCATCAGATTCAAGAGTCTTAGAATTTGCAAGTTCTAAAGTCAAATTATCTACTTGAGACTCTAAGTCCTTGTTCCTAGCCATGATATACTCTAACGCCTTATCCTGACTCATGAGTTGCTCAAAGATAGTTTCGCATCTATCAGAAAGAACATCATAGGAGAGAGGTACCTCATCGTCGTCGACGTCGTCGGAGTCGGCCATGAAGCAAACGCCGGTGAAGTCCTTGGCCTTCCCCTTCTTCTTATCTTGAGGGATCTCCTCCTTGTCGTCCTCGCTCCCGGAGTCCACATCGCTTAAGGATTGTTCCCCAAAAGTGGCAAGAACCCGGTGAGCTGCCTTTGTCAGCTTGGCAGCATCAAATCTTGATTTGTTCCATTGAGGCTTCTTCCAAGCTGGCTTCCCTTCCTTGTGGTTGCTCTTTTCTTTCAACTTGGGGCAGTTTGCCCGGATATGATTAAGCTCACCACACTCATAGCAAGTCACGGGACCTCCTCTGTTTTTGTTTCTCATATTATTATAGGCCCGTGTGGCTTTTCTGACTATGAGGGCTAACTCGGCCTCAGGAAGACTCTCAAACTCCTCTTCATGGATTGCAGATAAACCAGCAAGCGAAAATCCACAAGAAGACTCAGAAGACCCATCAGAATCTCTCTTGGCGGTGCGCTACCAAGGCCATGTTTTCCTTCTTGGGATGATCAATCCTCTTGATCTCATGAGTCTTGAGCTTGCTATAGAGCAGCTCAAAGTCGGATCGAGAGGTTGGCGTTCTCCTCAATGGCGGTAGCCTTTATCTCCCACTCCTTGGTGTTGATTGCAACCAAGAGGTGGGTGGCATTTTCAGATTGAGAATATTCAATTCCAACAGCTTTCATCTGATTAATCACTTTGTTAAAGTGACTGAAAATGTCATCGATGCTCTCTCCAGGACGCATCTCGAATTTATTATATTCACGCTTATAGATATGCAGCGCGACTTTCTTGATTTGGGACGAACCCTCATGGTAGGTTTCGAGGGTGTTCCAAATCTCGTGCGTAGTCTCAAGATTGCAAATTCGATCATACTCCTGTCTACCAAGACCACCATATAAGAGGTTCTTTGCCTTATTGTTGTTAGCCTAGAGGGCTGTTGAAGCCGGCGTAACAACTTCAGGAAGAACGAGCGGGGCTCGAACAACCTCCCATATAGCCTGTCCTTCGCTCTCAAGGAAGACTCGCATGCGATTATTCTAATAGGCATAGTCGTGCCCATCGAAGATATGCGGCTTGGTGGAGCACTTATCCATCGCCAGTTCAAAGGACGGTTAAGATCAAGATTGAACTAACCGGGCTCTGATACCACTTGTTGGACCGAAAAGGTGACTAGAGGGGGGTGAATAGGAGCACGCTCACTTTTTTAACCAAGATTAGATTCAACACAAATTTCACTCCAATAGCTATAGAAGCTATGAAGATCGATATACGATCAATGGAAGACTAGGATTGAATCCAATCAAAACCGAAGCAAAACAACCAAAATCAACCAAACTTAATTTCCTAAGTGTAGGGCGATCGACCTCTATTCAATCTTTGGTCCGACCGTCCATGGGCGGTCCGACCTCTGAGGGGCGGTCGACCTCCACTGGTGAGCGATGAAATCGGCCGAAAACGAAGTTGCAAATAGGTCTAACTTTTGATCTACAATTCCAAACATCATGAAACTTGGAACAAACCTTCTCTAGGATGTCAGGAACCTATTCCAATCGAAGATCATGGAGATCCATGGAAAAGTTACGACCTTTTTCAGTTTGAGAGATGGATGGTTCAAAATCGAGTTAAAACAAAAACTAGATCCAAAAACTTGCTCGTGGGTGATTGATGATCAAGATGATCTTAGATGTGTTCCCACATGTCACAGCAAGCTAGATCATGTAAAGAAATCAATCAAAAACATGCGAATCAAAGAAAGACTCAAAATCACCAAATAGAGAGAAGAAGGGCAAAGAGACACATCTTTGATCAAACTTTCTTTGGATTGATTTGATAGGGTTTGGGTTTACAGCCACTCCATCAATGGAGGACAAAGCTTAATCCAAGAGCACGAAATCAAATCAAAACTCTCTAGAACCCTAACCTCCACTAATCCTCTCCCTAAGCCAAACTAGGGTTTCAACAATGATAAAAGGGTTGGAGGGGGTGTAGCCACCTCCCTCCTCTATTTATAGTGGAGACTTAGACCTTCTAGAAGTTTTAACTTAAATGAGCTCCCGTTAAGGCCCAAAACAAATGGGTCACACACGCACGCATTTTAAAGCGCCGTCTTCAGCACCTCTTGACCTAAACCGCTTCTCTTTGCGTCGTCTTGCACCGCGGGTAGGCAAAATGTCATCTGGGTGGTATTTGGTAAGATTACCAAAATACCCCTTCTCGGTCCTTCTCCGAAGACCGAGTCCATCTGCGCGAAGCACTTCGCATGCTCTGCCACGTGTAGGTTGATCAACGGCTCTCTTCATGTCGGCAAGTCTCTCCCATCCGGCTCCCACCGAAACCACCATGGCACTTGCACCGACTCCCGCGCCGCTTGTCAAACCAACGCCCGAATCGTCTGCGTTCGGTCATCCTTGTCCATTCGCACCATACTTGATTTCATTGACCTCACCCGCATCGTCGATCGTTACGGACCTCGGCTCTCAAGCCTCGTCCGATCATCCTCGCCGTTGACCGTCGTTGACCTCCAAGCAACCTGCACAACAATAGACAAGCAAATCGAATCCGGGAACAAGTTCTTCACAACTTGACCCACGTTAGTCAAAACATGCATCATGCAACACATATGCACTGAAACTCATGACTTTGACCTAACCAACGAACAACGCCGCCACGACGGGCGACGTTCAAGTGACAACCGGTCGAGCCAGCCTCGGGGCGGTCGGACCGCTACCATAGGCGGTCCGACCGGCCGAAAGGACTTAGCCGATTTTCAACCCCTGAAAATCTGAAACCTACTGGAAACTTTAAACCAATAGAACTTTTGACTGGAGACTCCAAAAATTATGGGACCAAGGGCAATAGGTTCCCCTCACTTGCCTACACCCTCTATTTTTGGCCCAGCCTGTTCTGACCATTTTTGGTCACGGCCGGTCTGACCGCCGCACATGGCCGGTCCGACCGATTTGGGACCGGTCGGACCGCCCCTGTCTAGAATGCCTGAACAGTTCTGAAACTTTGTCGAAAACCCGTGAAACGACAAACCGTTAATGCCATTGCCAATTGTCACATCATCCTAAGATCTGGAGCATATCCCCATGATATCCACATTTTGTTTCTTGGAGGACCACGATATTAAGGAACTTCCTAAGAATTGACAACTACCAGATGTACTTTTTCTATCCACTTTGCAACCCGCATAATCGAAATCCGAATATCCAATTAAATCAAATTTTGCACTTTTGGGATACCACAAGCCAATGCTAGAGGAATATTTTAAATATCTTAGAATTCTTTTAACGGCCACCGAATGATATTCTTTTTGTGTTGCTTGAAAAAGTACACACATACAAATACTAAATATGATATCGGGCCTAGATACGGTACGATAAGGCAAACTACCAATCATAGATATATAAAGTTTTAAATCTATCGGTTTACCTTCCTCATTAAGGTTGAGATGAGCGTTGGTTGCCATTTGAGTCTTGATGGGTTTTACATCTTCCATACCAAACCTCTTTATCAAATCTTTTGTATACTTTGTTTGGCTTACAAAGATTCCATCTTTGAGTTGCTTGATTTTATGTACAAGGAAATAGCTAAGTTCTTTGATCATGGACATTTCAAATTCCCTAGACATCATATCTCTAAATTCTATGTAAAAATCTTGATTAGTAGACCAAAAAAAATAATATCATCAACATAAATTTGGCACATAAAGAAATTATTATCTAAAACTTTAGTAAACAAAGTTGAATCAATTTTTCCAATGTTGAATCCTTTTGAAACTAGAAAATCTCTAAGCTGTTCATACCATACTCTTGGAGCTTGTTTAAGTACGTAGAGCGCCTTGGAGAGTTTATAGACATGATTAGGTTTCTTAGGATCTTCAAAACCGGGTGGTTGTTCAACAAATATAAGTTTGGATATTTTTCCATTTAGAAAATACTTTTAACATCCATTTTAAATAGTTTAATATCAAAGCATGATGCAAAAGCTAGTAATATCCGAATTGATTCAAGTCTAATTATGGGAGCAAAAGTTTCACCGAAATCCAAACTCTCGACTTGAGAGTATCATTGGGCGACCAATATTGCTTCGTTTCTCACAACTATTCCACTTTCATCTTGCTTATTTGTAAAGACCCATTTTGTACCGATTACGTTGTGTTCCTTGGGCCTATCCACTAATGTCCAAACTTCATTCCAGATGAAGTTATTGAGTTCTTCATGCATTGCATTTACCCAATCCGGGTCATTGAGTGCTTCTTCTATATGTTTTGGCTTAATAGAAGTGACAAAAGAGTAATGTTCAGAAAAATAAGCGACACGGGATCGAGTTTGAATACCCTTACATACATTACCCAATATTTGATCTATTGGATAATCTTTTGCAATTGCATTGTGAATTCTTGGTGATAGGTTGGATGATTGATCATATTCCTTATTGTCCTTTTCATCTATTTGAATTTGACTTGTTGCGGAAGAGGTAGGTGGTTCAACTTGAGTAGAAGATGGTGGATCATCTGGATCTTGTTTTGGCTTGATATCTCCAATTTGCATGTTCTCCATAACTTGTCTTAAAGCTTCATTTCCTACATCATTCAAATTCTCTTGCTCTTCTTGAGAGCCGTTAGTTTCATCAATTTGAACATCATATTTTTCTTCAACCAAACCGGAGTTTTGATTGAAGACACGATAAACTTTACAATTTAAAGAGTATCCAAGTAAGAAACCAACATCGCATCGACTTGCAAATTTTGACAGATGAACATCCTTTTTCAAAATATAACATTTGCAACCAAATACACAAAAGTAAGAGATATTCGGTTTTCTTCCAACAAGAAGTTCATAAGAATTCAAAAGACGATGCAAATAAAGACGATTTATGGCATGACAAGCGGTATTGATTGCTTCCACCCAAAATCTATTAGAAGTATTATATTCATCAAGCGTTGTCCTAGCCATTTCAATTAATGTTCGATTTTTTGCTTTCTACAACTTCATTTTACTCCGTAATGTAGGTTGTGGAAAGTTTACGCTTTATTCGAAGTTCGTCACAAAAATCTCCAACTTTCGTGTTTTTGAACTCGGAACCATTATCACTACGGATTTTTTTAAAAAATTTTGAAGTCAAATTCATTTTGAGCCTTTTTTACAAAACTTTTGAAAATGCCGGAGGTTTCGACCTTTTCATCTAAGAAGAATATCCATGTATATTTAGAGTAATCATCCACAATGACTAAACAATAGCTATTACCCCCGATGCTCTTATAGGTTGTTGGCCCAAATAAATCCATATGTAAGAGTTCTAATAGTTTATAAGTTGACATGATACTCTTGGAAGGATAAGAATTTGCAAATTGTTTCCCAGCTTGACAAGCACTACAAAGTCTATTTTTCTCAAACCTCACATCTTTCAAGACAACAACTAAATCATATTTAAAAAGCTTTTTAAGTTAAATCATCCCAACATGACCCAGCCTTCTATGCCAAAGCCAACCCAAAGAGATTTTTGTAATTAAATAAGTTTTTAAGCATCAATCATTTGAGGAAAAATCAACCAAGTAAAGATTTCCTAATCTAAATCATTTGAAAACTAAATAATTATCTTTTTCATTTAAAATTTTAACACTTTCCTTATAGAATGAACAAGTTAATCCAAGATCACATAGTTGAGCAACAGATAATAAATTGAAATTTAGTGATTCAACTAAAGATACATTAGAAATAGAAAAGTCATTTGAGATAACAATTTTACCCAATCATATTACCTTTTCTTTGCTATTATCACCAAATGCGATCTTGTTAACTCCTTTTCCATTCTCAAATGTGGTGAACATTTTTCTATCGCTAGTCATATGTTGAGTGCATCCACTATCAAGCACTGAATGTTTTCCACCGGTCTTGTAGTTCACTTACAAAAACAAGAATCAAGTTCTTTTAGGTACCGATATTTGTTTGGGTCCTTGAGGGTTAGTGACCAAGGTTTTAGGCACCCAAATAGCATTCTTTTTATCGCCTAAAATTGAAAGGCCAACAAATCTTACAACAAATTTGGCATCCTTAGTTTTCTTAAGCATATAGCATGAATCATAAATATCATAAGACCTAGTACTAGCAATTGAGCATGCATTTGACATATGTCCTATATTACGACATTTATTGCAATATTTGACATTCTCTTTTACAAACCTTGCGGGTTTGTAAATTTATTTTTTACCTTTCTTGGGCACATACCTAAGTTGTTCTTTGTTGAATGAGCACCTTTGCTCACTCAAAAGCTTGTCAAGGGTGACTTTACTCTTGAAGTATCTTTCCAAACCCTTACTTAGCTTGGTGACTTGCTCTTTTAACTCATGACTTTAAATAATGAGCAAAGGATCACGTGCTTAATCATATTAGCAATTGAATCATCTTTAGAGCAACAAGGCATTGATTAAAAAAAAGCATCACATGATGTAGAAGTGCTAGACGTGGATATAGATTTTGAAGCAACTTCTACTCTAAGCGTCTCATTCAATAAATTGCAAGTGATTCCAATATTTGAATGAGATTTTTCAATATCTTTTAGAAGAAGAGAGTCATGAGCTTCCTTTAGATCCTCGTAAGAGTCTTTTAGAGAGATATACTCTTTCTTTAAGACTTTAAATTTTGATACTTTTTTTAAGATATTCATTTAATTCTTCAAGCATATCCATTAATTCATCTTATGACGGTTCACTATCATTAATGGATTTTATCTTGTCTCCTTTTGCCATGACGCTAGTAGGAGTGGAGAATAGCGATGGCGCTTCCTTGATGGCGATGCCGACAAATCCTCTTTTCTTGGGGGATCCTTCATCATTTGAATCAGAGACAGAATCTAAATACTCCTCATCAGAATCCTATTCTCCAAATGAGCTTCATTCTTGCCATCCTTGTGAAGCTTTTTGAAAAGCTTCTTCTTGTCGTTGTATTCCTTTTTCTTTTATGATTTTCCCTTGCCATCCTTGTTTGTGGGACAATGGGAGGTAATGTTCCCTTTCTCATCACACTTATAGCAATAAATATTGCTATACCGCTTGTTGTCATTGGAGGATTGCCTTTTCTTGCTCTTGTCAAAGTTAAAGCTTAGATACGGAGTCTCCTTATGAATTTCTTCATTCTCCTCACAAGGAGAGCAAACTCTTCTTCGGAGTCTTCTTCTTCATCCTCTTCATCACTTGGAGGAAGATTACTCCAAAACATCTTCCTTATCTTCCTTGTATAATCCATTGGTGATGAGATTTTCCAAGAGACCGGTTGGCGTCATTCTTTGCAATTTGAGTGGATTAAGAAATAGAGTCACTAATGTCTCATACTTCTCCGGCATTGCCCTAAGCATTTTTCTCACAATATCAACATCGGTTAGTGACATGCAAGGCCTTTGAGTTCATTTACAATGTTGTTGAGGTGAGAGTGCATTTCATTTATATCCTCATGAGGCAACATTATAAATATCTCATATTTAATCCAGAGCGTATGCAATTTTGCCTCTACGCACCTTGTCCGCCTCCATGGCTTCTGCGCCGACCCCCGCGCATTCCTTCTCGACTACGACTTTGTTCCCAACGGCACCCTCTCCCACCACCTCCACCACCGATGCGGCGTTGCCGCCGCCACTCCCCTAGAGAACTCGCCTCACCATGGCGACCCAGATCGCGTCGGAGCTCGAGTACCTTCACTTCGGTGTCAAGCCCCCCGTGGTGCACCGCGATGTCACCTCGTCGAACATCTTCGTCAAGGCCGACTTGCGCGCCCACCTTGGCGACTTTGGCCTCTCACGCCTCCTGGCACTGCCCGACGCTTGCTCCACGGCGGCTGACCAGGAGATGGTGTGCTGCACCGCGCTGTAGGGGATGCCGGGTTACCTCAACTCGGACTACCACTGCTCCTTCCAGCTCATCGAGAAGAGCGACGTGTACAACTTTGGTGTCATGGTGCTAGAGCCCCGGGAGGTGCTGTCCGAGCTAAAGAGGATCCAGGGGATGCTTCATGTTCTTGATGTGTCACTGTGTCACTGTCCGACCACAAGGGTTCCTTATTTGGAATTGGAATTTGGATTGTGCAGAGGCCAGAGAGGCGCTGGCATCAGAATTGAGCTAGCTCATTCTCAAGGCTCGGCCCCCCACATTGTTCAGGGGCATTTCAGTATTTTCACATGCCTAAAAAATGAAAGGGGGGTAAAAACTCAAAAATGGCAAAAGAACGATTAAAAATTGTAAGAAATGACAAATGACACATTACAATCTATATAATGGTAAACCTTAGAAGAGCGTTCTATTGGATGGCAAATTCTCAATGGTCGAAAAAATTATCATCTTGATTTCTTTTTTTTCTGCCAGACACGAAAAGGGAAACATGGGAATGGAAATAGTAAGGCGAGGAATGTTGATGCTATTGTAATCATGCAGATCTACTCCTTTGCAATGTGTTTTCTTAGAATCTCGAGTGCAGCGGTGGTGTACTACCCTTTGGGGTGAATAAATGGGGTGACTTAGTGGCACTGTGGGTCGTCGTGGGGGTAAGGGCACGACGATAGCAACTGAGCTTGCTATTGCACAGTTTGGACATTGGAGGAGAGGGGAGGAAGGGAGATAGAGAGAACAAACAAGATGGAGGAAGAATGAGTAGGCCAGCATGTGAGTGCCATTTTTTGTTTTTATTTGCTAATTCAGAAAATGTACGCCACGTCAGCAAATTATTTCCTACTAGGATGCAGTGTCGGTCAAAACTGGTCTACATGTCAAAACCAATGTGGTTTCAACTTAAAACCGGAATAGAATGGATTCAATAGGGTAAAGTGAACTGTATCAATAGTTCAGGGGGTCGGCTGTCTGGTCTAGCAGTTCAGGGTTGATTTCTGAACTTTCGGAAGAGTTTAGGGGTGTTAAATGGACTTTTCCTAATTCAAATCTCTAAAAAAATTATGTATAAGTTGCCTAGCTTTAAATGCAATTTTTCTGTGCAGGCTATGTGTACCCTCAATTAAAGTTTAATTCTAGATCTGCCACTAGTAATTAGTGGTTGTATCTTAAAACAATAAATTGGCGCATGTCTTATTTCAAGACGACCCTTGGTGTAGGGCTAGCTAGAGCTTATTTGTGTTAAGAAACCAGGCCCAGGCTAGGTAGGCCTGGCCCATGGTGGGCTACTCATCCTTCCACTAGACTATATATGAAAGGACCTCAAAACATTGTACAACAGTTTTACAGAAGAATAATAAAGAAAGTAAGAAGTCCCCTCATATCTCTGTGTTCAATCTACTATTCTGTTCTTGTGTACTTGTATTGTTCTTACGATTCTAAGTTTGTCTACGAGGTAATCGCTCATACTGGACTAGCCAGCGATGGTTACTCAATATGTTATCAGCATGATCGACTCCGACCTACTCTTCTAGGATCGAAAGGTAACCGCCGAAGAACGACTATTGTAGATCGAATCGTTTTTTCTAGATCTCTTTCAATTCTGCAAATTTGGCTTTCTAGAGGGTTTTTTCCTACGGTGCAAATCCGCTCTAATCTACCGCGAGCCGACTTGAAGTCGCCGGCCAAGCCGATAGGTGGATTGCATGAAAGAGCAGATGACGATTGCACGATATATTGTACATCACATTGCATGAACAGTAAACACAAAAAACAATAGCCCCGTACAGCCACGCCGCCGTCGGCCTGCAGTGGCCTTGCATGGCCACCATCCGCATAGCCATGCCGGCCTGCAGCCGCGCTAGCACCTGTGCCGCTCGAAGCCGGCCGTCTGCACTGAGCACCACCCAACAAGGGTCCTCCTAGGCCTGGAGCCGCAACTGGCCATGGAGCTGTGCCACCGCCGCCAACCACTCGCGGCCGCTTGGAGCCGCGGGCGGCCAAGCGGTACCCCGCCACGACGGCTTGCACCGCGGCCGCTGGCCCTCCCGCATGAAGCGCCTCCACCGGCAACACTCTCTACCTTTCACCCAAATGCGGTGCAATCCGCACGCAACTATTGTCAAGACGGCTACAAGGAGTATGCTGAACTGATTGACATCATGCAAGTTGCGGAAGCTCAAGATGATGTTCTAAGAAATAACTATATTTCATAGTCGCCTAGTAGCAATGTTGGCCATAAAGTCAATGCTAGCAGCTACAAGGTGAGAAAACCTTACTCAAAGGAAAGAGGCAAGAAGGGTAAGGTAATGAGCCGCAAGACCAAGAAGAATGTTGAAGCCAAGAAGGGCGGACAAAAGAAGCACAATGGGAAGTCCTATGGCCAGCAGGACCAAAGTTGCTATAAATGTGGCACATGGGGACATTGGTCACGTGTTTACCATGAGCCGCGGCACATGATTTATGCTTTCAAGTCTAAGAAGAAGGGCAAATGACAACATGGGGCACACCCCGCCATTGTAGGCACGAAGGATCCACACCCATTGGTTGCACCTATGGATGTGGACAGTCTACGATCGAGGAGGCCAACTAGAGGAGGTGAATAGGCAATTTTAAAAATCTTTTGGCTAAAACCGATTTCTAATGCAGAAGCTAACAACAATTTGGTTTTGCACAATTAAAACCTAAATCAACTAGTATTTACTAAGTGCACCAACAATTCTGAGACTATTGATAATGATATCAAGCAAGCAAATACATGAGAGCAATTTAATACAATGAATGTAAATTGCACAAAGTGAAACACAAGAGAACAAACCACAAGGACAAAATACTTTTTTACCGTGGTGTTCAGAGATTTGTCAGTCTCCCGTAATCCACGTTGAGATAACCCAAAACAAATTGGACTGGCTCCACGAATTAAGCCAAACACCTCCGAGGTCAGTCCAACCACTTGGACCGTGTAACGTCCCGTTTTTCGGAGTTTTTGAAAATTTTAAAAGAAAACCATTTGCTTCTATTTGTCAAAAGCTTAATTTGGAATTTCAGAATTCAATTGCATGTTTAATATGAGTTAATCAAACTTCAATTAAATTAAAGTTGGTTTGATTGAGATTTCTGGAATTTAAAATCAAAATTATTATTTTAAGAATTTTCTTGGATTTATTGGATTTTAGAAATTGATTTTTGATTTATCCGAAATGGAAAAGTTATTTTATTTGCAAAAGAAAAAGAAAATTTAAAGTTAAAAGTATTTTTATTAAGTCTAGAATAAGTCAAGGAATTTATGTGAATTTTTCTAGAATTTTTGAAGTCTATTTGCTATTTTCTAAATTGCCTTTTGTCTTATTTGAATTTCTGTAAATTAAAAGCTATTTAAAAATCCCTTTTCGGTTTTGGGCCGAATCCCTCCGGCCCATCTCCTATTCCCGCCCGGCCGCCTTCGCGGCTTTGCCTCGCTCATGCAGACTCGCTCCATGCGCACTTCGCTCTGGCCGTTGGATCTTCATCCGCGCCTCGTTTAGCCGCGTCGCCTCTTGCGCTTGGCCGTTGGATCGAAATCCGGCCGTTCCGTTCGCCGCGGCCGTTCGTTTCCTCGCCGCGCTCTCCTCTCTTCTCCGCCGTTGGATCGCGATCCGACGCCCTCGCAAGGCCGCGCTTTTTCCGCTTCCCACCGTCCGTCGAATCGGACGGCGCTTCGCTTCGTCTCCCGCGCGCGCTCTTCACTCCTCACCGTCCGTCGGAATCGGACGGCTCGCGTCTCCGCGCCTCCCTCGCTCCGCACCGTCCGATCGCAATCGGACGGCGCTGTTCATCGTCCCGACGCGTCGCCGTCTCTCTCTCCCACGTCCGCGCGCCACGTCGTCGCGCCGCCGCGCGCGAATCTCGCGCCATGAGCGCCGTCCGTCGCCTCGTCGCGCCTCGCCGCGCCACGCAGACGCCCGCGCGCCGTCCGTCACGCGCCTCCACGTCGCCGTGCCTCCTCCTCGCCTATAAAGCCGCGCGCTCTTCCTCTCCTCTCTTTTCTCTCTCTCTCTCGCTCGGTTGCGTCGCCGCTTCTCTCTCCTTCTTCCCGCCTCGGCGCCTCTCCGCGCCGTCTCTCGGCGCCTCGCCGTTCTCCGTGGCGTCGCCGCCGTCTTCTCCGGCTCGGCGCCGCCGCCGCGCGCGCCGTCTCTCTCTCTCTCTCTCTCTCGACCGTGGGCCGAGCCCACGTGGCCACCAGCGTGGCGCCACGTCGGCGCCCGCGTCGGCCCTCTGCCGCGTGGCTGCCACGTAGCGCCGCGCGTGGCGGACGTCGAAAATCCGGTTTTCGAGAGAAAAATAATTCCGGAAAATCCGAAAACCCTAATTTCATCATTTTATGTGATTTTGAAACTTCTTTTGGCTATAACTTTCACATCCGAACTCCGATTTGGGTGATCCAAATTTCTAAATTCATATAAATTCATCCTCTTTCATTTGGCACTGGTTTTGTAATTTTGGAGTTCATTTGGTGCTATTTTATTTATTTGTTGCTTTTCTCGACGTGTAGATTCCTGTTTTTAAGATTTCTTCAACAAACGATCAAGACCCTCTCCTCACAACGAAGGCAAGTCGTAGGCCTTTGACCATGTTGAACCCATTTTACAAATGTATATTGTATTAAATTATCATGCATGGCTAGTTTTATTAAAAATGGTTTTGGGAGTAGATAATTACCAAATTGCCATTATGCCTCCTTGATAAATTGAAAATGAAATGTCTCCTTGAATGACATATATCCTTGGACACCATAGGATGGGTAATACTAGTTGGACATAATTGTATCACCAACTTGGGAGCGATTATTGCTTAGACATGCTTTAGTTACATGAGACCTTCGATCACATGTTCATTGATTATTGAAATTTGACTAATGGAACTATGGAATTGTGGTGTGAGGCCACTTTTATTAAAAGATGTTGTGCCATGGCAGGGATTGCCATTTGGTCGGGATTGAACAAAATGATTTATGCTCGGGCTTGAGGTAGGAAGCTAGAGTGGGTGTGTGATGCACATTGGGTTGTGGTAGACTTGTCTGAGCAGCCAACTAAGGACTTAACTTTGCAAGTCATTGATCTGGGTCACCTCGTGCAACCATAAGTCCGGTATGGGACGGACCTGGCGGCAACTAATTAGGGAAGTTTTGGGTCGGTTCTGTTAGGGTTGATTATTGGCGCAAGAGGGGGCTGTGATGGCGAAACCTTAGCGAACAGAACCGAGGCAAAATGGAACTTTGTAAAGGCCTTGTGGTAATCACTTAGTCGCACACCCTCGGAAGTGTGTCAGACGGACATTACAAGTGATTTATCTCTTGTGGGTAAAGCTGTACAACCTCTGCAGAGTGTCAAAATCTATTCGAATAGCCGTGTCCCCGGTTACGGACATGCCTGGTGATTTCGCGCAAGGGGTAGTATTTTCAAAAATGTGGTTTGGTTCGATGTAAGCGTTTGGTTGGAATGGTTGGGAAGTGAACGGGATGTTCACTGCTTGATTCAAAAGAACTTGGTTATCTATCTATTATTCATTTAAAACCCTGCTTTGCAATCTAATTATTGTATTTACTGTTAAACTTGCTTTCTGCAAATTAACCATAAAACTATCCTTGTTTAAGCCTGGCATGAATACTATGTGCATACATTTCTCTACGACTTGCTGAGTACTTTATGTACTCACGGCTTTATGCCCTTTGTTGATCAGTCCCAGCAGAAGAACCAGGAAATGTTGAGTTCTATGAAGAAGGCTACTTTGAAGACTTTGCGAACTAGGTCACGTCCTCCACTCGATTGCTGTGGGCATGTCGATTGGGCTCCACGTATTTTGAGATTTCATTGCGGATACTCTGTTGTTGCTAAGCCACGTGAGGCGACTTTTGTAAGAACCTTGACCATAAGGTCTTTCTTTGTTTTAATTAATATTACTTGTCTGCTTCATTAGTTCGTCGTTGAATGGTATGAATGCATCATTGTTGCAACTGTGCAAGCTAGCTACTGATCATGGGACTAGCTTGGTATGCACAGAGGGTCTCGGGGTTGTGTGAATCCCCGGGGTCCGACAAGAGATGGTATCAGAGCCATATCGATGGGGACGTAACCTTTAGCTAGATTGGTCGTCTTAGTCAAAGATTCAAAATATATTTTCTAAATCAAACCAACCAATTAACCCGGCTAGATATTCTTCTCTCATCTTATTCTGTTCTTTCTTATCTTATTCTATTCTTTTCTTATCATCTTACCCTCTTATATCATTCTTGAGTTCTTTCATCTTATCTTTTCTGGAACTTGGTTTTCCAAATTTTAATTGACTCCTTATCTCTGGAATATCCCTAGGATCGAGCCCTTCAAGATCAAGCAATGGAAGTTTTGGAAGTTCAAGATCCGCAGTCTGTTCCAAGTTGCCCCTCCGCAAAGATTAGATTAGTAGCTGCCCTCCCTAGTTTTAGATTCGTTTAGTCTGCGTAATAGTGCTTTTGTGCTTAAGTGTCCCTTTCTTGTTTGCTTCTTGATAGCTTTCCGGCTATCCGTTCGTTGGGTAAAACCAACTTTGCCCTCATTAGGTTGATCCATCTAGCTCCCTTGTTTCTTACTCATCTAAATGCTTTTCCCTCTCACCTATTGTGCTTTCTCCCTCTCATCTATGAAACCTGTGAAGAATTTTTGCAAAATGGATCAAACCCGTAAGTCCCTTGGAAGCTACTCTTGCTGGAGATAACCAATGTGTTTTGATGCCAACCTAGGTAGCTTTGGAGAATCATTGATAAGACTGATTTTGAGATTTAACCGGGTTTATGCAAGAAGTTACTGTGGATACCAGAGTATGATAATGGGTATGCCTTGATTATAAATGGTTTAAAGAGTAGCATATTGGTGGATTATATAAATCGTGGAGTAAAGTGATTAGAGAGGAAAATCTTGATTAATCTTGGAGGATAAAAGAATCTGAAGTGCTGATTTGATTATTAGGAGAAGTTGTATCTAAATTGAATCTTGAGCTGGTTATAATGTCGGTTGGATATTTGGAATTGAGAAATTGTGCAGAAGAGGCACAGAGTAGAATGCGAAGAGAACTGGATTTTTCATGTCGATTGATGATGTTAATTTTGGGAGAATTGGTTGAATCTTGGTTGGATTGTAGAAATGCAAGATTACTAGATTGTAGAATTAAATTATTTTTGACATGAGATTTTGGAAGATTGGATTATAGAAAAGTATCTTGGATGAATTACAGAAATTGATCTTGATTGGATTATGGAAATATGATTGTGAAATTTGGGTTATAGAAATTTGATTTGCTAGATGATGGATTACAGAATATATTATGATTGGATTTGGATTAAAGGATTACCTGATTGTTAAGGATTTGGATTATATGATCGCCAATTCTTGACGATGATTGTGGTGGATTATGTTGAATCAAGAAGAATGGAATTAATTGAGTTTGTTGGTCACATTGGATTCAATTGGATGTGGTTGAATAGAAATTGAGATTTGAAGAGAAATTTTGTTAGATTATAGAAATATGTCTTGATCGGATTATAGAATTGCGCATTTGTGGAGATTGGGTTATGCAAACAGATGATTGTTGGATATTGGAATTTATGATTGATAGATATATTAATGATATCGGAGTTGGTCCAAAATAATTGTTGGATTGATGAATATCTACAGGTTGGACTGAATAAATGTTGGATAAATGGTGATACAATAATTGGCGGATTAAATTTGAATTTGGGATGGCAAGCGATCCTTTGGAAGGTTCTAAAATTGAGATATTGGATTGGTATAAAGAAATTACGAGGTTGCAATTGATAAATTTGCTTGAGGAAATTGAGTGGATAATGTTGTGGATTTAGTCAATAATTTGGAGGAAGCAATTGCATGACTATAATCTTTGGAAGAATTTTGTTTCAAAAGGATAGAAAAGAATTTAGTGTGATCTGAAGTTTATCGGATCGGAAGATGTGCTTATTGCTAGTGGATTTTGTGGATTTGTGCAGAAAAGGGATCTTGCGATCAAAGTGGTGAATTTGTTGGATTATTTTAAACTTAAGCCAAAGAAGGATTTTTGAATCATGTTGGTGTGTCGATAAGGTATGAGATCGATTAAATGATTGGATTGTAATTGGGTGACCTTATGACATCTTTGGATTGGTAGATTTCGATAATAATGAGCATTGGATTCACAATTTGGAAGATAAGTTTGATAGCTTCTTAGTTGGCACTCGAACATAGTTGTAAACCCGCAGCTTTGGCATCGCTTCCCATAATGGAGCTACCACTGCGGTATCGCCGAGATGTGCAACACGTTCAGCTTGAGCCGCAATAGAAGGATTCTCCAAGATAGCAAGACCCTCACTCACCGTTGAAGAAAGAAAAGAAGTTTGCTTGGACAATGATTGTGAGCAAAGTTTTCAAGAGTTGAAGAAGCGGTTGACCACGGCTCGGTGTTGATTTTGCGGATGTCCTAAGGATTTTGAGATTTTACGTGATGCATCCCAAGGACTTGGTTGTGTCTGATGCAAGAAAGGAAGGTAGTAGCTTATGCTTCCGTCAATTGAGGCCTCATGAAGTGAATTACCCCACTCATGACTTGGAGTTAGTCAGTAGTGCATGCTTTAAAGATATGGCGTCATTACCTTATTGGTAATCATTTGTGAAGTCTACGGACCATAAGAGCTTGAAGTACATTTTCACTCGGTGATCTTAATATGAGGCAAAGAAGGTGGTTAGAGTTAATCAAGGATTATGATATTGGAATCCACTACCACCCAGGCAAAGCTAATGTTGTGGCGGATGCCTTGAGCGGAAAAAGTCTCTTGCAATACCACGTTGATCAAGGAAAATCGACCGATACGCATGAAGAATTCGAAGCTCAAGTTAGAGTTGGTTGAAGAAGGTTATCTAGCTGCCCTAGAAGTTCAACCCACTTTGCGGAATCAGATCAAGGAAGCTCAAGTTGAAGATGCCAATATTAAGGAAATCAAGAGCAACATGAAGAAGGGTAAAGCCCTGAGATTTTCAGAAGATGAGCAAGGCACCATTTGGTTTGACAAGCGAATCTGTGTTCCAGATCGAAAGAGCTTAGCGGTGATACTCAAGGAAGCCCATGAAACTTTGTATTCCATTCACCCTGGAAGCACAAAGATGTACCAAGACCTTAAAGAAATGTATTGGTGGCCTAGCATGAAGCGTGAGATTGCCGAGTTTGTAGCTCAGTGTGATGTCTGTCAGCGAGTTAAAGCCGAGCATCAAAGACCTGCTGGACTCCTGCAACCCTTGAAAGTGCCTGAATGGAAATGGGAAGAAATTGGCATGGATTTTATCACTGGTTTGCCAAGGACAAGGTCAGGATATGATTCTATCCGGTAATTGTGGATCGTCTAACCAAAGTTGCTCACTTTCTCCCATCAAGACTACCTACTCGTGATAGATCGCGAATCTGTACATGGCAAAGATAGTGTGCCAAAGATGGAGTGCCAAGAAGATCGTGTCGGATCGAGGAACCCGATTCACTTCAAGATTTTGGCGAAGTTGCACGATGTTTTGGGTACTAATCAATTTGATCTGACTTATCATCCCAGACGGATGGATGCATGTAAAGAGTAAATCAAATTCTAGAAGATATGTTAAGGGCTTGTGCCTTAGCGAATCGAACCGATTGGGATCAAATGCTACCTTATGCGAGTTTTCCTATAACAACGATTACAGTCAAGCCTCCAGATGTCTCCATTTGAAGCCCTTTATGGAAGAAAATGCAACACCCTTGTATTGGAATGAAGTAGGCGAAAGACAAGTGTTTGGGCGGATATTTTGGAAAAAGCCGAAGAGCAAGTTCGATCAATCGAGAAAGGTCAAAACAAAGACAGACCAGCAGAAGAGTTATGCGATAGATAACCGCCGAGATCTAGCTTTTGCACTGGTGATCATGTGTACTGAAGGTGTCGCCTCTCAAAGGGATCGTCGTTTGAGTAAGTGGAAAGCTTGCACCAAGGTACATCGGACCTTTCCATTCTAGCAGAAGAGGAGAAGTCGCTACGGTTGGACCTTCCGCCTCGGTATCGGATGTGCATAATGTCTTCCACGTGTCGCGATTGAAGAAGTGCTTGCGTGTGCAAGAGCGATGCGGTGGAATCAATTGCCTGCAAGAAGACCTCACCTACAAGGAGCATCCCATCAAGATTTTGGAAGTAGCAGAGCGGGTGACAAGAAGCAAGATCATCCGTTTACGCAAGGTCGATGGAGCAACCACACCAAGAAGAAGCCACTTGGGAACGAGAAGAAGACTCAAAGCCGAGTTTCCCCACCTATTCTCTAGTCGGCTGAATCTCGGGTCGAGATTCCCTTTAAGAGGGGTAGGTTTGTAACGTCCCGTTTTTCGGAGTTTTTGAAAATTTTAAAAGAAAACCATTTGCTTCTATTTGTCAAAAGCTTAATTTGGAATTTCAGAATTCAATTGCATGTTTAATATGAGTTAATCAAACTTCAATTAAATTAAAGTTGGTTTGATTGAGATTTCTGAATTTAAAATCAAAATTATTATTTTAAGAATTTTCTTGGATTTATTGGATTTTAGAAATTGATTTTTGATTTATCCGAAATGGAAAAGTTATTTTATTTGCAAAAGAAAAGAAAATTTAAAGTTAAAAGTATTTTATTAAGTCTAGAATAAGTCAAGGAATTTATGTGAATTTTTCTAGAATTTTTGAAGTCTATTTGCTATTTTCTAAATTGCCTTTTGTCTTATTTGAATTTACGTAAATTAAAAGCTATTTAAAAATCCTTTTCGGTTTTGGGCGAATCCTCCGCCCATCTCCTATTCCCTGCCCGCACGCCTTTCGGCCCGCCTCGCTCAGCCAGACCGCTCCATGCGCACCCCGCTCTGGCCGTTGGATCTTCATCCGAAGCGCCTCGTTCGCCGCGTCGCCTCTTGCGCTTGGCCGTTGGATCGAAATCCGGCCGTTCCGTTCGCCGCCGTTCGTTTCCTCGCCGCGCTCTCCTCTCTTCTCCGCCGTTGGATCGCGATCCGACGCCCTCCGCGCAGCCGCGCCTTTTCCGCTTCCCACCGTCCGTCGAATCGGACGGCGCCCGCTTGTCTCCCCGCGCGCCTCTTCACCTCCTCACGTCCGTCCGAATCGGACGGCTCGCGTCTCCGCGCCTCCCTCGCTCCGCACCGTCCGTCGCAATCGGACGGCGCTGTTCATCGTCCCGACGTCGCCGCCGTCTCTCTCCCACGTCCGCGCGCCGTCGTCGCGCCGCCGCCGCGAATCTCGCGCCGCGACGCGCCGTCCGTCGCCTCGTCGCGCCTCGCTGCACCGCGACGCCGCGCCGCCCGTCACCGCGCCTCCACGTCGCCGTGCCTCCTCCTCGCCTATAAAGCCGCGCGCTCTTCCTCTCTCTCTCTTTCTCTCTCTCTCTCGCTCGGTTCGTCGCGCGCTCTCTCCTTCTTCCCGCCTCCGGCGCCTCGCCGCCGCCGTCTCCCAGCGCCTCCGCGTTCTCGTGGCGTCGCCGCCGTCTTCTCGACTCGGCGCCGCCGCCGCGCGCCGCTCTCTCTCTCTCTCTCTCTCTCGACCGTGGGCCCGAGCCCACGTGGCCACCGCGTGGCGCCACGTCGGCGCCGGCGTCGGCGCCTCTGCCAGCGTGGCTGCCACGTAGCGCCGCGCGTGGCGGCGACGTCGAAAATCCGGTTTTCGGTGAAAAATAATTCGGAAAATCCGAAAACCCTAATTTCATCATTTTATGTGATTTTGAAACTTCTTTTGGCTATAACTTTCACATCCGAACTCCGATTTGGGTGATCCAAATTTCTAAATTCATATAAATTCATCCTCTTTCATTTGGCACTGGTTTTGTAATTTTTGGAGTTCATTTGGTGCTATTTTATTTATTTGTTGCTTTTCTCTTGCGTGTAGATTAGGCGTTTGGAAGATTTCTTCGACCGACGATCAAGACCCTCTCCTCGTCAACGAAGGCAAGTCGTAGGCCTTTGACCATGTTGAACCCATTTTACAAATGTATATTGTATTAAATTATCATGCATGGCTAGTTTTATTAAAAATGGTTTTGGGAGTAGATAATTACCAAATTGCCATTATGCCTCCTTGATAAATTGAAAATGAAATGTCTCCTTGAATGACATATATCCTTGGACACCATAGGATGGGTAATACTAGTTGGACATAATTGTATCACCAACTTGGGAGCGTATTATTGCTTAGACATGCTTTAGTTACCCGCGAGACCTTCGATCACATGTTCATTGATTATTGAAATTTGACTAATGGAACTATGGAATTGTGGTGTGAGGCCACTTTTATTAAAAGATGTTGTGCCATGGCGAGGATTGCCATTTGGTCGGATTGAACAAAATGATTTATGCTCGGGCTTGAGGTAGGAAGCTAGAGTGGGTGTGTGATGCACATTGGGTTGTGGTAGACTTGTCTGAGCAGCCAACTAAGGACTTAACTTTGCAAGTCATTGATCTGGGTCACCTCGTGCAACCATAAGTCCGGTATGGGACGGACCTGGCCAACTAATTAGGGAAGTTTTGGGTCGGTTCATTAGGGTTGATTATTGGCGCAAGAGAAAGTCGTGATGGCGAAACCTTAGCGAATGTAACCGAGGCAAAATGGAACTTTGTAAAGGCCTTGTGGTAATCACTTAGTCGCACACCCTCGGAAGTGTGTCGACGGACATTACAAGTGATTTATCTCTTGTGGGTAAAGCCGTACAACCTCTGCAGAGTGTCAAAATCTATTCGAATAGCCGTGTCCCGATTACGGACATGCACAGTGATTTCGCGCAAGGGTAGTATTTTCAAAAATGTGGTTTGGTTCGATGTAAGCGTTTGGTTGGAATGGTTGGGAAGTGAACGGGATGTTCACTGCTTGATTCAAAAGAACTTGGTTATCTATCTATTATTCATTTAAAACCCTGCTTTGCAATCTAATTATTGTATTTATTTATTAAACTTGCTTTACGCAAATTAACCATAAAACTATCCTTGTTTAAGCTGGCATGAATACTATGTGCATACATTTCTCTCGACTTCTTGAGTACTTTATGTACTCACGGCTTTATGCCCTTTGTTGATCAGTCCCAGCAGAAGAACCAGGAAATGTTGAGTTCTATGAAGAAGGCTACTTTGAAGACTTTGCGAACTAGGTCACGTCCTCCACTCGATTGCCTGTGGGCATGTCGATTGGGCTCCACGTATTTTTGAGATTTCATTTGCGGATACTCTGTTGTTGCTAAGCCCGTGAGGCGACTTTTGTAAGAACCTTGACCATAAGGTCTTTGCTGTTTTAATTAATATTACTTGTCTGCTTCATTAGTTCGTCGTTGAATGGTATGAATGCATCATTGTTGCAACTGTGCAAGCTAGCTACTGATCATGGGACTAGCTTGGTATGCACAGAGGGTCTCGGGGTTGTGTGAATCCCCGGGGTCCGACAGACCGGCTCTCACACGAACCAACACCTCGATCCACTTGGTGTTGCTCTTCTTCCACTCCGAAGATGGCGAGCACCAAACCAATCACAACCACACGGGTCTTCTCACAACCTTCTTTGAGAAGCTCACCGGTGCAATACCTCCAAGTCATCTAGGTGTCGGCAAACACCAAGAGTAATAAGTCGAAGACGCTCACTTAAATAAATCAAGTGTCTAAGCTCAACTGGATACACAATCCACTACCTAATACAATACACACACTTAGCATTTGCTCTCTAAGCTCACTAAGTGCAACACATGCACAAAAGAGAGGAGAGGGCTTGCTTTTTGCTCAAATGAATGAATATGGCACCGGCAACTCTACCACAGCTGGCCACAAGGGGGTATTTATATCCACACAAAGAAAACTAGCCGTTGGAGGAGAATCTTTAGAAAACCAGGGAAAATCGTCAGGCCGCCAACCAATGGCCGGTTAGACCGCCCTAGCTCCAACAGCTATCAAACTAGCCGTTGAAAAGCAACGCGGTACTACCGTCGTTCTATATGCGGTAGTTCCACTCTCTAGTAGTTCCGTTCACATAGGGTGGTACTATCGGTTCCCCTAGAGGTCGAAAAATGGCTCTCTCTAGAGATAACATACCGCCAACTAAGTTTTGACACTTCTGGTGTGTGGTAGTTCTACTCAGGATATGCGGTCGTACCGCGATGCGGTAATTCCACCAAATGAACCCTGGTACTACCGCCTTCCATGGGAGCAAACATGCTCCGAAAAGGTGTCTCTCTGGAAAAGACATATCGCACGAAACAAGCGGTCTTACCGCTGACCAGTGACCGGTCAGACTGCCAACACACGGCGGTCAGACCGATATCCCACCGGTCAGACCGACTGACATGGGTGGTCAGACCGCCCACTGTCACCAAGACTGAAAACAGGTTACACACCTTGCTTCAATTCAATTTACAAAATATATTTGCCAATTGACACAAGATGCACACAAGGAATGAAGGCAAGATTCTCACCAAGTTGCAAAATACATTTGCCAACTTTTAGAATCAATGCCACAAGGAATAAGGTACACGGACTTAAAACATTTGTAAAAAATATTTGCAAACTAAAGTCATGTGCTACAAGAATTATTCATGAGCCTCAACTGTTTGTAAAATATATTCGTAAATATTAGCAACATGCTAATGAGAGGTAGAGCAAGCAAGATGAGCTATCTATACATGACAAACTCAAACTACTAGTCACAACCTCTCTTAATAGTATGACAACCTATACATTAGAAGAATCGCCCTATTAAGAAATAGCTATAAATTATACTACCACGGGAGAATCTATGAATAGAACAACAGCAAATGTCGATATTTATTTTACAAAGAAAATTAACATAATCATCTATCTTGATCCAGAGCCTGCATCGATGTAACATCCCAATTTTCAGAGCTTTAAAAATCTTTTAAACAATGGTATTAAGAAAATTCACCATTTGGATTTATTTGAATTTTAATTTAAAAAGCTTAATATGGACTTTAAGGACAAACCGATTTAATGAGCTTAATCCCAACATTAACAATTACCAAAATTATTTTATTTGGATTCTATGAGCTTGGTTATATTTCCTAGAATTTTCTAGAATTTTTCCAAGATCATTTGCTATTTTCCATTGCTTATTTGAATTTCTCTATATTTTCTTAAAAGAAAAGCTATTTTAAATCTCCAAATAGTGTTTGGGCCGAATCCCCTCGGCCCAGTCCTGTTCACCTCAGCCCGATTCGTCGCGGCCGTCCGATCAGATTTGGACGCTTGGATCTCCGCGCGCGCGTCTCTCTCCCTCCACGCGCTCCGCTGATCCTCGGTCGTTGGATCGCGGCGGGCGACCAGATCTTGGCCGTCGGGCGCCTCGCCCTTTCTCCCCGACATGTGGGCCCTTCTGGCGTCGTCGTCTTCGCCGCTTTCTTCTCCGCGCGTTAAATCGCACGCACCGCCATTGAAGCCAAGGCGAGCTCGCCAACGGATGCTCCAACCACCCACGACTCACGCGGGCGCGCGCGAGACTCGCGCCTCCTCCGCACGACTCCATCTTCTCCCTCTCTCGCGCCGCGGCGCCCAAGCCGCAACCGCCGCCACGATCTCGCCCACGACCTCCACGCCGCCCGCGCCGCCGGACCTCCCGGGCCCTATAAAGGAGAGCCGGCGCCCCTCGCGTCACCCATCCCAAAGCCGCCACCCACTCCTCTCTCTGCCTGTGCTCGCGGAATCGAGATTTCCCGCCGCCACACGAGGGCTTGGAGCTTCGATTGCGCGCCTCCGTCGCTCCTGCGTTTCGCCGCCACCGTTGGATTCGCCAGAACGCCGCTGGCCGGTGCTCTCGCCTCGCCACGGGAGGAGCCCTCTAACGCCGTCGCCGTCGAGCCCGTACCACCTCCTCCGCCAAAGCCTCGCCACCGGCCTTCGCTCGTCTGGAGCACCGGTGAGCACACCTCGAGACCCCGTGTTCCCTCTACCTCCTGTACCACTCATCGCCGTTAACTCGCCGCTGTTCGCGGGACCCTCGGGTCCAGTCGCCGCGCCGCCTCGCCGCCGTCCATGTCACTGCCACCTCGGCGCAAGCGCACGTGTCATCCCTGGTGGCGCGCGTCGGCGCCACGCCAGCGAGTCGCCACCTCACCCCATCCTCGGTCGGTGGCTCGGTGGACTTGGTCCACGTGGCCGGTTCACCGACATGTGGGTCCCACATGTCGATTAATTCTTTAATTCTTTTAATTCGGAAAATCCTTGACGACGTCATGCTTGCGCAATAATCCGATTTTTCTATGGAAAAATAATTCGAATTCGATAAATCCTATTTTTAGGGTTTTCTTTTGATTCAAACTTTGAAACCTTATAACTTTTGCATCCTAACTCCAAATCCATCCATTCAAATTTCTAAATTTGTATAAAATCAAGATCTATTTATTGGAGATTTTTAATTATTTTTATCAGAGTTATTTACTTCTGTTATTTATTTTCTTGTTGTATGCTTCGTTAAGGGTAGACTTCGACGATACTTCTGGAAGGTTTGAGGAAGAAGGAGCTTTCCAAGACCAAGACCAGCACTTGAACCTATTCCAAGGCAAGCTATACCCTTGACCATTTTGCTTCCCAGTTTTATAAAAGTATTTTAATTCAAATTACTGCATGTTAATTCAAGTATTTATTTAAAAGATTTTGGGTGCAGTAGTTAATCCTACATTGTTATGCCATCCTTGTTAATTGCTATGTCCTGATTCCTTGTCACCTTAGTTGGTATTTAGTTGGTAAATATGGTAGCACCAACGTGGGTTGGTTAGTTGCGTATTAGATTGCTTAGCCATGCCACGAATCACTTGTCATGTATCTTCTTTGTTATAAATTGACTAAGTGAATATGAAACTATGTGAACAAGCTGTGTGTACTATGTGTCTTTGTGGCATATGATGCACCTAAATCAACCGAGGTGGTAAAAGGATTTAGACCGAGGCAAGGGGTGGATCTTGTGTGAAAGGGTGGACTGTGGACTGTGTGAATAATTTTAATCTGTGTGTCTATGTGGTTTGGTTAGGTGGAAGTCTTGCCTTGGTCAATTAAGGACCTCACCATGTGCGTCATTGAACTGAAGCTTCTGTGCGACCACATGCCTGCTTTAAGACAGATGCAGCATAGTAAGATAAGGTATCTGAATTGCTTTGTTATGCTTAGTGTTAGCTACACTAAGTGTATCTTGTGGGTAAAGTGTACAAACCTCTGCAGAGTGTAACTTAATCTATTCGAATAGCGCGTCATGATCATGGACAATGCTCGGGGATTTCACACTAGGGGTAGATGTTTTCATAAAGCGTGTGGGAAGGGAGCTATGTGATTAAGTCATCTAGCTATGTGAATACACTTTGTCAGTGTGTGTGTCTTTGTGAAATAACTTGTTAGGATTATTATTGTTTATTGGTTTTACTGTTTTCAATCTATTAAATTGTATTAAATTGCAAAGGTTGCATTTATGCAAAAGAGCCACAAAATGCCTTCCTTGTAAAAGCCAAAGATATATACATTTTGCATCTACGTGGTGTGGCTTGCGAGTACGGTGTGTACTCACGCTTGTTTTGACGAATCAAGCGGAGGAGGAGTCTTCACCGACATTTGAGGGCGAGTACATCGAATGTGCTTAATCGTGAGGTCTTGATCGATCGGTTCTTTGTGGTGAATCGATGGGGTGCCACTACTGTTTGTTTCATTGCCGTTTATTTTCTCTGTTAGCCTGCGTGGCTCGATAATTGTAACTCGACCTTAAGGTCAAAACCATTATTTATTAATCAAAGTTATTCGTTTATGTTACTATTCGCTTGTATGGATCGATTTCCATCTTTGTTAACACTGTGTGCACTAGCGTGATCCTGGGCTAGTGCATTAAACACAGATGGTCCTGAATCGTAATTTTGGGTCCCGACAATCGATCACTGAATGTAAGAAAAGATCAGATTAGGAAGATTGGAAGAAGGTAATTGAAGGAGAATTACTATCTCTAAATGAAAGAGAGGTATTTGGGCCTGTAAGCCGCACACCTCCACATGTGCACCTCGTAGGAAATAAGTGGGTATTTATTCGAAAGAGAAATGAAAATAATGAAGTTGTAAGATATAAACTAACGCTCGTTGCACAAGGTTTCACTCAACGATCAGGAGTCGATTATGAAGAAACCTATTCCTCGGTCATGGGTGGAACCACCTTTAGATATTTAATCTCAATAGCAGTAAACTTGAATTTAGAAATGAAATTGATGGATGTGATAACTTCATACCTTTATGAAAACTTGGATTTAGACATTTATATGAAGGTACCTGAAGATATCCCTGTCTCGAACTAAGACATAGCAAATAGAAATTTGTACAGTTTAAAACTCATAAAGTCATTGTACGGACTTAAGCAATCATACATGATGTGTTATAATCGCTTAAGCGACTTTCTATGCAAGAAAGGCTACACAAACAATGAAGATTGTCCCTGTGTATTTATACGATGATCCTGAGATGGATTTTGTATAATCTTAGTGTATATAGATTATCTGAATATCATCGGGACCTTGGAAGATATTAAGAAAGCAAGCTCTTACCTGAAGTCGGAGTTCAAAATGAAATATTTGGGTAAAACCAAATATTACCTAGGCTTGCAGCTTGAGCATGTCCCTGAAGGAATTTTACTACATCAGTCAACCTACACTTAGAAGGTGTTAGAAAGATTCGGTTTTGAAAAGGCATACCCTTCGAAAGTGCCAATGGTCAGAAGGTCCTTGCAGCAAGACAAGGATCCGTACAGACCTGGAGAAGAAGGGGAGGAAGTCCTGGGACCGGAATTCTCGTACTTGAGTACAGTAGGAGCACTCATATATTTGGAAAATTTACTAGATCGGATATTGTATTTGCTGTGAACCTACTAGCAAGGTATAGTGCAGAACCTACTAAAACATTGGTAGGAAATAAATGATATCTTCTCATACCTCCAAGGAAGTAAAGATTTTTGGTCTGTTCTACAAAAAGAACTAAGACCTAACCATGACTGGCTATGCAGATGCCGGGTACCTGTCGGATCCGCATACAGCTAAGTCGTAAACAGGCTATGTATTCCTATGTTGTGGAACTGCAATTTTATGGAAGTCGTCTAAGTAAAGTCTTGTATCAACTTCGACGACCCACTTAGAAATCATAGCGTCGTACGAGGCCTCGCGAGAATGTCTTGGTTTCGGCGGATGATTCACCACATCCAGTAGTCATGTAGATTGAATACCACACAAACCTCCACTATTATCTATGAAGATAATGCAGCTTGTGTTGCATAAGTGTAGATAGGTTATGTGAAGAGTCAACTCACAAAGCATATCAATCTCAAGTTCTTCCATGCTCATGAATTACAAAAGATGGATGAAATTAAACTACTGCATACTAAGTCATGTGAAAATTGATGAGAACATCAACCCTCCAGATACGACCGCTACTCCATGTACCAAATAAGAGTTCAAGCTGGACACGTTCTGGAATCTAATTCGGCCTCCGGAAACAACATCGACTTCAAATGTGCATAACTTTCACATATAGAGTCCGTTTGAGGTCCACGAGTACTTGGTGAAAAGATTATCTCGTCCTCTTTTCAACGGATCTAGCCTCACCTCTAAATTCATTATGTGTGCACACAATCACCAAAAAAGTAGCTACGTCGCCTATTTAGACCAAATTGGGCCTTGTAATGCTTGGGCTCAAGGGGAAGACGCCCCCTCTCTTAGACCGTACTATTCATGGTTGTATTGTTCATATGAACAATACCATAAATAGTACCACTCTATTATTTGTTAGTTATGTGTGGCTTCCCCTCCCCTATTTAAGGAGGCTGCACCCCTCTAGTTTTCTTGGATTTTATTTAGTTAAAAGTTAGTTTCGTTGCAACTTCGTATATTGGCTTGTGTCGATTAGACCAACCATAATACTGCTTTAAAATCCTAATTTTATCAAATATTTCAATCCTATTTGTAATTTCAGATTGCTTATTACCTTGTTCTTGCGTGTTCTTCGATTGCATATAGGAAAAGACCTTCGTGGTCAGGTCAACTGCGTTCTTGGTACGGTTGATAACGACTCGAAGTGTGGTTTAGCGATTGCTTGGTGTTCTGGTCGTGATCGGTTAGAAGCCTCCATCGTCAACGTCGTTCTCCTCCAAATCGAAGTTATCATTCTATCGGAAGATCGGGACCCATTGTCTCATAAAAAATCTTGCAGGTTTATTCACTAAGTCACTTCCAGCGTCTAGTTTTGAAAGATACATACGTGGAATTAGAATGATGAGACTTAGAGAGATGCAAAATTCAGAGGGAGAATCTTTATGAACTCTTTATTAAAGCTTGATCACGGAAATCGAGTTTCCAAAGAATAAATCCTAGAGATTAAATAAAATTGGGTGGATTGTACCATTTTTTCCTTGACGATTTTTCCTGAAGTTTCTCGGCTAAGGTTTTTAAAGAGGCAATTCATGCAGCACAGCAGAACGTGTTTCATGTACTCTTTCTCTAAATTTTTTCCACTGGATTTTTATGGAGTTTTGATGAGACATGAACATGATGGATGAGTGCTCAAGAAGGAGTGTTAAGAAACCGAGCCCAGACCAGGCAGGCCTAGCTCATAGCGGGCTCCTCAACCTCCCAGTAGGTTATATAAAGAGGTGGCATTCAACCATTGTACGACGGTTTTGCAGAAGAACAATAAAGATAAACAAGAAGTTCTATCATATCTCTATGTTCTATCTACTATATTGTTCTTGTGTTGTTCTTATTATTCTAAATTTGTCTATAAGTTAATCGCTCAGACTAAACTAACTAGCGACGCTACTCAACAATGTGTATTGACGTTTAATGAAACTCTCAAGCAAGATGTCTTCTACGAAAATTCTTTATACCCAAACTCACCCACCCGCCCCATGTTTTTTAAGACAGAGAATGCTTGCTTTTCTTGAGTAACCGTCGCTGGCGAGTCCAGTCCGAACGGGTACCTCGTGTACAATATTCAGAATCGTAAGAACGAATGAAGAACACACCAACACAACACTAGATTGAACACAGAGATATGAGAGGACTTCGTGCTTCGCTTTATTGCTTTGGAATAATCGGAGTTACAATGAGGGGAGGGTCCCCTCTATTTATAGACTTCAGGGGATGAGGAGTTCAACTGGGCCAGGACTCTCTGGAGTTCTGGGCCCGGTTTCTTAACACTCCCCATTGGACACTCATCTAACATATTCATGTCTTGTCAAAACTCCATAAAAACCCAGTGGAAAAAAATTTGGAGAAAGAGTACATGCCATGTGTTCTGCTGTGTTGCACGAATTGCCTCATTAAAAATCTTAGCCGAGAAACTTCAGGAAAACTTGTCAAGGGAAAAGGAGTACAATCCACCTAGTTTCATTTAATCTCCAGGATTTATTCTTTGGGTATTTGATCTTCGTGATCAAGATTCAATAATGAGTTCGTAAAGATTCTCCTCCTGAATTCTGCACTTGTCTAAGTTTCATTATTCCAATTCCACGTATGCATCTTTCAAAACTAGACGCTGTAAGTGACTTAGTAAATAAATCTACAAGATTTTCACATGACTTAGTATGCAGTACCTTAATTTCATCCATCTTTTGCATTTCGTGAGCATAGAAGAACTTAGGATTGATATACTTTGTGAGGGGACTCTTCACATAACCCATTTGCACTTGTGCGACACAAGCTGTATTATCTTCATAGATAATGGTGGGGGTTTGCGCGGTATCCAATCTACATGACTGCTGGATGTGGTGAATCATCCGCTGAAGCTAAGAACATTAACGTGAGGCTTCGTATAGTGCTATAATTTCTGAGTGGTTCGTCGAAGTAGATACAAGACTTTGCTTAGATGATTTCCATGAAACTGCAGTTCCACCACACAGGAATACATAGCCTGTTTGTGACTTAGCTGTGTGCGGGTCTGACAGGTACCCAGCATCTGCATAGGCAGTCATGGTTAGGTCTTGGTTCTTTTTGTAGAATAAACCAAGATATTTTCTTCCTTGTAGGTATCAAAAGATGTCCTTTATTCTCTGCCAATGACTTTTGGTATGTTCTGCACTGTACCTTGCTAATAGGTTCAGTGCAAATGCAATGTCCGGTCTAGTACAGTTTGCTAGATACATGAGTGCTCCTACTGCACTCAGGTATTGGAATTCCGGTCCCAGGACTTCCTCCTCCTCTTCTTTAGGTTTGTATGGGTCCTTGTCTTGCTCTAAGGATCTCCCGACCATCAGCACTTTCGAAGGATATGCCTTTTCAAAGCCGAACCTTTCCAACACTTTCTGAGTGTAGGTTGACTGATGTACTAGAATCCCTTCAGGGGTATGCTCAAGATGCAGGCCTAGGCAGTATTTGGTTTTACCTAAGTCTTTCATTTCGAATTCTGACTCTAGGTAAGAGCTTGCTTTCTTAATATCTTCCATGGTCCCGATGATATTCAGATCATCTACATACACTGAGATTATCTGAGAATCCATCACAGGATCGCAGATATAAAACACAGGGACAATCCTCATTGTTCGTGTAGCCTTTCTTGCAAAGAAAGTCGCTTAAACGATTATACCATATTCTGCCTGATTGCTTAACCCCATATAGTCACTTTCTGAGTTGCACACTGTACAGATTTCTATTTGCTCTATCTTGGTTCGGGACAGGGATACCTTCCGGTACCTCATGTAAATGTCCGAATCCAGGTTCCCATAAAGGTATGCAGTTACCACATCCATCAATTTCATTTCCAAATTCAAGTTTAATGCCATTGAGATCAAATATCTAAAGGTTGTTCCGCCCATGACCGGGGAATAAGTTTCTTCATAATCGACTCCTGGTCGTTCGGTGAAACCTTGTGCAACAAGCCTTACTTTATGTCTTACAACTTCATTGTTTTCATTTCTCTTTCGAACAAATACCCATTTATGCCCTACTGGGTGCACATGGGGAGGTGTGCGGCTTACAGGCCCAAACACCTCTCTTTTATTCAGAGATATTAATTCTGCTTCTATTGCCTTCTTCCAATCTTTCCAATCTGATCTTTTCTTACATTCAGCGAGTGATGCAGGCTCTGGATCAAGATCGATGATTGTGACAATTTTCTTTGCAAAATAAATGTCGACATTGGCTGTTGTTCTATTCATAGATTCTCCCGTGGTCACATAATTTATAGCTATTTCTTCATGGATGATACTTCTAATGCTTCTACTTGCTTACCGCTGTTTTCAATTGCGGAGGCATGTCCCTTTAGTTTTTCAGCTCCGATGTGTGTGCACATATCTATGCTGATATTTCCCTCCGTGGGAATATTCAAATCTGGTATACCTTTTGCTGAAGGTTCCATACCGGTGCCAGGTCTCAATTGATTCCCTTGCTGGTTGTGGGGAACTTCAGTGATTGGCTGTGTCAAGTCCTTCTTATCCTTTTTCGCCAGGCGTACCCGGTTACTTGGGATTCGAGTGGCCGAAGTTCTCGTCCTTGTATTCTGAGGCCTCTGGACGGGATTAGGGATACGTTCAATTTTCTTTGGTATTTCAACCCTCTCCGGCGCATTACGTGCAGGCACATGCGACTTGGTCACACTTTTCAAATCACTAAAGTGGTCAGGCAGTTGATTCGCTAATGCTCGCAAATCAATTATCTTCTGGACTTCTCTACTTGTTTCACTAGTGCGCGGGTCATGTGCATGGATTCCCGTGGCTTGCCACGTCATTTCCCGATATTTTTTATCAAGGGGTTGATTTCCTCCCCCTAATGACGGAAAACTATCCTCATCGAATATGCTATCAGCGAAGCAGGCTGTATGCAAATCTCCAATCATGGAGTCCAGATACTTGATTATGGATGATGTCTCATAACCAACGTATATCCTAGACTTTCGGAGAGGGCCCATTGCAGTTCGCTGCGGTGGTTGTATAGGTACATAAACCTTGCAACCAAACCATCGAATATGGGAGATTTTCGGTGTTGACCCTTGCGCTAGTTGCATAGGTGAATGGATATTATATGCTGATGGTCGAAAATTGATGAGAATTACTGCGTGTAGGACTGCGTGTCCCCAACATGTAGTTGGTAAATTACAATTCTGCAAGAGCGGTCGGGCAATAAATTTAATTCTTTTAATTAATGCTTCTGCTAGTCCATTCTGGGTGTGGATATGTGGTACAGAGTGCTCAACGGTAATTCCCATTACCATACAATAATCATCAAATGCCTTTGAAGTAAATTCTCCGGCGTTGTCTATCCTGATGGACTTCACATGATGATCAGGGAAATTATTCTTAATCTTAATGTAATACCCTGGAAACGGATCCGTAATTAGAGGTTCAGTCGGAGGAGAAAAATGCAAAGAAAGGAATATAAATTCTGAGAAAAAGAGGGGTTTCGCATTTTACGACAACTTTGGGCAGGCCGCGCCCAGCGGCCCAAGAGGGGGAGGCGGCCCAGGGGGCCGGCCAAGGGGGGGAGGCACCCCCAACCCTAGCCGCCTCCCCCACTCCTTCCTCTCCTCCCCTAGAGCCGCCACCTCTATTCCCCTCCTCCCCGGTGTTCCTTGCTGCTCCTTGACGGCGTCTCGCTGCTACGGAGATCCCCGGTGTCGCCCCCAAGCTCTCCCGGCCGTCTCCTTCCAGCGCGCGCCGCGGCTTCGCCACACGATCTTGTGGCCGGTCTTGGAGAGGAAAGGGAGGAGAAGGGAGGAAGGTTCTTGGGAGGTGGATCCACGTCTCCCTGCAGATCTTCAAGGGTAACGAATGTTTTAGTGGTAGTTTGATTCGGTTTTATTGATTAATGGTGGATTAGATCTAAATCGGGTTCTGTCCTGGAGATTCCAGAACGCACCCGTCTCATTGCACGGTCAGTTTCGACCCTTTAGAGGCCGAATCTCGGGTTGACCTCTCCTAGAGATATGTTCCTGGTTTCGTTAGATTTCTTTTGGCACTGAGATCACGAGATTCCACCCAGTGGTTTAGGAGTTATGAATTTTTAACCGATCACTGTTCTGTCTGTCAGAAATTCTGGGTATAGTCGGTTGCACCTAGGTTTTGATCTAGTTAGAGTCAGAACCAGGTCGGCCACCCAACTAGGTTTATGAATATAATTTCACCATGTTTCCAGGCTGATAAAGATCACTTTATTTGGATCAGTGGTTTAAAAGTTAGAGCCTTTTCTTTAGGGCTGTTCTGAATTCTGGGCAGACTGCAGTTATAGTTTTTCATTGGATGTTTAGACCTCTGTTTTGGCCGAATTAGAGTTTACCATAAACTAGAGTTTCGTAGCCAGTTATGTTAAGAGAAGTTGAGCACTGGTTTCAGGTCTTTTGGACTTACGGTTATTTATTGGTGAATTTTCTAGTAAAACTGCCAGATTAGGGATATTTGGAATGTTTGGGTAAATTGATCAAATTGAACCTTTTGTTTGGTTGGTTTGGCTAGAGATTGTAGGAGGACACGTGTAGTAATGCCTTACTCGTTTGTCCTCATTTTGATTATTATATATTGTAGGCGGTGAAGCGGTGAGTGGAGGGGTATCTCAATTACCTCCCAACCCGTCGCAGCGCGCAAGTAACTTGTATACTATGATTGATGCATTATGTGATGTGTGAATGAATGATTATAATTGTTCGTATTTGTATATGAATGCCATGTGTACCTTTTCATTTATGAGTACTATTCAATCTTTCCATGGAATCACATCATGACATGCATAAATTATCTTTGTAAGACCCATCAATTCCAGTATGGGCACTTGAAAATCCCATCAATTCCAGAATGGGTACGTGAGTCCACCATTCCAATGTGGGCCACGTTGAATGACCGTATGAAGCGTTCTTCATACGGTTACTTTAAGTGAACACCGACGGGTGTTTCACTCGCTATACCGGTATATGTTGCAATATGTCCAATTCCTTCAATGCATCATTCTATTTCATCCATTCATAAAGTTGTTTCCAACTAATGTTCAAGTTATGATTGTGATATTTTGTTCATGGTATGTTTGATTGTCACATACAAGTACTTGCTGAGTCTTTGGCTCATTCTTGCGTTGTTGTTTTATTTAGGTAAATGACAAGGAAGAATGATCTCGTGGAGGGTAGTTCAACACGATGCACTCACTACCATAATCCAAATATTTTGAGAACTTTTACTGTCGTTATTTATGTCTTGTGTTGAATTGTAATAAGCCATTTTGGTCATAACTACCGTATCTCTCTGAATTGTTTATTTCCATTCCGTTGATTAAACCTGATGATAAATTCTTGTTTCTATATATCCTTATTACTTGCTTCACCTTGTCATGCGTTTTGATGTTATTCTTCTAAAGAGTAGTGGTTGTAGGTGACATCTTGACTTCCTTATAATCAGGGTGTTACAGTTGGTATCAGAGCGGGCTTTAGGTCCGTGGTTAGTAGAAAAGTATTAAAATGACACACTGTGCACAGTAGGTGGGGTTTGGGAAATCCATTGTTTCCGCATTTCTAGTGATGTTGTTCATTAAGTTGTATGGTATAGAATTGCTTCTGTACTATCTTTCTTGTTATTAATCTATGACGTGATGCGATATCCTATATATCTATGAATTATTCTATGATTGTCATGAGATGATCCTATATATTCATAATTGATTGCATTAGTTATGCGTATCGGTAGCGGACGTCGGCGGTGAGTTCGTGGTTGTCGTCACAGGTTTTGCGGGCTACACCACTGTTCGTGTTGTAATAGTAGAAAGTTCTTACCTGTTCCATAGTTACGTGTTGAGCTGAGCTCATTGATGAAGTTGTTGTCCTTCTCAAGTTTGTATCGGTTTTTCGTTGTAGTTTCGATAGTTCGTGAATTTCTTTTGAATGGAGGTTATAATGAAGTGGGCAATCTCTAGTAGATTTACGAGCGTTCTTTGAAACAATTATTGTTCTTTCTACTATTGTGATATTTACGCTCCACGTGGCCGTAGTTAAATTGCAAGATTTACCTTTTCACGGAAGTTCTGTTTTACCCCTGTTGGAAAATTCAACCCGTGTGTTCGCTTGGGGTTTCGGGCATTGGCAGATTTCTTTTCCAAGTTCTTTGTCAAGTGCACAATGATCTTGCATATTTCTTTTTGGGATGCTTTAGACAGTGGTTCTCTTCCTTGATTTCTGATTTTGACAAATTCTTGTCCGGTGGTAGTTGATGAATTTCTCTTAGGTTCATGATTCATGGTAGTTGATGAGATCCAATAGGTCTTTAATGGTTCTCTGAAAATATTATTATTTTTCAGTTGTTGAATTTCTTTTATTTTAAATGATCTTCGACAGTTGGCAATATTGATATTTCCATGGTTGTTCCTTCCTTCTCATTGGAAAATAGCGACTCGTTTACTCGTTTGATAGTTTGTATAACGAGAGTTTTCTGTTGCAAGTTCGTTAACACGAGGAAGCATTGGCTCCATGTATTCCTTTTGGATCATTCCGCGTCTTGAAGTTTAACGCATCTCTTTTCTGAGGATTAGTGTTAAAACCCTTTTTGGGGTGCCTTGTGGTGATTAAGTCGGAGATGGTAATCAAACAAATTGGTTGGCTACGGGTTCCTATTGGTCCCTAGATGTTTTTCAAAACAATTCTTGTCTTTCTGATTGCTGAGCTCTCTTTGCTACTTGTACACGATATTATTGACAAGATCATTCTTTTTGTAAGGGTCCTATCTCACTTGTTGATTAAGGAGACACAGTTAACAGTTTGGTATTTTTGGGAACGGGAATTAGCTTTTACAAAGTTTATCGAAGAAAGTCTTGACTCTACTCGTTTCTTTTGGAGTAGTTGGAATGTTGGAGTTTAGAACCTCTCTTGAAAAGAAAAAAAAAAGTGTCGAAACCCTTTTCTAATGTTATGGTGGAGTTGTGTGAGAGGTTTGTTTCAGCTTTGTGGTTTTCGTACTAAGTTTCCTTTCTAGAATAAGTTGTTATTACAATTCCATTTGATCTTTGAAAAATTTCTATAACACGATTTGCCATGTTCCTTTAGAAGGTTTATTGACATGATCGATAATGTGATGGCAATGTTGATTCCTTTATAAAGAAAGAAAGTTGTCAGCCTTCGTAATATTTCTAAAATGATCAAATTTCGAGTTTGTGTTCATGCTCTTTTGGAGAATTCAAGTTCTTTGTGGTAAACATAGTTTGTTGAGTAAAGCGATATGTTGAAAAATTATAATAGTTCTTTCATGATGCGGGTGTTTTGATCTTGAATACCGTTTGTTCCTAACAGTTAAGGTCGGATATTCTATTTTTTTGTGAGGCCTATGTTTTCAGCTGTGGACTTCCCATATGTTTTCTCGAGTTCGTTGCCTAATTGGTTTTCCACGAGTTACGTGTTCCTTGCGAGTGGTAAGTGATTTTACTGATTGGTGAAGATCGTTTCTTTTGCCTCTTCTTTCGAGAAGGAATCAACCCATTCATTCCACGTGGGTCTTAAAGCGTTTTCTAAGTGTTGTTATGGGCTTGATGTTAATACACAGTAGTAAATTGATCGCCTTTGGTGACATCGTTCAAATAAGAATATTTCAAATTTAGCTTTCACGGTACCTTGGGCTCGTGAATCAGCTGTAGCGAAATTATTTTGGGTAACTTGAGGAATTGGATTAACCTATTATTTCTTAAAGACTTCGTGTGATTTAGTCCGAAAGGCTCCTTGTTTTGAGTTCACAAAGTGAGGTTGCAATAAAAGAATATTTTCGTTGATCTCTTCGAGACGAAGTTAATCCGTTTGCTTTACGTGAAATCTGTAAAGGGAAATGTTTGAGTTTTGTGGTGAGAACATTTGGATCTCGTGTTTCCCAAGTAGATGAAGCTATTTGAGCAAGTTGGCCTGTTGAAGGATCTTATCGATTCTTAATTAAATCTTGTGGTTATTTGAATCGTCCCTAAATTTATTGCTCTTTCCGCTCAAGAGATGGCGAATTTCAAACGTAATATCTTTCTTTCGTGTCGGCTGTTATTTGCTATTCTCTTTTGAGGATGTGTGCCTCAATTATGAACTCGACTTTCGTTTTCCAAGATCACCTTTATCGAATATTTCTTTTGGTTTCACCTTTCGTGTGATGAGCAACGTCTTTCTGTGTGAATAAACTTATCTTTGTCCGCCTCTTCCTTTTGAGAAAGGATCACAGTTTTGGGTTGCAAAGTGTTTGCAAAGGGTAAGTTTGGCAACTGTTTGGTGGTAGACGAGTAATCGTAGCGGTGATATTTTGCTACCAAGTTATTGGAGGAGTAGTAGAATGTAGAATGGTTTTGATCTGTATCTCTTGGGGGGAAATTGATTCACATGGAATGTTTGGTCTCGAAGTAAGTCTGAAAGTGTTACGACTGAGTAGAACCTATGGTATAGTGAAACTTCAGAACTTCAGTTCATGATTGAAAAGTCGAGGATTATCAATGGTATGGAAACCTTGATTAATTTTATAGAGTAACACAATTGGATAGTATTGTGAGATTGTGTGGGTAATTTCGGATGATGTTAATGTGTGAGGATGTTAGAATTGTGGGAATGTTAGATATTTAATTTGATGATTTCACTATCTGTTATAAGAAGAAGAAAAAAAATTGTAGAGGTTTTGGAAGTTAGGTCTGGACCTTGCATTCTCATGCTAGACCTTTGGTCACACAATGATTATGTGTAAAGAAAGTGGAATAATGGAGTTTCCTTATCAGTAGAATGATAATTGATAGAACCCCTTTTGATGTAGTACATGATTGTGCGGGTTAAGAATTCTGAGTTGTTGTTCTTGGAAATTGGAGGTAATGTGATGGTGTGGAGCCTATTCTGTGGAGCCTTGAACGCCTTCTATTAAATCGATTTTGGTTAGTAGAATGAATTGTCTAGAGTATTCGGTGGATTCAATATAGCCTCTCCATAATTGTGTGGATGCTGTCCTTCGGTTTGATCATAATTTGAGGATGTTTAACTAAGAGGTTTAAGCGCGGTGGTATCACGATGAATTCAATTTCAAGGTTCGAGAGAAATTTTATTCTTAGAAGAGAAAATTAAGGAAAATGATGTTTCATCGGATAATGAGGCGTTTTCTTGATTCTCGTTTGAGTTTTGTGGTTGTGGGTGTTTTACGCAATTTGAGTCGGCGTTGTGTGGGCATGTTTGATTCCTTCAATTCGGTAAACCACAAGAAGTATTTGATTTGGCATTCGAGTGATTTCTTTTTGGTTGTCTGGTGTTCATTTGTAAACGCCTATAAAAAAACACACAAAGATTTGTTTAGAGATGAATTGTCAAATTTGGGGATTCATTCTTTTAGCGGAGAGTTAGCATTCTTTGCGATGAGGACTCTCTATTTCCAATTGGATTCTCTTCGTTCTGAAACTTGCGAAAATTGGGAAGTTAGCATATCGTTTTGCCCGTCTACGGTTCATTCGCCAAATACACAGCGTCTGTTGTGTTACGGTGAGTGGCGGTGAGCCATTCAAAGTTTGAGATTTAGTAAAAGTCGTTGACCGTCAAGTAAGGTCTTACCTTGATCCTCCTCTAATGAGTGAACTTAGAAAGTGCGGGTTGAGCGTTAGGTCGGTCATCGTTTTACTTTTTGTGATATGGTTTCTCTACTCAGAGAGAGGCCACTTGAGGCTAGAGTCTCGCATGTGCGTAGTATTTAGACACATTCGTTTACGATTTGTGCTAATTCGTTGATTGCAATTCCGTGATATTTTTAATCGTGTATTCGTTTAGTTGGTAGAATTGAGTCGTGAATTACATTAAGGGGTAGAATGTAATACCACAGAAGCGAATCCGTAATTAGAGGTTGATCGGAGGAGAAAAATGCAAAGAAAGGAATATAAATTCGAGAAAAAGAGAGGGTTTCGCATTTTTTACGACAACTTTGGGCATGGCCAGCGTGGCGGCCCAAGAGGGGCCGGCCCAGGGGCGGCCAAGGGAGCGGAGGCACCCCAACCCTAGCCGCCTCCCCACTCCTTCCTCTCCTCCCCTAGAGCCGCCACCTCTATTCCCCTCCTCCCGGTGTTCCTTGCTGCTCCTTGGCGGCGTCTCGCTGCTCTGGAGATCCCGGTGTCGCCCCAAGCTCTCCCGGCCGTCTCCTTGAGCGGCGCCGCCTGCGTCGCAAGCGATCTTGTGGCGGTCTTAGAGAGGAAAGGAGGAGAAGGAGGAAGGTTCTTGGGAGGTGGATCCACGTCTCCTGCAGATCTTCAAGGGTAACGAATGTTTTAGTGGTAGTTTGATTCGGTTTTATTGATTAATGGTGGATTAGATCTAAATCGGGTTCTGTCCTGGAGATTCCAGAACGCACCCGTCTCCTTGCGCGGTCAGTTTCTACCCATTAGAAGCCGAATCTCGGGTTGACCTCTCCTAGAGATATGTTTCTGGTTTCGTTAGCTTTCTTTTGGCACCGAGATCACGAGATTCCACCCAGTGGTTTAGGAGTTATGAATTTTTAACCGATCACTGCTCTGTCTGTCAGAAATTCTGGGTATAGTCGGTTGCACCTAGGTTTTGATCTAGTTAGAGTCAGAACCAGGTCGGCCACCCAACTAGGTTTATGAATATAATTTCACCATGTTTCCAGGCTGATAAAGATCACTTTATTTGGATCAGTGGTTTAAAAGTTAGAGCCTTTTCTTTAGGGCTGTTCTGAATTCTGGGCAGACTGCAGTTATAGTTTTTCATTGGATGTTTAGACCTCTGTTTTGGCCGAATTAGAGTTTACCATCAACTAGAGTTTCGTAGCCAGTTATGTTAAGAGAAGTTGAGCACTGGTTTCAGGTCTTTTGGACTTACGGTTATTTATTGGTGAATTTTCTAGTAAAACTGCCAGATTATGGATATTTGGAATGTTTGGGTAAATTGATCAAATTGAACCTTTTGTTTGGTTGGTTTGGCTAGAGATTGTAGGAGGACACGTGTAGTAATGCCTTACTCGTTTGTCCTCATTTTGATTATTATATATTGTAGGCGGTGAAGCGGTGAGTGGAGGGGTATCTCAATTACCTCCCAACCCGTCCATGTGCAGCGAGCAAATAACTTGTATACTATGATTGATGCATTATGTGATGTGTGAATGAATGATTATAATTGTTCGTATTTGTATATGAATGCCATGTGTACCTTTTCATTTATGAGTACTATTCAATCTTTCTATGGAATCACATCATGACATGCATAAATTATCTTTGTAAGACCCATCAATTCCAGTATGGGCACTTGAAAATCTCATCAATTCCAGAATGGGTACGTGAGTCCACCATTCCAATGTGGGCCACGTTACGTGAGTCCACCATTCCAATGTGGGCCACGTTGGATGGCCGTATGAAACGTTCTTCATACGGTTACTTTAAGTGAACACCGACGGGTGTTTCACTCGCTATACCGGTATATGTTGCAATATGTCCAATTCCTTCAATGTATCATTCCATTTCATCCATTTATAAAGTTGTTTCCAACTAATGTTCAAGTTATGATTGTGATATTTTGTTCATGGTATGTTTGATTGTCACATACAAGTACTTGCTGAGTCTTTGGCTCATTCTTGCGTTGTTGTTTTATTTAGGTAAATGACAAGGAAGAACGATCTCGTGGAGGGTAGTTCAACACGATGCACTCACTACCATAATCCAAACATTTTGAGAACTTTTACTGTCGTTATTTATGTCTTGTGTTGAATTGTAATAAGCCATTTTGGTCATAACTACCGTATCTCTCTGAATTGTTTATTTCCATTCCGTTGATTAAAGCTGATGATAAATTCTTGTTTCTGTATATCCTTATTACTTGCTTCACCTTATCATGCGTTTTGATGTTATTCTTCTAAAGAGTAGTGGTTGTAGGTGACATCTTGACTTCCTTATAGTCAGGGTGTTACACTTAATTATCTGCGAGATCAGCTTTGCAAAAGCGTGGTTTCTCGTAGACAATAAGCATACATGCGACCATTTCGAGGAAGCATCGATGAGCACCATAAAGTACCTAAATGGCCCTGACAGAGGATTTATAGGGCCGCAAATGTCTCCCTGGATACGGTTCAGGAATGCAGGGATTTCATCCTTTACTTTCAGAATAGAGGGTCTAGTAATCATTTTCCCGGTGGCACATGCAGGGCACACGAAATCTTCTGGATTCGAAAAATTCTTTATATTGATATTATGTCCCTGAGAATTAGTAATTATATTTCTCATCATTCTAAGACCGGGGTGACCTAATCTATCATGCTAGAGAGAGAAAAGTTCAGAGCTTCTAAAAGTTATTTTCAGGACAGTATAAGCTGCAGATGCCTTAATATCAGTGTAGTATAGCCCAGATTCATATGAAGGAAGTCTTTCTAATACCCTTTTTCTATTTTCCTCATGCTTTGTAATGAGTAGGTATTCCTTACCATACTCTTCTTCAGTCTCTACGTGAAGACCGTTAGCGCGAATATCTTTAAAGCTTAAGAGAGTCCTAGTCGATTCTAGGTACAACAAGGCTTCTTAAATGACTAATGTTGTGCCCATCGGGAGTATAATTGTGGCTCTTTCTGAGCCTATTACACAAGTATCACTGCCTGCGATTGTCGTAAGACTACCAGCATTCTTGCTGATTGACTGGAATTTTTGTCTCTCTTAATATAGTATTCGTTGTGCCGCTGTCTGCTAAGCATACTTTCTCCATAGGGCGCCACACGCGTTCTGATATACATATAAAATATTTATTAATATAGGGTAGCAATCAACCATACATATAAAATACTTCAAAACAGAACACAATTTGCCTTTATTAATACGAGAAAAAGTCGTGTGGGACTCATAATAAGAATTTATTTCTTTGCTCTCCTAGAGCTTACAACAATTATGCAAAATTATTATTCTATTACAACCAAAAACTGCAAATGACTATAAAACTAACTACAATGCGTGCACTAGATCAAATCAGCGAAGTATGAAGATACTTCTGCCTGGATCTGCGCTACGTTCATCTGCTCCTCGTCGGCAACTATAGTTGCTGCTGATGCGATGTCCAAAGAAGGTGTGATGGGGGCTGCCATCGGGCTGTCCACATCCATGGGTGCATCCCATGATTGTGAATCCTCTGTGGCTGCAATGGCGAGGTGTGTCTCATGCTGTCCTTTGCCCTTCTTTTTGGCCTTGAAGGCATCGATCACATACTGCGACTCATGGTAAACACGTGACCAATGACCCCAAGTGCTACACTTGTAGCAAGTTTGGTCCTGCTGACCGTATGGCTTCTCGTCGCGCTTCTTTTGTCCACCCTTCTTGGCTTGGGCAATCTGCTTGGTTTTGCGACCCATGACCTTACCCTTCCTGCCTCTTTCTGCTGAGCGAGGCTTTCTCACCTTGTAGCTGCTTGCGTTGACTTCATGACCAACTTTGCTACTAGGTGGCTGTGAGATGTAGTTCTTTCAGAGAACGTCATCTTGAGCTTCCGCAACTTGCATGATATCGATCAGTTCGGCATACTCCTTGTAGCCATCCTGCCGATAGTTGCGTGCGGATTGCACCGCGTTGGGGTGGAAGATAGAGAGAGTTTTTTTCTATCTTCTGCTCGTCTGTTGTTACTTTACCACATAGTTGAAGATTATTACAAATTCTGTGTAATGCATAATTGTACTCTCCCACGGTCTTGTAGTCGGCAAAACGCAGTCGGTTCAAATCCTGCTCTGCACGAGGAAGGATGGTGTACTTTAGCTTCTCAAACCGCCTTTTCAGTGCGGTCTATAAGGATAGTGCGTTCTTTTCTGCCATGTACTCATTCTTGAGCGTTAGGCAGAGATGGTGTCTGAGGAAATAAAATATTTGATCATTCTCCTCAGTAGTTGGAGCGGCGTCCTTCAGGGTGCCAAGTCCAATAGCAGCACGGAGTTTCTTTGCTCCAAGTACAATCTCAACATCTGATGCCCAAGTCAGATAATTGTGGTCATGTTGGCCCAGCTCTTCGAACTCCCGGTTCGTAATGCCAGTCATCTGCATATTTATACAAAGAGTGTATAAGATTACTGCTGGTAACTTGCATAAAATGGTTGCAAAAATTCTTATAATGTTCCCGTATTTTTCTATGCATTTTTCATGATTTACTGCTATTTTCAGTGATTAAAAGTAATGTAAATAATCACAAATAATAAAAAAAAACAGTAAATACATTAAATAAATTGCATAGAGATAATAATAACAAGATAAAATATGATTCAAATGCAAAAACTGATTCAACATTTGAATTCCCGAGGCCTTTTCTGCTCGAATATGAATTTTCGGCGAATTCTGCAATTTCCACGGGTTAAAACATGAAAAATTCAGTTCTGAGAAATTTTTTGTGCAATTTACGAAAAAAACTCAGGCCCTTTTTGCAAAACGGCTCTTTTTCGTTTTCTTTCTTTTTTTTCCTTGCGCCCGGTTATACGGGCCAGCCCAAACTCCCGAGTTCCTCTCGGGTGGCGGCGGCTCCCATGAAGGGAGCCGCCGCGGCCGGAGCGCCATCCCGAGCGAGGCGCGCCGTCCGCTTCGAAGCGGCGGCGGGCGGCGTCGTCGATGGCGCGGCTAACCACGCCAGCTGCGCGGCGGTCGGTGGCGCGATGAGCCGCGCTTTGCGGCGGCTGCGCAAGAGGCGGGAGGCCGACGCGTGTGGGAGCGGCGGGAGGGCTCGGCGGCGGCGCCGGCGGTGTTCTGATAACGCGCCTTCTCGGCGGCGCATCGCGATGGGAGGCGGCGGTGCCTTGGCGGCGGCCAGGGGCAAGCGCGTGTCGCCTCTGCGGAGGTGGCGGATCGTCTGGCGGCGGCCGGTTCGTGCTGCACGCGGCGATCACACGGCGGGGCGGCTCCATGCGTGGCGCGGCGAGCGAGGAGGTGGTCGGCCGGTTTCATGGCTTGCATTCCCTTCTCCTTCTGTGATGTTCCGGTGGGGGTTTGCGTCTTGGCGGTATGGGGTGGGAAGGGTGGTGGCCGGCGGTGGTGGCACGCAGTATTGCTGCGTGGCGGCTTCTTGGCGGTTGGGTGGTCGTGGCGCACATCGGTGGGGATGGGTGATCGGCAAGCGGCGGCCATCGCTGCTACGGCCGTGTTCCTTTTTTTGTCGTATGTACTGTTTGTACGAGAGAAAAAAAATATTGTTCATAAAAAAATTTACTGTTCGTGCAATAATCTGCGATGCAATCAACATCCGATCTTTCGTATAATCCACCGATCGGCATTGTACCGACGACTTCAAGTCTGCTCGCGGTAGATTAGAACGGATTTGCACCGCAGAAAACTAATCTAGAAAACCAAATTTACAGAATTGAAAGCAATATAGAAAATACGATTCAATATACGACAGTTGTTCTTCGACGGTTACCTTTCGATGCGAGGAGAGTCGATCGTGCTGATAACGTGTTTAGTAACCGTCGCTTGCGAGTCGAGTCCGAACGAGTACCTCGTATACAATATTCAGAATCGTAAGAACGAATTAAGAACACAGCAGTAGATTGAACACAGAGATATGAGAGGACTTCGGGCTTCGGTTTGATGCTTCGGAATAATCGGAGTTACAATGAGGGGGGGCCCTTTATTTATAGACTTCAGGGGATGATGAGTTCAACTGGTTCAAGACTCTCCGAAGTTCTGGGTCCGATTCCTTAATAACTTTGACTTCTTTTTGTCTCCGCCAAGCATGTGGTTAGTTTCAAATTTGTCCGATCTCGAAGAATATACGAACTAACGTTAGACGAGACGACAATGATTGTCTTGTTGTTGCGGCTATAGCTTTCTTATCTTCTTACGATCTCCATTAGATTGTATCTAGTCAACACACCATATGCTGGCTAAATTCATGTACATATATGCAATTGTATCTTGCCTTTTGAAATGCGTATTTGCTAGTAAAATATTTAAAATTGATTGCGCACGTAATTACAGGGGAACAAATAACAAACGAATCCTGCATTTGTATTTTCACTTTGCAAAAAGAAAAGGTGCACAACAGAAATTAAATAACCTAGTGCTGTATATGTTGGAATTTATGGGTTTAGTTCGTATAATATTATAAATAAATTCTAGTAAAATAAAAAAAGTCCACTCATACATGGTGAAATATATGAAGTTTAGTACCATATTACTAATTTATATGAGAGGAGACCAATATATAAGGTGGAGTTGGTCTTACCTAGTTGAAGCAAGCAAAAAAAACACATGCTCGCTCGCTTGCCTCGCCACGCCATCGCCTGCCCGCGTGAATGGTCTGGTGATTTCATGTCCGATTGGCTACGGAGCTGCTGCTTCTTTTTGCACTTTAAAACTATGCATACGAATTAAAAAACTGAAAGTTTGAATTGCATTATTTCTTGCGGAACTGTTGCTTCTTTTTGCACCTCAAAACCATGCATACGAATTAGAAACTGAAAGTTTGAATTACACTGTTTCAATGAGGTTTTTATGGCATGCATTGACTGCATTTAAAACAGAGTAATAACATCAGTTTCTTTTACTTGCTGCCGGTTCTATATGAGAGAGAAGTATCCTCTCAGATGTAGAACCGAGAGAGATCTGTATCGTTTTGTTGCACTGTCCTTCTATGTTGTGCAACCTCGGCTTCTCCATCCCTTCTTCGGTATGCACCGACGCGAGGAGAGCAGTGTCTCTGAAGTTGACGTCCCTCGTGATCCTGCACGGATTGGAGCAAGTTAGGTTTTTAGAAAGCGTTCGCGCGACTGCTCACGACTTCCTCCTTCTCTATCATTATCTTTGCATCATCTTATTCACATCAGACTCTACTGCGACCTTCGTCGGAGCGATTATCTATAAGTCGCGGTGATATTATTTGATATGGTTAGACCTTGCTTCCTAGATATTTATCATGCGATGATGTTGATGTCTACTTCTGTTAGTAGTGTTCTTGTTCTAACCTTTGTCTTGTTAGTGTACATATATGAGATAAATATATTTGAGTTAATGATCATGTTACTGTTTATAGTAGCAAATATACCTAGTATATATTCTGCTGTTGATTCAATTATTATTTTTAAAATTATAATAATTACAAAAGTGTGTGTATACCTAAATGTATACATACTATATACTATTTCAATCGTGCAGTATCTGAATAAGCATGTGCTATGGCATTATGAAGAGAAAAACAAGTTCACAATAGGTGAGATGCCACGGAAACAATCACGAGTAAGCGCTGTCCACGAACCAAATCATTGCGTGAAAGCTAGCATTCTTTTTTGTTCCATATCATTGGACGCCACATGGTGTCGTAGAGTGAAACTGGGTGATAATATTAATGAATAATGGATAGCATCATGAAGCTAGTGACCTGTACGCTTCGTATACCATTACAGATAACGATCTGGCAAAAAAGCTATGTTTTTTTAAGAGGAACATAACGATATTAATTGAGTCAAGCATGATTTGATGTCGCTCCTTTTCATAATCTTGTACGGAAAAATCCCCATAATTTCAAACCGTGCCATCTCTGGTGCATGGAGGATCATGGGTGCATGCATACCCAACTTTCAGTTCCAAACCCAACGTACAGAAATGGAGTCAGATAGACTTCAAACAGGTTAAGAATGTCTAGGCAAAACTCCGTGAAGGGTAAATCGATCATGGAAAAATCAAACTAGCTCCACCATGTTACTACTATATACAGCTGTAGCTTGACAGGGACACAGACCCCTAACCACTCTATGTTAATAAAGTTATCTGTATAATTTTTATTTTATTCATATAGTATATTAAAATATTTATACATATTTAATTTACACCACACCACGGGTCTCTTCAAATAGAAATTCGAAGACTCTGTGGCTGGCTACAGCTACGGGCACTTCACACGTGCAGCGATTACATCAGTACGGATACTGGCATTCTGGCGATGCTATCAAAATAGGAAAATAATTAGCAGCTGCCATGTTTTTTTTAAAAAAACTTTTTTCTGCGTGGACGGGTGAAACGAATCTACTTTTTTGACCCTGCCCTATCCCTCCATCGGCAGGATGCTGACAAAGAGGCAGTCTGCTGTGTGAACCCGAGGAGCGAACGGCGAGGAACGTACGAAACCCAACTGATCAGACACTGACAACTGGGAACAACATTAGCCGGGCCCGCGTGTCATACACCTAGAGCTAAACTGCCAGGACAACTGCCATCAGATAGGGGTCGTCTCTCCCCCCCCGACCTACCAGTGGCGCGTAGGCGGTCGCTTTCGGCCGACCGGCCGAGCTCGACTAGAATCACGCGAAGAGAAGAGGCGGGCTGCCCACCGTCGCACGGCACGGCAGGTCCACAGTCACTGACAGGGTGGGGACCGATGCCGGGCGGTCCTCGGCGCTGGACCTGTGGCCCACGTCCCGGCCCTCGGGCCCGGTTTTGACGCGCCTAGAAAGGCCACGTTAGCAATATTCCACTGGGTTAGTGGCTACGCGTTAATGCTTTGATTTTAGCTGCAAATTACGTAAAAGCCCCTTGTTTTTGCTTTATTGGTTTGTTCAGTCTCGTTTGTCCGGTCCAACGTTCACGAATTTCCTTTTTCTGTATTAGCGTATTTTCACCTCGAATTTATGAGAGTGATCGTCACCGAATTTTATTTACAAAAATGATCCCTTTCCGTGCAGTGGTTGTGTGGCAGGCCCTCCCCGCCCGCCACATCGCGCCCACCGCACGGCCACCGTGCGGTGGGCTCCTCCATATAATCGCCTCCCACACAGCCACCGTGCGTACCCTCCCCTCCGCACGGCCCTCCCTCCTGCACAACCGTGCGTCTTCCTCTCCGCCAGCTGTCGTTTGGAAGATGCTCTGAAGCATAGGTCCCTCCCCTTAATTCCATAGCGCGACATCTTCTGTCACATCCATCGCTTTCGTCACTTTATTCCCCATCGTTGTCACTTAACATCGCTGTCTGAGGCATATATGCAAAATTTAATTAAGGCTGATTCTTTCCCGCAGCAGCTATGAATTAGAGAGCGGGCAAGTACGATTTTATTTCATAGTCGCTCGCTATTTTGCTCGTTCTCTTACCCTATCGATTATATTTTTTATGACATTTCAATGTTATTAACCGTCGTCATTCGCAGGTAATTTATATCTCCATCGTTTTTTCATCGTTCATAAATTCTTTATTAACTGCGTACTTGAGTAATTGTGATTTTCTAGGCGCACCTATTATAGGCGTTCTGAAATGATTAGTTTAATCTAGAGCCCTGCTTAATATTAAATAATTGGTTTAATCTTAAAATTGTAATTAGGGTCATTTAGAAAATAAAACAAATCTTGAGGTAAGGAGTTCAACTACTTGTAGTTTGAATTGTTTGTATGGTCATTCTAGCTATCATGTCGATAGTACAAATGTAGAAGTGACAATTGGGATTAGAATATAAGATTGTAGGGTTTAAGTATTGCAAAATCTTAATTAGTCCAACCTTAAGTGCAAACATTTCTTCCTACCATATTTTGTTGCAGAAATTAGTTTTAACCCTAGTTAATTTAGTCATAACTAATAAAGCATGTTTAAATAGTTGAATTTAATTTTGTATTAGTAAACAAGTGTACATTAATTTGTAGTGTTCATTTGGTCGTTATTTTTAACTTGCAGTATTTTATTGTCATTATCAATTTTGTACGAGTAAATTAGTGTACATTTGGTCCTAATTTTTAATTTTCCATATTTTATGGTCATTACCAACTTTCTCACTAATATTTCCTCTTTTCCATCTGTTGCAAGCTGTCTCTACCAGCGCTTCTGGAACACTTCTACGACGAGGATCACCGGTGCAAGCTATGGATCGCTGGTGACGCGGATGACCCTCTGCCTCTGCTGCTTCGGTCGGGGAGGGATTATTGGGAGCTGGACTATCGCTACATCTCGATCCTCCGGGACACGGGCTTGTTGCCTCTTGTGAGGATGGTCTCTGTCGGACGCTAGCCTGCTGTCGGCACTTGTCGACAGGTGGAGGTCTGAGACGTACACTTTCCACTTTCGGTGGGGTAAGATGATGGTCACTCTGCAGGACATTTCATTCTTGACCAGTCTCCCGATCCGGGGTGAGCCACTTATTCCGGGCCCTCCGCCTGCGGACTAGAAGGCCATGCTAGAGCATCGGTTTAGCCAACTTTGTCCGGCGCAGCGTGGTGTCCTCGGACTTTCTTTGAGGCACTTTAGTCAATGCCGTAGGGTGCACCTAACAAGGTCGTTAGGACACACCTCGTTGCTTACCTTCTTCAGTTCTTTGGTTGGGTCATATTTCCAACCACAAAGGGCGATTGGTGCTGCCCCAGCTTCGTCTGCGTAGCCGAGTCTTTGGTTAACGCACATATTGGGTCGATGCCTCAGTATAGCTGGGGATCAGTTGTCCTTTACGCCACATATCAGGGGTTATGTGATACTTCATGGCGTGGCACCAGTGGTACCCCATCCTGGCCGTTTGCTATGTGCTTTTTTGCAACTGTGGAGTTAGGAGAACTTCCCTGTTGGGCGGTCGTCCGTCGAGAGAGCGGTGCAACCGTACGCCGTTCCAAACGACTAGATGGACGGGCCCATCATGGGTTTACGGTAGACTGTTGCCCGTCTACGCTGGGCCAAGGACAGACTGACGAGGTGCTACTCATTGTTCCACAATGAGTTCGAGTCGTTGCACGAAAGCGATATTATATGGACTACGTGTGTCGTAGCAAAAAACGAGTTATACAGTAAGAGAAGGGGAGACCCTAGACAAGCCTAGAAGGGCTCCGGGGATCCTCAGGAGAGGGGACTAGCCAGTGACAAGAACGAGATGACTGTTACTACTCCGGGGAGTTCGTGTTGATGATTTTTTTTTCTCCCCCTACAGGAGGGGGGTGGCCCCCTATTTATAGTCCTTTGTGAGAGGGTCTTGTACATTACCCTTTTAACCCTATGATAATACTATGCGCGTAGGGGCTGCAGAGACATTCCCCCTACGCCTAGGCCTTGCTCCATGGTGGGCGCTCCTGGGCCTGGTCCATCCTTTTAGTGCCTCCGGTCCAGGATTGCTAGCAAGGGCTTTGGGTTCCACTCGGAGGCGGCCAGGAGGTCCTGCTGCTCTGGGCCTTGCGGGGGCTCCGGGGACCCCTCGGGGGGCTTCGGGTCCACTCTGGAGGTGGCCCAGAGGTCTTGCTGCTCCGGGGATCGCGGGGACCCTTCGGGGAGGCTTCAGGTCCACCCCGGAGGTGGCCTGGAGGTCCTGCTGCTCCGGGCCTCGCGGGGCTCCGGGCATCCTTCGGGGGGGGGGCTTCGGGTCCACTCCGGAGTTGGCCCGGAGGTCCTGCTGCTCCGGGGATAGCAGAGACCCTTCAGGGAGGCTTCGGGTCCACCCCGGAGGTGGCCCAGAGGTCCTGCTGCTCCGAGCCTCGCGGGGCTCTACCCCGGGGTCTGTCACCCGGGTTTTGACGATTGCTTCGCCTGGGCGTTGTGGCCGGTGGGGCCGCCCCTACGACAACGTGGAATCTAGAGTTTGTGCACATGGTAGCGTCGCACGGATTGTCCGTGCAATGCATCCAGGACGCAGAACTGTGGATGACGACCTGCCACCTAGTGTTCGCACATATGGTGGAGCCTTACGCACCGCAGCGCGTAATGTGACAGTTTGGTGTGCACCAGGTCGTGCCCACCAAATGGCGGCTCCTGCCGCCAGCCGTACACCTGTGAGTCAAACTTCATTCGAGTAATATTTACACTTCTTATGCCTTCTTTTCTAATATCAATCCTTCCTGAAATGCAGACAATCGAGGGCGGGTTAGCATAATCAAGATTGACGCCTAGTCCAGAACGAGTGGATTATGGCATGGACGGAGAGGGTGCACTTGGAGGTCTTGCATGAGCAGTGTCCGTACGACATTCGGACGTACGGTGTGCACATAGACTGGTACGTTACACGGTCGTGTGTAAGACTCACCCTTATTCAACCGGAGTGCTCGGTGCAGGTCACACACCAGTAGAGCCTTCGTCGCTCGTTCGATTGTCACAGCGCTTTGCGGCGCGACGACGCCGTAAGACACTTACAATCTATGGTTGTTTCATTGATGATATTTGTACTCTTCGTTAATGAACCTGTTATGTATGTCACTACAGTTGGAGCGGGTGTAGCGCATTACAAGTGCATCGATGTCCGCCATCCGTAGCCTAGACACAACACCGGCGGGGATGCTAAAAACTTTAAAGTACATCTTAGCATAATCGAAGAAGATAATAAGGAACTTGAGCTATGGTCATTCAACGGATGACCTCCTGTGCATTTGGCACCAAGGGGGGCATGGTCACCCGCTAGGTCACCACGACCTAGCGAGTCTGGCTGACGTCGTAGCGTTCCCCGTCGGTCATCCACAGGCCAGATCGGCGGGGAGGTAAGTTATGTACAAATCTACGTTCTATTTTTTGATTATGCCTTACGTTCCGCTAACATCATGTCGTTCTCTCGTCGCAGGTCCATCGGGATGTATCACTTCTACTGTCCATGTTCGGTACACAGACTAGCGCCCCCATTGGTCATCTGCACTGCACATCCGAGATGTACGAGATTCTCAGTTTACGTCCGGAGTGTTTATTTGTACTAACATCATTCCGTCTTGCAACCTTTAGTTGTCCGTGGAGGCTTGGAATAGTTCACGTCGACTGAGGATGACGATACGGGCCTCGCAGCTCCTACCAGGGAGCAGTACACGCCGTTAGGGTTTGGACCATGGCAGCCAGGGTTTGGAGCATACGCAGGGCAGAGCTCCTCTGGTTGGGTGACACACCATACATCCAAGGTCATAACTCATCCGCACAACCGAAGTTGCAGGCATCGTACATTGGGGCGGACAACCCATGAGTGAATTTATAGAGTCCGTCATTCATGAATTCTTCGGAGATGACCCCCTAGGTCAGCATGCCTCGTCAGGGCAACATGTACGCTTACCAGACTTTGCTCGGCCAGACTCAGCCTACTGGTGCACCTCTGCCCCGTTCAATGGTCTCCATACCCCCTTCGATTCGACACACGCTCTCTAGACCGGCTCACGTATCTCACAGGATATGCCCGATGCAAAACATCCAGGCGCACACAGAGGCAGTTGCAACGAGCAGAGGGTAGTGGCTTAGACGAGTGAGCCATATTGTATCCCGTGTTATACGATTATGTTTTGGTATATTTGTTTTCATATTTTGTTTTGCTATATTTGTACACGTATTTTGGTTGTTATATGTGTACTCCTGCGCCATATTGTATATCGACATTTTCCAATGGAGTTGCAATGTATCTTTTTTCCATACATTCGAAGTCACATGAAATCATGAAACCCTAATTTCCGAAACCTAAAATATAAATTTTCGAGATCTAAATCCCTAATTTTTTAGATAATTTCAGACCACATATAAAATTGTCGAAACATTACACAATCAATTCCACTGTGTGAGGAGACTTCAAAACAAAATTCATAATCTTTATAGCTCATTTTGTACATATACAAATTCCTACGAACTGTACACTTATATGAAATTGCGAAAAAATTTAGGAACGAATAAAATTATAAACAAATTACACAAACAAGTACGCTGTGTCGGGAGGCTCCACAGAAAATTTTATAATTTTCTAAAATCATTTGCTATATTTTTAAAATTCCTACAAACAACGTTAATGCCCTAATTTGAGGAGTGCTGAAGCCCTAATTTGGGGAGTGTTGAAGCCCTAATTTGGGAGGAGAGGGAAACAACGACCCACTGCACGGTGGCCGTGTGGCAGGAGGGCACATGGCAGGTCGGAAGGGCCTGCCGCATGGTGGCCATGCAGTAGGGGGTCATTTTTACAAAAAAAATAAATAAATCCGAAGATGGTCACTCTTATAAATACAGGGGCGAAAATGCATCACACAACCAAAAATTCCACGGTGCACCTACAAACTTACAATACATAAAACATGCACAAAGCATGTAAAACATACACAAAGCACGTAAGAAAAGGAACATGATCTTGAAAATTAACCTACAAACTTACAATACATAAAACATACACAAAGCACATAAGAAAAGGAATACTATCACAATACGGTATTTGCCATCTGAAAGTGCTCGTATACTCATTGCTTAGCCTAAGCCCATATACGATGGTATAGACAACTGTTGTCTATAGTATCCATCTATATCATCTATAGATAACACTAAAGATAATTTCTACAATGAGTTATCTTTTTTACATGTCTCTGTAAATAATTTCTCCATGCACAATGTGTTTTATTTCTCGTATTACAGTCGACTATTACACGAGAGACGACTTAATTCTCTATACTTTCTCTCTCTTCTCCACATCAATGTCCAGATAACTATCAGACGCACAAATACAACAACACAAGGGCAAATACGTAAATCCACACCCCCCATTTTCCCACCGAAAGCCCATTAAAATACTCACAGAAAAGTACAATTTTCTTCTCTCTCTCTCCGAGTCCGCTCCGATGCCGTTGCCTGTCGCCTCCTCCTCCTCTTAAATTTCTCCGGCCTCCCCGAACCAAACCCTAACGCTCCCCAATCGCATCGAGCACCCCGGAATCCACCCAGCTCCAGCCGGATTCGCCGGGGTGCCGACCAATTCGGCGGTTTCTTGGGCCAACTAATTCGGGGGTGTGTTCTTGTGTCATGCTCGCCTGATCGCGTCCTGCCGATGGGGATGACGGGGGCCGCCAATGGCGGTGCCGGGGGCGGGCGCGGCGAATACGTGAGGATCCCGGAGGAGGTGGAGGTGGTCAAGGAGGCGGTGAGGGTGGAGTGCCCGAGGGTGCTTCGGTGGCGCGCGATCCGGTGGTGGGCGCAGGTCGCAGTGCTCGGGATCTTCCTCGCCGGCGCCGCCGCGGCCGCCGTCGTGTTCTTGGGGCCCCTCGTCATTAAAAAGGTGCGTACTTTCCGTGTTCCTCTCTGAGGGGTTTCTTGCGACGCGGATTACGCGGAAATTCGTCACGGATGCTAGATCTTTCGTTCTTTCTTGCCTGCGACCCGATTTGTGTTAAAAAGTTTGCATATTTCCTCTCCTATGTGTTTACTATTGGTATTCACTCATATTTGTTGGTGTTTTTGGTTTTTTGTTATTTAATTCTTTCAATTGTATAATCTGATAAATATTTTCCCTGGTTTATTGTCATGGCCCCCGTTCTGGCTAGTTGAAAAGGAATAAGTTCGATGCGTAATTGTTTTTTTGCCATTATATGGACTTGAGGAACATGCTGTTGCGGTTGGTGTTTTTAGCTTGGCCTGTTAGTTCTATATATTATAGTGTGTTCCAGGATCTGAATTAATGGCAGAATATGGAGTGTCGATATATTTTCTCAAAACTCATGGAGATGGCTGGATCAAATGGGGATGTTGTTGTTGAGTGAACGGATTAAGTATCGGGCCCATGTGCAATATCGGAAAAATGCTTTGCCAATGGACGAAGGTTTTCATCTAATACCAGCCAATGCTTGTCGTTGGTACGCAGGCCCCGCGTAGTGACCCAACATGTGGGGTCTGCACGCTTGGTGCTTGGGTGGTGTAGGTGCTTTCACTAAAAGTTGGACGGGTAGGAATAATCTCAGGAGGAAATTGGTTCCTGATATTTTGGTCATTGAGATGCTGAACTGTTAATCTCGACAGCGCGGAAAAGCATGTTTATAATTTTCTCGGTAAACCTTTAATCAAACCAATCTACCTCTTCCAAAAGCATACCTACAATAGCACATGGAATGGACGCCCATAAGAAGTACAGTTTGTGCTGGCGTTTGGGGCCTGGACCCGCTTGCTGGTGTTACTTGAAAGCAAACTCTGTTGGCAAATATGTTTTATTTCCATGCTCCTGTTCTGGGCTAGTTCAGGAGGAATATATTAGATGTTTAGTTTAATTTTGCCATTACTAGTTTAATGCTCGTGCATTGCTACGTGTAAAATAAAAAAGTCATCTACTCAGCAAGTAAAGTTGTTGTCACTGGGCTTTGACTGCACCACGCTCTCGGCTCCGCCGCAGCGCTTGGTTGAGCTCTGCCCCTACACGTTTTGCCTCCTCTGCCAAGCTTGCCTTACACGCCCTCGGTTCTGCTATCAAGGTTAGTCGGTTTTCTTTTTTGTTCGGTAAAAACAAAAACAAAAAACAATTATGTATGATTGGGTTAAAGAAAACATCGAGATTCAACAGAATATTGATGCGTGAGGAGTTGCCGTGATCGTGGGAGATACGCGCGGCATATCTTGATATTAATTGGCATCTCTGGCTATTTGAGAAGATGACCCCTGAGGAAATTGAGGCTGCAAGAAAGGCAGTTATTGAGACTACTTCCCGCTAGTAACTCAAGGTGACATAAGAAGCATGTTACAAGATCTATTCGTGACAGGTATGATAGGTCTGAGGATTGGTGCAGGGTCATCTGACTTAAAGCTGAAGCTGATGCCAAATGATGTAAAATAGGAAGGAAATAAGAATTACCTGAGTTGGTCTAGAAGGGCCCGGCTAATTCTGAGGACAAAGGAGGTGGAACACTACCTGCAGGAGACTTGTGTTGAGTTTGCAGACAAGACGAGCATTGATTGGAGGATGTGGAACACCACCAATTCTGTGGTGGTAGCTTGGTTGCTAACTTCGATGTCTCCATCCATCGCTCGGATGGTGGAGATGATACAGAGTGCACCGGCAATATGGAAGACGCTAAGCAATATGTACTCCGGGGCAGGAAATGTGATGATGGTGGTAGTCCAAGGCAAGGTGGAGGCCACAAGCAGAGGGAAGACCGTCCAGAGTATGCTAGTGAATGCAACAACTTGGGCGATTTAGATCATTATGATCCACTGCAGTTGACATGTCTTTGGTGATATTGAAATTTGGTAGGGTATGGCTGCAACGCAGACGAGTTACACACTTTCTGAAGGGACTAAATCCAAAGTTTGAGAGTAGAAGGGCTGCCATGTTTCACTTGGCAAATTTGCCTACAATAGAAGAGGCTATTTCAGCTATGGTGCAGGAGGAAGTTCGACTCGAGTAATGGGGGATAACAACCCGGTCAGATCCGCATACGCCACACCTGATGATAGAGAGTGCTACAACTGTGGGATGAGAGGACATTTGATCCGTGCTTGTCCCTCTCCACAGTATGGAGGTCGAGGTGGAGGTCGTGGTGGTCGTGGAGGCTGAGGTGGAGATCGTGGTGGTCGTGGAGGACGAGGAAGGGGCTGAGTTGGCCCCAGAGCTAATATAGCCCAAACAGACGAGAACACATCTATTACTCTGACAAGCGAGCAAGCTATGCGGTGGGAAAAGTGGCAGAGGGGAAAGGCATTGGAGACTTCTCATGATTCCATCTCCTTTGGCAACGTTGCAAACTACGCCCGTGGTGAAGGTATTAGACACATGCACTTGCATCCACATATAAGCACTCTCATATTGATTGGGTCATAGATTCAGGGGCATCCAAGCATGTCACAGGTTCACATAGTGCTTTCGCATCTTACACCCCATATACTCATTCTGAAACGGTCCAAACAGCAGATGGAACCTCCCAGCTTATTCAGGGTGTTGGATCTGTGGAGTGTACACCATCCATTACTCTGTTCACCGTTTTGCATGTTCCCTCCTTTCCAGTCAACCTTCTTTCAGTCAATTCTATCATTGACCAATTCAAATGCACTATCACATTTGATGAGGATTTGTGTTTATTACAGGAGAAGAGAACTGAGAAGAGGATTGGGACTGGAATAAGGCGTAATGGGTTGTGGTACATTGATCAGGTTGATGCGGCATTGGCTGTGGCTGTAGGAGGAATTGAGGGAGAAGTCTTATTACATCATCGTTGCATGGGACATCTATCATTTGAGAATTTAAGTCGGTTGTACCCTGATTTATTCAAAAAGGTAGACAAGAGTAAACTTGTGTGTGATGCTTGTGAGTTTGGAAAGCATACACGGTCTACGTATAGTAGCATTGGTCTTAGGAGTCATGAACCTTTTATATTAATACATTCGGATGTTTGAGGTCCGTGCTCAGTTACTTCTGTGAGTGGTTTTAAGTGGTTTGTCACATTCATTGATTGCTATACTCGTATGACTTGAATTTATATGATGAAGCACAAGAGCGAGGTCCTTCGATGTTTTCAGGATTTCCATAGGATGGTCGCTACTCAGTTTGATGCAAAAGTTCGGATTTTTCGATCAGATAATGGAACTGAGTATGTTAATAATGAGTTTGCAATATATCTCTCAGAAGAAGGGATACTTCATCAGACTACTTGTCCAGGAACTCCATCTCAGAATGGAGTGGCGGAAAGGAAGAATCGACACTTGTTAGAGGTAGCACGTTCACTCATGTTTCAGATGAATGTGCCAAAGGGATTATGGAGCGAGGCAGTAATGACGGTAGTATATCTCATCAATCGCATGCCGTCTCGAATATTTGGGATGAAGTCTCCAACAGAACTTCTTTTGGGTCAGCGGGAGTTCAAGGTGCCTCCCAAGGTGTTTGGTTGTGTGTGCTTTGTACGAGACCATCGACCAGCGGTTGGCAAGCTGGATCCACATGCATTGAAATGTATCTTCATAGGCTATTCATCAAGTCAGAAGGGCTATAGATGCTGGAACCCAGTTGAACGGAAATTATTTGTGAGTATGGATGTGACATTTCGGGAGTTAGAACCTTACTACACGAATGGAAGTAATCTTGATCAGTTTTTGGAGTTCTCTCCTATCATTGAGGATGAAAGTCGAGAGGGGGAGAACAAGGAGAATGATAGTCAACGAGAAGAAGTTATAGTGGGGACAATTCCGTACCCAAATCTAACAGAATATGTGAGATGTGTAGCCAAAAAAGATTTAAAGTTTATCGTGAAGGCGCTTGGGAAGCAGGGGAAACCAGAGACAAGCGATCGGACTGAGCCAACAATGGTGGAGCTTTCTGAACAGCCGGCATTGCCACAACCAGAACAACCTTTTGAGCAGCCAGCCTGGCCGATTGATCCAGTCCCAAATCCCTTCTCGGGTCTCTCTCCATCAAGTTCCCTGCCTCCCCTTGGGGCAAGTGGTAATATTGATTCTAATCACTCCCATCTGGAGTTACCACTTGCACAACGTAGGGAAACTAGAGCTAATGCAGGAAAGCCTCCAGTCCGGTATGGCTTTGAGCATGATATTGCAAATTTCATCTCATATTCCCATATTTCACCTGCATACAAAGCATTCATTGCATCTCTTCAGACTATGCATGTTTCGAAGGATTGGCGAAATGCTAAGCAGGATCCTAAGTGGAAGGATGCCATGAAGGAGGAACTTAGTGCACTTCAGAAGAACAAGACATTGGATCTTGTTCCACTTCCAGCAGGAAAAAGAGCAGTAGGATGCAAATGAGTGTTTACAATTAAGCAAACTCCTGAAGGCAAGATAGAGAGATACAAGGCACGGTTGGTTGCAAAAGGTTATAGTCAAACATATGGGATAGACTATGATGAGACCTTTGCACCGGTGGCGAAAATGAGTACGGTAAGAACATTGATTTCCTGTGCAACTAACTTCGAATGGTCTCTACATCAGTTGGATGTGAAGAATGCTTTTTTACATGGTGATTTACAAGAAGAGGTATACATGGAGATTCCTCCAGGCTTTGAAAACAGGCAGACTGAGAGGAAGGTATGTAAACTCAAGAAATCTTTATACGGTCTGAAGCAGTCTCCAAGGGTGTGGTTTGATAGATTCAGGTGGGCAGTCTGTAGTATGGGCTATTCTCAGTGCAATGGAGATCATACTGTGTTTTATAGGCATAGAGGATCACATATCATTATATTAGCAGTCTATGTTGATGATATTGTGATTACTGGAGATGATGCTGAGGAAATCAAGTCCTTAAAGAAGAGATTGGGAGAAGCATTTGAGGTGAAAGATCTTGGACCTCTCCGATACTTTCTTGGGATTGAGATTGCCCGTTGTTCGAATGGTATAGTTCTCTCCCAGAGAAAGTATGCTCTTGATCTTCTGGCAGAAACAGGTATGCTTGGGTGTCGCCCTATTGCTTCACTTATTGATAGGAATCACAAGCTATGTGCTGAGTCAGGAGATCCAGTTGACAAGGAAGCTTATCAAAGGTTTGTTGGACGTCTTATCTATTTGTGTCATACAAGACCTGATATTTCATATACAGTGAGTGTGGTTAGTCGATATATGCATGATCCTAGAACAGGATACATGGATGTTGTTTATCGAATCCTACGGTATTTGAAGAATAGCCCCGGAAAGGGCCTTTGGTTCAGGAAAAATCAACATCTGAATGTGGAAGGGTATTGTGAGTACAGAGCAATGGCACTGAGTGTGAGTGAAATGATATGGATGAAGGGTTTATTGTCCGAGCTTCGAATATGGAGGAATAATATCTTAGTATTGCATTGTGACAATAAATCTGTAATCAACATTGCTAACAACCCAGTTCAGTATGATCGTACCAAGCACGTTGAGATTGATAGATTCTTCATTAAGGAGAAACTCGATGGTAGAATATTGAAGTTGGAGTATGTCATGTCTGGTGAACAGTTGGCTGACTGTTTTACTAAATGATTAGGTCCGAGTGAGGGTTATACAATATGTAACAAGATGAGCATGATTGATATTTTCAGCCCATTTTGAGGGTGAGTGTTGGAGAGTTTGTGTTTGAGTTAGATAACTCTTTGTATAAGAAACGGACTAGATTTGTTGAGACTATAAATAAATAAGGTGTGGGATCCTACGGGATACACACAACAATTAGACCCAAAAACAACAAACTTTCAGTAGTAATTTGTTCGTTACAGGATGAACTTTTGTTAGAGATTTTTTGGGGTGGAGGAATGTAAGAGGGAGGTGGGAGGGGGTGTAGAACTTACTGCGACTCACCAACTTATTCTTTTAAGTAGCAGAGATACTTGGGCTGGATGACGAGGTTGTTGCCGTTGGTGATTAGCTGCCTGGTTTATCTTTATTATATGTGTTTAAGGATCTCCACTCATAGCAGAATGGAATATTTTGAGATCCCTTCATGAAATCAGTTTTGGAGATGGCTGGATTGGATGGGGATGTCTGTTGAATGAGCGAATTAAGCCAAGTTTTTCACTTAATGACAGCCAGTGGCTGTGGTTGTGACATAGACACGGGTCAACAAGTTGGGTCTCATGCCTGGTGCTTTGTTGGTGTAGGTGCTCTTACTGAAAGGTGAATTGATAGGAATAATCTGACAATGCTATTGGTTCTTGATATTTTTGTTATCAAGAAGTTAGTTGTTCTAAACATCATGGAGAGAATATGTTTACGACTCTATCCATAAGGACAATAACCTCTAATTAAATCCACCAATCCCTTCCAAAAGTTTATAACATAAGGTTAGGTCAGATAAACAGCATATGTACAACAGCACATGGAGGATCACATATAAGTACTCAAACTATGTGGCAAGTATTTTCCGCAGAAGTTACTGATCATAAGCACATTGCTAAACTGCTTGTTCCACTCTGACATCTCGGGCTGAATCAACCTGAAACGTACCAACTTTTACACAGTTGCAAAGGCCGATTAACACCTAGTCGCATCATAATCTGTAACAATTTCAGCGCCGTGATTTTTTGGCCCTCTTGAATAGACTGGTTACTTATGTTTCTGCTGCTTTTGATGCGGAGATATCCTGAAAGTCTGCTTTTGGTTTCTTGCTGACCTTGTTTTGCATGTTGCTGTCATTGACAGGTGGTTGCGCCAATTATTTACTGGGAGTCAACAACTTTCAGCAGATCAGTTATTGCTCTAATATGTTTTGGCGCAATCGCTTTTTTCCCAAGTGTATTGCTACCTTCTTCTCCCTTCATGTGGATTGCGGGGATGACCTTTGGATATTTCTATGGCTTTTTGATAATTACAGCAGCGATGGGCATAGGCATGTCATTGCCATTTTTTATAGGGTCCGTATTTCATTCTGGAATACATGTGAGTCTCTTTTACTGCGTTCTATCCAAATAGTATATAAAACCAGTTAGCGAGTTTCTTGTTTTTTAAGATTGTGATTGATGGTTGTCCTGCAGAGATGGTTGGAAAAGTGGCCGAAGAGAGCGACTTTCGTTAGACTGGCTGGTGAAGGAGATTGGTTCCATCAATTTAGGGCAGTTGCTTTACTTAGGATTTCTCCATTTCCATACATAGTTTTTAACTATGCTTCTGTGGCTACAAATGTCAAATATGGTCCATATATAGTTGGTTCAATGGCTGGAACTGTACATGAAACCTTCCTTGCAATATACAGGTTTGTATCTCTTGCATGACTCCTTTTTTCTTTTGATGCTACGAGCCTTCAATTGTTATCATCCTGCCTGCCTTATTCAGTTATTCCTGCTTTTGCATGGAGCATGCCTGGTAGCCATTCAGGTGTATTGGTGTGGTTAGAAAATCCATCTGTAACACATACATATTGCAACAATTTACAGCACACAAATCAAGATATTGATTTTATTGCTTTTTTTACATAATAGCATTTTTTGTGCAGTCATAATTTTTTCTTTTATGCCATTGTCAGTAGCTGTTGAATGAGACTTGATATCTTTGGTTTGACAATTTGCTGCATGTTCTATAACTGGCATGCCCTTATTTAGGGCATGTTTTTGAACATTAAAATTTTTATTTGAAGTTGATGCAGCTGCATGCATGAAACTGGAATCATAATACATGTTATTCCTTTCTCTTTCAAATCTAAGCATAGACTTACTAGTTTCTACATCACGTATGAGCTTCTGTCAAGACAAAATCTACTTTGGGAGTTTTGTGCAACTTGGTTAGGAAGAACATATAAACTTGGTCTGCACCCAGCAGAAGTACGGCAAGCCATCTTTCAATTAGTTCTAATCTTTCAGGCAGGACATTTAGTTCTAGTCTTTAAGGCAGCACAATTCATTGCTTGAGCCTACAGAGCCTGATTTTCCACCTGGATTCTGGGTTTTCTGGTCTTGATGGGGATATCAGATTTGTATTTGAAGCATTATATGTGAAAACAAAAGTACTTGCGCTAATGATTTTAGCACCTCCAGAATTTATGTATCACGTTCTGTACATTTAGACATGCCCTGTTCATTATCTAGTGTCATAGGGAGAAATTAACTATTATCTAGTGTCATCGGGAGAAATTAACTTTTATCTATTTTGTGAGAACAGCGGGATACTTCTTCAAAGCTTGGCTGTAGCAACTAGCCAAGGGTCTTTCTTATCAGTGGAACAGATAATATACAATGGAATTGGCTTTTCAGTGGCTGCAGTTTCTACTGCTGCAATAACTATTTATGCAAAGAAAGCGCTTCAAAAACTTCAAACAGAGGATGAGCTGTGTTGAGCACAGAAGATCTGTGCTCCGGATCAACTCTTGATGCTCGTTTCCCTTCAGGTGTACTATATACTGTTGTTACTAATCTGGTTTATAGTGCACTACCTGACTACATTCATCTGAGAAAGGGTGCTGCAACAACTGTAAAGAAAATAGAAAACCAGAAACCCTTCCCTTTTTTCTTCTTTTTGTTTTCTGTAGAGAGAGAATTGCCAACTATCAACTTCATCAGTGTATTGAACCAAGGTCTGTGCAATGTAAATTCGTAAGCTGCTGCTTTCTCAAGTGCGAACATTCTGTTTGTTTTGATTCTTAAAGGTGTTTATAAGTAGAACAAACAAATGTGCATTGTTGGATGATATCCATAGCATCTCAGGTCTGCTGTACGATTCGGGGTGTTATACCGTTACGTCATCTAGAGTTTTCTGAGTGCATCTATTTGTTTTGTTTTTTTTTGTCAAAATGAGGAGCTAAGATTTGTACAATAGTAGCCTGTCATTGTAATCTGGGCCTAGGTCTAGTTTGCAATTTTCAGCGCTAAAACCTGACAGATGGTTAGCAAATTTGCAAACTAAAATTCAGGCATTCAAAGAATAATGCTATAATGTTACTAAAAAGCACTAGCGAATCCAAATAGTTAGATACCAGAAGTACATGTTAGAACGTGCCAAACGGAGCCTAAATCCATTCTATTGTGCCAAACGGAGCTTAAATCTTTACTAGTGCATTCATCATGGCAGTGTGGAATCGTGTATAGATGGGAGGCAGCCTGGTGGGGGCGAGGAGAGGCAGAATAGTTGTGTACAGAAGGGAGGCAAACCTCGTAGGAGCGAAAGGACGCAAAATAGGGACAACAGGGGAATTCAAATAGTCTATTGGTAGTGTTTGGTTGGAGGATATGGCAAAATAGGGATAGTAGGAGAATCCAAATAGTCTATTGGTAGTATTTAGTTGGGGGATGTGGCAAAATAAAGATAGTAGGGAACCCAAATAGTCTACTGGTAGTGTTTGTTTGTTTGTTTTTTTTGGAGAGGGGGCAAGCAAGGTGTTCAGTTCAGGGATGTGGTTGCATTCATTATGCAGTGTGCAGTCGCGTGAAGGAACACAATCTCATAGGGGTGGTTGGGCGATGTGGCCGCATTCATCAAGACTGTGTGGAATCGTGTGGAGAAGGGAGACATTAGTAGGAGCAAGAAGAGGCAAAATAATTGTGTGAAGGATAAGACAAAAAACCTCAAACTAGGGATAGTAAGTGTAACATCCTAATTTTTATTATTATTTTTAAAAACCTTTTTGACTAGTTTAGCTCTCTTGAAAATTTCATCAAAATTTATTGAATTTAATAAAGCTTAAATGAGACTTTTAAAGTCAAAACAATTTAATGTGATTAATCTAAACATCAATTAATTCTAAAATTATTTTATTGGAGTTCTTTGTGTTTGGAAATATTTTCTAGATTTTTCTGGAATTTTCCTGAGTTCATTTGCTATTTTAAATTGCCATTTGGATTTTCTTTACTTTCTAAAATAGAAAAACTAATTAAAATTCAGGAATTCCAAATGGGATGCTTTCCTATTTTCGCGGCCCATTTCTTTTGCCCCAACCTAGTCCATCCGACCCAATCCCGCTGCCTCAGCCCAACCTACCTCCTTCTCCCTCTCCCGCCCGTGCCATCCTTGGTTCCACCCGCCTACGCCACATGTGCCATAAGCGACGCAAATCCTCCTGAGCCACAACCGCTGACAAGTAGGCCCGCTATGTGTTACTGTTCATCATCTTCGCTGAGCACGAGCTGGACTCCACCGCCGTCTCGCACTCAGACTCTCTCGTTGCCCTGCCACTCCAGGCTATAAAAGCCCTCGACGTCCGCATCAAACCCATCGCCTTAGCCTCCGCCACCAATCCCCTGAATCCTCAAGCCCTAGATCACCACTGTTGCACTGGATTTGGAGATCTAACCCTAGCGCCGTCGCCTCAGAATTTCTTCAATTCCGCCGTCACTGATGAGCTCCTGTCATCATCTACAGTGTCAGAATTGCCTTGGCGTATTCTACCCTGTGTGATCACCATCTTCGTCGAAGGAAGCCCGTAGCGCCGTTGAGGCCGCGCCGCTGCTCTGCCTCACCGTCACCGCCGTGTTCCAGTTGCCGCCGGTAACAATTGGGTCCCGTGCGCCACCCGTTGCATCGCTCGAGCCTTAGGAACCCAGTGCGCGCGTCCAAGTTCTCGCCGGAGCACCCCACCGCCGTCCAGCCGTTGACCCGAGCCTTCATCGTTGCCCTCACCGCTGTTGTAACATCCCAAATTTGGAGTGTTTTTTGACGCATTTAAAAATAAAAATTTAATTTTTCTTGGTTAAGTCAAACTTAATTTGAATTTTTAAAAATTAAAATAATTTAATGTGATTAATCTAAACTTCAAGTAAATTCAAAACTATTTTATTTGGATTCCTTGAGTTCCAGAGTATTTTATGTAATTTTCTAGGAATTTTTGGAGTTTATTTGCTATTTATTTGAGATCAATTTTCTTTAATTCAATTTCTAAAATTCAGAAATTCAATTTTCTGGATTTCTTTTCCCTTTCTTTGTCTAGCTCTCCTTTCTTCCCCGGCCCAACTACCTTAGCTCGGCCGGCTTCTCCTTTTCCTCCCGCACGCCAGCTCGGTCCATAGCGCAGCCCAGTCGTGCCTTCCTCCTCCTCCTCCTCTCTCTCTGCCGCAGGTGTCCAAGCAAGGTGTTTAGTTCAGGGATGTGGTTGCATTCATTGTGCAGTCGCGTGAAGGAACACAATCTCATAGGGGTGGTTGGGCGATGTGGCCGCATTCATCAAGGCTGTGTGGAATCGTGTGGAGAAGGGAGACATATTAGTAGGAGCAAGAAGATGCAAAATAATTGTGTGAAGGATAAGGCAAAAAACCTCAAACTAGGGATAGTAAGCGTAACATCCTAATTTTTGTTTTAAAAAAAACCTTTTTGACTAGTTTAGCTCTCTTGAAAATTTCATCAAAATTTATTGAATTTAATAAAGCTTAAATGAGACTTTTAAAGTCAAAACAATTTAATGTGATTAATCTAAACATCAATTAATTCTAAAATTATTTTATTGGAGTTCTTTGTGCTTGGAAGTATTTTCTAGATTTTTCTGGAATTTTTCTGAGTTCATTTGCTATTTTAAATTGCCATTTGGATTTTCTTTACTTTCTAAATGTCCTCACCACTGCGCATGCGTCATCCTCTTCACCTTGTCGCCCTCTTCCCGTTTTGCCCATTGTCCTCCGCCGTGATCCCCAACGCCGACAATCGTGGTAGGTCCGAGCGTCACTGCAACTGTTGGTGCCACGTCAACACAGCAACCTCACTGCCTCGTTGCCGGCATGTCACCCGCCATCTCTGTCAGCCACTCTTTATTTTTTGGGAATTAATTTAATTATTAAAAATTCATAAATATCAGTGGGTCCCACATGTCATGCACTCAGCTATTTTTATAATTTCAAAAAATAAAGATTCTCATGAATATTCTCTCAGCCCCACCTGTCAGTCTCTCATTTTCTCTCTCCCTTTTCTTTTTTAGCATTTTCCTTCCTGAGCAAACTTCCGAGAGCCCGTTCTTCCTCATACGAACTCCGATTGAACCCATTCAAATTTATAAATTCATATAAAATCAATCCCTACCTTCTTGTACCATTAAATTTCAATTAGGAGTTTATTTGATTTTCTTTTTGAATTTTGTTTGTATTTACGCTTTCTCTCTTGTTAGACATTGACGTTCTTGAATCGTCCGAAGGAGCTGAAGGTCAAGAAAGTAGAAGGTTGAAGATAAAATAAGAACATCATTACTATAGCAAAGTAAGTTGTACCTTTGACCATGTTGAACCCAATTATTTTCAAAACTACTTTGATTCAAATTATTACATATTACTTCAACTATTTAATTCTTTAAATGTTTTATGATTAGCTATTCACCCATTTGATTATATCCACTTTGCTCATTGTATTACCATGATCTTTTGTCACCCTAGTTGGATAACTACTAGTTGGTATCATTATAGCACCAACGCGGGTTGGTTAGATACGAATAGTCTGCTTAGCCATGCAATGGGTTATTGATATTATTTTGAGTCGTAAAGCTAAACTTGACTAATTGAATATAGAATACTTTATAAAAAACTGTGTGCAGTATGTTGCTACGCATTGATGGCATGTGTTTCACTTAACCAACAGGGTGGGAAAAATATTTAGACCGAGGCAAGTGAATAGAATTGTGATATGATGGAGCTATGTGCGTTTGGAAAAATATGAATGTGATAGTTAGTTGTAATTGACAGTCTCGTCTTGATCAATTAAGGACTTAACTTTGTGCGCCATTGAACTGAGCCATAACTGTACGACCACATGCTTGGTATGGGACATGCCTAACTTTGTAGGCCACAGAGTCTTGACATTGATTACTCAAGCAGTTAGGTTAAGCTGTGTGCCAGGGTGGAGGTGTGATTATGTCTTTATGATGATTCACAGTTATGAGCAGTTCGCCGTGTCCAGATCCAATTGTGTGCGATGTGCCAACAATCTGTGTGGGGGTCTGGTGCCGTCAGTATTGCACAAGAGGGTCAACTGTCAAGATGAAGTTTTAGAAATATTTTGTTGTGATCAGCTCTGATCAAGTTGATTGCATCTTGTGGGTAAAGTGTACAAACCTCTGCAGAATGTTAATCAATCTATTCGAATAGCCACATTGGCGGCTATATACATGCTTGGGGATTTCACACAAGGGTTAGATTTTCATATAGCAATTGGGAGGGACAGCTGTGTGAGTAAACTTATGTAATTGTGTGAAAGAAATTGATTAGGTTATATGAGTTTTGTGAAAATACATGTTTAAATTATTATTGTTTTTTGTTTTAAATTACACTTTCAATCTATTATTCATATTCATATTCAACTGCAACTGTTGCTTTTATGCAAAAGAACCATAGATGTCATATCCTTTGGAATAAGCCATCATCTATAGTTGCATTATGTGGTGTGACTCGCTGAGTTCTCTATAGACTCATTCTTGCTATAAACATTGTTGTTCAGTTAAAGAAGGCTACTTCGGTTCATCGTCGGTCAACAAGGTCTACTTCAAAGATCATGAAGAACTAGGTCGCGCTACCCTAGTCGATTGCCTGTAGGTATATGGATGGGCTTCACTGAAGTTATTATGTTTCCTTCCGCTACAACTTATTTGAGTTATTCGCCTCTCAGGCATTAACTGTAAGTTTTGACCTTAAGGTCTTTACTCTTATAATTATTGTTAATTGCCTAATTCTTAGTTATCTTTGCATATGGAATGATATTCCATCGATATTTCTACTGTATGCACTAACGTGATCCGGGACTAGTGAAGTATACACAGAGGGTCCATATTTGCATATTTGGGTCCCGACTGGCCACCACCTCCATCTCCGATCTCGCTTTAGGTGAGTCTTCTCGTCTCCCTGTGCACGTCACCTTGCGTCTTGTCCTTCCTCTTCCAATCCCCTCCCTTCTCACAGTCTTTCTACCATCGAGGTGCTCCGCCATAGTTGTCCTTCTTCTCCACCGACGATCGTTGTTGTGCTGTCGTTTTCGTCGCTCTCAAGTCTCCCCGAGATGCCCATTGTGTTCCTCTCGCCATCGCCGTCGTCATCGTGTTCCCCTTCATTCCCTTCGGGTGCCGCCGAGCCACCGTCTTCGTTGTGCACCTGAGCCTCCTTATCCGCCGCTGGCGCCCTTGCCACGCTGCCACCACCCTCATAATCACCTGAGCCTCGGGGTCCCGTTTTGCCCTCATCGCCCATCCCCTCTCCATCGTCTGCCATCGCCGTCGAGCACCAACATTGTCGCCTCCTTCCTTTATTATGCCTAGTGCTCTTTCTCACTCTGCCATGTGGGCCCTGGTTGTCAGCCTCTCTTTGTCTCTTTCTCTCACTTCTAGCCCGGTCCCACCTGTCATTCTCTCTTTCTCTCTCTATTTCACTTATGAGTGGGCCCCACTTGGCAATTTCTTTTTCTTTTTCTTTTTAGCCGAGAGAATATTCTTAAGAATATTATTTTCTCTCTTTTTCCTTTCCCACAAATCTTCCTACAGTCCGTTTTGCTTCGTCTGAACTCCAATTTAGCCCATTCAAGTTCCTAAATACCTCTAAAATCGATCTCTTTCTTTTAGAGTTGGTTTTTTTTTAGTTTTTCTTTTGGATTTATTTGTGCTCCACCTATTGTTTTCTCTCTCGTCTGGACGATCTGTTTTAAGGAGTAGGAGCAGAAGCAAGTTTTGAAGATCTAAGTGTGGTAACTGAGCAAAGCCAAGGCAATTAGTAGTCCATTGATCATATTGAACCTATGTTTTCAAAAGTGTCTTGTTTTATATTAAATTGCATGCTATCTTTATTCAACTACTTTTGGGAATAGTTAATCACCTATTTATCATTATGTCTCCATTGATTATTTGAATACCATGAATTATTTGTCACCATAGGATGGTCAGTATTAGTTGGATATAGTTGTATCACCAACATGGGTATCGTAGAGATGCTTAGTCATGCTTAGTTGTACAATGGGCTCATGTCACTTGATCAATAATATTAATTTGACTTAATGAGATATGGAATTATGGCGAGTAGCCACTACTATTAAAATTTATTGTGCCATGACAGGGTGTGTCATTGATCTTGGTTGAACAAAATGATTTCTGCTTTGGCAAGCGATTGTGCAGTAAAGGGGGCACGGGTAGTACATTGTTGGGTTGTTGTAGACTCACCTGAGTAATTGTCAAGGATTTAGTCTTGTGTGCCATTGAACTGGGCTTTATCATACAACCACTTGTTCAGTATGGGATGGACTTGGATAACTAATTAGCAATGTCTCAATTTCGGTTCTGTCTTGGAAGCGTGAGTTACGGGATAGACGTATACTCACAATGACACAAGAGGGGCCCCCTTTCTGGTTGGAAAGACATTCAATGTTGAAACATTAGCGAGCATAACTGGGTTAAGAAGGAGCTTTGTAAAGGCCTTGTGATGATCACTTAGTCGCATACCTATGGAAGTGTTGTCGGACATTATGAGTTGATTTATCTCTTGTGGGTAAAGCCATACAACCTCTGCAGAGTTAAAACTGTTTAAACAGTCGTGTCCCCGGTTATGGACAATGCTTGGGGATTTCACCCGAGAGGTAGATTTTTTATAAAAATTATGTGGGAAGGTGAATGGGGAGTTCATTTGGTGAATATGATGTTCGCTTGGTGGATGAGATGTTCCCTTGGTGGTTTGGATGGGTAGTGAATGGGGAGTTCACTGGTTCATAGAAATTGTTTATTCTATTTATTTATTGTCTTTTAAATTATGCCTTACTATCTATTTACTGTTAATACTACTTTTTGCAAAAGAACCATATAAATATTCCTTTTTCAAGCCTTGCATGAATATTAATTGTATACTATTCCCTACGACTTACTGAGTACTTTATGTACTCATGACTTTAAACTTTGCTACTCAGTTGAAGAAGGTCAGGTTGCGCAAGAGTTCTATGAAGAGGAGTTCTTTGAAGGTTTCACAAATTAGGATGTGTTCTTCACTCGATTGCTTGTGGGCATGTTGATTGGCCTTTCTAAGTTTCCGTTCCGCTATAAGAGTTTAGATGTGTCTTAAGTCCTGCGTGGCAAGTTAAGAAAACGTTGACCATAAGGTACAATTATTATTACTATGTGTTATTTTGTTATCTTTTTAGTTAAATCATTAAATAGATGGTATTTCATCAATGTTTCACTGTGTGAGCTAGCTACTGATCTGGGACTAGTACAGAATACATAGAGAGTTTCCGGGTACCAACAATCGTTGACCCCTTCACCGATCTTTATCGTTGCATCTAAGCTGAGGGATGGCTTCGCCGGAGCATAAGAATTATAGTGATGACCTCCTTTCGTTGCCGCTCCCGTCGTTTAGTCGTGGCAGCCATCCATTTCAGTTGACGTGGTTGCTTACGTGTCCGCCACCATGCTGTCACGTCTGCCATGTCAGTGCAGCATGCGCCACGTCAGCCTCGCTCCGCGTTGTAGCCACGTCCGCGCCATTGTCCTACGTGTCGGTTTGTCACGCTTATGTGTCTAACACTTGTGCGCCACGTGTGCAAGCCATCGCCACTTAAGCGCCATCGCAGCCAAACCCTAAACCTAACCCTAGGTAAACCTAGTCTATCGAGGACCAAGCCTCTGACTTGTGGATCCCACATGTCAGAGCCCTAGCCCATAGATCCATGAGCTCGTAGGCTCGTGGACCAAATCTATGGACCCAGTCTATAGACTGCAGGTCCCACCTGTCAATCACCATTTCATATTTTTGTGATTTTATTTTTATTTCAAAATTCATTTCTGATGTCATGCTAATGGAATAATTCAGGATTTCCTTGATAAAGAAAATTCAAAAAAAAAATCCAAAATAGTGTTTTCTTTATCTTTTTCTTATATTTAAATCTTCCGAGAGACCGTTTTTCCTCATACAAACTCTGATTGAGCCCATTAAAGTATCTAAATTCATATAAATTCAATCTATACCTTCTTGTGATTTTTATTTAATTTTTGGAGGTCATTTGTTGCTATATTATTTATTTATTTGTGTTTTCTCTTTCGTTTGCGAGTAGACGTTGATACTTCGGGAGCTTTTAAGGAAGGAGAAGTTGACCAAGCTCAAGAACAGTGTCATGAGTTGTTGAAAGGCAAGTTGTACATTTGTCCATGTTGATCCCATTTTTTCAATATTACTTTTATTCAAATTATTGCATGTTATTTCAATTATTAAATTCTAAAATACTTCGGGATTAGTTATCACGTACTTGATTATTGTAATGTCCCAAAATTTGGGTTTTCAAAAATCTTTTGAGTAGTTTGGGTTCCTGCAAAATTTCACCAATTTTCCTTGAGTTAATAAAGGTTAATTGGGAATTTCCAAAAAAATCACTATTTAATTTGGCTAATTTTAGTTCTGTTCCTTGTGTTCTAGGGAATTTTCTTAATTTTTATGTATTTATTTTCTATTTATTCGGCCCCATTTGAATTTTTGGTCTTTTCTAATTCTGATGTCTTTTTACTTATCTTTTATCATTGTGAGCTGAATTTACTTGGCCCATTCTGCCATCTCTCTCCGTCGGTCCACTAAGATCCCTAGCCTATACCCATTTCCCACCCTGCCTCCCTACTCCCTTCCCCGCCTGTGGCTCGGCCCACTTCCCTTTGCCCCGCCGCCCGCCCACACACACACAGCAACGCCGCTACAGACGTGTCCGTCTCGGACTTCACCATCGCCGTCGGCATCCGTGCCACGCACGTCTCCCTGCCCATAAAATCTGCATCTCCTTCGCCTCACCCTGTCACCGCCGTGCTCTAACCCTTTGCGCCCTAAATGCCGCCAACCTTCGCCGCTCCGGTCATCTTCTTCGCAACTGTCCACCGCCCGTGCCTCGTTGTTCTCCCCCTACAAAGTGCCTCAGGACGTCCTGGCCGCGTCATTGACTCTGCCTCAGCCTTCTCCACCATTTGTGCCCATCCACCGAAGCTTCCGAGCTCCGGATTGCCGGCGTCATTTTCATCTCTTTCAACTCCAGCGACATCCCATGATGCCGAAATCGTTCCTCCGCGTTCCCTGCTTCTCCGGTGAGTTCCTTCAAGATCTGTCCGCGTCACCATGTGTCCCTCACCCCGATCTACACTTCTACACTTTTGATATTGAGTTTGGTCCATCTTAGCCCGAGATTCCTCCCTTCTCTCCCATATCTGGCCGCCTCCTTTCACCGGCCGGTCCTCTTCACTCCGGTGATCTCCGTCGCTCATCGACCCCACCTTCACCTTCCCCATCTCACGTTCTATCCTATGCACACCCTCCCATCGCCAAGGAATCCTTCCTCGGTGTCCCCGTCGAGCATGCCACTAACGTTGTTTTCCTCACCGCCAGTGATTGACGTCGTTCCTCGCTGTCGCAACCATGTCACCTCCTCCACCTTGTTGCCATCTTTCCATTTTCCCCCTCGGTCAGTGCCACCTCACCTCTCTGTCCTTCGTTACCGCCACGTCGTCACCACGTGCACGACATGCGAGCAGCTCCACCACCTAAGCAGGCTCCCATGCATCACCCTAAACCCAAACCTCTGTGAACTTGGTCCACCGTGGACTAGCACCTTCTCGTGGACTTGTCTGTGGACCAATGGCCCACCTGTCAGCCACTCTTCCTTTTTTGGGAATTAATTTAATTCTTTAAAATCCATAAATATCAGTGGGTCTCACATATCATACACTCAGTTTTTTTTTCTCCAAATTTCAAAAAATAAACATTATCAGGAATATTCCGTAGGCTCTACCTATCAGTTTCTCTCTCCCTTTTCTTTTTCAGTATTTTTCTTTTCGATCAAACTTCCAAGATCTCGTTCTCCCTTATACGAATTCCGATTGAACCCATTCAAGTTTCTAAATTCATATAAATTAAAGATCTACCTTACCGTACCATTCAATTTTAATTTGGAGTTTATTTATTTTGTCTTTTTGAATTTTTCTTGTATTTATATTTTCTCTCTCGTTAGACGTTGACGTTTCGGAATCGTCCGAAGGAGCTGAAGTTCAAGGAAGTAGAAGCTCGATGATAAAATTAGAACATCATTGCTATAGCAAGGAAAGTTGTACCTTTGACTATGTTGAACAAATTTTTTTTTAAAATACTTTGATTCAAATTATTGTATGTTATTTCAAGTATTTAATTATTTAAATGTTTTAGGATTAGTTATATACCCTTTTGATTATATCCACCTTGCTCATTATATTACCATGATATTTTGTTACCCTAGTTTGGTGAATTATTAGTTGGTATCACCATAGCACCAACTTTGGTTGGTTAGACACGAATAGTCTGTTAGTCATGCAACAAGTTATTGATATCATTTTGAGTTGTAAATCTAAACTTGACTAAGTGAATTTGAAATACTTGTTGGTAATATGCCCTAGAGGCAATCATAGAGTTGATTGTACCACGCTTATTTTTACGAGTTATACAATAAATGCTATTATATTCCTTGGATGAATCATCAGTTATAAAGATTAACAAGCTATTTGACTTGTTAGTGAAGCTCTTTAACTTATATAATATATTCTAAATGTATCCCTGGTCGGATGTCACTGATCGGAGCACTAGGTTTCATCAATCATGGATATAGGGATATCAAATCAATAATATGAACACATGTTAGAGAACATGGTATTGGATTGAATCACCTTGAGATACTGTTGAGATTATTACGATTTTATGTGTCATCAGTTGGTCTCAACCAATGATGATGTATAATCCTTAGACATGAGATCAACATGGTTTTCTATATGTGTAACAGTCCATAACTGGGTAGTTATAAACGTAGCTTTCGGGTATGCTATGAAACATGTGGAGGAATGTGACTGGTCGGATATAAGATTTGCCCCTCTTAACATAACAGGAGTGATATCTCTGGGTCCCTCGATGTGGTCGGATAAAGAAAGTGCATACCACTAGTGGTCGATGAGTCGACCACATGGAGTTATCCGACATTTGATCGAGAAAGTATTGAGCGGTCCATAGATGATAAATTATTTCACATGGAGTTAAACCAGATATCGTGTAGCAAAGAGAGAATACACGAGCAGGTCGTTCAGTTCGAACAGATACAGACTGGTTGTATGGAGATACGAGCTGGTCGTAGACTAGTCGAACATAATCACTAACAAGTCAAAACTGGCCGTAAGGACTTACAAACTGGTTATGATTAAATATGAACTGGTCTTATAGAGATACGAGCTGGTCATAAGTGATAAGGACCTGGTCGTAGATCATATTGCATCAAGGTTCGTTTGATATAATTTATGTGTATTGAGAAATCGTTATGTCCTGCTAGGAACCGCTAACAACTCGTTGTCGGAAAATGGCTTTCGAGTCACAACCGATTACGCACAAACCTACCGGGTTACACACTTAAAGGGTTGGAACAAACGTATTCGGATAGGATATGTTATGGGCTCTATATAAGAGAATGCCTAAGGCTATTGTAAAACACACGAGAGATGGCACATGCGACGTGAGTTGTTCCACCGAAACCCTAGCCGCCATCTTCTCAAAGGCCCTGTTGTGCGAGTTGGTGCTAGCACACCGGCGTACAGTGTTTCATCCCTGGATGTGTGGATACCGTAGAGGTACTACTGTGGTTGCTGTTGCGCTCGAGGACGATCCACAACTTTTGCAAGGAACGCGATAGTCTTCTGGATGAGACGGTCAGTGATGAGGACGCTAGATGATCGACTGCGACACTGGATGATCGACTACGATAGTGGACGATCGACTACCACCACTACATCGACACACTCTACATTGGATCCGACTGCTCCAACTCTTCTTCCACTGCAGTGCTCGTCTAGTGGTAACGATCTATGATCTGTTGCTGGCATGTCATCCTGGTTTACATGGTAGAATTTTTGATTTGTTAGCTAGTGTAGCCTACCCGTATCCCTTCAGTGGTGTTGGACCCGGCAGTAACACCCCAAATCCTCTATGTATTTTTGAACTAGTCCCATGATCAGTAGCTAGTTCACACAGTAAATAAATATAGTATCATCCATAAATCGCATAACTTTATTAATAATTAGAGTTTATTACAAGAAAGGCTTACAAGCTGTAACATCCTAAACTTTGGTTTGTGTTTCAAAAGTATAAAAGCTTGAGCTTTTCCAAAAACTTTTGTTAAAACTCATAAGTTGCCTTAAAATTCAATTTTTTGACTTGAATTCAAGTTTCTAATTAATTTCAGGAAAATGTGAGTATAAAAATCTCTAGAAATATTTTTTGTAAAATACTAGTTTAGTTATCATGGATTAATATAATTTTTCACAATATTTTAGAAGTTCAAATGACCTCATAAAAATCCTAACCTAGTTGCTAAGGCTGATTTCAAAAAGATTTTATTTCTGGCAAATGGAGAATGAACAGTGGCCAATACAATTTTTCATACATCCTACATGCCCCTGAGAACACTCACAAAATTTGTGATAGTTTTCATAATTTTATTTCTATTTCAAACAGCCTAGTCAAACTAGTTTTAATTCGGTCAAATCTAAATCCAAAATTCCAAACCGACCAGCCCGGGATTTATTGTTCTGACCCGAACCACTCCAACCCGACTTGGCTCAACTGCGCCCCTTCATGTTGCACCGCACCAGACTCAGGCTCGAGCCACTCGCCGCATCGCTTCCCCGCAGTCGCTGACGAGCGGGCCCACCTGTCAGAGTCGTCGTCATCCTCGCGCCGCTGAAGCCCGTGACGCTGGCGCTCGCGCATGCGTGCCACGCATTTCGCCCGCACTACCTCCTGCTTCCCCGACTACTCTCAAAGGATCACCCGGGTTTTATGAACTTCATAAGCCGATCCAATCGTCCTATCTCTGATAAGCCGATCAAATCGTCCTCTCTCATACTCTCTCGCCTTCTGTCACCTCTTCTTTTCTGAGCACGGTTCGCCACCACCACTTCAATTCCGGCCACCTCTGACTTCCTCCATCGCATTAAACTTGGGCGCCTCGTTCCTTGAGCCAAGGCGGTCCCGAGGCGCACCTTTCCGAAGCTTCTCGACGCCTGTGGCGACTTATCCACGTGAGCAAAGCCTTCTTCTCCGCCTCTGGTTGTCGCCAGCTCGCCACTGGAATCCTCGAAGACCCGCGTCACCGTCACCAGCTTTGTGAGGTCCATGCGCACCTGGAGATACCACTCCCGAGACCGGAGCGTCGCTGCTTCGTCAGATCCTTTGCACGATGCGCCGCCGCGTACGAGAGCTCTGGTGAGCCGCCGGCCGGTTAGGTGATTGCGTAAACCGAGAAGTGCGTTTTATAGCTTAGGGAAGCGTATTTCTTTTAGGCTTGAATCAAAGTTACGTTTTGGTGAAACAAAGACGTAATCCAAGAGTACGCCTTCGACGTCACCTCAGCCGAGGCTGGGTAAAAGCTGACCCAGTCAGCTCCCTAGCCTCGGGTCCCACTGGTCAGTGACCGTGGCTAGGCAGCTGTGCGTGTAAAAAGTATTAATTTCTTATAGAAATTCTGAAATAAATTACTTTTACACTAAAAAATCAATTAAACTTAAAAAATTCATAACTAAATCATTTTAACTCCAAATTGAATGAAAGCAATTTTGTTGGTTTTCATTTTTAGTGTACCTATTACTGGAATAGGTTTCAAGTATGCTTCTATTCCAGAAAAATGTGGAATTAAGATGATATTTAAAAGGAATTGTTTTTACATTAGAAAATGTGTTAAACTTCAAAAATTCATAAGTAATTCATCTTAACTCCAAATAAAGTGAAATTAATTTTTGTTAATTCTCATTTTTCCTATAATTTATATTGGAATAAGTTTGATTTTATGTTGCCATTTCAGAAAATGTTGGTGATTAATTTAATTATGCGATTATGCCTTTAACTTGTTAATTTCCTAGAAAATCCAAATAAATTCATTTTGGACTAAAATTTTCACCTAAAATCCTTGTAAAATCTTACTCTACCTACTGTGTTTGCATGACTGGATGAAGTCGAGTTTTCATTATTTTGGTGTTATTCGTTCTTTTTCGTTGTTTCGCTTGATCGATGGATTTCGACAATTCAAGTACTTACGAGAGTGATCCTCAGCAGCAAGCAGATTATCTACAGCCAGGCAAGCAGTTTTCCTTTGATGCATGTTGATCCCAGTAATTGCGCATGTTAATATTTTAAATTTCAACTGTATGTATGCATGCTATGTTGTTAAGTTATTTCTTAGTTCGCAATAGTTGGAGGTCACACGCGAGGAGGTGGCCCAGGCTTTCCATCGTGTGGCTGTTCAAGCCACACGTGTTGTTGGCCTGTTGTTGTGCACCAGGCTCCCGGAGGTTGACACGCTTACACCTGGTCGATAGTCGATACTTAAATTTTGCACTTAATGTGTGATGCCTGTAATACTTTTGCGTTCTTATGTGTACTCGTTCGTACAATGCATGTTTGTTCAATGCATATCGACGCCTGTAGCTTAATGCATGGAATGTTACTGTACGACAGGGAGGCTAATAAAGCGAGTAATGTGTTAGCTTGCATATGACAAGACTAGACGGGGCTGGCTGCTTTGCGCAGAGACAAGACCAAACGGGGCAGCTTTGCGCAGTGATAAGACCAAAGAAGACTGTCTTGCGCTGTGAAAAGACCAAACAGGGCAGCTTTGTGCAGTGAACAGACCTAACGGGGTGGCTTTTTTCAGCGAGAAGACCAAAGGACAACACTTCGCCTCGCTAACTTTTTAGATCGACTTGACAACACTGACCTCCTCGGCTTTTCAGACCAAAAATAAATGACTCTGCAAAGTAGGAAGTGACAAAACTCTGCAAAGTAAGACGTCAAAACACTCTGCCTCGCTAGCTTTTCAGATTGGCATGACAACACTATACCTCCTCAACTTTTTAGACCGAAAAGATAGGACACTGCAAAGCAAGACATGACAGCTCCCTGCAATATAAGACGTGGCAACACTCTGCCTCGCCAGTAACTTTTCATAATGTCAAGGCAACACTCTGCCTCACAGGTTACTCAATGAGATTAACCACACCATGCCAACCCTTTGGCTTATAAAAGGAGGTGGAAGAGATCTGGGAGAGAACACTACACAACCAAACCCAACACTACACCAGGGCTTGCATCACCACACCAGGATGGACAACATGAAAAGGCAATGGGACGAGATCCGCAAACTAGCAAGGTCTACTAGGGCCCGGGAAGAGGATGATGACGACATCCTGTTCTCATCCATAGGCGGATGCATCCCTCCGTGTCGAGGTTGGAGTAGTCGTCCATGTTGAACCAGTTCTCCTCGTCCCAACTCCCTGCTATAGTCGCATGAGCGATTATGAGGAACGGGTGAGGATTTGATGAGCGAAGAATTTCTTCAGGAAATTTGTAACTTCTTCCCCACAGACGGCACCAACTGTCGACGATCAAATCACCGATCTTATGAAAATATAGAAATAGAGGAAAATGATGCGTATCTCCTGGAAGGGAATGGGGTCACTCTTTATTACTATGAACTGGCTGTTTACAAGGAATGCTTACGATCAGGCAAAGGACTAATCCTAGTTACACTGAGTATGATGTTGGCTATGCTACTGAAATAGATTAAAAGTATGAATCTAATGCCAATAGCCTCTTTTCTCTCTCCCCTTGATCCTTCCATGCTCCATCTTTAAATAGCTACCGAAGAGGTGGCACTTGTTTCTGGAGAAGATGCCTGTATGCGGCGTTGTTATGCAGTCGAGGAGGTGGCGATTGATTAAAGTATCAATCACAGCGGTTAAATATCGGTGAGACATTCAACCATTAGTCAGTGTATTAGGATTATGTAACATCGCGTGGTATGGAGTATACAACACGTGTTTCATTCATCACACGGTAAATGATATACCTGGATTTGGATCCAGATATTAGTTCATAGCTTTACGAGGAGTTAACTGGTTGGGGACTAGGTACGGGACCTTGTCCGACCAGGGTATTTATTATGTAACCTCTGAAATCCTTACAACCAGTGAGTACGTTAGCCTTAGGGGTTACGACCACGAAGATGTATGGTCTCTCTTTATGTATTAAAGTAATATATAGGGGTTTTAATCCTCGTCAAACCCCTACTAGAATATTCCAACCGAGTGTTCGCCACAACACCCGCCAGAGGGGGAGACGCCACCCCTCAGTTGGTGCAGGGACCCATGCAAGTTCTTTAAGTCTAAGCAGCAGCTGAGCCTAGGCATGCATTACTGGGGTTGCGCGAACTATTCCAATGACTATCCCGACAGACGTTGGGACACGAGCAGTTATCGGCAGCCGGTAAGGGCCAGTTACAGTGTGTTCCCGTACTATTTCTCTTTCAAAGTACGTACTAACAACCTCCCTCATCAACCCGTAGTCCTCGAATCCACTATGTGGTTACCGCACGTGGATCGACCAAGAGATTCACCCACATGACCAGTGGACTCTCGACTACGAGGAGTGGAATGTCAAAAGGGCCTGCGAGATCCGGGAGGAAGAGCGCCGCAACGATGAGCAAAATGAGCGCATACGTCGGGAAACGAAAGCTCATCTCGACGCGTGCAGGCACAAGGAGAGCGAGGCTCGTGAGAGGGAGCGGAGAAAAAGAGGGAAATGACGGCCAAGGCCAAAGAAGCCAGCGAGGAGTTCAACGTCGAGCTAGCAAGGAAGGGAAAATGACTGCGGTCCACGCAGTAGGTCGAGCCATTCTGTACTAGTCCCCCTTCGAAGGTTGAATCTATTTCCATTTCAAAAAGGCACATATGTATCGTAGGAGTACTTCGGTTTGTTGCATCGTGCATGATGTTGTTTCTTATGCATGTAACCAAACCCTATACGTCGTGTTATTACAAGCTTCATTATAAAGTCTATTTTAATTCGCAACATCAAATCTTCTTGTCTTTTCGCATTCAGTTCTTTCGTGTTATTCCTAGTTTCATTATAAAGGCATCCAACAACATGTATCACTTCTGGGGCAAGGCCTGGAAATATTGTGCAGTTGTTTGTGAAGGATATATACGTTGAAGTGTCAAAGGTTATCAATCCACAAAAATATTTTCAGTCCATATATGTATTTACACTCAGTTAAAAGGATGGTCTTATATATGGTTCACAGATAGATTCTCTACTTTAAAGTTATGGATAGTTTGAGAGGGATTAACTTTCAAATATTTTTTAAAATGGATTAAATAATAAAAAAACCAGCCTCCAGCCTCCTGTCGCCGACCCGTTGAGCGACAGGGATGCAGTCGCCTACCGGTTGGGTGACAGAACCTATCGTTCGACGATTGGCCGATTTCATCTCTGTCGCCTAACGGTTCAGCGATTGTGTTATTGTCGATTGGCCGTTGGGCGATTGAATGCAATCGCCCAACGGTTCAGCGGCTGCATTAATGTTGCCCAACGGTTAGCCGACCACATTTGTGGATATCATGGGGATATGCTCCAGATCTTAGGATGATGTGACAATTGGCAATGACGTTAACGATTTGTCGTTTCACGTGTTTTCGGCAAAGTTTTAGGACTGTCAGGTCTCAGCTGATCTGACCGGCCAAGGCGGCGGTCAGACCGGTCCAAGATCGGTCTGACCGGCCCTAGCGGCGGTCAGACCAGCAATGTCAGAAAGTGGTGGATTGAGCTGGGCCAAAAATAGAGGGTGTAGGCAAGAGAGGAGATTCTATTGCACTTGGTCCCATAATTTTTGGAGTCTCTAGTCAAAAGTTCTATTGGTTTGAAAATTCCAGTTGGTTTCGGTTTTCCAGAAAGGAAAAATGGCTAAGTCCCAGCTGGCGGTCTGACCGGCCCATAGGTGGCGGTCAGATCGGCCAGGGTGGGCGGTCAGACCGGCTTTAGGGGCGGTCTGACCGGTTTTCACTTTGATCGTCGCCCGTTGTGGCGGCGTTGTTCGGTTGTTAGGTCAAAGTCATGAGTTTCAGGGCATATATGTTGCATGATGCATGTTTTGACTAACATGGGTCAAGTTGTGAAGAACTTATTCCCAAATTCGGTTTACTTGTCTATTGTTGTGCAGGTTGCTTGGTGGTCAATGATGATCAACGGCGAGGATTATCGGGACTAGGCTTGGAGAGCTGAGGTTCAGAACGATCGACAATGCCGGGTGAGGTCAATGTACTCAAGCGTGGTGCAAGATGGACAAGGGTAACCTATTGGCTAATCCAAGGCGCAAGATGGCGCAAGATGTAGCTAGTTGGGTCAAGGGGAGATAAAGACGGTGTATTAAAATGTGTGTGTAAGTGTCCCGTTTGTTTTGGGCCTTAACGGGAGCCCAATTGAGTCAAACTTCTAGAAGGTCTAAGCCTCCACTATAAATAGGAGAGGGAGGTGGCTGCACCTCCTCTTCGTCTTTTTTGCTATTCTTGTAAACCCTAATTTTCTTAGGGAGAGCTTTTGTGGAGGCTAGGGTTCTTGATAGTTTGACGTGATTTTCGTGCTCTTGGATTGAGCATTGTCCTCCCTTGATGGAGAGGCTGTAAGCCCATATCATATCAATCAATCAAAGGAAAGTTTGATCAATGTTTTGTCTCATTGCGTTCTTTCTCTATATTTGATGATTTTGAGTTTTTCTTTGATCTATGAGTTTTTTTTATTGAATTCTCCATATGATTTAGCTTGCTGTGACATGTGGAAACATACATAGGATCATCTTGATCATCAATCACCCACGAGCAAGATCTTGGATCAAGTTTTCGTTTTGACCCGGTTTTGAACCTTCTTCAATCAAACCGAAAAGGATCGCTATTCTTCCAAGAATTATCATAATATTCGATTGGAATAGGTTCCTGATATCATAGAGAAGGTGTGTATCAAGTTTCATCAAGTTTGGAGTTGTAGATCAAAAGTTTTATTTATTTACAACTTCGTCATCGGGTTGTTTGATCATGCTCGAGGCGGTGATCGATCGGCCGAGTCACCGGCCGGACCGGCAGTAATCGGTCCGACCGCCAAGAATACAATGGTGCGACGTGGCTGTGCGCTGATTTGTTTCAATCTTTGTTGATTTTGTCGTTTTGCTAAGGGGATTATATTGGATTCAATATTAGTCTTCTGATGAACTGATATACTGATCTTCATAGCTTCCATAGCTACTGGAGTGAAATTTGTGTTGAATCTTTTATTTGTGAAAAAGTGAGCGTGCTCCTATTCATCCCCCTCTAGTCGTCTTTTCGGTCCAACAACATTAATATCGTTATCCAGTCGCCCAACGGTTCGGCGACAGAGGTATACTTTTGTAAAAAAAATCGCATGTATAATTTTATAATTTTGAATAAAAAATAAATTATTTTTTTAAAAAAAATTCTAGTAGCTATCTGGTATGTTAGGCACCACTGACACCTTAAACTTTGAGGCTCTGTTGTAAAGTTAGTCAACTCTTTACTTTCGACTACTTAGCGCAGTATTGACATGTGGCTAGGATTTCACTTGATTGTAGCTACCATCCATGAAAAAACACGGTAGTAATTTTGGCGACTACACCATATTTTTACATGTCACAACTCAATAATGTATTAAGTACCAACAAGTGCACGACTTAATTCAAGACACTACACCTATTACAATTAAGAATTTTTTTTTGCGTAATACACAATTAAGAAAGATTGAGTAACATGTTTTACAACACATCTACTTATTAAACATGGCACTTTCCATGAACGAGGTATATGGCTTACATTGGTTGATAAAAGCTTCTTAAATTAGATACAAATCACCTAACGATTATATACACCATTGATATCCTTTGACCTTAAAAGTTACTTTTATTTTAAACGTGAACTACCACTGGGAATCATTATTCTCATATTTTCCTCTCGAATACCATGTATGTGTTGGACACTTATTGCTATATTTAATTTATGGAATTAATACACAATTTAGTTTATACCATTTAACAAAATGAAACACAATATATGCATACATCTTTTTGTGAGAATTTCACAGGACAGAGATATGGTAAGAAATAGCTGTTAAGTAACTCTAAATGAAATGTTGATAACAATCGTGTTGAGTGGGGTCATCCTAGCATTTTTCACGGTGCAAGATTATGGGAAATTTGAATAAAGAGGTTCTTAAACATGTATGACAACGCCATTAAGTTCTTAAACTTTAAAACGAAATTGGTAGGACACTAAACCTTCAAAGCATGTCGTCCCTAAAATCAATTAATTGTGCCATTTAGGCCACTACAACTTTTAAGTTTGATATAGTATCAGCTGACATAACAATACAGTAAGGATACAAACACCAAGTAATATGGAGCAATCGGAACGTTGATTCATATGGCAACTTATATGTACTGTGACTTGGGCAGCGAATGCTACGCGATCACCTTTGTGATGCACTCGTTCAATCGTTTTTTTTTGTTTGAGCACCGAATTAACATGAAAAAAATCCTAAAAAATTCTAGATGTACTTTCAAATTTATTCTATCTATATATGTGTAAAATTTCAAGTTTAAATTCATTTTATGCTAATATTAATAGAAATGAGAAAAATATGAGAAATGATAAATGAAAAGGGAAAAAGGGTAAATGCTACTATATATGCACAGTAAACTTATTTTTTTTAAAATTTCTTGTAACACATTTTTAATTTGAAGTTGAAATTTTGAAGGATGCTAGAACACTCAATGGAGTACATCGTCTATTTTCTTTGGAATTTTGTATGTTAGTTGCTGCCAACTTAAACCGAAAGTTGATTGCATGAGTGGGGTATGCGTCTTCTTTGTACTTTTAAAAAACTATTGCCCTAAACACTGCATGGCATGCCGGCACCATAGGCAACAGTCATGCATTGCTAAAGGAAATCGAACGGTGCGACGTCTTCATGTTGATCTCTGTTACCCATACAATCGGGCTTTGGTTACAAGAGAAATATATAGGCACTAGGATTAGTTGGGCTTCCTAATACACAGGAGATTACAAAATCTTATCTTGTCTAACTATAGCCCGGCTAATCCTTGTGTTACCATGTTTACATATTCCATCTTTACACATTCTAAATATATCTAACACTCCCCCTCAATCTGGCCTGCAAAGGTTTAGATTGATTTTGAATTCTTCCATCTGCCGTGCAGTCAAAGGCTTGGTAAAACCATCAGCTATCTGGTCCTTCGAGGAGATATACTCAACTTCAAGCAATTTATTAGCAACACGTTCTCGAACAAAATGATAATCAACCTCAATATGTTTTGTACGAGCATGAAACACGGATTGATAGTCAAATATTTGGCTCCAATATTATCACACCATATTTTTGATGCTCTTGGTGCCAGATTCTAATTCTTCAAGCAGTGTTTGAATCCACATAATTTTTGCAGTAGTATTGGCTAAGGCTTTATATTCTACTTCTGTACTAGACCTTGAAACAGTAGCTTATTTTTGTGCACTCCAAGATACAAGATTTGGCCCCAGAAATATAGCAAATCCACCTGTCGACCGTCGATCATCCAAACAGCCTGCCCAATCTGCATCAGTGTAACCACTAACAAGCAATGAATTTGATTTACTGATTTTAAGACCATATTTTGTTGTGTGCTTAATGTATCTTAATATTCTTTTAACCGCCGCCCAATGTTCTGTTTTTGGAGCATGAAGAAACTGACACACCTTGTTGATTGAGAAAGAGATGTCTGGTCTAGTCAAAGTTAGGTACTGCAAAGCTCCAACTATACTCCTATACTGAGTAGCATCACTAGATCCAAGAGAAGACCCTGTATGTGCCGACAGTTTTTCCGAGGTAGATAAAGGAGTACTCACTGGCTTGCAATTGAGCATACCCACACGGTGAAGCACATCTGAAGCATACTTCTCTTGAGTTAATACCAAGCCATCTAGGGTCTTATTTACTTCAATACCAAGAAAATAATGTAGATCACCTAGATCCTTGAGAGCAAAGAACTTGTTAAGATCTTCAAGCAATGCAGTTGTGGCACTAGGCAGTGAGCTAGCAACAATTATATCATCCACATAATAAGCACAAACATAGTGATATCACCTTTATTATAGAAGAATAAAGATGTATCTGCCTTGGAAGACTTAAACCCTAATTCATGCAATTTGGAACTCAATCTTGAATACCACGCCCGTGATGCTTGCTTGAGTCCATATAGGGCTTTATCTAATTTGCACACATGACCAGTCAGACCAGTTTTCTCATACCCTGGAGGTTGTTTCATATATACTTCTTCTTCTAGAATACCGTGGAGAAAAGCATTTTGAACATCTAACTGACGAAGGCTCCACCCTCTTGATACAGCAAGTGATAAAATGATTCTAATGGTAGCAGTTTTAACAACAGGACTAAAAGTATATTCATAATCTAGGCCATATCTATGTTTAAAACCCTTTGCTACCAGTCTGGCTTTATATCTATCTAAACTTCCATCAGCTTTTCTCTTGATCTTATAGACCCACTTACAATCTATCACATTAATTCCTTTTTGAGGAGGAACTAAATGCCAAGTCTTATTTTGCATTAAAGCCTGATATTCTGCATCCATGGCATCTTTCCAATTCTTATCAGCTAAAGCTTCACTTAAATTTTGTGGTTCACCAGAAGAAGTAAAACACCCATATTTGATTGTACCATCAGTATATACCTTCTCTTTTATGATCCCACTTTGTAGCCGAGTTCTCGGTCTCAAAACCTCTTGCACTGGCACAGTTGATCCTCCTACTGCAGACAAGCCGCTGCTGTCTCCTGTCACCTGCACTGGCAGAGGAACAATCGGTAAAGTGACCGGTGAATTTTGTGGCAACACATCAGACGAAGAGGGGCCAGGCGTCAGGAGTGACGCATCTGGCCACGCACTCGACCGCGCACTCGGTGAGGTGTCCTCCAACGTGGCAGCAGCTCCTGGTTGAATCGAAGTTTCACGCTCGGTGATGTCGGTCCCTTGTACTAAACGATCACCGGTACACAGAAGATATTTTTCACAATTTCCTGGAGCATTTTCACTGCTATTTGCTGCATCAGGGACATCAAAACGGTTAACAGCATAAGGAATATCAAACATATGGTCATGCTGTGCTACTCCCCCTTGATCATAGGTTTGAGATACAAGATTGGAGGAAGAAGAGATATTTCTGCACGCAAATGAGCGCCTGCATTAGGGTGCAAATGAGCAAAGGGAAATATTGTTTCGTCAAAGGTAACATCTCGAGACACATAAATGCGACCAGAGGAAATATCTAGACACTTAAATCCTTTGTGAAGATGCTAAAACCAAGAAAGACACATTGTTTAGAGCGAAACTGTAGTTTGCGAGTGTTGTAGGCACGAAGATTAGGCCAACAGGCACACCCAAAAATTCGAAGAGATGAATAATCAGGTTTTTGATGAAACAACCGGTCAAGAGGTGTCTCAAAGTGGATAACTTTGCTGGGAATGCGATTTATAAGATATGTGGCGGCAAGAAACGTTTCATCCCAAAACTTAAGCGGCATAGTAGCATGAGCAAGGAGAGCTAAGCCAACTTCCACTATATGACTGTTTTCTTTCAATGAGCCATTTTGTTGGTGAGCATGGGGACATGAAACATGGTGAGATATCCCAATTTTTTCAAAGAAAGCATGAAGCTTTTGGTACTCTCCTCCCCAATCGGTTTGCATAGCAATAATTTTACGATCAAAAGATCTTTCCACTAAATTCTTGAACTCATGAAATTTTGAAATACTTGATTTATTCTTAAGAAGGTAAATCCAAGTAAACTTGCTATAGTCATCAATAAAGTCGACATAGTATTTCTTTCCTCCAATGTAAAGCAGGCGGGCCCTAGACATCAGAATGAACAAGTTCTAGAGGAAATTGAGAAACACTAGAGGATCTACCAAAAGGTAATTGATGACTCTTAGCTTGTTGACAGTCATCACAGATTGACTCCTTATTTGGTTCACTAGAACAAGGTAACTTATTGTTACTAATAACTCTGGAAACAATAGGAAGGGAAGGATGACCCAATCTACTATGCCACCTTTCAAAAGACAAAGATGACACCAAAAGCTTGCTTTATTGTTGAAGTCAAGGAAGAGCATAAAGACCTCTGTGGATCAGAACACCTGACCCAAAATCGGCTCAATGCCCACCACTGTGGGCGGGCTCGCCACATATAGCACCTCACTTACACTTTTCGTCCTCGCTTCATGTAAAAGGGTTAACCCGGAGGTGCTACGTTTGGATCCAACAGGCATTATATACTACTACAACTCACTTGAGACAAGCAATGTGGGACTAATCCCACCACACAACTCCTCATGGGCCACATGGGCCACACTACGAGCAGTAGGGGTAGTACATTCACCCCCTCAAGGGTCGACGCCTCGGCGATATACGCATCGCGCAAATGCCCGTAACCATCACTCGGTACACGTCCGTGCGCGTCTAGTGCCGCACATATGCCATGCCATGTGCCCACTCCGGCCCACATGCGCCATGCGCCATATGCCCGCGCCCACATCTGCGCACGCGCCGTGCGCAAGGTTGATGCTCGATACCATCTGTAACACCACGACCCAAAATCGGCTCAATGCCCAAATTTCACGTGGGCGGGCCCCCCACATATAGCACCTCACTTATACTTTTCGTCCTCGCTTCATGTAAAAGGGTTAACCCGGAGGTGCTACGTTTGGATCCAACAGGCATTATATACTACTACAACTCACTTGAGACAAGCAATGTGGGACTAATCCCACCACACAACTCCTCATGGGTCACACGGGCCACACTACGAGCAGGCCGGGGTTGTAATACCCCGAAGGTGATTCAGCTTATTATAAAAAGTTTCAGAAGAGGGAGCAAATCGAAAAACCAGAATCATCTTTTCACCAGGGGGTTTTCTGTGATTTCACGGCAACCTGGGCCTGGGCCATGGCCCAGGAGGGGCCCATGTGGTGGCTGGCCATAAGAGGGGGTTCCCACCCCCCAAACCCTAAACTCCACATTTCTCTCCCCCTCCCCCCCTTTGGAGCCGCCGCCCCCCGTCCCCCTTGCTGTGCACCGCCTTGTACGTCGATTTTGGGTAAGATGCGTTCGTTTTCTGTCATGTCCATCTCTTAGAAAGTTGTAGGTATTGTTCTTAGCTTTCCATAGCCACCGAGATCACGTGATTCCGCCTTACGGTTTAGGAGATATGATGTTTTTAGTGCGCGATGTTCTGTCTGTCTGACGAGAAAGATCTGTCGGCTTGATCCTAGGTTTTGATTTAGTTAGAGGCATTTCCAGAACCTCCACCCAAATAAGTTATTGTAGCCCTTTAAATTATATTTCAAAGCTGATAAAGATCATCTCCATTGGATCTGTATAATGAAAGTTATGAAATTTTCTTTACCACTGTTCTTAATTCTGGGCAGATAAATGTTAGTATTTTCATCTATTGTTTAGACTACTGTAGAGGACGAATATGGGGTTTTGCCCTTCTAGAGTTTTATTCCTAGAACGTTAGCTTTCTTTTGGCACCGAGATCAGGAAATTCCGATCTGTAGTTTGGGAGATATGAATTTTTGATTACGAACTGTCCGGTCTGTCTCAAACTGAGGTCGATAGGTTTGTCCTCTTTTTGTTCAAATTAGGGCCGAATCAGAACCTTCACCCAACTAAGTTATTTTATCCCTTAAAATTATCTTTCCAAGCTGATAATAATCATTCTCATTGGATCAATAGGTTGAAAGTTACGCCGTTTTCTTTATCTCGATCGTATTCTGAATGCACGTAGATGAGTTGTGTTTAGCTGTTAATTAGCCCTCTGTTTTGACCGAATCAGGGGATTTCGCCAACTAATGTTTTGTAGCCTGATCTGTTAAGATTCAGTGAGCACTGGTTTCAGGTCTTTTGGAGTTACAGATAATTAATGGTGATTTTTCTAGTATCGCTGCCAGTTTAGCGGTAAATCGGGTACATTGGGTAAACTTGGTAAAATTAATCCCATTGTTTGGGTGGGAGAGATAGAGGGGATGGAAGGGCTCTTGTAGCAATGTCATACCTTGTTATTCTTATTTCGATTATACATTTGTGTAGGCGGTGAGGTGGTGAGTGGAGGGGCATCTTCGTGTCCTCCTATTACGTCACATCGCGGAAGGCAAGTACCCTATGCTGTTTGGTGATGTTTCCAATTGTTTGCTTGATGTTGGGATAAATTGTGAATGCCTTTTTCTATCCATCCTGATGTTTATTTCATTTCAAGAAGATGATTCTTGTGATTAAAGAATTAGCATTCATTTCAGTTGTTGCATTCCATTACATGCAACTAACTTGTGTGGCATCCTTGATATATTATGTTGTGTGGGAATGCATACTCATACTTGTTTACATATGTTGTTGAATGCCATGTGTCTTTTCCACTAATGTGTGATATTCATTCATACCATGAGAAATCATCATGTTCATTCATAAAATTCATTATGACCACTAAGTGGATTCTTTTGGTAAGTCCCATCAATTCCAAGATGGGCATTTGAAAGACCCATCAATTCCAAAGATGGGCATTTGAAAACCTACCATTCCAATGTGGGGAGTGTTAACCACCATTCCAATGTGGCAACTTGGACACCGTGTGAAACGCTCTTCATACGGTGATTGGGTCCCCGTGATTTCATGGCACGGGCTTAAGTGAACACCGACGGGTGTATCACTCGCTATACCGGTATATGCAGTCGATAAGTCCATTCCTTCAATGCATTCTTTCATTCCATCCATTCATGTATTCATTCCATTCAATCATATATGTGTTCCAAGATTTGTTCGTAATTCAACTGGATTGTGTTGTCCACTCTATGTTTGATTATTCTTGTATGTACTTGCTGAGTCTTCGACTCACCCTTGCTTTGTATGTTTTAATTAGGTAATTGAGGAGAAGACAAGATGATTTGGTGGGGTAGTTCGGCACACTGCACTTCACATTTATCGAACCAGAATAATTATTATTACCTTTCAGTCAAGCCAACTTGTTAAATAAATTTCCAGATTTGTAATAATCCAACTTTGGTACTGCTTGACTGTTCGTGGTATTATAACTGTTTATCCATTCTTTTCTATGAATCTGGTGATCGTTTATTGTCATTCTTTAGAAATTATTGTTGATTGAATCTGTATAATCCAGCTTTTATGCTATTCTTAGTAGTTTGATAGTTTTGCGTGACATCTTGGCTTCCGAATAGCCAGGGTGTTACAATGACACCGTCCCTTAAGAAGTGTGTTCTTCGTGGTTCGATCCTTAATAAGAAAATAATCAGGGTGAATTTCAAGGAAGGCATGATTGTCAATAGTAAGACGATGAACAGATACAAGATTTTTAGCTGCTTGAGGAACATGAAGGACATTCTTTAAGTGTAAAGGACGAGTAGGAGTAGTAACAACAGAATGACCAGCATGTTCAATTTTCATACCTTCACCGCTTGCGGTATGAATTTGATCATGGTCCTTGTATTTGTCGCGAACAGCTAACTTCTCCAATTCACCAGTGAGATGATCTGTTGCCCCAGTATCGATATACCAGTTTGTATCGACACCGTAGGCATGCTGCTGGGCGTGAGAGGCGGCTGCGGCATTCTTCTCATCGGGTACATAGTTCTCATCATATCTGAACCAACAGTCTGATGCAACACGACCTTTCTTGTGGCATACTTGACAAAGTTTCGACCCCGGCCTCGTCCACCACCGCGACTGCGTGAAGCGCGACCTCAGCCTGCGCCTCGTGTTGCTTGGCCGCTGCCACCACGACCTCTGTTTGCTGAATTGGCCATGGCGATGTAGGCTTGACGAAGATCTAACCTGTTCTCAAAACTTAAAAGTTGAGAGTAAACCTCTGCAACCGTGACTGGTTCGACCCTAGCCACGAGAGCGGATACAACAGGATCAAACTCAGCATCTAAACCATTGAGAATATATGCAACTAACTCTTCCTCATCTAGAGGTTTTCCTGTTGCTGCAACGTCATCACCCAAGGCCCTCATCTTCCCGACATACTCGGAGATAGTCATTGTCCCCTTTTGAGTTGTCGTCAGGGCCAGCCTGACATTGATCGCACGCGCTCGTGTTCTTGACACGAACATGTCGCCAATTGTTCTCCATGCCTGTGCCGCCGTTCGTGCAACAGCGACTTGCGACAGCACCTCCCTTGAAAGAGAGGAGAAGAGGAAGCCGAGGACTTGTTGATCCGCAGCAAACCACTCTTCATAGGCTGGATTTGAAACCTTGACGAGTTTGTCACCTTGTTTCTGATCAATTTCTGCATCGGGAGCCGCCGTCTTCCCGGTGAGATGTCCTTCGAGCCGCGCACCATGTACAGCGGCGAGGACTTGCGCAGACCAGAGAGAATGATTTTGTTTGGTCAGCTTTTCTGAGATGTGAAGACCGAACAGAGGATTGGAGGAGATTGTAGAAGATGAACTAGCCATTGCTATTGGATTAGCTCTGATACCATAAAGGAAATCAGAGGCGCAAGGAAGATTGGGAGAAAAGTCTAACGGTGCGACGTCTTCGTGTTGATTTCTGTTACCCCTACAATCGGGCTTTGGTTACAAGAGAAATATATAGGCACTAGGATTAGTTGGGCTTCCTAATACACAGGAGATTACAAAATCTTATCTTGTCTAACTATAGCCCGGCTAATCCTTGTGTTACCATGTTTACATATTCCATCTTTACACATTCTAAATATATCTAACAATTGCAACATTAAAACAGGTGATGGTTGTATCTGAAGTAAGACTGGAACCGAAACATACATGTTTCAGACACCACTTGAGCCGGCGTTGCAAGCTTGGGTGATAACTACTTGGAGGCCCGGGTTTCTAACATCCACAAAATCTTCAAGGCACACACCGCACATGGCCTTTGGCAAGAGGGAAGTGGAAACACGAGCGATATCCAATTTGAGAATATGATCACGGTCACGGAGGACGTTAAAGTCTCACACAATTTGAGAACTGTTGCACTATCTATGGGTGATCCTTGAAGCCTAAGACTATATATGCATGAGGTCGCCACCTGCGGTTTAATTTGAATCCCCAAGAACGTTAGATGGTATAATTAACTCACCCAATGTAAGGATCAATTAATTTCGCAATCAGGCATCAATTATCTGAAGAAAACAAGTACCAGGTACAGAAATAAATTTCCATCCAAGGCTCCAAACAAAGCAGATTTACAGGTTCAACTTTGGCAATCACGGAGGTCAATTAAAAGGATGCTATCACAGAACCTCACTGCCTCTTCACCCATTTAACTGACATGTCAGCACACAAGCTACTCAATCGATACAGTACCTGAAGTACTTGAACTGTTCATATGATTCAAACCAATGTTCAGACTTTTGGATCTTCCATTTACTGTGCATCCACAAGTAATGTAACACCCCAACCCAACATTGAGCCTGGAATGTTACTAAACTACCTTAAAAATCTACTTTACATCTACTTACTATAAATTTTTGGCAAGCTTCTCATCATCAATTAAGCTAGCAGTAATCAATATAACCATCACAAGCTACACATAGCCATCAAATAAACACCATAGATTGAAATAAAAGGTGTTCAACCAATCATCTAGATATAATAAAATATTCAATCAATAATAAGTAAGAGCATGATAGATAAGTAATGCAATTTAGAAAAATAACTCTAATCGTCCACCTGGAGGAATCGGATAACTCAATTACAAAGTAACTATTTCATCACGAAGGATGATCACGACTGTAAAATAAACATGAGCAAATACTATGTTTTCTCCAATTAATCAAAATAAGATATTTTATTTGACATGGTGATTCTCAAGTGTAGTGCACCAATGTCTATCCCTTCCCATGCATGATGCTTTCTCGAGGAGTATCTAAAGAAAACACCAACAACAAGCGTGAGTCTTCAACTCAGCAAAATATAATCAATGTAACAAATTGAACAATATCAACAAATATCGAATACTATTATGTTTGCACGTAACCATCAAGAATGATCAACAAACACAAAAATTGAACAATTCAATGTTCACCTATAGCCATCAATACTGAACATCATAACCAACAGAAATAGTCAATTAGGCAATGAACTTAGAAAACATAAGGGAAGTCCACAGTTGAGGACACAAGATCCGCACGAAGAGAATATGAAACCTTAAATTAGAAGAAAGTATTGCCTTTGAAAATCGGGAAACTCTTATGGAGCAAAAGTAGAAGGTTTAGGCACACTCAAATAAATCACAAGTTAAAAATCTTGAGTTCAATCTCAAATACTTCTGCTTCACTCCTTCCTTTAATAAGGAAGGTTATTTTCTATGATTGCTACATCACTTTGTCAGCTCAACCAATATAAACTTGTCGGTGTATTAGAACCGATCTTACGTAAAGATTATTTGATTCGGGGGGTCTCCTAGAGATGAGATCACGCAGAGTGGATTGACACGGGATGTTTATACAGGTTCAGGCCTTCTCCGGGGAGAATAATAACCCTACTCCTGTGTGTGTGTGGTATTGACTGTATTCTCGATGGTCAAGTCAGAAACTAGGACTATTACAGAGAACAGTACTTGTGTTTTTCCCTTTACTTGCCCTGTTTCGCCCTCCCTTTCTCCCCCTGATTGATGTCTTTATATAGTCGTGAAGAAGTAGCCGTTTTGTCCTGCGGAAGAGGCGCCTTAATTGAGCCAAGAATGGGCGATGATGACGAGAATTACCGCGATTGGCTTCTTCACGCCGTCCGCGCTTATCATTAAGAGGTAATGGGGTATTTAAGCACTATTACTACGCAGTAATAGTAGTGCGTATGGACCGCTCGATTCCTTAATCAATTGGACCCACTCGCTTGTAGGTTTGATTATAAGGTGGTCGTGGTTTACTTGGTCGTAGTATGACTTACGACTGGGTATAAGTCGTAGTAGAGCTTACGACTGTGCAATAGTCGTAGAAGGACTTACGACTGGGTAATGGTCGTAGAAGGACTTACGACCGCGCAAAGGGTCGAGAAAGACTTACGACCGTGTAGTGGTCGTAGAAGGACTTACGACCATGACATAGTCGTAGTAAGACTTACGACTATGGGGTGATTGTAGAAGATCTTACAATCACTTGGTAGGTCTCCCCCTTGTAAATATAAGGGGTACTTCTAGGGACTATGTGACATCATATTTACCCATAATAAGAATTATAGATAAAAGATAAAATGAGGATTATTAGATCCTCGTCATCTAGCCCCCCAGCTTTAAGTGAAAGTAACTTACTTGGTGAAGGATTTGCAAATGGACTTACGACTATGAAAATGTCGAGAATAATGGTCGAAGGAAAACTCTTCGACATTTGAGTGCTACTTTGACCAGAATTTGCTTGGTCAAGAAGGTTGCTTACGACTATCAAAAAGTCATAAAAACCCCTACGACTGTGGAGTGGTCGTAGTAGGATGATCGAAGAAAAAAACCTTTCCGATTGATACTTCCTTCGACCAGAAAGACTTGGTCAAGAAAGTAATTTCGCTTGGAGGTGACAAAACGAACCTAATTTTCCCGGACAGACCGTTTGGGGAATTGCAAACGACTCCCACAGATCTGTTGATGAGACGGTTCCTGAAGCGGTTGCAATCGTGAAGATTGCTTACGACTGTCAAAAAGTCGTAAAAACCCCTACGACTATGAAATGATCGTAGTAGGGGGATCGGAGAAAAAACCCTTCCGATTGATACTTCCTTCGACCAGAAAGACTTGGTCAAGAAAGTAATTTCGCTTGGGGGTGACAATACGCACCTAATTTTCTCGAACGGACCATCTGGGGAATTGCAAACGACTCTCACAGACCTGTCCGATGAGGCGGTTCCCGAAGCGGTGCAACCAACTCCCATAGACCTATAGACGAGACAGTTTCCGAAGCGGTGGCAATCGTGCGGTTATAAAAACTCACCAGGAGTTAGACTTGGATTTTTACCTTTTCCTCAAATCGCTCCGCTGTTCTTCGAGCTCTTGCTTTCTCCGTCCTCGACTAGGTTTCATCTTCTCCGCCGCCAACCAAATCAAAAAACTTCTTGTTTCTGAGCGAAATGGCCAAGAGAGTTTCCGAATGGGAAGAATCGGAGATGGATGCGGCCAAGATCAAAGTCTTGGTCGACGCCGAAGATTCCGAGAAGGCTCGTGAAGTGGATTCCGCTATTAGGCAAGATCGCCATCGGGGAAAATGGACAAATCTCGCCTTCCAAGCGTGACAGAGTGCGGCCTCCGATCGCTGCTCACCCCTTTCTTCAAAGGGTACTGAGCATTTTGGGGTGGAATTGGTGAACTTAGGTCCTAATTCCATTACCATGTTGAGTGTCTTCGTACTGTGCGAGGCGCATCAAGGGATTCCATGACCTCGAGCTATTCCAATATTATTATGGGATGGCTCGTCAAACCGAATCGCCGAAGTCATGGATTCAAGCTCCACGACTCAAGTCGAGGAGTATATTCAGAGTTTTACCCGGTCTTCATGGTCGGGTGGAGGAAGAGGTGGTTTTATCGAAAGTCACCTCAAGACACCTTTCTTTCATGGAAGGTCAGAAAAGAAATCTTCATGGGATTCAACTCCTGAAGATATCACCGGATTGCCCTTATATTCAAGCCATCAAAGACTTGAAAGAAGAAGGGTCGACGGATGGCATGTGGTGAAAGATTTCATCACACGCCAATTAGTCCTTCAAGAAACGAGCATCTCCTATGTGGAGATACTCGGGAGAGGAGACCCAACCAGAGACTACGACGAGGGTAAGTAATCACGACTTAGCTCTCGGTTTGGTCCTTCTCAACATTGTCTAATATTCTTATCTGCTTATTACGCATCTTTCACAGCAGAGATTGACTCTAGGGTCAAACTCATCTGTGAGAAGTCTCCGCCACCCGAGTGGCGGTTCTCAAATCATTGCGGCTTTGTCCGCAGATGAAAAGATAGAGCGCCTAAAGGTAATCAAAAGTTGATTCTTTCTCTAGGACTTTATAGTCGAGAAGATACTTACGACTAATGGTGATCGTAAAATATCTTACGATCAAGAAAGTGTCGAGAAAAGCTTACGACTTGGCAATCGGGTCGAGAAAAACTTACGATCGATTAGTGATTCTTCTTTTCTGTTTTGCTTTACAGAAAGTAGGCATGGAAAATCGTCAGGACGACGAAGAAGTCGCACTGATGACCATTGGCGCTGGGTTGTCAAAAGACAAAGGCTCGGCTCCTCCATCTAAGAGACGTCGACTTGTAAAATCTGCCGACAAGGGAGGAGCAAGCTCGAGCTCTGGTCTTTCGACCGCACTTTCTACAAAGCTCGCGCGGCACCGTAGCTATAATCAAGCCGAGGCCGCAGCCTATCGGGCCGAGGAGGTTGAAACAGCTGAATCTCTTAAGCGCAAAGCTCACAAGGCTAAGGTACCCTTCTATTATGACAAGGAATCTTTCGCAGTTGCTGCCACTCCTAGTTTTGTTAAACAACTGGAAAAGGAGATCTGGAAAGATTTTATGTCTTTTGTGAAGGACGATGCTGCTCCAGCACAACCTGCAGTTGAGGGTAGTGCTGCTATCGGAATGGTCGAGACTGATCTCGGCCATCCAGAGAACCAGGAGACTAGAGCCCTGGTTCCTGTTCAAACTCTACGACCAGACGTGGTCGTAGCTGGGCCCATTGTTGAACCTCGACCAGACGTGGTCGTGGAGAAGAAGAAATCCTCCGTTGGGAGGATTGCTCCTAAATTCCTGGTTAAGACCAGGGTACAGAGGTATGTGAAATGTACTAAAGTGTAAGAAGAACATTTACCTTTTTCCTTTTCACAACCTGATTTGCTTTTCTTTATTTCAAATCACTCTTCAAATTTCAAGAATGCTTCCGTTGAGAAGCCCATTGTCACCTCTTCGCCAGGAGAGGTAACAATGGAAATGGTTGAAGGAGCTTCTTGACCTGTGGCTCCCAAATGGTTTCTCCACGCCGTGGTCGTAGCTACAACCATCAAGTCATAGCTACGACTATCGAGAGGGCAAACACACATTACGGAAGTCGTAGCTACGACTACTGAAAGGGCAGCTTCGACCTCTGAAGCGGTTGTAGAGACCACAGAGGCAGCTGCAGGAGCCTCTGGTGAAGGTGAGGATGACTCTGTACGCCGTGCCGGAAAGGAGGTCGTGGTAGACATTCCTTCCGGTGTCCAAAGAGCAAGTCACACTCTGAGTAATCGGAGGATGAAGAATATTTCAACTTCGTGCCGACTTCTTTGGACCTCGCTCGTTATAGGGTCTGCTTGCCACATCGATCTCGCGATCGAGTCCCCATCCCAAGGATATTCCAAATAGAGGAGATACCTTCGATAATGAGCGCCTTGAGGATGTGTGGTGGATAAAGTCGCGAGGATAGATAAGTCGCAGAACCTGAGTGTGTACTCGACCTTCGCTAGGTCGACCATGAATGTAAGTATTTTTAGGATACTTATATATGTGGCTTTCCTTTCTTCTCACTGTCTTCTTTTGCGTAAAGCTCGAGCAAATTGCCGCTGTTTCGGTGAGTATCATCGACAACTTTAGAGCTACGACAAGAGAAGGAAGAACTCAGATATCAAAGCGAGAGATGGTAAGTCACCGTTGCTCATAGTCATTTTCGACTTGACTACTCGTATAGTGTTTACGAGAGTTGTCATGGAAAAACTCATGACAAAGTATTGGTCACAAAGAGCTTATTACTACTTACGACCAAAGAAGTGGTCGAGAAAGACTTACGACCATTACATAGTCGTAGAAAACTTACGACTAGGTCGGTGGTCGAGAAGGACTTGCAACCAATCTACCGATGTTTATCTTCATTTTTGTCCTCTCAGAGGCTAAAAGCGACACGAAGACCTTAGCGACTCACTCGATTATGAAAAAGAGGAGTCGAGAAAGCTAAGGAACGGTATTAGTCCTCTCTGATAGACTCCGAGAAGCCATCTCTCGCATCTAAAAGATTGCAGGAAAAATAAACAAAGAAGTGCCAACTTAAGATCGCTTTTGAATTTGACTTTACCCATCTCTCATTTCTTTTCGTAAAAAGAAGATGAGATGAGGAAGCTCCTGACGAAGTTGAGACAAAGCTTTGGTCATTCAGAGTTTTCCGCATTACCAAGAATAAGGATCAGAACTCGAGGGTCCGAGAACTCGAGTAATGTAAGCAATTCTTTACCGTTGTCCTTTCGAGTATTTTCCTTTTCTAATGCTAATTTCTTGTTCGTAAATTGTCGAGTTGAGAAGTCTCGAGGTCAAATCCAAGAGAAGACCTTGATCTACAATGAGTCCGTCCGCATTGCTAAGATGAATGCAGAGGACATCGAGTATGGGAGAAAAAGCACGCCAAACCGCTGCTTCCCATGAAGAAGAGGTCAAGAAATTGATTCTCAACTAGTAGGTAAGAAATGCTTTTACCTACAATTATCTTTGTGTTAGCTTCCTCTAGAAGTTTATTTTTCTTTGACCGCTTTTATTCTTTCGTAACAAGTGGTCGAAAACAAGAATCTTCGCGAGGTTTCACTGCACTCAACAGAGATGGAGTCGATGAAGACTAGTCTTCAAGGCAACATCACACTCCTGAACAATGTACTTGGTGAGCTACATTCGAGGGAAAAACTCCTCGAGAAGATACTGTAGCTGCTCACATAAGTACCATTGGGGAACAAGTCGAAAACTTGTAAGAAATGGTAACCACTCTGAAGGCTAATCAAGCCGAATCAATAAGGGAGGCAGTCGAAGCTGCAGTAAGTTACGCTTTGGCGAAACTTAAAGCTCAAGACCCCCACCTTAATGTGCAGCCAATCGAAGTCGACTTCGATCGCCTCAATCGAGGCAAGTCGTCCGATTGAGGAAATGCAGTCGGTTGGCAAAAAGGTAGCGGAGGAAATGCAGCTAGGCACTCCCCCTTCAGAGTAATCTTATAATGTCTTTGCAAGGCAGACAATTTCTGTTGACGAGTAATATATGATCCAACTTGTTTCCTGAAAATCATCTTGTCGAGTAGTTAGTAACTCAAAAGATAATAAACGAATGAAAAACCAAGGACTGAAGTTAAATTAATAACTTTATCCTAGGCCATCTTGTTTCCTGCAAATCATCTTGTCGAGTAGTTAGTAACTCAAAAGATAATAAACGAATGAAAGACTAAGAATTGAAGTCAAATTAATAACTTTATCCTAGCCCCCGACTATTTGCTTAGTTTGTTTGGACAATCTAAGTAAATAGTGTGTGAAATGGGGTTTCTGAAAACAAAGAGAGGTTTATTTAACTTATAGTTTTGTTCGTTGTCAAGCATCGGTCGAAAGAGTAGAAACGACTCGACACTAGGAAGTTCCTTCTAGTGGGCAGGACCACGTGCAGAGAGGAAAGGCTTCGACTAGGTGATGTTACCATCTCCGACTGGTTTAATCGAACCAAAAACAACAACTTGAGTTAAGCAAATGTCTAAGAGGACTTTAATAATTCGTTCGCCCTTTTTTGGTGGACTCGTTTCCAGTAGCAAAAGTGGGAGACTGAGCGACGCTAGGAAGTTCCTTCTAGTGGGCAGGACCACGTGCAGAGAGGAAAGACTCCGACTAGGTGTGTCTCTTCCTTCGATCAGTTAAAACGAATCGAGTACACCAAAGGTGGTCGAATAAATATAAGAAAGTGCACTCTACTTAGAATATTTTTTGAAATTACTGAAAAAATAAACTAAGATGGGAAGAGTTGGCTTTAAGAATATTTCGACTAGATATAACCCGAGCTCTCTGTATTGGCGACAAAAGTGAGTAACAAGTCGATGCTAGGAATTTCCTTCTAGTGGGCGGTGACCACATGCAGAGAGGAGAGACTTCGACTAGATGATGTTACTTGCCTTTCGCCAAAGGTAGGGAAAACTGGGTGTTTTTGGATCAAAGTCGAAAGATTATAAAAGCACTACTCAAAAATAAGACAAAAGAGGTAGAAGGAACCTGGACCTTTATTGCCTGAGAGGTTGGTCACACATAGAATTTGCGTAACTGGTCGATGTTCCAAGAATTTGAGAGAACCTGCCATCTTCCATTGCTAGTCGTACCGACCCTGGCCGAGTTACTTCGACCACTGTGTAAGGACCTTCCCACTTGGGAGAGAGTTTATTCCGATTAGACTTGGATTGGCAAAGCCTCAATACCAAGTCACCTACAGCAAGGCTGCGAGGCCGGACCTTACGATCGTAGTATCTGCGTAGGGCTTGTTGGTAGACTGCAGAACGGATTAGGGCCATGTTTCTCCTTTCTTCGAGTAGGTTAATGTCATCTGCTCGAAGTTGTTCCTGGTCGGAGTTGTTGAAGGTTTCAACTCGTGTCGACCGCAATTTTAGCTCCGGAGGAAGCATGGCTTCGGCTCCGAACACTAAAAAGAATGGTGTTTCTCCTGTCGCTCGACTAGTGGTCGTGCGAACTGCCCATAATACGGAAGGTAATTCTTGTACCCAAGCCCCCGAGCGCTTAACAAGTCGGTCAAGACTCGGTTTTAATTCCTCGCATTATTTGGCCGCTTGCACGCTCGACCGCCGCTGCTTTGGGGATGTGCAATGAAGCATAGCATAATTTGGTACCTAACTCGCCGCAAAATTCACGAAATTTTGCACTTGCGTAATTGTTTACCATTGTTCGTAATTATCCGACTTAACTCCAAATCGGCTAATTACGCATCTCATCAAGAACCTTTTTGCTGCTTCCGTTGTTATCCCAGTCACAGGTTCGGCTTCGATCCACTTTGTGAACGTGTCAATGGCCACAAAAAGGAATTCAAAACCTCCTGGTACTTTGGGAAACGGTCCTAGGATATCAAGACCCCAGGTCGCAAAAGGCCAGGAAAGAGGTATTGTCTGTAATGCTTGAGCTGGTTGGTGTATCCGTCTACCATGAAACGGCATTGACACACTTTTAACCACCTCTTTGGCATCGTCAGAGTCAGAGGCCAAGAGAAACCTTGTCGAAAGGCTTTACCGACCAATGTTCTGTAGGAAGCATGCGTCCCACAGATGCCACCGTGTATATCATGAAGGAGTGTTATTCCTTCGTTTTGCGGAATGCATCGCATGAGTATCCCTTGGGTTCCTCGTTTGTAGAGGACTCCTTCGACCAAAGTATACATTTTGGCTTTTCGGGATAATCGATCTGCCTCAAGATCATCTTCGGGTACGGAACCCTAGTGAAGATACTCGTAGATGGGAGTCATCCAAGTATCCTCGTAATCTAATGAGGCCATCTCAATAGGAGGTGTCTCGGTTCTTCGACTGAGACGACTTTTGGAGTTGCTCCAAGAAAACTCCTTTGGTATCGCTGATCGGAAGAAGCCATCCGAGCAAGTTGGTCTCATGAGGAAATTATCCTTTCGAGGGATGAATTGTACCTCGAAACCTAAAAAATGCTTTTCTAGCTTACGTACTTCTGATAAGTACCGAGCCATTGTCGAGCTAGAGCACCGTACTCTTTCCGATTTGATTCACGACTAGTTGAGAGTCTCCTCTCACGAGTAGTCGACGAATCGAGAGTGCTTCGCACTCGTATGCCGATAGCAAACCTTCGACTCGCCACATTGTTAGTGGCCTGAAAGTTTAATTGTATGGCATACTTCAAGGTTTCTTCGGTAGGAGATACCAGGACCACCCCAGCCCCCGAGCCACTTAGAGTAAGTGACCCGTCAAAGTACATCATCCACCGGTCGTGGGAATCAGATCGGGATCCCGAACAGTTCAGATTTGTCCATTCGGCACAAAGTCCGCCAAGATCTGGGATTTTATGGCCGTTCGACACGAATGGAGGTCGAACTCCCAAGTTCGACCGACCATTTTGCCATGCGCCCCATTGCTTTCTTATTATGGAGGATTGCTCCCAAAGGAGACTCGACGCACAAATATTTTGTGCGCTCAAAATAATGCCGCAGCTTCTCAAGACATGAGGAGGGCATATAGAAGTTTTGGACCCGAGGGTAACGCCCTTAGGCCCGTAAAACTTCACGACGTAGTAAACCTGGCCGTTACACACTTCTGGATTAAGTTTTAAGCGGTGCTTTCGAGGTTGTTGAATGTTTCTTGCAGGTCAGTGATATGATTAAATTTCTTAATGCTTTTACGACTAGATCATCAACATAGGCTTCCGATTTCGCCTAATTGAGATGAAAAAGTCGATTGCATTAAGCGCTGAAAAGAAGCCCAGATTCTTTAGACCAAATGGCATTTTGACATAGCAAAAGGTACCAAATGGTGTAATGAATGCGGTCTTTTCTTCATCGCTTAGACACATATTGATCCGTAATATCCGTAATATGCATCTAAAAAACTTAATATTTCACAACCTGCAGTAGAATCAACCAACTGATCGATACGAGGTAAAGGAAAATCATCTTTTGGACAAGCTTTATTATGATAAGTAAAGTCTACGCACATACGTCATTTGCCGTTTGACTTTTTGACCATTACAGGGTTAGCCAACCACTCTGGGTGGTTGACTTCTCTTATAAAGCCCGCTTAAGTAGCTTATCCAATTCGATTTAATAGCATCTCGTCGATCAGGCAAATCTCCGTAATTTTTGTTTTACTGTACTTTATCGTGCCGTAGCTAGTCTCAGGCTCGATCACCTCCACGACTCGGGCATGTCGGATGCTTGCCACGCCAAGACATCTCATTAGCTTGGAGGAAGGCGATGAGGGCGCCTTCCTATTTGGGGTCGAAGTTTCCTGATGCGAATAGTCTTGAGGGTTTCTTTGCGCCGGAGGAACCTCTTTGACTTGGTCGTTCGGCTTTGGTGCGATTTTTAGGCTTCACTTGCTAGTCGAAGGTCGACTTTTATCTCGAGTTGGTATTTGACCAACCATCTCGAGGATCGACGGCCGCAGCTTATACGCCATCTTTTATCACAATGAATTGTGATCACTCCTTTGGGACCCGTATCTTAAGACATTGATACCCATAATGAGTAGCCATTAAGAATTTTGCCAAAGTTGGTCGTCCGAGTATGGCGTTATATGCCGATCGAAATCGACCACATCAAAGGAACTTTCTCATCCCGAAATTATTTGGTGAGCCAAATGTTAAAGGAAGAGAAACTTGGCCAATGGGTTTGGTCAAGACCCCGTGACGATTCCATGAAAAGAGTATCGCATCGGTCTTACCTTTGTCCCGGTACTTGCATTTCGTCCCAGGCATTAGTAAATAGTATATTCAAGGAACGCCACCATCAACTAACACTCGATTGACCCGACAGCTTGTTGATGGTGGGTTCGACCACAATCGGATATCGACTGATCGATTCAAGTGATCGGACAATCACCCTTCTCGAAAGAAATGGTAATTTCCACCACTTCGTAAGTTATTGACAAGAGGAGCATTTATAGAGTTTACCTCTCGTCCGCAGCCTTTGAGTTGTCGCTTCGACTCAGATGTCGATGATCCTCCGTAGATATGCTTTACGGTATGTTGCGGATCTTGGAATGGCATCTCTTCGTCATCTGACGACTTTTGTCCACTCGTATTCCCTACCTGCTCGAGAGTAGGGAGTGGCTCTTTGCCGTTGTAGTAGTCTTCGAGCTTTCTTTGGAAAACTCCCTAGCTATGAGGTCGTGTCCTTCCTTTTATGAAAAGGACACCACCTTGGTTTGTCGCTCCTACGATCGTATGCTTACCTTTGCCTTGATCAGATACGACTTGGTGGCTCGTGGCTCTTTATCTTCACGGCTAAGACCTCCTTGAAACCACCGGTTTGTGGTTTTTGACTCTTTATTTTCTTCTTGACTTCTTTGCTTTCTTGTCCTTACCAACTTCACCGCTCTCGAGGAATGTACGCTTCGATCAATAGTATTGTTCCACTCGACCGCTTCTAAGCAATCGATATCGATCGGCCATCTCAAGAGCTCAAAGAATGTTGTTGGGAGGATTCAAAGCAATATCCTCTCGTTATCCTTCTACTACGGACTCCTTGCTTAAAAGCCCGATCACGATGAGTCGAAATTTCCTAATTGAGTTACGAACCCGACTAAAGCGCTTGATGAATTGACGCAAAGTCTCGTTGTTGTTCCGCTTGATCCGTGCAAGTCGCCTTCCTTTCCGTATGGTTGTATGTGCCTTGAAATTCGCCAGAAGATCGCAGAGGTGTTGCCAAGAGTAGATCGACTCGAGTGGTTGGTTTAATAACCACGATCGAGCGGATCCTTCAAGCACGATCGGAAGGTAATTCGTCATCACATGCTCTCCTCCTCCTGCGCCGCTCGGACGGTTGTATAGATCTCAAGAAATTGATGGGATTTTGAGATCCATCAAACTTCTCCATGTTCACCGGTCGAAAATGAGGTGGCCACGAACCGCCAAGGTCGCGAAAATGCCCGATCCCAGAATGACTTCTTGGCGCCTTCTTTGCGTGAAAGAAGGGTTAATGTCACCAGTGATCGTGATACGACGATACCAAAGAATAGGTCGACTCCGTCCCGTAGTAGGTCTCGCTTTCACGAGGGGAATACTCTCGTATTCCATCCGCTAGGATTTCTTTTTGAAGTGGTGAATGATCACCTCTCCAAGGGGCTTTGATCATCACCAATCGAAATGTGTTTCTCCGAGTAGGGATCGATGCGACTTATGGCCGTGTCGATTTCTACGTGGTGAAATATTTGATTGATCGTAGTGAGGAAGTTGTATTGCTACGACTACCCGAATGATGTCGACGAGGTACTTCCGCCTTGTCATCACGGTTCAAGCCTTTGCGCAATCTCTTCAAAGAAAGAGATCGATCCCAGCGCTCGAGCAAGCTCTTGATTGGGATTTTCGAGCAAGTCGTTGATGTCCTAGAGTTCTTGTACCTCCTTCGATCGATGTTGAATGCGCCTACAGATTCTTCTCGGCGGCAATCTTCTTCCGCTCGGATGGCCTCAAAATTCTCCTCATCGATCTTTGAGGCCTTCTCGAGGAGTACGAGAATGTCGAGGATTTCCCTCACGCCATCGTAGTATTGGTCATGTTCACACCGGTGGTGCCTTGCCATTACCACGAGGGGCGCAGCAGTGTGATCTTCGGAGTGTTCAGATTTCGCCTCCATGAGGTCGACTCGATTTGTGGGAAGGACGAAGACCTCCCGCTGATGATTCTCACTTGCGCTTGAGGCCTCCCGCTTGAGGAGTACTCGAGAGACACCATCCGCGACTTGGAGCAATCCTCCGTAGGGGAACTCGGGTTATAATCGCTCCGTCCGCAAATGAGATTTGCGAGAGACTACCGAATTCGCAGAAAAGCATGCTTGATCCCACCTCTCCGAGTTGCCCCGAGAGAGAGGATCACCAGATGTTGGTGGAGTCCTCGAATGGTGGCTCGCAGAACTTGTCTCACTGTGCCGGACCGCCTTAAGGGGACTTGGACACTTGGAGGAAAACTCTCGTCGTGTCGTGAGTCCTCCCGGTGCGGTTCTCGTCGGATTGACCCTTGTCCTTTGAGGGAATTGGCCCTCTGTTGGACGATTGTTGTGGGGATAAGGATCCTCCTCAACTCCATCGATGGGATGGTTTCTCGAGAATGATCTCCGAGGCAACATCACCATCGAGGATGCATCACTGGCTCGTAGTTGAAACCGCATCCATGTCGACGCTCACAGAACCGCCAAGTCAAACCAGCTTCTCCTCGCTCCATTCTCCCGCCATGATTGCATGAGATTTGGAAAAGAGAGTATGTTGACAAGAGATTACCTAAGATCCCCACGGACGGCGCCAACCGCTTGTATTAGAACCGATCTTACGTAAAGATTATTTGATTCGGGGGGTCTCCTAGAGATGAGATCACGCAGAGTGGATTGACACGGGACGTTTATACAGGTTCAGGCCTTCTCCGGGGAGAATAACAACCCTACTCCTATGTGTGTGTGGTATTGACTGTATTCTCGATGGTCAAGTCAGAAACTAGGACTATTACAGAGAACAGTACTTGTGTTTTTCCCTTTACTTGCCCTGTTTCGCCCTCCCTTTCTCCCTTTGATTGATGTATTTATATAGTCTTGAAGAAGTAGCCGTTTTGTCCTGCGGAAGAGGCGCCTTAATTGAGCCAGTAATGGGCGCATGATGGCAATAATTACCGCGCGATTGGCTTCTTCACGCCATCCGCGCTTATCATTCGAGGTAATGGGGTATTTAAGCACTATTACTACGCAGAATAGTAGTGCGTATGGACCGTTCGGATTCCTTAATCAATTGGACCCACTCGTTTGTAGGTTTGATTATAAGGTGGTCGTGGTTTACTTGGTCGTAGTATGACTTACGATCGGGTATAAGTCGAGTAGAGCTTACGATCGCGCAATAGTCGTAGAAGGACTTACGATCGGGTAATGGTCGAGAAGGACTTACGACCAGGCAGTGGTCGTAGAAAGACTTACGACCAGGTAGTGGTCGTAGAAGGACTTACGACCATGACATAGTCATAGTAAGACTTACGACTATGGGGGTGATTGTAGAAGATCTTACAATCACTTGGTAGGTCTCCCCCTTGTAAATATAAGGGGTACTTCTGGGGACTATGTGACATCATATTTACACATAATAAGAATTATAGATAAAAGATAAAATGAGGATTATTAGATCCTCGTCAAAACTCTTAAGACCAAATCATATAAATCACTTAAGAACCAATAAAATATTTCAACACGTCACTTTGCTCGAAACAGTTTCAACTACCACATAACTCATGAGGTCCAAATGATCACAAACGCAAAACTCAAAACACTTTCATTAAATCAATATCACGCAAGTGATCAAATTCTTTTACTTATAAAATATTATCATCACAACCACATGCTGACAATCATACTAATCAACGAAATAATACCCTCTTAGCAAGAATCATCATAACCTACTATCCCATCATAAAACTCTTCTAAGGACTCAATAAACTTTTTCATATATATAAATATTTTTCACTAAGTTTGCAACAATCAGCTTGTTCTAGAGAGGATCTGGTGAGCAACCATATTATTTACGCATAACTCTCTTAACAAGGGCATACTATCATATGACCATATCACAAGACACACTAATATAGAACACTTATTGAATTTACCCATTCAACTATTAATGGGGCTCAACAACCAACCTCGTGCATACTAATTGCACTCTACGCAATACCATTAAGAATTGATGAGGGTACTAGTCATGAAAGCATTTATAGTTATACAACTATATGTAAGCATACAAGCATATACAAATACAGGATCAACATTCCACCTTATATTCAGGAATCAGAGCAATATGTCATCTAAGCTTTAACTATCTAATCTTTTGGAAAGCAAGGTTTCACAAAGCGATACATCAACGTTCATCTAGTCCTTTATGCATGTTTCAATAACTTTAGCATGACAAGAATTTGGTAAAGCTATCATTTACAAATGATCACCAGATAGCCAACTAAAAGATAAATTCAAGATTAATATCTACTTAAGACAACATTCAAACGCGTCCTTAACTTAACCATCATTAGAGGTTAGAATAACCGAAAGAGGACCTAAAATCCAATTCATCAAACAAATTTTGCAGATTAATTGATCTTAATGATCAAATCGGTTCATCAACATTCGACACTTCTTAACAAACTATAGGTTCTGGACAGATATAGACAGACTCTTATTTAAAATTCATCATGTATCAAATACAAGGACATTTTAAATTAATTAATTTCTCCTCCATGGATGTTAGTTAAGAATAATTTATTTGCACCATGCTACTAACCCGACTTGATAATTCATACCATAATAATTCATTCATTTAATTAAAACCTCTTAGTCAAGTATGACAATACATCACTAAAAGGTTTTTTTAACACCTCCTTTCAGAAAAAAGAGGCATTAAACCTCAACAGTCGAAATAATCCCAAAGAGATAAATAAAGCCAAAGCTCTCACATTTTAACGAACTTGCAATAGAAAACTTTCTTTGTCCAAAATATCAACCGAATAAATAAGTCATATTTTCCAATTAGAGAAATGGAACAACCATGGAAATATCAAACTTGCCAATGAACAATGTTCACAAGTAGCAAAAGCAACTCAGCAGTTGGAAGAGACAATAATTGCTCCATAAAACAAATGGAGACCAAGTGAAAACCCAACAACTGCCTTGTAACCAATATCCCAAGAAAATTTCATCAACCGTAACTATAGTAAGAATTGGCCAAAATTCAAGCTCAAGGGAAAGAACAACTTTTCTAAAGAAACTCACCCTCAACACCTGTTACTATGGTACTCGGGGTAATCACTTCACTATTCTCATACCACGAATGGTGGTGTAACCAGGTAAAGCCCAGGGCCACAGCCCAGTAATGCAATTTAGCAACATACACTACTACACAAAAGGTCATCACAGACGGTTCTAAACCATCATCATAGACGATTTTTGAACCGTCTGAATTTTTGTGTCTGTGATGACACGAGGTCATCACAGACGGTTTTTGAATCATCTGTGAAAAAGGCTATCACAGACGGTTCTATTCACGAACCGTCTATTATAGTGACTATCATAGATGGTTCGTGAATAGAACCGTCTGTGACAGTCTATTTTCACTGACGGTTCTAAACAAGAACCCTCTGTGATATTCTATTTTCACAGACGGTTCTAAACAAGAACCCTATGCGATAGTAACTATCACAGACGGTTCTTGTTTAGAACCGTCTGTGATAGTTTTTTCTATGGCAAAAAAAAAAAACGAAAACGGATTTCCACTTCGTCTAGAGCCTCCTGAGCCTCGCGAATGAATCTGATATGGATTTTCAAATTGAACTTTTCGCTAGCTTTCCCACAATAGCCGCATCATCACAGTAGTATCAACTCAATCCATTCACAGAGCACTAAAAACAACACGGCATGCATCACCCACATCACAGTAGCATCAACTCAATCCATTCACAGAGCACTAACACATCACAGTAGTAATCCACATCACAGAGCAAAAGGGGGAGTAGAGAGAGGAGGTCGGGAGGTCAGCGACGAGGTCATGGGAGTCCAGCGACAATGAGGCCGGGGTGGGGTGGAGGAGGCCGCGGACGACGAACTCAGGGGAGGACGGGGAGACGAAGTAGAGGAGGCCGGGGGTGACGAGGTCGTGGGAGGCCGGCGACGACGAGGCTGGCGCGAGGTGGAGGAGGCCGCGGGCGACAAGCTCGGGGGAGGCCAGAGCGCAAGGTCAGGGCGAGACGGAGATGGCAGAGGAGAAATGGCAGAGGAGGAGATGGAGATGGCAAAGGAGGAGATGAAGGACTCTGTTAATATAGAGAGATTTTAGGCAGCCCTCCAATTAAGTGCAAATTTTCGTTTTCCCGCCCAAGTATCACAGACGATTTTATACAAAAACCGTCTGTGATGACATATCACAGACAGTTCATATCACGAACCGTCTGTGATAAAGCGTCTCATCACAGATGGTTCTTAATACGATCCGTCTGTGATGAGAGACTCATCACAGACGGTTTTATTATAAAACCGTTTGTGATTTTAGGGTTTTACCATGGTTTGGAAAACCCTAAACCATGGTAAAAATCCAAGCCATGGTAAATTCGAAGAGTAAGGAAAATTCCAAACCATGGTAAATTCGAAGAGTAAGGAAAAAAAATCCAAGTTATTGTATATCTAAAATCACAGACGGTTCTAACCACGAACCGTCTGTGATAGTTACATATCACAGACGGTTCATCTTGGAACCGTTTGTGATTATTTTATCACAGACGGTTTCAAATGAGGCGTCTTCTATGACTTGTTTTGTAGTAGTGATAACTCTAATCGTCCACCTAGAGGAATCTGATAACTCAATTACAAAGAAACTATTTCGCCACGAAAGATGATCACGACTGTAAAATAAACAGGAGCAAATAGTGTATTTTCTTCAATTAATCAAAACATGATATTTTATTTGACATGGTGATTCTTAAGTGTAGTGCACCAATGTCTACTCCTTCTCATGCATGATGCTTTCTCGAGAAGTACCTAAAGAAAACACCAACAACAAGCATGAGTCTTCGACTCAACAAAGTACAATCAATGTAACAAATTGAACAACATCAACAAATATCGAATACTATAATGTTCGCACTTAACCATCAAGAATGATCAACAAACATAAAAAAAATGAACATTTCAATGTTCACCTGTAGCCATCAATACTGAGCATCATAATCAACCATTGAACATTACCATGTTCACATATAGCCATCAACAATGAAGTCATAAATTAGTCTCTTCCACTTTCATGCAATGCAGATGTCAAGAATGCATCTCTCTTCCTTCTTTGCAATTACCGGTAATGCGGAGTAGTGCATCCGTCGATGCATACTTAAGCATGTGCCTTCCAATACATGACGGGGACCTCAAATGAATTATTTCTTGGCTACCACGTAGCCCAAGACTCAAGGATGAATGCTTTGATGCAAATGAGCATAATAACCTTAATCGAACATAAGCATATATCTTCTAGTAGTAAGATCATGAATAAAATTCAAACAAGTAATACAATGGTAATAACTTGAATTCTATTTCCACATATACTACCACTAGTTGCACTTGCCTCAACCGTACGATGGGTGACGGTGGGTAGAGGACTCTAACTCCGGTTTCTCACCACCACCTAGCATTCATAGAACATACTAAGAATATCTTCCAAAAGCACACAATATGGCAATAAACTAAACAAACAAATCCGCGTCTAATTGTAACCCGAAATAACACCATTCTTCCTGAACATCATTCTGTCCAAAACAGGACACTCACCCTGTAAACATCATAACTCTTGATTTAAAGCTCGAAAAATCATGAACTCAGACTTTCTAGAACCTACACACTTATACGCACAATATATCAGGTGATCGAACATTCAGATTATTTCATTTAAATCCTTGTTTTTAACTTCTAAGACAGATCTGTCATCTTCGGTACTATCAACTTAGAAATTCTATAATTTTTAATTGGTACATCCAAAAATAGTGATATAAGACATTATGGAATCCCCAGATAATTATCTATCATAATAAATTTAACATAATTTTTCTACTCTGCAACAAACTTTGCTAACTCAACATTTTTGTCCCGACTGTCTCCGACAGAAAGACAAAACTGAATTGCATAGTTCAACATTTCATAACTCCTATTTTACTTATCCAAAAAATACGATCTTGGGCTCTATGGAATCATTATAAAGTTATCTATGCAAGTTATGGAGACCAAAAGTCCAAATTCGTTCATTTTTAAATTTAAATTTGCAAAACTATGTTTGTTGTCCGAAACCCAGGAACTGAACAAACACTCGGATTGTAAAAATCATAACTAATTATCTACTCAACCAAAAATTATGAACTAGAACTCTCAAGAAATATAACGAAATAACCTATCTTTTATATAACCAGACATATTTCTAATTTTGAGTGTAACTAGCTCAAATCGCCCTCGCAACGCACCGCCCTAAACTTGACGAATCTGGACAGAACTGAAACCAGACTTCCTATTGGCTAAACGATGTAAAAATCGAACCAAAATTAAACTAAGGCTTGCCAAAGACTTCCAGATTGTTACCCTTGAAGATCATCCGAAGAAGAAAATATGGTCCTGATCCTTCCTCTTTTCCTCCCTTCTTCTTCCCTTCTCTTTCCTTACTTCCCTCTTTCTTCTGCCGCCAGTACCCAAGAGTCTTCCTCCTTTCTTTTCTTGGCCAGCAACAATGAAGGAACCTCCGAGGGGGAAGGGTGTGGAGATGATGTTGGATAGGAGGGGGCGCAAGGGGGAAGTGGAGGTGGTGGCTGCTAGGGGGAGTGGGGAGAGGAGGCGCAAGGGAGGGGAAAGGTGGTGGAGGCGCAATGGGGAGGGGATGGGGTGCTACAGTGTGCGTTACAGTACACGTCTACCCCCCCTCACCCCCACTTGGCCAGTTACCCTAATAGGCCAAGGTGATGTGGGCCCCCCAAACTTCGATTAAAACCACTTTTTAAAACAATTTGCATCCATAAAGTTTATCCCATCTTTAAATATTTAGGATATTATAAGAAATGAGCTCAATTTGGTGAAATGAGCTCAATTTGGTATAATTCACCCAATGTAAGGATCAATTTATTTCGCAATCAGGCATCATTATATGAAGAAAAGTACTACGTACAGAAATAAATTTCCATTGCTTCCATTAATTCTATATCACCTCCAAGGCTCCTAACAACGCAGATTTACAGGTTTAACTTTGGCAATCGCATAGGTCAATTAAAAGGATGCTATCACCAGAACCTCACTGCCTCTTCACCCATTTAACTGACATGTCAGCACACAATCTACTCAATCGATACAGTACCTGAAAGACTTAAACTGTTCATATGATTCAAACGAATGTTCAGACTTTTGGATCTTCCATTTACTGTGCATCCACAAGCAATGAGCTCAATTTGGTATAATTCACCCAATGTAAGGACCAATTAATTTCACAATCAGGCATCATTATCTGAAGAAAACAAGTACCAGGTACAGAAATAAATTTCCATCGCTTCCATTAATTCTATATCACCTCCAAGGCTCCAAACAAAGCAGATTTACAGGTTTAACTTTGGCAATCACAGAGGTCAATTAAAAGGATGCTATCACAGAACCTCACTGCCTCTTCACGCATTTAACTGACATGTCAGCACACAATGTACTCAATCAATACAGTACCTGAAAGGCTTAAACTGTTCATATGATTCAAACCAATGTTCAGAAACTTTCAAATCTTCCATTTACTGTGCATCCACAAGCAATTTAATGCTCCGTGGATAATGACAAAAAGCGTTCAAAGGATTCAACCATGCAAACTGAAATCCAAAGAATTTGCTACCCTTGTTTGGTTTCGTATCCAGACTTTGTTCCAGTGTTGGATGTTTTACATACCACTGAAGCATGCACATTACATTAAACACTGAAAGTATCCAATCCAACTTGAAATCTCTAGTAGTAATATCCATCTCCACATTCAGAGTATAATCAGTGCACACCATCAAACCTCAGAAGCATTCAATCTCTTTAACAGTACAACCCAGATTGTTATAAGTTACTATAACCAAGATCATAATGAATCTCAGACATTCAGGTAGGTAATTGAATATCCATAGTGAATAAAATTATGGATCTTCCATTTGTTATGCAACTGACAAATCACACAATTCTGCAGGCCATAAAGATGCACATCAAATAGCTTAGTATCTACTCTCGCAGATCCTTCCATCGGCTTCTCGAGTCACAACGCGATAATGTCAGTCAGGGAGGATTTATCCAATCATGCTGCATCGCCCAAAGGCCGAAGGCATGGAAAAGCTAAATCAAACTATACACCTAAACTGAAAATTTCAGTGACAGCTAAATGAAAAATTTTGTGGCTTGTTTCCATGGACAATTTTCTTGCTTAATGAGGTTATAGCTAGACCAGACTACAGTCTTTCGAGGATTACAATAAGAAGTGAACTCTAATTGCCAGCACAGTTATGCTCTTTTTGCAGCTCCTAAATGCTGCATCAATCATGTAGACTCCACAGCAGCTGGTGCTGCCACTGCAAGCTTCTTGCTACTTGAGCTCTTGTCATCTGTCTTCTTGCCACCTTCGCTGGCCTTGCCAGGTGCAGATTTTGACCCTGATGCAGAATCAGGCTCATCATCCTCAACAACAAGCTGTATGGGACGCTTGCGACCACGATGCATATGGCGTTCACAGTATTTCTCATTTGGGATAGCATTTCTCCAGCACCGCCACTTTTTGCCATCTGTTCGTCGGCACCTCCCTGGTTCTGGTTCTGGGTTCTTACCGAAGTCCAAGCAGAGTGTTGCCAACCCCATCACTGCTCAGTTCAGCATAAAAACAAGTTAGAATGCCTCAAATAAATCTAAACAATACACATGGAAGAATTTCCAACTTTTATGTGTTTAACATGATGTTGCGAAGGTTTGGTTCAATGAGTTTTTTTCCCCATCATCCTTTAATATTACTAGATGCATCAAATTGCATGTTGTGGGAAATTCTGCTTTGCTATAAAACTATGAACTTGAGATGACGTTAAGGAGCTAATAGTACTGCACTACATAATGCAAACAACATGCATATTTTTTGAAATGCTTGGCGAAATCTACCGAAGGACGCAACAAATTTTCACACGAGAAACATATAGATGATGGCACAGGTTAGAAGGGCATACAAGTAGGGTACTTCTGGGCGCCTTCAGAGGATGCACCAGTAACACTCTTCCAGATGGGGAAGACAAGATGGGTAGGCACAGGAACACGGGCAGCCATATACTGGTAGACCCGAGACTGCTGCTCTAGCTCCTGCAGCTGCATCGCAGTGAATGCCGCCCCTGCACCAACAGGGACTGATGCCACAAGCGCTTTCATTTCTTCCTGAAGTGCTGCGGATGCTGCGGCTGCCAACCAAACAAATACAAACTTTTCAATGGCACTCAGCTAAGAACTATGTTTGTGGCAAACAAATACAAGCCCTGAAATTCGTAGATGCACGCATGAGTACTTAAGTCTACTGAACAGTAAGCACAGCTTGACCTTGTAAATACTGACAAAACAAAGACAGCAAAGCAACAATATACCCCAAATCTAATGTTTATTACATGGTCAGTATTAAGGAAACTAGCATAACAACAAAGGGGAAAGAGGAGAGAAAGTTTTCTTCAGGGTTACAAGTCAAACAGAACTAGTAAAGGGGTAAGAACAAAACAAACGAAACACTTGCTTGAACCTTTGAATAAATACAAGAAAATAATCAGATTTGCACAGGAGTCTTATCAATCTTTGTGCCTTGCATGCCTTCTTAGCAACAGAACAAAACTATTCATAGAACCAGAAATGGAAAAAAAAAATGTACCCTAAGTCCCCTTATAACTAGCAAGAAAAAAACACTCTTAAATCTGTAGCAAACAAACCACACACATAGTGTGGAGAAGCTGAACAAATAATTTCCTTCTTGAGAAACGAAACAAAACATTTGCACAATTAATTGGTAAGTAGAAACTAGGAACAACCGGAACCTGCTATTCTGTTTGTCCTGCAACTACTCCTAGGCAAAGACGTTATATAACTACTACTATATTCGTGCATCTCACAGCTGAACACTACCAACAATAACAGCATAGAAATCTTTCTTGCATGGTTATCCATGAACAGAATACACATAAGCTCTTGCATGCGACCAAGAATCTGAAAGAGAAGTAAGTACCTTCCTCTGGATCCTCGACCAGGACCAGATCTTTACACGCGTTCTCTTCCTTCTCCTCCTCCTTCCCCGCGTCGCCGTCCTTCCCCACACGATCTGCCTTCTCCCCCTCCTCCTCCTCCGGTTCTTGGCCGGCTTCTTGCCCTCCGGCCTCCTGCATCGCTTCCTCCGCCGCCTCCTTGGGGCTATCGCCGCCGCCCCCCGACGGGTTCGTATCCTTCTTGGCCTCCGCCTCCGCCGCCATGCTTGGGAAAGGATGGCGCGAGAAAGGGTATCTTTGGGATTGGATCGGAGGGGAAGGGAAAGGCCGGTGATACGGAGCTCTTGCTTTGACGGGGGTGGGGAAGGAAGGAGGAGGAGAGGGGCGTGCAGTTTGGCAAAAAGATGGGGGCAGTGGTCTCTCAGGAGTGGGTGTCGGGAGGGCTCAAATTGTTATGTGCACCCTTGGGTGATAAGTAATTAAGTATTAACCTTCGCATGGGAATGGGGTAGGCTTTGAAGAAACAAACTTTCCACTTTTGGAGGTAGCACTCTTGCAGTAGTTATACTAGTTCGATACTCGTGTTTTACTACGGATTAAAAAAAAATTATATCTCATCAATCGTCATCGTGCTCAACCTACAATGCAAGTGATCCGCCGGTAACCCGTTCTTGGAAAGATCGATGGAATCTTTGGGCTTCTTGCACACACTTAAAGCGGTTGGGGTGTGGGGGAGCAGAGAGGAGGCTATGGGTGGCCAACCGTACGCACGGGAGGAACCGAGAAAGAACGAGATCCAACGGCTCACATCTCACGAAGAAAGATAGATCTAACGGCTCACATCGCATGAGGGAGAACGGATCGCCACCAATTCCTTCTTTTAAGTAGTAGAAATTAACATGATGCAAATGCTGAATGTTTAGCAAGTGATACTATATTGTATATTATAAAAAGTAATGGCATAAAACGGTCGTCTTTCCTCTTAAATATAGGAATGCTGTTTATACGAAATAGAAGGGAAAAGATTGAATTAGAGAGGGAATTTAAAAGGATAATTTCATAAATTTGAGAGAGACTTGGACCTTGGTCCTTCGGCTTACGATGACTCAGCCTAAGAGGGGGGCCGACCATAAGAGGGACTAAGGGGCGGCAGCCTAACCCTAACAGCCACCTCCACATCCCTGGCAGCCTGCCCCTAGAGCCGCCAGCCGTGCCTTGCCCTAGCTAACTCTGCCAACCACCTTAGCAACTGTTTCTTTCTCCTCTACCGCATGCCCAACCAGCCTAGCACATGCAACTCGATTTTTTAAAATAATATTAATTTAAAAGATAATAAAAAAATAGCCAAAATTTTTTACAAAAATAGATGTTTGTCATCATTTGGAATGGCAAAATTCTTCTGTCGCCAATTGGAAAATGCGGAGAAATTCATGTTACCAATTGAACTCGTGATATGGCCCAACGTCTCTTCTCCTCTCTCCTCTACTGTCTTCTCTCTCTCTTTATCTCTCTTCTCTTTTTCTAGAATTTAAATAACTTGTCCACTGAATTTTGGGGGTTTATATATTTCAATTCAAAAGTTATTTTTTTGACAAATTGAAATACCTTTAATTCTTGTAAGATTATGTTCTGCAATTGTGCATCATTTCTTACTATATAGCAACTTAAAAGTTTTTACTATTTCTTGAAACCAATATATTGTTTGTCATACTTGGTTTTTGTTATTGTATGTTTATTAATTTCCATACTCGTCGGTGCTATAATATTTCAATTAAACTACAACAATAGCATTCTAAAATAAGTTACTTGTAAGTTACGACATCCGAAACATAAAATTACATCTAGTGTGAAAATAATCTTGTTGGACCAAAAAGCTATAGAAGCTATGAAGATCAGTATATCAGTACAGTGGAAGACTAATATAGAATCCAATAAGAACCCCCAAGCGATAGGACAAGATAAACAAAGATTGAAGTGAAACAATCTACTGGCGGTCGGACCGCTGCCAAACTGGCGGTTGGACCGATTCCCGACCGGTCTGATCGGCGGCTATGGGCGATTCGATCGCGGTGTCGTAACGAAGAAACGACCAGATGATTAAAATGAAAATAGATGAAACTTTTGATCTACTAATCCAAACTTGATGAAACTTGGAACACACCTTCTTTATGATAACAGGGACCTATTCCAATCGAAGATTATGATAATTCTTCGAGAAATCAAGATCCTTTTCCGTTTGATCAAAGAAGGGTTCAAAACCAGGTCAAAACAAAAACTAGGTTAAAGCTCTTGCTCGTGAGTGATTGATGATCAAGATGATCCTAGTAAGATTCCCACATGTCACAGCAAGCTAGATCACGTGAAGAAACCAAGCAAAAACTCACGGATCAAAGAAATATCTAAAATCATCAAATAGAGAGAAAGAACGCAATGAGACAAAACATTGATCAAACTTTCCTTTGATTGATTGATATGATCAGGGCTTACAGTCACTCCATCAATGGAGGACAATGCTCAATCCAAGAGCACGAAAAACACATCAAACATCAAGAACCCTAGCCTCTACAAAAGCTCTCCCTAAGAAAATTAGGGTTTACAAGAATTGCAAAAGAGGCGAAGAGGTGGTGCAGCCACCACCCTCTCCTATTTATAGTGGAGGCTTAGACCTTCTAGAAGTTTGATCCTATTGGACTCCCGTTAAGGCCCAAAACAAACGGGACACATACGCATGTATTTTAATACGCCGTCTTTATCTCCATTTGACCTAACTAGCTACCCTTGCGCCATCTTGCGCCTCGGATTAGCTAAACGATCACCCTTGTCCATCTTGCGTCACGCTTGAGTTCATTGACCTCACCCGGCATCGTCGATCGTTCTAGACCTCAGCTCTCCAAACCTAGTCCCGATCATCCTCGCCGTTGACCGTCGTTGACCACTAAGCAACCTGCACAACAATAGACAAGTAAACTAAATTTGGGAACAAGTTCTTCACAACTTGACCCATGTTAGTCAAAACATGCATCATGCACCATATATACCCTGAAACTCATGACTTTGACCTAACACACGAATATCGCCGCCACACCGGGCGACGAACAAAGTGAAAACCGGCCGATCGCCCACCGCCGGTCCTAATCACTAGCCGCTGGCCCGATCCGCCACCTATGGGCGGTCGGACCGCCACCGACTTAGCCATTTTTCTCTCTGAAAACCGAAATCTACTGGAATTTTCAAACCAATAGAACTTTTGACTGGAGACTCCAAAAATTATGGGACCAAGTGCAATAGAATCCCCTCTCTTGCCTACACACTCTATTTTTGGCCCAGCTCAAAATAACACTTTTAAGTTCATCGTCCGACCGCGCTTATGGCTTGGCCGGACCGATTTGAGACCGGCCCGATCACACGCTACGACCGGCCGATCTACATTACATGACAGCTTCAAACTTGTCGAAAATACATGAAACGACAAACCGTAAACGCCATTGCTAATTGTCATATCATCATAAGATCTGGAGCATATCCCCATGATATCCACAATCTCCCCCTTGATGAACACATTGGCAATAATCCATAAAATGTAATTTGGAGGTTTGAGAAGTAAAATACTTTCGTTTTCGTACAAAGGCACAACTTGGTCTATAAGCAAGAAAAAGCAATAAAAATGACCAAGCTGGCATCAGAATAGTATAGACAAGTGAGATAAGGCTAAAGAAAGCATAAAAACTTTAATTTTCAGAAAAAGTCAAAAATATCACTTAAAGTCCATATGAAAGAACAATTGTTCAAATGACCTATGATCATTGTGAGGATTGATAAATGCAATTCAAGTTCAGAAGAATCAATACGTCAATAAGAATGCAATTCAAAAACTCACCCTCACTAAGATCCACAGATTTCATAAAATATCAAATTTTCATTTTCTCCCCCTTTTTATCATTGTTATATATCTTCTCCCCCTTTGTACAGCAATGATATATCTTCTCCCAACATTGAAATATCCATTTCTCCAAACACTTTCTCTCCCCCTATGTACAGCATTAAGACATTTTAACACATCTTCTCCCCCTTTGACAATGGAGTCATCAAGGAATCACACCTTCCTCTCATCCAGAAATAACAAATGCAGAATGAAGAAAGAAGCATAAGGAGTATGCATGAAATGCAATGGAGTGGCTTCATTTTTGTATTTTTTAATTTTTTGATTACAAGAAGCTTTGGAGATTACCCAAAAGAATAAGCCAGCATTTCTAATATTGCACAAACAGCATATCAAGCCTAACAGCGCTAGCAAGATCTTGATAAGACATATATATCAAAGCTAAGCACGAAGGTTCAAAAGTAAAGCAGTAGATTTGATTAATTTAAGCAAAGCTTCAAATTCAGCAAGTTCATCAACAGGGATACTAAAGTGAAACTGGCCATGTCAAAATATCAAAGTGAGATAAAAAATCTAACAAAGACCACATTAAGAGTCAATCAGGTCCTGTATTGAATCATTTTGCTCATTTTTCCTCAAACGCCCATTTTTCAACAATTTTCTCATTTGCACGAATATTGAAGTTGACTAATGATCTAACTTAGTGACAAGATCCTGGACTAGGAGCCATCCACAAACTCATCCTAAGCTTCGACAAGAAGTTGATTAAATATATATCTTAGTGAAGAAGATCCTGGACTAGGAGCCATCCACAAACTCTTCCTAAACTTCTAACAGGGCGACAAATCTTGAGGTTCATGTCATTTCTGACAAGCAGTCCCCATGAGATCGTCTAGATCATCAAACTATCTCCAAGTTCATGTCTTTGACAAGCAGTCTCGTAAGAATAGTTTGGCACAATTTAAGCATAAGACAATCTTGATTTTTCATTGTTTCATAAGAGTAGTTTTAGAATCTCAAGAACACAAAAGCTCAAGTAATGGTCAATTTTAGATTTAAGAGCTAACAAAGCAATTCTGACAGGGCCAATGTCACAAAAGGAGCACTAATTGCGCAACTAGCAAAAACATCCATAAATTGTAATTTTTAGTTTGAGTTGTTTTAGAGTTCTAGCTCATACAGTAAAGACTTATCTGTATATGTGAAAGCATGATAATTCTAGCAAGTTAAAGAACTAGACATGACATTGAGCAAGAATTGAAATACTAAAACTCCAAAGGGTAATAAGCAAAGCTTCATCAATTTTAAAAGATAAGCAGAAAATCTTATATTACAATGCATCTTTTTAGATTTTTCATACCACTTGTTGTATTTCTCATATGAATGCAATATGATACAATGAGATGCAATAAAAAGCCTAAAAACCTAAAAAGTTCAAAAAGATCAATAAGTTCAGAAAAAGAACAAGAAAAAAAATCAAAAGAACAAAGTAAGATCAGAAAAGATCAAACTCCCCCTCAAACCAACCCATAGGGATAAATTACCCCTAACTCGCTTCTCAAGGTGGCAAACCTAGTTGGGTCTAAAGGCTTGGTGAGGATATCAGCCAGTTGAGTCTCGGACTCCACAAAGTGTAGCACAATATCACCCTTCTCGACATGGTCTCTAAGGAAATGATAGCGAATATCTATGTGCTTGGTCCTAGAGTGTTGCACAGGGTTCTTACCAATATTAATGGCAGAAGTGTTATCACAGAAAAGAGGAAAACTGGCAAAATTTAACCCATAATCCTTAAGAGTAGTTACCATCCACAAAATATAACTACAACAACTAGCAACAGCTACATATTCAGCTTCAGCAGTGGATTGTGCAACAGAAGACTGCTTCCTAGAAGACCAAGATACAAGCGAAGTGCCTAGGAGGTGACAAGTGCCTGAGGTACTCTTCCTATCAAGCTGACAGCCCGCAAAATCATAATCAGAAAACCCCCAAATGGACAAAGATGAAGGACATGAATACCAAATGCCAAACATAAGGGTAGAGTGTAAATACCTGAATATGCGCTTAACGGCTTGGCGATGGGAAGTCCTCGGAGACGCCTGAAACCTCGCATGAGGCGCACAGTGAAGTGGATGTCCTGGCCTCGAGGCCGTCGACATGTAGGAACCGATCATGTCATGCAGACTCGCGTTGATCCACGCTTCTCCTTCCTCATCCGGATCCAAAATAAATGGTTGCCATGGGAGTGGAGATTGGCTTGCAGTCACCCATGTCAAAATATTTGAGCAAGTCCTTAGTGTACTTCGTCTGATGGATAAAGATCCCTTCCTTGCATTGCTTGATTTGAAGCCCCAAAAAGTAATTGAGCTCTCCCATCATACTCATCTCAAATTCCCTGGACGTAGTCTCAGAAAAGCTGGAAACAAGAGTATTAGAAGAACCACCAAAGATAATATCATCAACATAAATTTGAGCAAGCAGGAAGTCATTACCACTCCTAAGAATGAACAAAGTCTTATCTACCTTACCCATCTCAAAGTCATTCTTAAGCAGGAAAATCTTAAGTCTATCACACCAGGCTCTAGGGGCTTGCTTAAGACCATACAAGACTTTGGATAGCTTGAACACATGATTTAGGTACTTGGGATTCTCAAAGCCTGGGGGTTGCTTAATATAAATTTCCTCCTCTATGAAACAATTTAAAAAGACACTTTTAACATCCATAGCCCTTAGATGCAGCAAATGCAAGCAGAATGCGAATGGCTTCTAGTCTAGCAACAAGAGCAAAAGTCTCATCAAAATCCAACCCCTCAACTTGGCTAAAACCCTGAGCTACCAACCTAGCCTTATTTCTAATTACAGAACCATCCTCATTTTGTTTGTTTTTGAAAACCCAGCGGGTTCCTATAACATTATGGCCACTAGGAGGTTCTACTAGGTTCCAAACCTTATTCCTCTCAAAATTCTCTAACTCCTCATGCATGGCATTAACCCAGCTAGAATCCGATAAAGCATGTGATATATCGCAAGGTTAAAAAAGAAGCAACAAATGCAGAATGAGAGTAGAGATTTGGATCATTATACCTGGAGCGAGTGACTTGCTCATGGAGATTACCTATTATCTGATCCGGGGGGTGCTGCCTTTGAATGTGAAGTGGTGCACCCGGAGAGGAAAATATCTCTTCGACCTCCGGAGGTACTGCTGATGATGAAGATGCAGCAGGAGCCTCATCTGAAGGCGAAGTAGTCACAGCAGGGTCTTGTGTTGGAATAGGAGCGTCAACAGCATTAGGTGGAAGAACATCATCGAGTCCTTCATCATCTTCCTCTATAAATATGCTCTCTGTCACCTGTGTATCTCCTGAAATATCTGATCTAGCTCTAGGGCTAGTCTCACCAAAAGTGACATTGCATGTCTCCTGAACAAGGTTAGTTTCAGCATTAAAAACTCGAAAACCCCTTGAATGTGCAAGATAACCCAGAAATAAACCATCAAAAGTTCTTGACTCAAATTTATCTAGATTTCCTGTCTTCAGAATAAAATATTTGGATCCAGAGTCTCGAAAGTGCGAGACAGAGGGTTTTCTACCAAATCGAAGTTCATAAGCAGTCTTGCCCAAAGAAGGTCTCACAAAGACACGATTAGCAATATGGCAAGCAGTAGCAACAGCTTCGGCCCAAAATCTCCTCGGTGTGCTATACTCATCTAGCATTGTCCTAGCCATCTCGACCAGGGCCCTATTCTTCCTTTCCACAACGCCATTTTGTTGAGGGACGTGTGGAGAATAGAACTGATGCTCAATACCATGCTCAGCACAAAAAGAAGCAAATGAGGTATTCTTAAACTCCGTGTCATTATCACTGCAGATCGCTCTCGAGGTACCCGGAAGTTCAGAAGCCAAACGAAGAACCAGATCATGATAAAACTCAAAAGCTTCATCCTTCGAAGCAAGAAAGAACACCCAAGTGTATCTAGAAAAATCAACGACTATGACAAGAATGTATCATTTTCCACCAACTGACCGAACCCTAGCAGGACCAACAGTACCCATATGAAGCAACTGTCCCGGTCCGTCAGTTATGACCATAGTCACTGAAGGGTGTGAGGCAGCAACTTGTTTGCCATGCTTAACAAACTGCATCTTTGACGGCTTTGAGTTTGGGCAAACCTCTCATAAGCTCAAGGTTGCTAACTCGCGTTAGATGATCAAAACCAATGTGCCCCAAACGACGATGCCAAAGCCAGAACTCAGAAGAAGATGATGAAATCAAGCATTTGAGAGAACCAGTAAGAGATTCAGAAAAGTCAGCTCCAAAAATCCTAGCAACTCTAGTAATTCCAAAAACAAGCTCACCAGTTGAATCAAGCACCCGACAAGCATTTTTCTTAAATATAGTCTCATAGCCATCATCAAGAAGTTGAGACACAGAAAGCAAGTTAAACCTTAGCTTGTCCACAAGGGCGACGTCCTTGAGAATGAAACTGTTGTTCACCCTGATCGATCCTGTTACTTCAATTCACCCTTGTTTATCATCTCCAAAGGTGATAAAATCATCACCTGTCGACCGCGTGAAAGAGGTGAACAATTTTGAGTCTCTGGTCATGTGGCGTGAACAGCCGGAATCGACGAACCACGTGTCCTTCCTCTTTCCGCGGTAGTCCTGAAAATCAAGGAACAGAAGAACGATGTGTCTCAATACTAGGGTTAGTTAAACAAGACTTAGGAACCCAGTACTGAGACACATGTCTACGAGTAGTATGCAAAGCAGAAGTGCTATCCTTGATTTTATTTAATATTCTGTTATGAGCAATAGTTAAAGTAACATGAGAGTTATCCTGTCTAGGAACATGATGATGAGCATGTGATACAAATCCTAAACCAAGTTTCTTCTTTGCTATGTTACCATGTCTCATAGAAGCTCTAGGTTGATTAGATGAAGTTCTAGCAAAAATTTTCTTATCATTTTTCAACCTACGCCAACAGAACTCAATCAAATGCCCATCCTTTTTACAATAGGTGCAATGATACTTTATATCACTAGAAGAAGCACCTTTAGACTTAACAGATGGCTGGGCAATACCTGCAGACTTAAAAATAGTTTTTGCAGGTTGTGTTTTAAATTCAATTAACCCCTTTTCCAAGACTTGAGTAACTTTTGGGTTAGAATTATTTTGAACATGATTGTATCCTAATCCTTGCTTCTTATAAGGAGTTTTAGACTTGTCCAGAATTATGTTTAATTGTTTATTACATTTAGAGAATTTTTCTATGGTATCCTTAAGATAAGCATTTTCATCTTTAAGATTAACATATGATTCACATGTTTTACCTTTAATAACTCTGGCATATTTCTCCTTATATAAAGCAGTTTCAAGTTTAAGGGCTGGACATGAAGCACATGTAGAAGACTTAGGCCTGCTTGCACAAATTGTGGCTTTTCTAAAAGCGGCTTTACCGTGTCTTGTAGGCTTTTCCTATGCGGCCGAATGGTCGTGCTTTTCGATTTAGTGTTTGGTCGTCTGCTTTTAGGTAGGTCGTTCATAGCTTCCGAGATATGAAATGTCTGAAATGCTCATGAGGACAGTAATAACTTATTTGATGTCGTTTAACTAAATTAACAACATTAAACGACATTTAACGACATTTAAGAGCATTTAACAGTATTTAACAATAAAACTTCAGAAAGCATGTGAAAATAATCGGGAGGAGCCAGTGGGAAGGCGAACAGGCAAGATTGCTTTAAATACTAGGTATAAGGTGGGTAATTTCTGCGAAGTCTGGGGGTATTCTTGGAACGCTGGAGGTGGGAAGCGGTGGGAAGCACCTCAACACTGGCTTTTCGCTTTTGGCTTCCATATGTATTGACAGCTTTGAGCTTCCTGTGAAAGCCAGAAAAAAAGTCAACCGTTTGGCACAGCTTCTGGCTTTTCTCACCCAAAAGTCAAAGCAGAAGCTGTACCCAAACAGGGCCTTAATACTAGCCTTAAGCTTGGCAAATGCAAACTTCATGTCCTAGCTGCTTCTAAGATATCTTTGACTTCATGTTCGTGTTCTAAGAAGAAAATGCAAAGGCTAGAATCAACAGCTCCAGAAATAACTAACTTGATAAACTCTAAGCATTTTTCACATGGATCAGATTTAACCTCAACTAGCTCAGTCCTAGCATTTTCAAGTTGTTGCAAGGCAATATTATAAGTAGATTGCAGTTTAGCAAATTCTGAATGCAAAGTATGGCAAGATGAACATTCATCAAATTCAAGACTCTTAGCATTCTCAAGTTCTAAAGTCAAGTTACCTATTTGAGACTATAAATCATTATTCCTAGCCATGACATATTCTAAAGCCTTATCCTGACTCATAAGTTGCTCAAACATAGATTCACATCTATCAGAAAGGACATCATAGGAAGGAGGTACCTCATTGTTGTCGTCATCAACGGAGAGTCGGCCATGAAGTCCAAGCCGGTGAAGTTCTTGACCTTCCCTTTCTTTTTGTCTTGAGGGATCTCCTCCTCCTTGTCCTACTCGCTCCCGGAGTCCACATTGCTTAAGATTGATCTTCAAAAGCGGCAAGCACCCGGTGAGCGGTCTTCGTCAGCTTGGCAACATCAAACCTTGGTTTGTTCCATTGAGGCTTCTTCCAAGCTGGCTTTCCCTCCTTGTGATTGCTCTTACCTTTCAGCTTGGGGCAATTTGCCCAGATATAATTAAACTCACCACACTCATAGTAAGTCACGGGATCTCCTCTCTTTTTGTTTCTCATACTGTTGTAGGCCCGTGTGACCTTTTTTACTATGAGGGCCAACTCAGCCTCAAGGAGACTCTCAAACTCCTCTTCATGGATTGTAGATAAACCTGCAAGTGAAAATTCAGAAGAAGACTCAAAAGACCCATCAGATGCTCTCTTGAGCGGGTCTGCTACCAAAGCCATATTTTCCTTCTTGGGATGATCAATCCTTTTGATCTCATGAGTCTTGAGCTTGCTATAGAGCAGCTCCAAAGTCAGATCAGAAAGGTTTACATTCTCCTCAATGGCTGTAGCATTTATCTCCCACTCCTTGGTATTGATTGCAGCCAAGAGATGGGTGGTATTTTTAGATTGAGAATATTCAATACCAACAGCTTTCATCTGATTTATCACTTTATTAAAACGACTGAAAATATCATCGATGCTCTCTCTAGGACGCATCGCGAATTTGTTGTGTCCACGCTTATAGACTGTTTGGCGTACTTTCTTGACTTGGGACGAACCCTCATGGTAAGTTTCGATAGTGTTCCAAATATCATGCGCAGTCTCAAGATTGTAAATTCGATCATACTCCTGTCTCCCAAGCACGCCATATAAAAGATTTTTAGCCTTATTGTTGTTAGCCAAAAGGGCTTCTGAAGCCGGCGTAGCAACTTCAGGCACCACGAGCGGGACTCGAACAACCTCCCATATAGCGTGTCCTTCGCTCTCAAGGAAGACTCATATGCGATTCTTCCAATAGGCATAGTCATGCCCATCGAAGATATGCGGCTTTGTGGAGTATCTATCCATCGCCAAGTTCAGTGACCGGTTAAGATCAAGATTGAACTAACTGGGCTCTGATACCACTTGTTGGACCGAAAAGGCGACTATAGGGGGAGGGTGAATAGGAGCACACTCACTTTTTCACAAATAATGAATCAATAAAACTTTACTACAGTAGCTATAGAAGCTTGAAGATCAATATATCAGTACAGTGGAAGACTAATATTGAATCCAATAAGAACCCCCAAGCGATAGGACAAGATCAACAAAGATTGAAGTGAAACAATCTACTAGCGGTCGGACCGCTGCCAAACTGCGGTCGGACCGATTCCCAACCGGTCTGACCGGTGGCTATGGGCGGTCTGACCGCCGGTGTATAGAACAGAAGAACAACCTTGATGACGAAGACGAAAATAGATGAAACTTTTGATCTACTAATCCAAACTTGATGAAACTTGGAACACACCTTCTTTAGGATAACATGGACCTATTCCAATCGAAGATTATGATAATTCTTGGAGAAATCAAGATCCTTTTCCGTTTGATCAAAGAAGGGTTCAAAACCGGGTCAAAACGAAAACTAGGTTAAAACTTTTGCTCGTGAGTGATTGATGATCAAGATGATCCTAGATAGATTCTCATATGTCACAGCAAGCTAGATCACGTGAAGAAACCAAGCAAAAACTCACGGATCAAAGAAAGATATAAATCATCAAATAGAGAGAAAGAACACAATGAGACAAAACATTGATCAAACTTTCCTTTGATTGATTGATATGATCAGGGCTTACAGCCACTCCATCAATGGAGGACAATACTCAATCCAAGAGCACGAAAATCACATCAAACATCAAGAACCCTAGCCTCCACAAAAGCTCTCCCTAAGAAAATTAGGGTTTACAAGAATTGCAAAAGAGGCGAAGAGGTGGTGCAGCCACCACCCTCTCCTATTTATAGTGGAGGCTTAGACCTTCTAAAAGTTTGATCCTATTGGGCTCCCGTTAAGGCCCAAAACAAACGGGACACATACGCACGTATTTTAATGCATCGTCTTTATCTCCCTTTGACCTAACTAGCTACCCTTGCGCCATCTTGCGCCTCGGATTAGCTAAAAGACCACCCTTGTCCATCTTGCGTCACGCTTGAGTTCATTGACCTCACCCGGCATCGTCGATCGTTCTGGACCTCAGCTCTCCAAGCCTAGTCCCGATCGTCCTCGCCGTTGATCGTCGTTGACCACCAAGCAACATGCACAACAATAGACAAGTAAACCGAATTTGGGAACAAGTTCCTCACAACTTGACCCATGTTAATCAAAATATGCATCATGCACCATCTATGTCCTGAAATCATGACTTTGACCTAACACACGAATATCGCCGCCACATCGGGCGACGAACAAAGTAAAAACCGGTCAGACCGCCCCCAGGGCTGGTCTGACCGCCACCTATGGGCCGGTCAGACCGCCAGTTGGGACTTAGCCATTTTTCCTCTCTGGAAAACCGAAACCTACTGGAATTTTCAAACCAATAAAACTTTTAACTGCAGACTCCAAAAATTATGTGACCAAGTGCAATAGAATCCCCTCTCTTGCCTACACACTCTATTTTTGGCCCAGCTCAAAATAACACTTTTTAAGTTCACTGGTCCGACCGCCGCCTATGGCTGATCGGACCGATTTGAGACCGGTCTGACCGCCACGCTACGATCGGTCAGACCGGTTACTTCCTGACAGTTCTGAAACTTGTCAAAAACACATGAAACGACAAACCGTGAACGCCATTGCCAATTGTCACATCATCATAAGATCTGGAGTATATCCCCATGATATCCATAAATCTATTCGATGCTTTATGGAACCGAAGAATTTCGGTCTGGAGTGTACATGTCTAGACATTTCCTACAGCAAGTCATAGCCCCTAAAATCCATATAATATAGAAGTGTCTCTTTTTTATTATTGCGGCGGAACCAAATTCTACAATAAAAACTTTCTTGATATAGTTGTATCCGATACCATCCGACGTTACTAACCGGATCGGACGTCCGGACACTAGTTATTCCCGATATGGGAATAACACATCATCGTGATACACGTGGCACACAATCAAGTTATAATCTGGAGACTAATGACTAAATAATTTGGTTGCCTTGTCGCAACCTCAAAATTTTTTGAAATTCTTTGGGCTAGTTGTTCGATGGTTCAGATGGCGCAACACTGTATTTTTTCTCCTCACGTTTCGTGTGGGACTATTGATGAATAAAGTAGACGGAACCAGTTGACTAGTATATGAAGGTGTTAAAACCATCCTAAAAAATAGGTAATGTTACAACAATGGCCTAAGAGGGGGGGGGACTATTGATGAATAAAGTAGACAGAACCAGTTGACTAGTATACGAAGGTGTTAAAACCATCCTAAAAAAATAGGTAATGTTACAACAATGGCCTAAGAGGGGGACCATAAGAGGGACTAAGGGGCGGCAGCCTAACCCTAACCATCACCTCCACATCCCTGGCCACCTGCCCCTAGAGCCGCCAGCCGTGCCTTGCCCTAGCTAACTCTGCCAACCACCTTAGCAACTGTTTCTTTCTCCTCTGCCGCATGCCCAACCAGCCTAGCACATGCTACTCGATTTTTTAAAATAATATTAATTTAAAAGATAATAAAAAATAGCCATTTTTTTTACAAAAATAGATGTTTGTCGTCATTTAGAATGGCAAAATTCTCCTGTCGCCAATTAGAAAATGCGAAGAAATTCATGTCGCCAATTGAACTGGTGATATGGCCCAACGTCTCTTCCCCCCTCTCCTCTACTCTCTTCTCTCTCTTTATCTCTCTCTTCTCTTTTTCCAGAATTAAAATAACTTGTCCACTGAATTTTGGGGGTTTATATATTTCAATTCAAAAGTTATTTTTTTTGACAAATTGAAATACCTTTAATTCTTGTAAGATTATGTTCTGCAATGGCGCATCATTTCTTACTATATAGCAACTTAAAAGTTTTTACTATTTCTTGAAACCAATATATTGTTTGTCATACTTGGTTTTTGTTATTGTATGTTTATTAATTTCCATACTCGTCGGTGCTATAATATTTCAATTAAACTACAACAATAGCAATCTAAAATAAGTTACTTATAAGTTACAACATCCTAAACATAAAATTACAGCCAGTATGAAAATAATCCATTCGATGCTTTGTGGAACCGGAGAATTTCCGTCTGGAGTGTACATCTCTGACACTTACTACAACAAGTCATAGCCCCTAAAATCGATATAAATATAGAAGTGTCTCTTTTTTATTATTATTAAGCAAATTTTGCGGTGGAACCAAATTCTATAATAAAAACTTTCATGATTTACTTGCATCTGATACCGTCCGACGCTAGTAACCGGATCGAACGTCTGCACATTAGTTATTCCCATATCCTTATTACACATCATCGTGAAACACGTGGCACACAATCAAGTTATAATCTGGAGACTAATGACTAAATAATTTGGTTGCCCTGTCGCAACCTCAAACTTTTTTGAAATTCTTTGGGCTAGTTGTTCGATGGTTCAGATGGTGCAACACTGTTTTTTTTTCTCCTCACGTTTCGTGTGGGACTATTGATGAATAAAGTAGACGGAATCCAGTTGACTTGTATATGAAGGTGGTAAAACTGTCCTAAAAAATAGGTAACGTTGCAACAATGTCCACTACTTAGTTATCATGTAGAGCCTTTTTGTCTACATGGTTTTTCTATGTCAACTAATGATACCTTTTTCGAAGTCACATAAAAATTTCTTTGCACAAATTTGGTAAATTCCTATATATAATATATATAACTTGAAACAAAACAGATATAAATACCACTGACTAAACTAGATAGAAACAAAACTTATCACATGTACATTAATTCACATATAAGTATCATTGTTCGAGTTAAGAGGGTCCTTAGTTCTTTTAGGGCAGTGGTAGTTTTAGGTTTAGACAAAAGGAAATTAAAATTCTATCTATTTGGCAAGCCGTCTTTAAATTTCTCTTTACAAAACTTATAGTCGGGCGTATTACGTTGGAACTCAAAACTTTCATAAGAACTCCACTTTTAAGTATACCGATTATTCTTCACCGCTTCAATGTACTAGGGCAATACGTGGATCGTGATCAAAATTAAAGCCAGCAAAGTAAATCAGACTGCTCTTAATTTTCCCTCTTGTAAGGTTTCTGCGATTTTGGCCTCACATGTATTCATGGCCAGCACCGAATCTGATAGAGAGAACGAGAGAAAAACACGGGTGGCCACCCTACATTGAACTTTGATTACTAAATTCCCTTCTTTCTTTAGACAATTGTTTGTATATTGTAAGCTCCCTAAATTAGGTTGTGCATTTCGGTTGACCTCTACTTCGAAATAGATGTTGTTTTAGAATGCTTGTACTCAAATCTTTTAATTTTTCCTCACATAAATGAACTTGTCTGATGTACGTATACTGGATTCCGGCTCTTTGTCGAGTGCCTCAGGCACTGGGCAAAGGCTCCTTTGCACTCGGCAAAAGCTTTGCCGAGTGCGACACTCGGCAAAAAGCACTCGGAAAAAAATTTATCGGCGAAGCAACCTTTGCCGAGTGCCTTTTGTCGGGCACTCGGTAAAGGCTTTGCCGAGTGCCGAGTCAAGACTTCGGCAAAGAAAAGGCACATCCGCTGGCCGCCCGTTGACGGCCGCTTGCCGAGTGCCAACCCGCCTTTCGGCAAAGATTTTTTAAATTTTTTTTTGAAAATTTCTTTGCCGAGAGTCGGATGGCTGGCACGTGCAGTTTTTCATTTTTTGAATCATTAAATTCTATTATTCGATGCACGTGCAGTTCAAATTTGCATTTTCCGAAATAATTATAGTAAATAAAATAAATTAACTAAATATAACAAAAAGCCACAAATGTACCAAATCCTAACATAAAGTACACGAATCTTGTAGGAGGGTCATACAAAAATTTTGGAGGCCAAAATAAAAATAAAAAGAAAGCAGTAGCGCTAAGCAAAACTTGACGTCGGACGGAGTCATTACCTCAGCCGCCTTTGCCGAGTGCACTTTGGCACTCGCAAAGCGCAAGCTATCGAGTGTTATCCTTTGCCGAGTGCGGCAAATATGAATTTACCGAGTGCAGTTCTTTGCCGAGTGCGGCACTCGGTAAAATAGCTATTTGCCGAGTGTCCGATATTTGGCACTCGGCAAAGAGTTTTGCACTCGGCAAAGAAGCTGAGTCCGGTATATAGCAAAGATCATGCATCTCGATGTCTAGAACGACATCTATTTTAAAACAAAAGGTACGGACTTTACAAATATTTGTATATATGTTGGTTTAGTATACTGAACAAATTTTATTATTGTATATTACACAAATAATGTTGCCAACAAAAAAGATTCTCAACTCTTATGCAAAATTAGGTAAAAAGCATGGGTGGAGTGGCACGTATATATAGTAGAATTATAGAGGATTTCGAAACAAATACCACCTATTGGGTCAATGACATGTGGCCCCATCTTCACATGTACATCCTCACATTGGACGGTATTTTCCGATTTATATCTCTTTGCGAAACATGAGGTATGAGCTCATGTTTGAATCCTCCAAAAGGCGAATTGAGAATTGTTATACGATCTTTATGACCATTCCTACAATGAAAACACCACTAGGTATATACCAAAAAAATCTTATTAAATCCCTATTATACAAAATTCCTTTTAATATCCTTTGTTCTAGACAAGCCGTACGTAGTGGATGGAGGCAAAAGCTAGTATTTGTAAAATACATAAAATATAAATACATATATATCATAGCCTCTCTTCTTTTATAATTATAGTGTGATAATAACTAATGGTCAAAGATATATCTTGGGATCATAAAAGGCCAAAAATGTTAGCAATTTTTTACTAGAAGGACTACAATTATCCAAAGAAAAGGAGATAAAATCAATGAAGTGGGTAATATAGGTAGCCCACTCACATAAGCCAAATCTGCTTAGGAAAACTCAAGCTCAGTCGAATTAAATCTAGCTCAATCTATCCCCAGGCCTGACTTAGCCCTTGCCATTCCAAGGACAACACAACCTTGAGCTTGGCCCAGTGAAAACTTTCCCGGTTGAATTTTTTTTTCGGAGGGCACTGGTGACATTGATTACCGTCGGTAACTGGAAATTTTGATTAAATTTTGGCCAATTTTTTTTTAAAAAAAACTAAAATTTCGGATTTTAAATTTTAAAAATCAAATTTGAATAAAATTCAAGCAATTTCGTTTTTTTAAACAAAATTCATCAAAACCGAAAATTTCAAAGCAACTTTGAATTTTACCGGTTACTGACAGTAACCGGCGAAAGTGCGCCGAAAAGTTTTTCACTGGCTTGGCTTGGCCTGGCTTAATTGGAAAATGAATGTTTACCATCATTCAGGTTGCCCCAGCAAGATCCGTACGTAGTCCCTGGTACATCTTCATGGACTGAAGGATTTCATGATATAGCAGGTTGTACATCTAGAATCTTCAATATAAGCGTTGAGTCCTTCCATGAGTTAATATATAAAACAATGGTTGATGAACATTAACTGGTCAATCAAATGTATATATGTAATTAGTTTAATTATATAACATAATTAAGTAACATATGAATTCCGTTTGTACTCAGTTTTATATAAGAGAGCTGTGGAGGAGGTTATGTTAAACACCGATAGGAGTTTATAAATCACTCTATTCACAATATAGTCCATATTCTTGGAAAGTATCATTTAACAATATAAATTCATGTACGTTAAAAAATATAAGTCCATTGGAGAAATCAAGAATATAGCTATTGCATTATTTCTACTCTGTACATGTGAGAACCCGAGCGATTTAACTTATAATGCTTAACCCTCTAATTGGCTCTAGCATCACAAATTAAATGTTCCATTCTCGGTGTATTATGTACTTCCCAGGAGCGGTACACATACACCATCACAAACATCAATATCAATCCATACACAACTTTTTACAATATTGAAACCTCATAATTTATAGCATACTGAACCTACAAGGTTCATTTTCATACAAAAGGGCCGACCGGCCAAATAACAAGATGAAATAACAAGTACGCAGCGGAAAATAGTGAATAAACTGAAATAAACACATGAATTGATCATAAATAAAGTCACAATGGCTTGTCATAACCCGCATGGCAAACGACTGGGTTCAAATCATAGCAACACGACGTTCCCGCACAATCTTTCTTACCCGGTTCAATCTCGATATCTGTTGCCCATATTAGTAAATGAAAGTAAACAGTGACTACACGAATGTACTCCACAAAACTTTACCAAGCCTATATGTAGCTACATGCAAGCTCGGCTCAAAGGAGAAGGCTATATGGTTTATTTTCAGCACGAAGTAATATTTTAATTGAATACAAGTAGTAGATTCAAATTGGAAGTTAACAAATATTTTTAATACTTTAAATAACAGCAAGCAATTAACATTAGACATTAACAGAATATCTATAGGTGGCTACCCCTGTAGCACACAAACATATATAGCATGAGAAACCATTCTCAATACAACCGATCAAGTTTTAAGATTAAATTCTAAAATATTGAGTCTAATTCTTACGGGGCGTATCCAAGCGTGTCCATAACTTAGGACGAGGCTATTCGAATAGTTTAAACCATGCAGGGGTGTACAACTTTACCCATATGTCAAATCGCTCCTTTTGCCAAGCTATTTAACACATTTCCTTAGGTATGCGGTAGAGCTAAATCCTACAAGCCGTTTTTCCTAATATATTGCATTAACTACGAGTCGTCCGTATGGATGAAAACACATACGTTATGTCGGAGTCATCAGTAAAACCTAGGTCAACTACCCCTTGGGGTAAAGCCTAGACAATTACCGATGCTCCTCGGGTTGGAGGATCTAGACAGGAACCCACCCTGCACACCCAACACACACAGAATATTTTTTTAAACACAACACACACAACCACCACCTGTGACTCGGAGCTAATGCATGCCAAAGTACTAAGTCAAGCGGGGTGATGAGGACATGACCCCTATGGATATAATCATATTTGCTATGCTTGCTATTCCAATTATAAGAGCTCATACGCTTCACTTAAATTATCAGGTGAGCTCGTTTTTAGGAGTGTATTTATATTATATAAACTATATGATGCTACCTAATGATGAAAATGTATATTTGTACAGCATCACATCACTTTTTGTCCAAGCTAAGCAAGAGTTCGAGCTGGACACGTTTTGAAATCCAATTCGGCCTCTAGAGACAATACTGACTTCAAACGTGCATAACTTTTACATACGGAGTCCGTTTGAGCTCCACGAGGACTTGATGGAAAGCTTATCTCATCATCTTTCCAACGGATCTAGTCTCACCTTCAAATTCCTTCTGTAGACTCCACAATCACTAAAATAATATATTGCATCACCTGTTTGGACCAAATTGGGCCTTGTAATGCTTGGACTCAAGGGAAGGCGCCACCCTAGTCGGCCTGTACTATTCATAAGGCACTATTCACATATGAACAGTCTCATAAATAGTTCCACCCCCTATTTTGTTAGCTATGTGCGGCTTCTCCTTCCCTATATAAGGAGGTCGCACCCCTCTAGTTTCCTTGGATTTTGTTTAGTTAAAAGTTAGCTTTATTACAACTTCGTGTATTGGCTTGAGTCGATTATACCAACCATAATACCGCTACAGAATCCCAGCTTTATCAAATATTCTAATCTTATTTGTAATTTCATATTGCTTATTATCTTGTTCTTGTGTGTTCTTCGATTGCATGCAGGAATAGACCTTCGTGGTCAGGTCGATCGCGCTTCTAGCAAGGTTGATAACAATCTCAGAGTTGGTTCATCGATTGTCGGGCATACTGATCATGTGTGATTGGTAGCCGAATCGTGAGAGTCGTCTCTACTAAAATCGAGTTATCCTTCTCACTGAAATATCGGGACGCCCATTGTCGCATCAAGGGGTTCCATATGTCCCTCATGATGATACACGCAAAATGCTCGGTATAGTGGCGGAAGTAATTCGATACTTGTTGATTCGAGCACAAGCCAGACACCCAATAACCACACCAACAACCATTTGCCCGAGTCCAAATCATTTTATTTTTATTTTTAGTTTTATAAATATAATAGCACATGGTACTTGATATAACATAATAAAAATAATTTATGTGATCAAAGTCATAAAAAAATCGACAACCGCCCAATCTACAAGAAACTAAGCATCGCTAAGCATGAAATTACATAAGCATAATTAGACCATATAACATCTACTGGGCTCTAATTCACCAGCGGAATTATTAACTTAGAATAGTGGCAGGGGATGAACAATTTTAGGGAGTTCATTCAAAAGTATTAACTACCACTAATCGCAAACATAATTTGACAAATAAAGCATGCATACATACAGTTGCAAAATAAGATAATAATTTTTGAATGGAATAGAATCAACTTGCTTCAATGGAATGAGTGCTTGCCTTTGCTTGCTGGTACTCTAGATATTCACATGATCATCTCCGTTACACTCCCGAATCATCGTCATCTAACAATAAGTACCGACAAAGCGAAAACACTGAATAAACCACAATATTCCAAAAGTCTTAAAAAATTATGAAATTAATACATAAGGTAGATTATGATTTAATATGAATTTAGAAACAAAAATTATTTAATTTGGAGTTTGAATGTGAAAGTTATAGCATAAACCATTTCTGTTAGAAGAGAAAATCCAACAATTAGGTTTCGGTTACTGCTCACCGGTTTGACTGCACGTGGTCGGAAGGAGGTTCCGACTACCTGGTCAGAAATAGGTTTTGACTACACGTGGTCAAAAAGTGGTTTCAGCTACCTAGTCGGAAGAAGGTTTCGACTACAGCCTGTAGCGGAAGCGCGACGAAGTCTAGTGGCGGGGCTCTTCAGGCTCTCATGCCAAATTACAGCCCGGCGATGCCTGGAGCTAACCAACGCGCGCATGAGTGCATATGAGCTACTAGGAGCTCACCAGAGTAGAAAGGAAGGTCGGATATGCACGGTGGATGATGTTGTTAATTAAATCACTTAGAGGTCGGCGGTGTGAGCTCGGAACAAGGAGTACCACCAAGTGACAGGGAAATGATGGTGAGGCGACGGGGGTATGGGCGACGTTGGACATCCGTGCTCTCCGGCGTGATGGGGGCAGGTGGGGAGGATACAAGTGGGGGAACAGGCATGGCGGAGGTGACGACATTTAATGCGCACTTGTCCGGAGGGAAAAAGGGGTGGGATTCACGCCGGGACGATGACTTTGCAGCAGCGGTGACGCACGCGAGCGCTGGCGGCATAGGCGCGGGAGGAAGATAGTGACCAGGTGAGGAGGTGGCTGGCAGACGGGTCTGGTCGGACCTGGTAGGAAGATCTGGTCGTAATCGAGAGGAGTCAACTGGATTGGTTTGACCGAGTTGATTTCAAATGGCTGAGAGGTTTACAAATTTTTAGATAGAGTTTCTGATCTTCTAAAACGATGAAATTTTTAGAGGAGTCTTAAAAAACAGAGAAGGTTCTAGTGTAATTTTCTAGGGTTTTTCATTTATTATATTTTTCTATATAATTAATTGAAATTCCTATTTTTGTGGTTTAACTTTTATTTTACTACGCTGACTAGTTGTTTAGAATTAGTAATTAAATTCAAAAAATTATGAAATTTTGTACGTGAGTTTCTAAGTTGTTCTAGAACCTATAGAAAATAGTTCTAGGCACTGTTCACATAATTTGTTTATATTTTAAATTCAAATTCAAATTTGAGCATGCAAATCAAATGGAAACCAAATAACCTCCAAAAATTCTAGAAAAATTCCAAACAAGCAACAGATCATATAAAATCCAAATACAATATTCCCAGCTATTTATATTACTATATTTTCAAAATAAAAGGTAGTTTGTATTTCTAAGATAACGAAAGTATATTTTTAAATTGAATTTTGAGAATTCTTTTGAAAGTACCTCAAGCATTCTAGGAGTATATAAGGTTTTACTATTGATAAATTGAATCCCAAAATAAACATTACCATATTTGAAACCTTTTTAGTTTTACTCCAAGTTCAATTTGAGCTTTTGAATTAGAGAAGGAGTATTGGATTACTAGGTTTAAATTCTAGTCTTCAAAATTAAAGGACTTACAACATAGGGTTTATACTCCACTCTGAACTAAGTTTTCAAAATCTTGACAAACTTTTTTTTTTTTTAGAAATTTCATTTCTATGTTTTGGAAAATCAGGTTGTAATCTATTTGCTTTGCAACTAAAAAGTTTTAAAAATGTCCAAAACTTTACAAATGCACAGTAGATACTTAGCTAATCCAACTTAGGAATTTTGGGTTGTTACAGTACCCTTGTCTATGCTGTAAAAGAGGTTAAATAATGGCATTAATTATGCCGTTTAATGTGTGTGTGTGTGTGTGTGTGTATGTATATATATTGTTAATTATTTCTTAGGATTGGTGTTTCCTTGGTCTTTACACATACCCGGGTTTGGACTAATGGTGTGGAATAGAGAGTTGTATTCTCAAGCTTCTAAAAAGGTAAATTTAAAACATTTAATACCATTCCATCTAACTTGCGGTGCAAACATGTCATTCATCCTTACTTTTATTTATTTTCCGCTATTTTGTGTACTCATATTTTTTCTCTCTCTCTCTCTCTCTCTCTCTCTCAAACCGAGTGGCAACACAAAGGAGGTGGCTGCAGCGGTGATTCCCTTGAAAATGGTAGAGGGGATGGGGGGTGCAGTAGGTAACGGAAGTGGTAGCTATCAAGGATGTCATATATTGTGATCCCATAATTCGTTGGACTATTCTGATTATGGTCTTACTTACAATCATAATCAAATATATATTATCATACATAATAGGCCATGGCCTAGATCTTATAATTTTAAGAATCATGATTCACATGCGGTACGATAGTATCTTATGATCGAATCCTATAATTATGATTACGACAACCTTGCTAGCCGTAAACAACACTAAGGAGAGGGACAGATGGTAAAGGGAGGTCTGCCCCTACTGTGTATATTTTATATATAATAAAAGGAGAAAGAGTAGTTTATGTATAAAAGAAAGAGAGAGAGAGAGAGAGAGAGAGAGAGAATGCAGCTCCATATGGGAAAAGACCATTAGACAATCGCTTATAGCCCAATCAAATATGAGTTATGTATGATCCTACTCGATGCACACGTTGTGCGAGCTCATCTTTGAAACGTTTTTTTGCAGGGTGTAGTACTTGGTGTAATATTTTCAGAAATCTTTCCATTGCGTTGCATCCAAATGTGTCGAGTAGCAATAATAAAGATTTTCATATAAAAATTTAATTTAATGCGCACGAGTTTCCTCCCCTTTGATATGGATATCTTCCTCGTGAACCCAATCGATGCCAATGATGTTCCAGCATGTTTGATTGAAGGTGCAGTCAAAGAAAAGATGATGCAGGGTTTCCTCTTCCCTGGATTGACATAATACACATTAATATAAGTCATCCTCTCTATTACAGTTTCTGCCGTGGCCCGTGTAGCTGTCTTTGGTATTTAGTCTATCCATTAGCAGTAACCATGCGAAACCCTTGAGTCTCATAAATACATATACTCTTCCATGTCCAACCGAACGGTCTCGATGGATTCACAGCGTGAAAGCAATATTTGTAGAAATTTTTACAAGTGTAGTACTCCGTACCCCAAATATACATCCATGTATCAGGGCAGTTATTCATAGGCAAGAAACGTTTAATATCGTTGTTCACCGACGGATTATCTACTACTTAAAAATTAGAGTTGATAGTCGTTCACACTCCCCACCCCTATCACTGTTTACTGACATGTGAGCTACGTTATCAGCAAACTATCTCCTCGCATCGTGTGCTCCCTACTCCTCTCTCGACGTCGCATACGCTTCCTCCTCCTCTCCGTCCTTGTCTCCACCCCCGCTCTTTTGCTTTGCTCCGCGTGCCTCCGCGCCCTTCCCTATCGTCGCTTCCGTCGGCCAGATCTGGACGGACCTCCTTCCTCCTCTCCCCCCGCTCTTCTGTTCTGCTCCGCATGCCTTAACGAATTGAGATATAGTATATTTATTTTAATTGATAAACTATTATATTTATAAGATATTTTGTAGCAAAACACGAGCACTTAACTTGTATTCATCGAAAGGTTATTGTGAAAGAGGGCGGTTGAATTGGCCTGTTATGTCCAAATTATGGAGGAAGTTGGCTGCTGAACATTGTTCTTTGCAAAGGAGTACAGAGCTGGGAATCTTAGTGCATATAAATTATAATTCCAGATATATTCCCAGGGTAATAACGATGAGCCGTTTCCAATTGTACCACATGCATACTTTGCTAGCTAGGTAAGGAAAAACTTGCCCACGTAAGCTATGTGTTTTGTTCTTTTGTAAGGTTGTATTTTCAAGCAAAATGTCCATTTGACGTTATGAAGTATTGCGCTCCGGACACGTAAACCCTTAAATTAAAAAACCAGCCCTTTGACACCCGCACATTGGAAAACCAGTGCACTTAACCCCATCTCTTCTCCACTAACGACGACGACCAGTGGCGAGTAGGGGCATAGTGGCAGGCGGCCGACGGATGGTGGCAACTGTCGCGGCAATGGGGAGGACAAGCCATCGCAGTAGGCTGGTGTAACATCCCAATTTTTATATTTTCTTTGAATTTTTCAAAATAAAATGAACCAATTGAATTTTTCTAAAGTAATTAAAGCTTAATTTAAAATTTTAAAAATTAAAACAATTTTATATGAATAAATCAAACTTCAATTAAATTCAAACCGGTTTAGTTGATTATCTGGATTTTCTCCAAGTTCTTTGTTATTTCCTTTAGTTCAATTTAATTTATTTCTTTTTCTATTTTCCCAAAAATTATTTTTATTTTTTGTAAAATTTAATATAAATTAATTATTTTAAAAGTGTTGGATTTCTTTTCGAGTTTCTGCAATTATTTAAGTCTAAGTTCGAAATTCAAATTCTCGTCGTAAAATTCAAAAAAAAAAACAAATTTTGTAATTTGAATTTTTTCCACGAATTATCTTTGGGTCGAGTCCAATTCTTTTTCTCTGGATATTTCTATTCCTTTTTTCCATTTTTCTTTCTTTTTTCCTTCCTTCCTTTCCTTTCCTTTCTTTCTTCTTACTCCTGGCCTTCCTCTATTTATGCCCACTCCTGACCGCGCCACCTCCCATCTCCCGACCATGCCAAGGCCCCGCCAGCCCCAGCCCACACCCGAGCCAGTGCCCAGGTTGAGCCCACGCCAACCCCAGCCTGCGCCACCGCCCTACCGCGCCTATACCATCAACGTGCGCCATTCCCGCTTCCGCTAGTTACGCCCCATCCCCACGACTATCGCCCATGTCGGCCATCGTCATTGCACCTTCAAAGCCTTAGCATTCATGTTCCCTGACCATTTTCACATCATGTGCGTGAATTCAAGCGTCGACCGAAACCGTCGCCCAATGTCCGTAGACGTTCCCTGTCGATTCGAGTACCGCCTTCGCCCTATAAAGGGAGCACCGTGTGTCCCTTGATCCCCTCTTCGATTCGCCCCAAACCTCAGCGTCTATCTCCCTTCCGTTTGCCTGGAACGCGCAATGCCATTGGCCTTCTTCCTCAAGTCCGTCACATCACCATTGTGTCGATCTTCTTCTCCGGTGGGTTCCGAGCCAAATTGACCTCGTCACATCGCTTTCCCAGTCATCTTCTACACATCCCCTACCTTAATTTGAAGTTTCCATCGTCGGAGCAAGCCGTCGTTGTCGTACCTCCATCCCCACTGTCGGTCGCCGCAGTCGTGTCTCCTCGGGCAACCCCGAGCCGCCACGACCCCGTCAGCCGCTTCCCCTTACCTCTGCATAGCCGGTGCTCGTGCCGCCCCTCGCCGGCCGCTGCCGGAGCACCGCCTCCTCTGTGCGCCCATGCGCCTCTACCGTCGCCGCCACATCGCCGTCTCGGCCGTGCCACCACCGCCCAGAGGACCGCCACCCTGCCACCGTCTCATTTTTTTGGTCACCTCGCCCTCCCGCGCCATCGCTGCCCAGAACCGCAGGCGCCTCCTCTGTTTCTTTGCTCTGCTTCCCCTCTGCTCTTTCTCTCTTTGTCTCACTTACTGGTGGGACCCCTTTGTCAACTATTGATTTAATCTTTTAATCTTGAAAAATAATATTCTTTGGAATATTGCCCCTTCTCATTTTCAAGGAATTTCCTTTCCGACAAAACTTTTGGGTATTCGTTCTCCTTCATACGAACTTTGATTTTGTCTATTCTTGTTCCTAAATTTATCAAAATTCAAAATCTCTCTTATGGTACTAATTTTATAAATTTTTTTATTTTATTTGGATTTATTGTTATTTATTTGTCTCGTTTTGCGCATATAGATTCCAACATTTCTGAAGCTTTCGTGGATTAGTTTGCAGAATTAACTCCAACCTTCGATGAAGACAAGTCGTAGACCTTTGATCACAATGTACAAATTTTTATAAAATTATATTGTTTGATATCAACATGAATACTAATTTTATATCAATTGTTTTCGAGAGTAGGTTATTACCTATTTGACAATATGTCACATTGAATAATTGTGAATGACATGTATCCTTGGACACCATAGGAAGGGTTGATATTAGTTGGACATATTTGTATCACCAACATGGGTATCGTAGAGATGCTTAGTCATGCTTAGTTACAATAGGCTCACGATCACATGTTCTATAATGTTAAATTTGATTTAATGATATATCGAATTGTGGTGTAAAAAAATGGTGCGAGGTCACTGTTGTGCTGATTTTGGTGCGATATGTTGTTGTTATAAAATTTTATGCCATGGCAGAGATTGTCATTGGTTTGGGTGAATTAAATAATTTATGCTCAGGCGAGTGAGTAAAGGGGGTGCATGAGGCACATTGGTTTGGATGAGGTAGTCTCGCCTGAGTAATCACTAAGGAATTAATCTTGTGTGCCATTGATCCGGGCCTTATCATACAACCACATATCCAGTATGGGATGGATTTGACTGATTAATCAGCAACATCTTGATTTTAGTTCTGTTTTAGTAAGCATGAATTTTGTGAGGGATATTCACAATGGTGCAAAAGGGGGGCCCTGAATGGGTGCGATGTCCATTCAATGGTGAAACCTTAGCAGACATAACTGGATTAAGATAGAACTTTGTAAAGGCTTTGTGATAATCACTTAGTCACACGCCTACGGAAGTGTGCCTTGGCCGACATATTAAGTTGATTATCTCTTGTGGGTAAAGCTGTAAAACCGCTGTAGAGTGTTAAACTGTTCGGACAATCTTGTCCCTGATTATGGACAATGCCTAGGGATTTCACACGAGGTATAGAGTTTTCTTAAAATCTTTGGATGATGATTTGGTTGAGAAGTGAGCTGGAGGTTCACTGGTTGTTTCACCTAGAAATGATCTATTTATGTATCATTTTATTCAATCATACTTCTTAATCTCTATAACAGATGATTCGTTCAAGGAACAGAATAATACTTATTCAATAACTCGTAAACAAAGACGTGATACAATTATCTCTCTGATTGCCTCTAGGGCATATCACCAAGAGTCTCTCACTTGCACTAGAGTCAATCATATAGGTATCTTATACACATTGCTCTTGTGTGCGCCTCATGCTTAGGTTGCGGGAGAGCCTTTGTCGATGGATCAGGAATATTCAAATCCATGTGCACTTTGCATATCTTCACATCACCACTTTCAACGATCTCACGAATAATGTGATATCGTCGAAGTATGTGTTTGGACTTTTGATGAGACCTAGTCTCCTTAGCTTGTGCAATGGCTCACTATTATCACAATAGAGATCCATTGGACATGAAGCACTCGAAACCATACCCAGTTCATTAATGAACTTTCTAATCCATACGACTTCTTTTGTAGTTTTCGAAGCTGCAATGTACTCGGCCTCTGTTGTAGAATTAACAACCGTTCCTTGCATGGAACTCTTCCAGCTTACTGCTCCTCCATTAAGATAAAATACAAACCCTGATTGCGATCTAAAATCATCCTGGTCGGTTTGGAAGCTAGCATCAGTGTAACCATTTACGACTAGCTCTTCTTCATCACCATACACAAGGAATGCAGTTATAGCCCTTCTCAAGTACTTAAGGATATTCTTGACTGCTATCTAGTGACCTTCACCTAGATCTGATTGATATCTGTTCGTAACACTTAGAGCATACAATACATCCAGTCGTGCACATAGTGTAGCATACATGATAGATCCAATAGCCAAAGCATATAGAACTCTACTCATTTTGTCTCGCTCATCAGTGGTCGTACAACACTGACTCTTGCTAAGATTAGTGCTATGTGTCGTGGGCAAGAAACCTCTCTTGGAATCTTGCATGCTGAATTATTTCAACACTTTGTCTATGTATATATCCTGGTTTAATCCTATTAGCTTTTTAGATCTATCTCTATAGATCATTATACCAAGAATATATGCTGCATCTCCTAAATCTTTCTTTGAGAAACTATTTCTTAATGAAGTTTTAACAGATTCAAGCATTGGAATATCATTTATGACCAGTAATATGTCATCTACATACAATATCAGAAACACAAGCTTGCTCCCACTAACCTTCTTATAAACACAAGGTTCTTATTCGTTCTTGATGAAGTCAAACACTTTGACCACTTCATCGAAATAAATGTTCCAACTCCGAGATGGTTGCTTCAATCTATAAATGGATTTCTTAAGCTTGCATACCTTTCTAGCTTCCTATGGATCGACAAAATCCTCTGGTTGTATCATATACACATCCTCACTTAGGTTTCCATTTTGGAAAGCCGTTTTGACATCCATTTACCATATCTCATAATCAAAATATGCAGCAATAGCTAGAATGATCCGGATAGACTTAAGAATCGCGACAGGTGAGAAGGTTTCATCATAATTAACACCTTGAATTTGTTTGAAACCCTTCGCGACCAATTGCACCTTATGAATGTGAATATTTTCATCTATATCTATCTTTTTCTTATAAATCCACTTGCACTCTATGGTCGTGACACCATTAGGTGCATCAACTAAGTTCTAAACTTTGTCATATATGGATTTATCTCAGATCTCATAGCTTCAAGCTATAACTCAAAATCTGGGTCCGTCATCACTTCCGTATAAGTCTTAAGCTCGTCATTATTCAATAATAAAACGTCATGTTCATACCTTATAGGCAATTGACGTGGCATTTTTAATCTACATGGGGGTGATGCCTCATCTACAGATTCAACAACATCTTGTTCATCCTGTGAATGTTCAGTAGGACTTAAAACAATTTCATATGGTTCTCGAATTTCATCGAGTTGCACCTTGCTCGCACTGACTCCTTTGGAAAGAAACTCTTTCTCCAAGAAGACACCATTACGAGTAACAAACATTTTTTTATCAACCCGATTATAAAAATAATATCCTTTAGTTTCCTTAGGATACCCCACAAAGAAGCACTTATCTGACTTGGGTGTGAGTTTATCAGACGTCAAACATTTGACATATACCTCACAGCCCCATACCCTGAGAAAAGACAATATAGAACTTTTACCGTTCCATATCTCATATGGTGTCTTCTCTACAGTTTTTTATGGAACCCTATTTAAAGTGAAAACAGTTGTTTCTAGAGCGTATCCCTAGAATTGCAACAATGTTTGGTTCCATCGTTCATACACCCTATTCCATTGAGGCGTCTCCGGCGGAGTAAGTTGTGGAACAGTTCCACACTTCTTTAGATGATCACCAAACTCATGCCTCAAATATTCACCTCCATGATCAGATCAAAGACATTTGATTGTCTTGTCATGTTGATTCTGCACTTCATACTGAAATTCTTGGAACTTTTTAAAGGATTCCGACTTATGCCTCATCAAATAGACATAGCCAAGTCTACTGAAATCATCAGTAAAAGTTATGAAGTACTGAAAATCACCTCTGGTCGGAGTGCTCATTGGTTTGCATACATCCGAATGTACTACGACCAGTAAGTCACTTGCCCTCTCACCTCTGGTCATGAAAGATACTCTTGTCATCTTGCCAAGTAAACAAGACCCATATATTTCAAATGATTCAAAATCAAATGAGTTTAGAAGACCATCTTTATGGAGCTTCATCATGCACTTCTCATTTATATGACCTAGACGATAATGCTAAATAAAAGTGGGATTCAAATCATTAGGTCGAAGTCTCTTAGCATTAACGTTATAGATGGGCTCATCCTCAAGATTCAAAATATACAATCCATTCACTAATGGAGTATGGTCATAAAGCGTATCTTCAAAATAAATTGAACAATAATTGTTCTTTATTCTGAACTCATAACCTTCTGCTCCTAAAAATAAAGCAGAAATAATGTTTTTGCTTAAGGCAGGAACATAATAAAAATTATTTAATTCCATAACTAATCCTGGGGGTAAAGCTAATGGTAAAGTGCTAATAGGTAACGCAGCAACTCTTGCTCTATTGCCCATACGAAGATCAACATCTCCTCTTACCAAGCTTCTACTCCTTATCAGTCCCTACATCGAATTACAAATATGAGCAACCGATCCGGTATCAAATACCCAAGACCTGGTCAGAGAAGAGGCATGATTCATTTCTATAACATTTATACCTAAACTGTAAGTCTTACTTCCCTTGTTCTTTTTCATCTCTAACAAGTACTTCTTGCAGTTTCGCTTGCAATGCCCAGTCTCATGACAATGGTAACATTCTGATTCAGGCTTAGGACCCAGTTTGAGCTTCTTAAGCTTAGCCTTGAGACTCTCGATCTTATTTTGAGTATTTCCTTTCTCAATTCCCTTTCCCTTTGACATACCTTTCTTCTTGAAGATAGTAGTCTTTTGAACCATCGTCACATGATTAGAACTTTTCTTGATGCTCTCCTCAGCACCCTTAAGCATACCATGCAACTCGGTCATTTACTTCTCCATACCATTCATATAAAAATTCAAAATGACAGGCTCAAAGCTCGTAGGGAGCGATTGGAGAATCACATCAGTAGCCAACTCTTGACTAAGGGGAAAACCAAGCTTTTCCAAGCTCTCAATGAGATCAATCATTTTGATCAAATGAGAACTTACCGGGTTACCATCTGAGAGTCTACACGAAAACAATGTCTTAGAGGTATTAAACCTCTATACCCTTGTTTGGTCCTAAAACATACCTTCCAGACCTACAATCATAATGTAAGCGTTTGTGGTCTCATATTGCTTTCGAAGCTTAGAGTTCATGGTCTCAAGCATTAGGCAGTGCACATCGACTGTGTCATTGTAATGCTTCTCATAAGCATTATTTTCAGCTCAAGTAGCATCAGCATTTGGTTCCCCAGGGTAGGGACCCTCTAGAACATATTCCTTTTTTATTTGAGAACAATTCTTGGATGAAGAAACTAGTCAATAAAGTTGGTTCCATTCAACTTTTCTTTCTCAAGAATAGATAGCAAGTTAAAGGTAGGTGTAGAAGAAGTAGTGGTGTCATGATCTACAACAGAAATATATGCAAAGATTCATCACTATATTTATGTAAGATCTTCTATTAGACACTCATGTTGGTGGTTGTGTTTGACCAGTCTACGACCAGTTCGTATCTTCATACGACTAGTCTGGACCCGATTGTATCATCATAAGATTAGTCTAGACCTGGTTGTATCATCAAATGACTAGTCCTGAACTGGTCGTATCATTATACGACTAGTTCATACCTGGTCGAACAAGATCATCAATAGTCAATAAAAGATACACCCACTATATGTTCTAAACCATGTTTCCCTCAAACATCATATAGTGACTTCAAGATCCAAAAATCATTAAGTCCTAGTGAGCAATGACATCACTGCTAGAAACCTAGCGATTTTAGGTAGGCAACCTCTTGCCAATCATATCACATATGATTCTTGTCTATTGGGCGGCATCTCTATGCCTCAGCAATCATCACTACCATGCCCCAAGGCCTAAAACTGTTCTGATAGCCTTATTAAGTTAAATCAATACTATGCATATGGGTGTTCGACACCCACCTCATCTTATTAACATAGTTAATAGCACCCTACTATGGTATTCCCACCAATTAATGATCAAAATCGTGATGGTCGCAATAATTGGAAATGCATCAAATTAACTTAATTTTTCTCGAGGGATACTATTCTATCATGTTAAAATATCTAATGATAAAACATAATCAAATAACAAAACATGAATAAACATTCAAAGATAATCATATTAAACTGTGAAATAGTATGACCCTTATCATGACGATCTCCATAACCATGTTTTCTATCCTCCGACCACCATGTTTGAAGCCTCCGATCGCATTCATTTACTAAGCAATTACTCCTAAGAGCTAGTAATGAATTACAGATGATAATATCAAGTATCTCACATCGGTACGTAGATCGTTATACAATAATATGTAGCTCGATGGCTATCTCAGAGCATGACAAGCAGGCCATGAGAAATCCAAACATGTATCACATACACAATGGGCCATACTATTCACATCAATCCCTGTAAAAACGAGTTATGCATAGAATCCAATTCTATCGGGTGACATAAACACATAATACCATATAACGTAGCTACGACTATGCCGGTCCCACTAGCCGGTTAGTAGGTAGGGTTTGAAGGGGCAGCGCTCCTTGTTGGTCGAGGGCAGCGCTCTCAGAAACCTTTTCCGGGACATGAATCTTACTTAGGTAACCAAGCCTCAGAAAACATCGGATTAATCATATTAACCCTATTCCGAACCAATCTGATCACTGCCTTGATACGACCACGCACTGCAGCATACTTCGATGGCGGAATTTTGACCAGTAGGAGTATCATGCAAGGCAGTCGTAAACAAGTTGAGTAAATCATCTGGCAGCATACTAGACGCGTTGTGCAACAGAAGAAGAGATAGAGCAGCATGTTCCAACGAAGAGCGTGTCGATATAGTGGTCGTGGTCGATCATTTGGTGTAGTTAATCGTCCTCGTACAACAACCGATAGCTTTTCTTGCAAAGTCGCGGATCGTCCTCGAGCGCAAAAGAAACCGCAGTAGTGGCTCTACGGTATCCACACGTCCAGGACAGGAACGTCGTATGCCGGTGTGCTAGTACCAAGTCGCACGAGAAAGTTCTCTCAAGAAGATGGCGACTAGGGTTTGGAGCAACTCACGTCAACTCTTGTCGTGTGTCTCCTCTATTACGTATCTTCTCCCAACAGCCTCATGCATCTCCTTAAATAGTTCCCATGTCGGATACTATCCGAACACATTTGACAAATTGTATCCGTACTGATTTGTCGTTAAGTGTGTGACCCTATAGGTTCATGTGTAGTTCGGTTGTGACATGGAAACCATTTCCACCCACGAATCGTTAGTGGTACCTAGCAGGATATAATGATTCTCGAATACACACAAATTATATCGGACGAATTTTAATGCAATATGATCTACAACCAGGTCCTTTTTGGTCTTGACCAATTCGTAACTCCTTGCGACCAAGTTTCGACCAGCTCATATTTGGTCTCAACCAGTTCATAACTTCTGACGATCAGGTTTTGACCACTTAGTGATCATGTTCGACCAGCCTACAACCAGCTCGTATCTCCATACGACTCGTCTGTATCTGATCGAACTGAACCACCATCTCTTGTATTCTCCCTTTGCCTCACGATATCTGGTTGAACTCCAGGTGAGATATTATGTCATCCATGGACTGTTCAATTCTTTCTCGATCGAGTGTTAGATAACTTCATGTGGTTGAACTCTTCGACTACCAGTGGTATGGCCATGCATTTTCTTTATCCGACCACATCGAGGAACCCATAGACACCTCTCCTGTTATGTTAGGAGGGGCAAATCCCATACTCGACTAGTCATATTCCTCTGTATGTTTCATAGCATACTTAAAAGCTACCTTTATGACTATTCAGTTATAAAGTAACCTTTGGCAACCCCAAAGTGTACTCTTACACATGTAGAAAATTATGCTGATCTCAAGTATAAGGATTATACATCATCACTGCTTGAGACCAACTGATGACACATAAAATTATAACAATCTCAGCAGTGTCTCAAGGTGGATCAATCCAACACCATGTTCTCTAACATGTGTTCACCATTTTGATTCGATATCCCTATATCTATGACCGGTGAAACATGATCATCAATCAATACATGTGCTGGTCGATGGGATCACTAGTGTTCCGACCAGTGTCATCCGACTAAGGATACATTTAGAACAACATCATATTAGTTAAAAGAGCTTCACCAACAAGTCACATCTTTGTTAATCCTTATAACAAATGATTCATTGAAGGAATAGAATAACACTTATTCAATAACTCATAAACATAGATGTGATACAATCATCTCTATGATTGCCTCTAGCGCATATCACCAACATGGCAAACTATGTAAACTTTGAACATAAGGTTCGCTTCTTCTATTTAATAATGTTTTGCTTGTTTCTTAGCTATTTCGTTATATGGATACGATTTTCATCGATGTTATCACTGTGTGAGCTAGCTACTGATCATGGGACTAGTTCAGAAAACACAAAGGGTCCGGATTTGTATGTTCGGGTCCCGACAGCGGGCAACGGCGGCCGAAGGACGAGGCAAGTGGCAGAGGATAGACCAGTTGGATCTGCTAGGGAAGAAGAACGATTCGAGCGACGCCCCACCGGAGCTAGGGAAGAAGAATGGATCGGGTGGAGCCGTGGCCAGATCTATTCTCCATCGTGGCCATCCATTGTCCATCTTCTCCGTAGGCTTGAGCACCTTGTCGACATAGGGCTCGGCTCTTTGCGCCCAGATAGAGCAAGGACGACGATGCCCCGGCCGTCGCCACCGACATCTCACACCTGGCGTCCTTCCTGGCCGCCACCTCACTAGGGCCCAAGCCGTGTTCTCGCGTTTCGTAGTTGCCACCACCGGCCCCGGCCCTGCCATCCTCATCCATGACTCGAAGCCCAGCTCATGACCACGGCCACCACTACCCCCTCATCAGACTTCCCAAACCCCACCTCCCCGAGCTTCACCGGAGGTGGCCCGAGTGGCAACGCTGGCCACGACGAGCACTCCAGTCGGGCCAGAACAAGCGCTCACGTGGGTGCCGAGCTTCACTGTCGTCGAACCGCGCTCGACCGCTGGATCTGACCAGAGCTAGGAGGGGAGGGGAGGGGAGGGGAGGGGAAGGAAGAGAAATGGATGAGGAGAGGAGCATAAATCTCGATGCATTTTGGATGGTGTAGATAGTGATGGGGAGTGAATAATCGCCATAGTTGTAAAACCGGGCTGGCTCAGTGCCACACAAGCAAGAAGTTTTTAAAAATAATATGGTTTTAAAAGAAAATTACAAAAATAAATAGTCGGTCCAAAAAATAACAAAAAATAGCATCTCGTCATTTGGTTGAACTCGTGATGTGCTCACATCGCCGATTCAATCGGTCCAACTTCTGTCGCCGATTGAGCGCGATAGGGACTCTTTCCCTATAAAAGCTCCATGAAACACTAAAATTCGGCACATGACTCATTTGTATTCAGAAAAAAGAGAAGGAGGGACGGGACAGGAGTAGATGGGAGGAGAGAAGCTAGCGAAGCGCTGCCCATCCAGTTGCCCACCTGTGAGGTAATTTTTTAAACCGAATGGATTACATAGTTTTGGATGTACGATTGTGTAGTGCAGTATGTTGTACATAATTCTTTTCAGTGTGTAGTCTTGTTGTAGATATGTGGTTAATCGTGGAAATGTACTTCATGGTGCAGCACATCAATTATGTCGTACGTCACCAATTTCAAATTTTTCTACGGTCCGAGGACTATTCTGGAAGGTTCCGAGGGGATTAATCTGCGTTATTTCCAATCAGCGACCGTGCCCCTGCCAAGAGTACAGGGGCGTACATGGGGCGCTGTGATGCGGTAGTTGTTTCATATATTCTAAGTGGATCGTGATGTGTATGATCTGATATTGAATTGCCTTTCCCCCTAAGCAACACATCCCACATATTAGGAGTTAGTGCAGCTGAAGGAAACAAAGTCATGGCAGTCATATCTACGCATGGCGAGGGAGGGAGGGTGGGATTTGGTTCTTCTGGCCTAGGCATATGCCAAGCCCACTCCTGTATCCGCGGCTAAACAAGAAGGGGTTGGTGATGCCGAAGAAGAAGTCAGTGACTCTAGCCACAGTGTGGCGCACACAATGCCTGAAGTTCCCGGAGTTGCTGATGCTGTCGACGAAGACCCTAGAGAAGTAGCTCCTTCAGTCAGGCAGGCCAGTGGGCTAGCTGACGAAGGTGAGGAGCTGGAATCCATAGTGCAAATGATGGATCAGGAATCCCGATACTACAATGCAATGTCAAAAGATAAAGGGTCCGACGATGAGGATGATGTGGACCAGCTAGCGGTTCCATCCGAGTGGAACACATACCAGTTCAACAACCTTGTCGTTGACAAAGGCTCCCATGTCTCGTAGGAGTACGACCAGAGCGAGGTTAGGCAGGGAGCTATGCACAAATGCAAAGAGGCCGTGCAGGAGGCGGTCAAATTCTGAGCCTTGTCGGTGCGGTGCACATTCACAGTCGTCAAGTCTAACCCAATATGCTACGACGTGAAGTGTGAAATAGAAGGATGCCCTTGGCAAGTGCACGCATTTCAGCATAAATGGGACACCTACTATAATTTCTCTATAGTTGTCCCGCACACATGCGTCGTCGCTGAGTCAGTGAAGTCCCACAGGAACCTGTCATCAGGCTTTATCACCAACCTCATGTACGGTGAGATCATGGATAATCTTGATTTTGAGCCACGATCCATTATTCGTGCGATTGAGTTAAGGTTCCAGTACACAATCAGTTATGCCAAGGCTTGGAGGATAAAATAGAAAGCAGTGGAATCAAGGTTCGACACGTTTGAGGATTCGTACCACAACCTCCCCGGGCTACTCCGAGTCATACAAGACAGGAATCTCAGCACTTATGTCGACATTCAAGACTCCACATATCTGAAATGGGCCTTGAAGTGCCTCCTCACTGTCTCGTCGAGTGCGTCCTCCACCATACGCTCGGGCTGCAATAAGGTTCACAAATGAATTGATGCGAGAGGACAATAGTTACGGTGAATTATGTAGAACTGGCAGATCCACCTCAGCGTCGGCCCGTGCGGGCTGCTGAACTCGTGGTAATCGCTGCCCGTCGGCAGCACATCCTGGAACCTCGCTAGGAACTCCGTGCGCCACGTGGGCGAGATCTCATACGCCGCCATGTGGAAGCCTGTGCAGGGCAACCTAGTCAGGAAGCTCATGTCCTACAGCGTCGACGCTAGTTCCCCGCACGGAAGGTGAAACGTGTGAGTCTCCAGCCTCCACCGGTCAGTAGGGCCCGATCGTATGGAAAATGCCTGGACATATGACCAGGACCGAGGTCCTGGTCGTCCTCCCACATCGCCTCCACCATCTGTGCCAGCGGAAGGAGGCCTGCCACCCTCAACCTGCGTCGGGTCAGGTTACGAACGAACGTTAGTCCACACGTTGTAGTTAGACCACAAATGAGTACACAAAGATCGCAATGGCACGTACCTCGGCACCCAGCTTAGGTGCAACCTCCATGCCCTGATGGGCATGCACAGTCGCAACACGCCAAGCTCAATCGGCGCCTCGCCCGTCCAGGGTAGGATGGTATTAAGGCAGCTACGGTGATGTAGGTTAATCATCGGGTCAAGCAACTCGTATGACCACTCGGCAGCGTGGTATGGGTCTGTCATACTTGAAAACTCAGTGCATACATTGTAAAGACTACGAAATATGTCATAAAGCTGCAAGTCAAGTCATAAAGCTGCGATTACACTCTACCTACCATACGGAGCTAAATTAAGCTAGGATTATTTCGATTAGGCTCTCTATCCTAATTAGCTACGTCGGATTTTCTTTGTAATTAACAATATAATTTCCGCGCACAAACAGGAAGCTAAATAAAGATGATATTAATTCGATTAGGCTCTACCTACCATAATTAGCTACTATGAATTTTTCTTACAATTTTAAAACGTGTTATGCTATTTTCCCACTTAAAAATTAATTTTCAGTATTAATAATATAATTACCGCGCACAAATGGAGAGCTAAATAAAACTGGTATTATTTACATTACGCTTTACCTACCTCGTACACAGCTCAAATGATGTACTACATAATTGGACTATATTTATCTAATCTACTAAATTCTATGTCGTTATTTTTGTTTGCTAACCGATAATGTTTTGACATAATGTACAAATTCCCAAAAAAATGTACCTGTAAGATGGCCGATCGGATCCGATACTCCGTCTATGTCTCCTTTGCGATGAACTGGCGGAGGTTCGCTACCTTTCTTCTCTCCCTCTTCTCCTCTCTTTCTTTTTTTTCCTGGAATTAAAATGAGGTTTGGAATGAATTTTAGGTTCAATTGGCGACAGGTTACTGTTGCCAGTTGAATTGGCGACGTTCAACCGGTGACAAAAGCTCATTTTTGTTATTTTTTGAATCGACTATTTATTTTTGTAATTTTCTTTTAAAAAATTCCACAAACAATACCATCGAGCAAAATAGTACTGGAGTTAAGTGCACTAGTTTTGCAACATAAGAGTGTCAAAATACCGTTTTTTTAAATCAAAGGGTTAAATGTCTGGAGCGTGATACTTCATGAGTTAAATGGACATTTTTCCTGAAGTATAATGACGACCTAAACTTCATGAGTTAAATGGACATTTTTCCTGAAGTATAATGACGACCTAAATATTGTATCGTATTTATATGGAGGTACCCACCCGTCGTAGACTCACTTTTTTTCTCCAAAATTGGACGCAGTTGTAAATGCAACACCAATGTGCACGCTAACAAAATACTCACTGAGTTTCTGTGTTATTCAATTCGTGTATGGCGGGGAGCACCAAACCAGCAACTTTTTTTTTTCTTCATCAGGCTCGGGCAGGGGCATTTTCTGGGGACTGCTTTGCGGTGGGGAGATGCTCGGTCCCACACGTCTGTGAGCGGGACAGGCTGTCTCGCTGCGAAACCCACCCACGAGTCAGTCAGGCGCTAGCCCGCCCCGCTCGTCTGTGGGCAATCGTCCTCTCTCTCTCTCTCTCTCTCTCTCTCTCTCCACGCTTTCCTGCACGGCTGCGCCTTTTGCTGCGCCCGCCACGCGGTCCCCACGCCGCAGAGAGGGTGGAGAGTGCCTTCCGACATGACAGGTGGAGCCCGCAGAGTTTAATGGACGCGGCGGGTGGCAGTCGGCTGGGCTAGTAACGCAAATTCTGGACTATTTTAGTTCTGTTGTGTAAAAAATATTATAAATAATACTTATAATTTTAAAATTTTGAAAATAGCTCTTCTCTTATACTTGCTGCCGTCTGGGACGGCAGACGGCAGCACCTTAGTTGTTGCCGTCCCGAGCGACACTGCTGCCGACCCAGCTCATCGTCGTCGGCAGCCGCCCGAGCCCTGCGTGGCGGCGGCCTGACAAGGTCTTGCCGTCCAGGACGGACAGCGAGACCTTGTGTTGCCGCCAACCACGCGCGCCCGGGCGCGCTTAGCCCTCAGCGCGCCACCACGAGGCCTCGCGTGATTTATCGGGCGCGCTGGCCCAGCGCCGCGTGGCAGTCATAAAGGCGACCTTGGTGCATGCACTACGCAGTACACCGCTAGAATGAGAAACTAGCCGCACCTCTCAGTAAGTTTTTATGTCCAAAATTTAATGAAAAAGAATATTGTGTCGTAGACCCCGCATGTCTTTGGTGTAAACTAGGTCTAACTCGGGTATGTAAGCGTAGAAATGCAATAAGAATTTACAAGTGAATTATTTTACCTTGTAATATTGAACTAGTTAAAAAATTCATAACTATACAAAAATTTAGGGAAATCAGTTTTGTTGGTTTTCTTTTTGATTTAGTACCACAGGAAATTTCTGAAGTGTAACATAGAATAGGCTATGAATTTTTTATACTACAAATAATATTAGCTTGGACATTTCATGGATAGAAAAATCAAACGAACTCCAATCGGGATTGAAAACATGTACGACAAAACGCTTGTGTGCAGTGGGTACCGTGCAGCACTATAGCTCGGACTGGCCTGGAGGATCCTCGTCAACACAACAGCCTACTCAGGTACACGTGAACGTACTTACACCAATTTTCCTGTCGCACAAAACCAATGACTAACTCACCCTGTACCATTCCCGCAGGAAGAGCACCAGTGGGTTGACGATATGCTCCGGCCTCAGCCGGACCGCTACGATGAGATCACCCCAGATTCGCCTCCTAGACAGGGCCCCTACTACGGCCTTCGAGACGTACGACGCTCCCCGGACAGGTTCACATTCCCTAAGGATCAACTCGCCGTCCGTGGCGACACGACGATCGCCTAACTAATTTCATGGCCGTGTAAAACTTGTTATGTAATGCCATTGTGCATCCGCCTTTCGATTTATGTAATGTCCCATGCGTTCTGACGGTGAGATTTATGTACACAAAATGTTCTCAAAATATTTAGTACTAACAACAAGCTGTACCTCCCGATTTTAACTTACTAAACCTTAAAGACATAATGCAATGCTGCCCCACGATACCTCCTCGGCCCTGCTACCTCGCGGAAGCGAATTTTCTTCAACCAAATTGCAATTTACCCGCAGACTATATATATGCATGATTTGGCTGCCATTGTCTTCACTCTTGAGTTCCTCTTCTCCTTCCTTCCAGTCTTAAATGGGATGTATACGGCCTCATCAAACTTCCGAGTGAGCAGGCAATTAAAAACACTACGATAGCACTTGGATTGCCCTCGTTGCAGGGATCCGGTGAATGTGTTCACCTCCCATACGCCAACGAATCCATCCTGAGTGTTCATGAAGTGTTCAAATCTTACGCTAACTTGTGTCTGATCATCCCCAATAAAATTCTTTCCAAACATCATGTTTTTTCACTTGCAGTTCCAATTATTTTTACAGAACACAACATGTCAGTTCTGACTGTGGGCTGATGAAGCTGTGCCATAGGTTTGAGATATTGCAATGCAAATTGCAGCCTTGCAAGAGGACACCCGTCGTGTGGCTGTATTTCGTCAAGTGCCTCGACCATCGAATCAACCGACAGAAAATAAAGATAATGTTCTTAAAAGACTTGATGAAATGAAAGAAAGGGTTGAGAAATCGCTACAGAAATTAGTTAACATAGGCAGTTTGGTAATTTTTTTCTATTATTTCTTGTTCTTGCTAAGTAGAAGTTCAGTTTTAATAAGATTGTAATATCCACTCTTTATCTATGCATCCCTGCACTACGTGATGTATGCCTTTGTGGCGTTGTTGTGCTCGTTTGTATCATGTATGCCTCTATCTAATTCCGTTATGAACACTTTGCGTGTGAATTAATCAAACCATAATTTCCAAATCAGCGCGGAACTACCGCCAACTAATTTGCGGTACTTTCGATTATCGAAAGATTCGCAAATTTCTTGCGGTACTACCGCTCTTAAATGAAGCGCAAAAAGACCCTCTATGAAAAAAAAACGTTCCGCGCGAAAATCAGAACTTCCGCGATGCGGTAGTTCCGCTCCCAATATGGCGGTACTACTGCGCTTGTAGAAAATCAGCTAAGTCCCAAAAAGGGTGCTCTTTGGAAAAAAAATGTTCCGCGGGATTTTCGGAAGTTCTGCCCAGCGGTAGTTCCGCACTTATATCGCTGGAACCATTAATTATCCTAACAAAGCAGCAGATGGCTTTCAAAACAACTTCAATTGCAAAACAAATTTGCAAACTTAAGTCACAACACACTGCCTCGCCTGCTTTTCCGACCGAAATGACAGAACTCTACAGAGTAAGATGTGACAACACTCTATCTCGCCAGCTTTTCAGACTGAAATGACAGAACTCTTCAGAGTAAGACGTGACAACACTCTGTCCCGCCAACTTTTTAGACCGAAATGACAAAACTCTTTAGAGTGAGACGTGACAACACTCTGTCTTGTTAGCTTTTCAGACCGAAAATGACAACACTCTGCAGAGTAAGACATGACAACACTCTGTCTCGCCAGCTTTTTAGACCAAAATGACAGCACTCTGCAGAGTAAGACGTGACAACACTCTATCTCGCCAGCTTTTCAAACCGAAATGACATCACTCTGTAGAGTAAGACGTGACAACACACTGCCTCGCCAGCTTTTCAGACCGAAATAACAGCACTCTGCAAAGTAAGACATGACAAAACTATGTCTCGCCAGCTTTTCAGACCGAAATAACAGCACTCTGCAAAGTAAGATGTGACAACACACTAACTCGTCAGCTTTTCAGATCGAAATTACAGCACTCTGTAAAGTAAGACGTGACAAGATGTGACTTCTCTCTACAAACCTAGACGAGAGAGGACTCTGCAAAGCAAGACGTGACAACACTCTGCCTCCCTAGCTTTTCATACCGAAAGGACAACACTCTAAAAAATGGGATATGACTTCTCTCTGTAAAAAGATTAGACAACACTCTGCCAACCACGTCATGCCAACCCTCTAGCTTATAATAGGAGGTGCAAGTCATCTACAAGAGAAATCCACACAACCAAACCCAACGCTACACCAGAGCTTGCTTCACCACGCTGCGATGGACAACCTCAAGAAGCAATGGGACGAGATCCGTGATCTAGCAAGGGCTTCAACGGCACGGGCCGAACAAGCTAGGGCTGCTGAGGCTCGGGTCCAAGAAGAGCGGCTTGCGGGATGGCGACTCTCCACAATGAAGCCCCCGTGGCGAAGAACCCCTACGAGCGTTCCAACCGAGCCTTCGCCGCAACACCCGCCAAAGGGGGAGACGCTGCCCCTTTGTTGGTGCAGGGACATATGCAAGTTCTTCAAATCCAAGCACCAGCTCAGCCTCGGCATGTGTTACTGGGGTTGTCCTAACTACTCCTCTGACTATCCCGACCGCCATTGGGATCTGGCGGTATCGGCGGCGATTAGGAGTACTTACAGTAAGTTATCGTACCAGTTCTCTTTCAGAGTATGCACTAACAATCTCCCCTGTCTACCCGTAGTCCCCAAAGCCGCTATGTGGCTTCCGCAAGTGGATCGACCTAGAGATCCACCCACACGACCAATGGCAGCTCGACTTCGAGGAGTGGAATGCGAAAGGGACGCGAGGTCCGGGAGGGCGTCGGCGAAGAGCACAACCAGCGTATCCGGCGGGAGACACAGGCCCATCTCGAGGCGTGTAGGCGCACGGAGCGCGAGGCACGCGAGAGGGAACGCGAGAAAAAGCGGGAAATGGCGGCCGAGGCCAGGGCGGCAGGCGAGGAGTACAACGCCGAGCTCGCAAGAAAGGGCAAATAGCCCCGGTCCACGCAGTAGGTCGGGCCATTCCGTAGTAGTCCCCCTCCTATTTGCCATGTTTTTTACTATCCCCTAAAGGCATGCGTACTTACATGGTCCGGAAGCTCGTGTCGTAAGTTGTCGTAGTAGTAGCGTCCATGGTAAAGCAATTAGCCAAACCATCATACCATGTGACCACATGTAACCTGCTTCTGTCCGTGCGTGGACTGCAATGTAGTTCTGGTTCTGTGCCTCTGCTGAGTCATCAAAGTATGCCTCTTCTGGTGGAATTCCAGAGATAACCATTCACATCGACATCGATTCTTCTATGTTTTAGGACTTCTCCGTAATCGCAACGTTCTCAGCCCTTTTAGTCAAGTTAATTTCTGTACTCTACTTTAACTCCACCGTACAGAAGAATATGATCAAGAACCATAGCGACCAAGATTAGTCATGTCGTACCAAACTTCGCACATTTCAAGTCACATGAAATCATGAAACCCTAATTTTCGAAACGTCTCGTCCTAATTTTTGAGATCTAAACCCTGAATTTTTCGACACAATTTTAGAGTATATAAAATTATGTAAAATTTACAGAATCAATTCCACTATGTAGGGAGTCTGGAAAAAAAAATTCATAATTTTTGGACCTCATTTGCTATACTATAAAATTCCTACAAACATTAGAATTTAAAGAATTTTGGAGAAACAATAATAATGCATAAAATTTCAAACAAATTACACAAGAAGACACACTATTCTAGGAGGCTCCACAAAAAATTTCATAATTTTTTGAGCTCATTTTGTATATTTAAAAAATTGTCCAACAAATATTATTAATTAGTTTTTTAAAAAAATTAATTTTTTTAATCACGTGGGGCAGTTGGTGTTGCCGTCCCCGACGGCGGCAACTATTGTGCTGCTATCCCACATGGCAGCAAGTACAAGAGGGGTGCCTTTTTTGGAAATTTAGAATTATATGGGCTATTTTTGAAATTTTTGCTGCGCAACGGGGCTAAAATAGTACAAAATTCACGTGACACCTGTGAACCCATCAGGGATGATAACGGTACTCGATTACTCATGTGCCTGCAGATGAATACTTTAATAGAGATGGATATAGACGTTTTTATTTATCCATGGGTATAAAAATAGACACAGTAACTTACCCATCGGGTAAACGGGCATGGGCATGGGTAAACTCCACCCGTTCCCGCTTCGCCTGATTACCTGTCATATATACTGACAGGTGGGACCGTAGACAACCTCACTAAATCACTGAATAAAAGTAACACTAAAACCCTATACCCATCCTCCCACTTCCAGCTCCCACTTACAGCCGCCAAAGCACCGCCTCCCACTTCTCGTCGCCCGTCGCCAACCGCGCCTCCCCGATCCAGATCTCCAGCCATCCTCCTGGCTGTCTCCCTCCCGGCCAACCGCCCTCCTCCCGGCCGTCTCCCTCCCGGTCATCCTCCTCCTGCCCAGCCGCCCTCCTCCCGGCCAGCCGCCCTCTTCCCGGCCCTCCTCCTCCCGCCCAGCCGCCCTCCTCCCGATTTCCAGATCTCCTCCCGCCCTCCTCCCGGCCGTCCCCCTCCCTACCGTCCTCCTCCCGGCTGTAGGATCAAGGATAACTGACTAGAGGGGTGAATAGGAGGTTTTACATTTTTCTACAAATTTATGAAACTAAACAAGATAATCTTAACAAGATTTTCTATCACAAGATAAATGCTGCAAATGTAAATGTGATAAATAAGGACAAAAAATAACCACAATGAAGACAAAGGGGTTTTTTCCCGTGGTATCAAAGATTTATCGATCTTCACAAGTCCATGTTGAGGAAGCTTGACTCAATCAAGCCGGATCCACGAATTAAACCTTCCCTCGATTTTACTTGTGGTTGTTCTTTCTCCTCTCCGAAGATGGTGAACACCAAACCACTCACAATTGGCGCCGGGCCTCTTCTCAATCTTTTTGAAGAGATCGCCGCGCAAGCTCTCGCCAAGCCGTCTAGGTGTCGACAAACACTAAAATGCAATTTGAATTTAAACAGCGGCAATCAAGTGCTATCGATCAATTTAGAATGAATGCACTTGATTTTTTAATCAATTACCTCACAATTAATGCAATAAGAGTGAATGAGAAGTAGAGTGAATGCTCTAGGCTCAAAGATGTTCAATGAAGTGTTCTCTTACTGTCCTAGAGCTGGTGGGTGAGTATTTATACCCCCCCACAAACAAATAAGACTGTTGGAGGCAAATGTCAGCAAAATTCAGCGAAATCGGTAGTACTGCCGTGCAATGGCCGGTACTACCGCACCTCCAACATTGGCACAATAACGGCTATAGTAGAAGCATTTAATGTGGCTAAAAGAGTCATTAAAAACTTGGTGCGGTACTACCGCCATTGTTTGTGTGGTAGTTCCGATTGTCGGTCGTACCACCAGGTAGTTCCGCTCAACTCATGGCGGTACGACCGATTTTCTTTAGAGATCAAAAATACCGCATACTGGAAAAAATGTACCGCTTGAATTTTTCGGTTGCACCGAACTACGGTAGTTCCACAAAAGCAAATCAACAAATGAACACAGAAATTGTGAGACCCCGGTTTATCGGGCTTGTAATGCTTAACCATCCACTTGGTCCTAGCATCACAAACGAGATAATCCGAGACTCGAGACATGTATACTTCCCAGAAATGCAGTATACACACCTCTTTACAAAATTTATGCATCAATTCCATTCATTCACATAGAACCGAAGCAAAACAACAATCAGAAGATAATATAAATAAAAGATAGTTATTACAAAAGAGAGGCCGACTGGCCAAATGACATATACATAACGAAAATGAACAGCGGAAGCAAAAGTATCATAAGATGGCCATAAACCAAAAGAGCCAATCAGTGTGCCTTTAACCCACAAGGCAACCGACCGGACCGCCAAGCTAGTCGTCGAATCCACAGCACATTTCACAAAAGTGAGGCCCTTGGGGCTCACCTTCCTCCCCTGCGACAAAGAGCCCAGCAAAGCCGGGTGAGTACTTGGAATGTACTCGCAAGACTTACGTGTAGAGTAGCAGACCTGTACATAACTATATGCGAGCTTTTTGAGTGGAGGTTGCAGGTTTTACCTTTGGTATAAAGCAAGTTTTCATTTGCAATAATGTAGTACGTTTAAAAGCAAGTTAACAAATATGTTTTTAATGTTCAAATAATCGTAAATGACAACAATATAACAATAGATAGAAGACAACAACAGTCCTGGAAGTGACTAACCCATTAGTCACCACAACAATAGCATGAATTACCCATTCATACCACCCATGTCAAATTTTAATTTTAAAAGGTTGAAGTCTAGTTCTTGCACGACCTTACCAAGCATGTCCATAACCTAGGACGAGGCTATTCGAATAGTTTTATCCCTGCAGGGGTGTACCAATGTACCCACACGCCAGACCGCCTTTTTGCCAAGCTATTATGCACACTTCCTTAGGTATGTCGGCACGACTAGGTCCTACGAGACATTTTCAATATTGTGTATTACCCACGAGCCGCCCGTATGGATAGAAACCTGTAACATCCCAAAAATAGATTTGGGTTTCAAATGTAAGAAAATCAGGAGAAATTAAAACTTTTCTTGCATATTGAAGCCATTGATCATTTCTGCAATCCTTGATTACGAAATTATGGAAATCATAATCAGAATCCTCAATTGACTACCATCAAAAACCTCCTTGGCATAGATCTCATGCCAAACCCTTGGAGATATTCCTCCTGAGTTCTAGGGAGGCTTGGCAACACCTCTGAATTATCTCATGATTTTTTAGAAATTATCTGATAATTTTTGGAGGCTAGTCAAAGCTTGGTCAAACCCTATTTCTTCTCTTCTGGAATTGCTGGAGAAAATTGGGTGCATGAAAATCTCTGAAAGTTTTATGGGAGGTTCCTCCCGCGGTCAGCAAGCTCCAGTTAAAATTTCATAAATTTTGGACTTTGCTTGCTACCTCAAATAATCCCTCGAAAATCAGATGTTAGGATTCAAACCCTAACTGGTTTGCACTATTCCGTATGTTCGAATCGGACTCGGGCTCGAGCCACTTGACTCGGTCCGATCCACTAAGCGTGCCAACTTCGATCGTTCGGGCGCTAGGGTCATGGCCGTTGGATCGGTATCGAGCGGTCTTGACCGGCCGAGCGATGGAGTCATTGTAAACCACCCGATCTAACTCGGTAGTTGGATCGGCATCGAGCGATCTTCGACCGGTAGAGCAATGGGATCGTTTCAATCCGCTCGATCTAGCCCGGTAGTTCGATTTCAATCCGACGACCAGCGAGTCGTCTCCTTCCTCTGTCCGTAGCGTGAGCCACTGCCATGGCGTGCGCAGAGAGAAAAGCGATGGCGTCGATACACTCTATGGTCACCTTTAAGCGGCTAGCTCTGCGGGCATTAAATGCTGTCGCGCTCATCCTCGAAGGCCATGATTATTTGCTCACATCGCTCTCAAGTGCTCTCATGGCGGTGTTGACCCATTGGAAAACCCGTAGTTGCTCTCTACCATTACTCTATTTAAACTCCATTGCTTCACCCTTAGTTTCCTTTAGCACTTGCGCAACTCCATTAGCACTCACCCGGCTTGCTTGGCTGCAGTTCCTCGCAATCCCTCGACCGCCATTGTTGAGTTGGGAGTTTGGTGGGCGGTCTGGTGAGGTTTTCTTCTTCAAAGTCTTTGCCCATTGCTCCCCTTTTCTCTCTGGAGCTTAACCCTCGCTCGATTTGATTCTCTCTTTGCTCGGTCATTTGTGGCTAGTGAGAACCTTCTGCGCGTGGTTCGGTCACTCGTCGCCGGAGCCACTCCGTGGGTCTCTGGTCGTTCTTCAGCCCAGGTATTTTCGCATTGCCCTATAGGAGTTTAGGTGTGTTTTCGTTGTTCTTTTGGTATTGTCCGTTCGGGAGTTCTCTCGAGCCATACCTAATCGGCCGCACTCAGTGGTGTCTGCCGTTTCACCATACTCAGGCCGATCTTGGCGCCGGTGGGACCATTAAACCTTAGACCCTCATCCGCCTTTGGTGGCCTGGCTTTGTGGTCGGGAAGCCGCCGACCCGGCAAGCGTGCGGGGAGGCGCCTCGTGGTCGGATTTCCGACCAATCACTGTAGCTTAGTCGTAAGTCTTACTACGACTATGCCATGGGCATAAGTCCTTCTACGACTAGTAGCCAGTCGTAAGTTCTTCTACGACTTATACCTAGTCGTAAGACTTGCTACGACTATGTCATGGTTGTAAGTTCTTCTACGACCACTACCTGGTCGTAAATCCTTTTACGACTATTGTTTAGTCGTAGGTTCTGCTACGACCGGTACCTGATCGTAAGACTTTCTTTCGGTCGTATCTTTGGCATTAAGAATCCAAATCAATTGGTTCTTGTTGCTAAATTCTTTATAAATTATTCTCTTGCTACTGTAAATTTTTTGGAATTTTTGGAGAAAGTTTGCTGTTGAGTCTTTGAGTTTTCTTCGTTCTTATCGGTTCTTTTTCGCCTTCTCGTTAGGATCCGAAGAGCACATTGACAACATAACTGATCCTCAGCAACATCTTGACCCACAGCAAGCAGGCAAGCAGTTTGATCATATTAATCCCATTATTTTTCAAGTCTAATATATTGTTTTCAACTTGTATGTATACATTGCTATTTTGTTGTCAAATTATGGTTAGTACCCTATAGTTGCATAATCTGTAGGACTTGTTTATCCTCTACTACCATGAGCTTAGGTTATTGGCTGTGGTCGGAGTTCGATGGATGGACTCTGGTCACTTAGTAGTTTTCGATTTGAAATTGCTTAGAAATGCTTAGCTTCGATAGTACTGGGCGATCATCGATTTTTAGTCGATGATCTTGATCACACATTTTAGTATTATGTCATTACGACCAGCACTTGTGCTTTGTTATTTTGTAAAGTCAAAATCTAAAAATGGAAAACTGATTTGGACTTGGGCAAGTGGTCGGAAGGTGGGTTATTGGGTTTGTGGATGTCTTGCCTAAGTCAACAAGGACCGAACATCTTGTTACACTAAACCAAGCATTTTTGCGTGCTAACCACGCGAGAGGATATGGGACCTCTCTTGACTAAGTACTTTAGCGTGTGTTATCTCCGAGTCGCAGGAGGGGGTCGTGTGTGTTGTGTGAAACATGATATGTGGTCGTGTTCTTGTGTTGGGTGTGCGGTGGTGGAGATTCCGGGTAGGCTCTCCACCTCGAGGAGTGTCGTAGTTGTCCAAGGCTTTACCCGGGAAGGGTAGTTGACCGAGGCTTTACGATGATTCCGACACAACGTATGGGTTTTTATCCATACGGGCGACTCGTGGGTTAATACACAATATTGGAAATGTCTCGTAGGACTTAGCCGTGCCGGCATACCTAAGGAAGTGTGCTTAATAGCTTGGCAAAAAAGCGGTCTGACGTGTGGGTACATTGGTACACCCCTGCAGGGATAAAACTATTCGAATAGCCTCATCCTAGGTTATGGACACGCTTGGGGAGGTCTTCCAAGAGTTAGACTACAACCGTTTACACTAAAATTTGATATGGTTGGCATGAATGGGTAATTCATGCTATTGTTGTGGTGACTAATGGTTTAGTCACTTCCAGGACTGTTGTTGCTCTCTATCCACTGTTATATTGTTGTCATTTACGATTATTTGAGCATTAAAAACAGATTTGTTAACATGCTTTTGAACTGTACTACATTATTGCAAATAAAGATTGCTTTGTGCTGAAAATGAAACATACATCCTCCACTCAAAAAGCTTGCATGTAGCATATGTACAGGTTTGTTACTCTACACGTAAGTCTTGCGAGTACATTCCAAGTACTCACCCGCTTTCTTTGGGCTCTTTATTCTGAGGAGGAAGGTGAGCCCCAAGGGCCTCACTTTTGTGAAATGTGCTGTGGATTCGACGGCTAGCTTGGCGGTCCGGTCGGTTGCCTTGTGGGTTAAAGGCACACTGATTGGCTCTTTTGTTTTATGACCATCTTATGGCACTTTTGCTTCCGCTGTTCATTTTCTATATGTATATGTCATTTGGCCGGTCGGCCTCTCTTTTGTAATAACTATCCTTTATTTATGTTATCTTCTGGTTTGTTGTTGTGCTTCGGTTCTATGTGAATGAATGGAATTGATGCATAAATTTTGTAAAGAGGTGTGTATACTGCATTTCTGGGAAGTATACATGTCTCGAGTCTCGGATTATCTGATTTGTGATGCTAGAACCAAGTGGATGGTTAAGCATTACAAGCCCGATAAACCGGGGTCTCACAAAACCCATACGTTGTGTCGGAGTCATTGTAAAGCCTCGGTCAACTACCCGTCGTAGATAAAGCCTTGGACAACTACAATGCTCCTCGAGGTGGAGAGCCTACCCGGAATCTCCACCACCGCACACCCAACACAAGAACACATATCATGTTTCACACAACACACACAACCCCCTCCTGCGACTCGAAGATAACACACGCCAAAGTACTAAGTCAAGAGAGGTCCCATATCCCTCTCGCGTGGTTAGCACGCATAAGCGCTTGGCTTAGTGACACAAGTAACTCGGTCCTTGATGACCTAGGCACCATTCCATCCACACCAACAGATCACACCAGCATACCATTGTGCCCAATTCGAAACAGTTTTATTTTCAGTTTTTGACTTTACAAAGTAACAAAGCACAAGGGTTGGACATAATGGAATAATAAGTAAATGTGTGATCAAGATCATCGACTAAGCCGATGATCGCCCAATACTACCGATAGCTAAGCATTGCTAAGCATGACATCGAAAAGACAATAAAAGAGCATAATTAAATCACCGGGCTCTAATTCACCAGCGATATTAATAACTTAAGGTTGTGGCAGGGTATAACAATTTGAGGGCAACAATGCAATAGGAATAACTACCTCTAATCGGGAAAATTAATTTGACACAAGAGCATGCATACATATGATTTGTAAACAAAGTATTAGACTTGAAAGTAATGGGAAATTTATGATCAAGCGCTTGCACGCTTGTGGGTCAAGATGTTGCTGAGGATCAAATATGTTGTCAATGTGCTCTTCGGATCCTAACGAGAAGGCGAAAAAGAACCGATAAGAACGAAGAAAACCCAAAGACTCAACAGCAAACTTTCCCCAAAAATTCTAAAATTTTTAAAGTAGCAAGAGAATAATTTATAGAAAATTTAGCAACAAGAACCAATTGATTTGGATTCTTAATGCCAAAGATATGACCAAAAGAAGGACTTACGACCAGGTAGTGGTCGTAGCAGAACCTACGACTGAACAATAGTCGTAGAAGGATCTACGATCAGGTAGTGGTCGTAGAAGAACTTATGATCATGACCTAGTCGTAGTAAGACTTACGACTAGGTACATGCCGCGACAGAACTTACGACTGGGTAATGGTCGTAGAAGGACTTATGACCACGCCATAGTCGTAGTAAGACTTACGACTATGGGGGTGATTGTAGGAGAACTTACAATCACTTGGTAGGCCTCTCCCTTATAAATATAAGGGGTATACGGGGACTCTGCGACGCCATATGTACCCATCATATCGCATCCGGTCGAAGCGACCAAGCTACCTTGGTGGTCGAATTCGACCACGGCGCGCCTCCCTTGCGCTTTGCCGGTGGCTCGGTGGCGTCTCCGACCACAAATGGCGCCCGACCAAAGACGAGGATGATGTGTCTAAATGTTTAGCGGTCCGACCGTGGCGATCTTGGTCGAGTATGGTCACTATTAGTGCGACCACGAGTGCGGCCGAGAAGGTATGGTTCGGGAGAACTCCCGAACGGACAATGCCAAAAGAACAACGAAAACACACTTAAGCTCCTATAGGTCAATGCGAAAATACCTGAGCTGAAGAATGACCGAGAGACTCACGAGTGGCTCCGACGACAGTGACCGAGCAGCGGCAGAAGGTCCTCGCTAGGCCACAAATGACCGAGCAAGAGAGGACCAAACCGAGTGAGGGTTAAGTTCCAGAGAGTAAAGGGGGAGCAGAGGGGGCAAAGACTTCAAGAAGAAAACCCCTGCTGCACCACCCCCACCGAAACTCCACACTCAACAATGGCGGTCGAGGAGATTGCGAGGCTGCGGCTCAAGCAAGCCGGTGAGTGCTAGGCTGGAGTTGCGGAAGTGCTAAAAGAAGCCAAGGGTGAAGCAATGGAGTTTAAATAGAGCAATGGCGAGAGCAGCGGCGGGTTTTCGGTCGGATCAACACTGCCATGAGAGCACTTGAGAGCGATGGGAACAGTCGAATCATGGCCTTCTGAGGGAGGAGCGCGACAGGCATTTAATGCGCGCAGAGCTAGCCGTTTAAAGGTGACCGCAGAGTGGACTGGACGCTGCGGCTTTTCTCCTCTGCGCACGCCATGTCTGGGCTCACGCGCACGCGGACGGAGGAAGGAGACGACTCGTCGACCGTCGGATTGAAATCGAAAGACTGAGTTAGATCGGGTGGATTAAAACGACTCCATCGTTCGACTGGTCGAAGACCGTTCGATACCGATCCAACGGCTGAGTTAGATCGGGTGGATTAAAACGATTCCATCGTTCGGCTGGTCAAAGACCGTTTGATGCCGATCCAACGGCTCACGACCTGCACACCGTATCGAATGCGCCGGTGTGATTAGTTGACTGGACCGAGTCCGGTGGCTCGAGCCCGAGTCCGACTCGAACCCAAGGAACAGAGAAAACTAGTTAGGGTTGGAATTTGAATAACTGATTTTTGAGGAATTATTGAAGGTAGCAAACAAACTTCAAAATTTATAAAATTTTAACTGGAGCTTGCTGACAGCAGGAGGAACCACTCATAAAATTTTCAGAGATTTTCAGGAAATGAATTTTCCTCCAGAAATTCCCGAAGAGGGGAAATAGAGTTTGACCACTTTCGACTTGCCTCCAAAATTATCCAATAATTTCTAAAAATCATGAGATAATTCAGAGGTGTTGCCAAGCCTCGCAAGAACTCAGGGAAAAGATTTCCCAGGGTTTGGCACAAGATCTATGCCAAGAAGGTTTTTGATTAGAGTCAAATGAGGATTTGAATTTTGACTTTCCATAATTCTTTTTGAAAGAATTACAGAATTGACCAAGGGTTTCAAGATGCAAGAAAATTTTAATTTCTTTGTATTTTCTTACATTTGAAAACACAAATCCATATTTGGAATGTTACAGAAATGCACCGTTCTGGAAAAAACGTTCCGCGCTTTGGCTCGGTACAACCGACTTGCGGTAGTTCTTCTCAAAGACCGTCGGTACTACCGCGTTTCCAAGAGAACAATTAAAACCTAAAAGGTGTCTGTCTGGAAAAAAAACATACTGTAAAATTTCGGTACATCTGATCTGCAGTAGTTCCGCTCAAGGAACGTCGGTACTTCCGCAATTTCGAAAGAGCAATTTAAAATTCAAAAGGTGTCTCTCTGGAAAAAAAAACGTATCGTAATATTTAACCTATAATACGGTCTTCCATCTTTTTCATCTTAATACCGATAAAATTAAAAAAAGGATTCTAAACTACTTGTACTTTGACTTGAGCCTTAAGCATGTATGTCCAAATTTCTGTAACCACCGCTGGAATCAAATCTTGTAAATACTTAATAAACAAGTTAGTCCTATATTTATATATTATCATTAATTAACAAAACAAAACTTAAAGGTCTAGATGGTTTACTACGGTACAAATTGACGTCGGTGAGTGAGGCAATGACGCAGATCGACGGCAGCAAGGGGCGAGAGGGGAAGCGGACCACTTTGTTAGCATGGTCAGGCAGAGAGGCACAGTGATATATACTAGATATTTCTCTTTACGGTCCGATCTATCAAATATATTTTACTGTTACAGCATAGGATTCCGGTCCGGGAGAGGACGCTAGGATTTGGCCGAGGTCCACGATGAATGGATGGATGACAGGTGGGTCCGTTGCAGATCTCGTCATCTTCTCCCTACCTCGTGTGCTGTCGCGATCCTCGGCGTGTCTCTACCGTTGCCCACCTCCTTGCTGGCGCCTCGCGGTCCTAGACTACGCCTCTACCTCCCTTCTTGTAGCCCTCGCGCGCCATTTTGATCTTAACCCGACATCCATTTGTCCAATTTAGGGACCTACTTTTTTTTTTAAGGTAAAGAGCTGGGCTGATTGCATTGCAAATACAAGAGTTCATGCCCAGATGGCTATTACAGAGGGCTGCCAAAACAGGACAATTATTAGAGTGCATTTGGTTACAACAGGATTGATTATCTAGTTATGCTGTTTCGAAGCCGTAAAGCCTGTCTCGCTAGATGATCAGCTTCCTGTTTGTTTCCCCTTGGACATGAACAAATATTGTTTGCATGTTCTGGCACTTTTCTTTGATCTGCAGCAAAATAGGCCTGATGGACCCCCGTCTCCCGGACGGAGTAGCGGCTCTACTGCTGACAATGCTCGAGTGAGCACCTGGAAATCAGAAACAAATATGCAATTAGGGACCTGCTTGAACCGGTCATGCCAGCTTAAGGACCTTCGTTCAATCTACATTTGAAGAAACTATCTGCGACTTCTGAAAGCAAGGGTAGGAATAAAACGACTACCAATGCCCTGTTTGGACGACGAGTAATTTCCTTGGGAGGTTTTGGGATTTAGTTCAAATTTGAACTAAAGGCTCGTAGAAATGATGTACTTGACTGATTCATTGGTGTACTGGGATATATATATACAATAGTGACGCTAATATGAATATATATAGCAACTCATATTAATCTTCTGGTTGAACCGAGACGTCTCATGAATTAATCTTCTGGTTGAATCGAGACGTCACATGCACACGCATGGTAGGCTAACACCCCCCCCCCAACGGGACGGACGTGCAAACTGGAGCAGACATCCTTGAAGACGGTCGTGGGAAGGGCCTTGGTGGAAACGAAGGCGTACTGCGAGGGTGGTCGGTACATGAAGAACGCTGACCTCATCGAAAGAGATGTGGTCCTGAACAAAGTGAAGGTCAATATCGACATGTTTTGTTCGTTGATACTGGATGGGATTAGTCGAGAGGTAGACTGTACTGAAGTTGTCACAAAAAGCAACTGTGGCCTATAACTACCTATTGACCGATCACAATTAAATTTTTAGAAACTAGCATGCAACAGTATCACTGTGTTTTGTAAATCTACAGTTCAAAAATTGGGATCAACATGGTGCAAAGAGGATGCTTGCCTTATGGAATGTCCACTTGTTCACTCTCGGAGGCGTTATTATTTCGTTCATGCATTCGTAATCTAGAGAGAAAACACAAATGCGAATAAATACCAATAAAATCGAGAAATCCAAAATGCTCAAAAATGCATGATAATACATATTAATGAGGTTATGATTCTAGATGCACTTAGGTATAGATTGTAGTTTAATAAAAATTCAATTTCTGGTGGAATTATAATGACTGACGATACCTACAGTTTAGGTGGTGTTGTTTTCCTTAACAGAACATCTAGTACTCACAAACACTCTCTCCAGGTATTCTATGTATACATCCACGATGATCCTACAGTCAAAATCAATCATCTAATATGCTCTCTTCTTTCGGCAGACTTTGATGGTGATTGTGTGCACATCTATTATCTGCAGTCGCCGTGTTTGATTTAATTAATCTATTTCGAATAACTTATAACACAACAGGTCGTTGTATTTAATCGGGTGAATTCTAATGGCAGTCAATTCACCCCTAAAGTCTCAGATTAATTTATATACACTTCGCTTGATTTTATTTCTACGAGTCGATTTACTGATATTTAATCGCGCGCGACTTAAACTTAGATCGATTGTAATATTTATATGGTATTAATAGTCCTTACTAATTAACATCAATTTAAACAGCTAAATCTATAGCCATTACTATATACTAAAATTTATTTACACTATTCCTTTAATTCCAATTTTTATTAATCACTTAACCACTAATTTCTAACCTTAACCCTAATCACATCTCTCTCTCTCCCTTCCTTATTCTTGGTAGACACTCTCCCTTATCTCCTCGTGGACGCTCTCCTTCTTCCCTTAACTCTCTGCGATCCTCTCGGCGATTCTCTTCTCCTTCATCATCTCTCGCCTCTCGCCTCTCGCCTCTCGCCTCTCGCTCTCCGCTCCCTTACAGCGCGCCACCTTCGGCTCCATGCTGCACGCCTTGATCGCCAAGCGCCGCCAGCCAGCTGCCGTCCCAGGCTCCCTCACTCCTCGGCTCTGTGCTCTCTCCCTCGGTGCCCCTACACCTCCTCCTCCTCCTCCGGTGGCCGAGGCTAGCGCCGCTTTGGTTCCTCTGCGCGGCTTCTCCCCCTTCCGGCGGCCCTCGGCTCTCTCTCTCTCTACCCGGTTCTCTACGCTGCCTCCTTCTTCGCCCAGCGCAGATGCGCCCCAGGCACCACTGCTGCTCCCGACTCCTCCTTCCCTCAGCTCCCCCTCCGGCCTGGCGCTTGGCGCCGCCGCCGACTCTGGCTCGCACTCCCCGAATCGCCCTACTCCAGTGCTTCGGCTTGGCCGGCTCGGCCTTCCGGCCGCCGGACGCCTTGGCTCCTCCAGATCTGCCCTCTGCTGCTCGGCCGCCTGCTCTCGGCTCGGCCTGCTCAGCCTGGTGCCACCACTGGCTCGTCCTTGCCTACCCAACAGCGCATCACCCCTGCTTTACCCCCCTTTTCCTTACATTGATGATTTTTATTTGTGTTGTTTTCTGATGTTGCTTATGGTTGATGCATGAATATGATGCTGGGAGGTGGGCTTGCTACTGGTGAGCAAGGGTTGGGTTGAAGCACGCCTTACAGTGGTCTTCTTTGGGTGGCTACTACCGTGGTGGTGTCCACAGTGGTCTTCTTTGGGTGGCTCCACCGACGTAAGACTACCCCTTTTCCTTACTCCCTATCTCTACTCCCTACCCCACTATGCTCTGTGATGCTGAAAATGAACTGAGAGCTATACTGATTGTTCTACTGAGATCTGGGGTTGATTCTACTGAGATCTGGTGAAATGTGAATGCTGAGTATTTGTGATGCAAACTGATGTGGGTTGGGGTTACCTCATACTGGGACTTGGGGGTTTGGGGAGAAGAGGGTGGCAGTGCTGGCTTTGTGCTGGTGCTCTCCTCTGGCGCCCTTTTGCTTTGGTGTTCCCTCCGGTTCTGGCTCCTGGCTTCCTTGGCTTCCTTCCTCCTGCTCCTGACTGCTGCTGCTGCTGGCTTACCTTCGGCTGGTTGTAGCATCAGATTGATGATGGTGATGCTGGCTTGTGTGTGCCGGCTTGGCTGGTTTTGCCTTCAGTTCTTGCTTCTGAGAAGAGATGGAAATGGGGTGCGGCTGAAAGGAATTGGCTGGGGAGGAAATGTTGCTTGCTTCTGCTGGTTTTGCAGCGGGTTGGGAAATCTCTGGAAACAGCTGTGCTGTCCCTCGATGCTTCGCTGGGCTCTGCTCGGCCGTTTCCTTTGGCGGTGCACTGACTGGTGCTTGCGGTGGTGCTTGGTTAGGGAGGTGAATGAGCTGTCATTGCTATTTGCTAATGACGCTCAGGCATTTGTGTTTATCCAGATGGCTCCTAAGATATTTTTGGGCTGGGCATTTTTGGTCCATTGGTTAGCAATTCATTATGAAATGGATTTGCGACAGTTGAGGCAATTCAGTGTACGTAGGTTTTGGATTTCCCTAAACGCCGAATGATGAGAACCTACGGAAATAAGACGGTGCCGATTTACTTAGGTTAGTCTAGGTATCATGGGTATCCTGGTGCCGACTAATCTGGGTTAGCCTAGGTGACTTGAAAATCAAGATGCCGGTTAACCCAAATTGGTGTGGGTAGTCTCGATACTCAGGGTGCCGACTAATCTAGGTAGATCCGGGAACGCGATGATTCCTATGGTATACTGACGGCAATTTATTTTATTCTAACTCTATTATACTGCTTTTTGAATAACTAATGGTCTTATGATTGGTTGGCGAACTATGGAGCTGCGAATGGTGTTTCGAATTGGTTCGAGGAAGATGGTTTGACTGGACAACGATGGACGGTAAGATTTCAAGAAAGGCTTTAGGCGACATGCAAAGCAAGTTTTATTTTAACAATTTGTAAATTACTCAAAGTTGTAAAACATAATCTGATCTGATGTAAATAAATTCTTGTGTTGCTTGTATTGAGAAGGTTGTTATTTATGATGAACATTGTAAGATTTTTAATTAAATTATTTCCCAGAGAATTTCATAAGTATTTATTGTCGTCTCTCTTTGGAATTGTGATTGGAGTTACCTATTAGACTTTGATTAGGATATTTACAAATGCAAAATTTATGCAAATGCTTCAGAAATAACAAATATAATATAAAATGCATATAATTCTTGTTTATTAAAATTGGGGTGTATACACATAAGGAGCGAGGAGGCTGCCAATGAAGGGGTAGAGGTCGCCACGACTATTGCACCTTATGATCACATTCGTGGTGTGAAGATCCTTTACAGAAAGGCCATAAGGGTCAAATTCAACAGAACAGTGGTTATCTAAAGTGAACTGATGAACATAAATAAGTTTTTTAATAAGAGATGGTGTCACAATAACATTGTTCAACCAAAAAGAATGATAAGAAAATTTGAGAGAGGCCATGCCGGTCTGGGTGATTGGGAGATGAGACCCATTGCCGACAATAGCGTATGGAGATGCAGTGGAAGAGACACGGGAGAAAGAAAAGAGATTACCATGTTCCGAGGTCATGTGGGTGGACACCTCGGAGTCCATGTACCACTCAAAAAATGGTGGCGCCAGTGTCATGGTGTTGAATGCGTGCATCAGCTAGTTCTGGTCCCAAGACGCGGGCGGAGTGAAGGAGGTCGGTGCAACCGCGTATGCCAGAGTGCCGGTTTGCGCAGGTGGCGGGACGATGACAGTGAAGTCACCCGGCGAATGTGGGCTAAGGAGGCTTTGGTTGGTGGGTAGGGGTGTTTGTCCAGGCCACATCTGGATGGACCCAGCCCATGGGTTCTGGAGTGACGGCCAGGGGACGGAACCCTTGCCGTTGTTGTTGTTGGAGTTCCCGCTGTTGCAGTCGCCGATGAAGGAGCTACCGCCTCTGCGGTTGTTGGTGCGTCGGTGGTTGTAGGTGGAGTAGTTGCTTCCGCCATTATTGTTGTTGGAGTTGGTGCTGCGGGACTGTCCGCCGCCGGCGGCGTTGGATGAAGAGCCACCAGAGGTGCTCTTGGAATTATTGACGATGAAGGCCGAGGGTGGGGAAGACTTGGACCCTATTGTGAGTTCTTCGAGGTTGAGGGCGAAATACGTCTCGAGAAAGGGCGGCACAGGGCGCTGCATGGACAGCAACGTGCGCATGTAGACGAGGCATGGGCTCAACCCGGGCAAGGTGTTGAGGACGAGACTCTTGTCGACGATTGGAGTGCCCACGGCGGTGAGCTCGTCGATAATTCTTCTGTTTGCGGCAGTAGTCGGCCACGGGCATGGAGCCCTGCATGAGCCCGTAGAATTCTTGCTCGAGGTAGATGGCGCACGTCTCAGCTTTATCGCGGTAGAGACCTTTGATGCACGTCCAAAAGGTTTACGCGGAAGCCGAGGAGTCCATTACCATGGCGAGGAGCTCGGGTGAGATGTCGTCGTACAACCAAGAGCGGACGATAGCGTCGAGTCGAGTCCACTACCCGTCGAGTCAAGAGGAAGACTTCGCGGATGTGGTCATCGAGTGCGTATACGGGCGACGACCTCGAACAAGCCGCACCATTGGGCATAGTTGCCCACCTGGAGGTCGAGCGTGATGGGGACGAAGAGTTTAACGCTGGAAAACGCCAACCGCTTGTGCCCACAACGCGGTCTTGGACGCGGCACCTTCCTAGGCTGCGGCGGCCAGAGCGGCAGCGTTAAGTGTACCTGTCATGACGGGAGGAGAAGAGAAAGTGAGAGGAGAAGATCAATAACGTAACTTATCTGATACCACGAAGGCACATAGAAATGATGCACTTGACTGATTTATTAGTGTACAGGGATATATATACAATGGTGACGCTAATGTGAATGCATGTAGCAACTCATATTAATCTCCTGGTTGAACCGAGACGTCTTATGAGTTAATCTCCTGGTTGAACCGAGACGTCACATGCACACGCATAGTAGGCTAACATGAACTGATCCTACAACTTGCCAACGAAGTACCCCTAATTCAAACACCCCCCAAATGTTTTCATTGCTAGTTTAAACTCCTTTAGCTAGTAGTTAATTCAGTTCATGGCATACTAATGGTAGGTAGCCACGAGCCCACGAGAAATACAACACAGAGATGCAGTGGGGGTGTATTGAAGCACTTGGTCTCAAATGTTCCTTGCACATACAAATTATCGTATGTTCGATAATCGATAGGTCGATAGCTAGAATTGCTATGAGCAGACTTGGAAACACATGGGCGCCCTTGAAATACCAAGTTTTTTTTTTCCAACATGAAGAAGAAACGATATAGATCATCTTCTCCTTCATGTTGTTTCTATTCGGGATTGGTGGTTGGCTGCAAAGGAATTATCTCAGATTGGGTCGTGTCAAGGTTTGCAACTCGGTTGTCGTTCTCACCGCGAGACATATTTGGTTGGAGCGGAATGCTAGAGTTCTCTAAAAACTCCTGTGAGCAGCTCTTGCAGATCGTCACCGATATCAAGGAAGAACGCAATCTTTGGAGGAATGAAGGTGCTAGCTGGTTAGATAGGTTCTTAACATATTTCCTTACCGTGTGCAGTCATTGGCCGTTGTATTTCTCCTTTCTTTTGATATGCGTGCATATTTTGAGAACTTTTTAATTAATTAATTAATTAATATTTTAAAAAATTATTTTAAAGTTAATCCTCCGCGAATTTTATTTTTTATTTTGATTCTTTTAGTCACGCCGTCACACGTGATGTGACAAAACAATATTATTATGCTATATGATAAATCCGTTAAAATAACACTTTTTGTTATGTCACTGATGGTGGCGTGACCAAACAACACTGTCACGCCACCACCTGTAGCGTGACAAAAATTTAACCAGATAAGGGCTAACGTGATAGTGTTGTTTTGTCATATCACAGGTGGAGACGTGACCAAAATGGTTATAATTAGAAATAAAGTTCGCAGAGGTTAACTTTAAAATAAAATTTAAAAATATTAATTAATAATAATAGAAAATCATATCCCTAGCGTGTTCTCGAAAGAAAAAAAGATGGGCCGATAGAATCGTTCAACATAATCATCTGATTTTTTTTTTTAAAAAGAACAAGCAGCATAATCTAGTCGTCTAGCTCAGACACAGAGCCATTTTTGAATATATAAATACTTTTAATACGGAAAATGACGCCGTACACACGTGACAAGAGACAAAGAGACAGGGACAAGATCGGATGGACCGGCAGGCTCCATCCATGTGGCAGGCGCCGCTTGTGCTCGCCACACACCACAAATCCCCTCCCTCACGCCGCCACGCCTCTATTTCTCAAACAAATAGCCCAGCGATCCATCCACAACCAAACCAATCCAGGCAACAAACCAACCAAGGACACATAGGAACCAACACCAAGAACCATGTTCTGCGCAGCCACCGCCGCGTGCCGACTCTCCGTTCCGCCCACCGCGGCGGCGCCCGGCCGCGCCCGCGCCCCGGCCCCGCGTGGGGTGGTAGCGGTGCGGGCGGAGGCGGCCGCCGGTGGAGGCGGCGGGATAAACCCGGCCATCCGGAAGGAGGAGGAGAAGGTGGTCGACACCGTCCTCGCCGGCGAGCTCTCCAAGCCGCTCACCCCCTACTGCCGGTACAGTGCTTCCCATCGTATTATTTTGTTTCTGAATGTTTGATGTTTGGTGGCGCACGAATCGTGAGATGTTTGTGTGGTGATTTTAGTCGGCCGCCTCATTGAGTTGTAGTTTATTTGCACGGTGAAATAATTTTTGTAGAGCATGCCGTTTCACTCGTTAGTAGGAGTTTATAATCGCCAATTTCTGCTCCCGTTAGAATTGCTAAGGCAGTATGTTGTGCAATTAGCGTATCTCGAGACAACGTTCCGACTCGATCAAACAAGATATTGTAATGATCATAGCAGAGGAATAAAAATTGCTGGTTCTTAATATAATCTGAGGCATTGTTTTCGATCCCAGTTAAACTCAGTGCGCTCTGAGTACTTGACCATTATAAATGTACTATGTAGATGGCAATTTTTTCATCTCTTATTTAGTTGACTGGAGCTTTGAGTGGAGTCTGCAATAAAAGTAACTTTCATAGCTACTGTTCAGTTAATCATATATGGTACTCTGATTTGTTATGGCTGGGAAATTTCTAGTGCTAATATCTCTTACTGCGTTTTTACCGGCAATCACCGCACTACTGGTCTTCTGATTAGTAAATTTTAACCCTTAGAATGATCAAAAGAAGGAAAAAATAACTAAAGAAAATACAGAAGATCCTGTTGCGATTCTGTAGATGTTTCTATGCACGGTAGAGAGCCTGAGAACAGGATATGTCCCTGGAGTTTGCATCTCCATCAAAAGCAACTGTACTCATACCAATAATTCTGCTGCATCATACTATTAAGAATGTGCAAGCTGAACCCAGTTTATAGATAGTTTACACAAAAACTTAATGGTGTTTATGCTGCGGATGTATGCATTTGCAAAATTCAGCATGGTTAAAGCGAGTCAGGTTACAAACTTCGTATTCCTTTGGAATACTTTATTTGCATGTTATTTACAACTATTACTGATCTTGATTGCTTTCTTTGTCACAAGGTGCTGGAGATCGGGCACATTTCCACTGTGTGATGGAAGCCATGTGAAGCACAACAAAGCCACTGGTGATAATGTGGGGCCCTTGCTTGTGAAGAAGTAGGAGTCGTCTTTTCCCTGGCCTTATGTTGAGCTGAACACTATTTATATGTCGTAGTTCATAAAACTTTTTTTTTTGGTCAAATGTAACAATAATACCATGTTACAGCAACCTTATTGATACTTAGACCAGAATGAAGCGAGAAATGGTCGTGTTACAAAAATCAGTTTCATCTCTATGTATCAAATGGATATCTCAACTTCTGAGCGAAATTGATAATCATTCTTGGAATCCTTCGGAGGATGCACTAGACAGAAATTACGCTCAACTTTGTTAGTAATATTAGTATTCTAGTAGAGAACTCCTAGGAGATGAGACTTAATGCTGCACTCTACCAAATAAATCTTTTGGAATAAGTTTATGAACGATACAACAACGCAGTGAATTGGCACGCTTTAATCCTATGAAGTTAATGGTTTGTTTGTTCGGGAAACTAATGGTAGGAGATCTATATAGCCGGACGGTGGAGCATTATAGATACTCTTAAATTACATATTATAGATTGTACTAGTGTTCAAAACAATGTATATTTGTTAAGGGGACTTTGCACACGTTCTCTTCGTAATTTCCATCGACTTGTGATTTTGTATCAAGAATTACCCTTCTCACTGTACCACGTTAGTTACTTCTATGTTCTCATGGACCCTTTGTTGATTAAGAAAACCCATAAACCCCTTGTTGGGATTTGAATATGTAAATTGGGATATGCTAGCTCCAATAGTATATTATTGATAAATATCATATTCATACAACGAAAAAGCTAAGAAAGAAGCAAATTATTATTTAATAGTAGCAGCGGACCTTATGGTAAGGTTTACAAAACTTGCCACGCAGGGCTTAAGAAATAAATCAAACTCTTGCGGCGAAAATAAGATAACTTGGGGTGGTCATCCGACATGCCCACAACCAATGGAATGAGGAGCATATCTTAGTTCGTAAAGTCTTCATAGTACTCCACCTCCTAGAACTCTGAGTTCTCGGGTTCTTCCTCAGCAACTGATCAATAATGTATATAGTCGTGAGTACATAAAGTACTCAGCAAGTTGTAGGGAACAATATGCAATTAATATTTATGCAACGCTTGAACAAAGGAATAGATGTCTGGTTATTTTGCAAAAAGTAATATTGATAGTAAATACATTAAGTAGATTGTAAAGCGTAATTTAAAATCAAAATAAATAAAGTAAACAATTGCTTTGAAATAATCAGTGAACTGCCCATTCACTTCCCATCCATTCTACCATCCAAACATTTTATGAAAATTCTATACCTCATGTGAAATTCCCAGGCATTTTTCATAACCAAGGACACGACTATTCGAATAGTTTTAACACTCTATAGAGGTTGTACAACTTTACCCATAAGAGATAATCAACTTGATATGTCGGCCAAGAAACGCTTACATAGGAGTGCGGCTCAGTGATTATCACAAGGCCTTTACGAAGCTCTATCTTAACACAATTCTCCTCGCTAAAGTTTCATCACCGAAGGGTTACATCCACCACATTCGGGCCCCCCTCTGCGCAATGTGAATCTACTCGTCTATCCTGGAACCCATATCACCTCATGGCAGAACCAAATCAACACATTGCAAATTAATCAGCCAGATCCATCCCATACTGGACAAGTGGTTGTACGATGTGACCTAGTTCAATGGCACACAAGATTAAGTCCTTAGTGATTACCCAGGCGAGACCACCTCATCCAAAATATACTACACGCACCCCCTTTATTGCAAGATCATTCGCCTAAGTATGAAACTATTTTGCTCAACTAGGACCAATGTCATCCTCTATAATAACACAACAAATTTTAACAACAGTGGCTACCCGCTACGATTCCATATATCATTAAGTCAAGTTATCATGATTAACCTTGTGAATATGAGCCCATCGTACAACTAAGCATGGATAAGCATAACTACGTCACACATGTTGGTGTTTCAATTATGTTCAACTAATAACAACCCAACCTATGGTGTCAAAGAATACATAACATTTACAATAATCAAGGTGGCACAATGTCAATTAGGAAATTAGCTACTCCTAGAAACATTTGATATAAAAGTAGCACCCATGTTGAGATAAATAAATATACTTTTGCAATACTGGGTTCAATATGATCAAATGACTACGACTTGGCTTCGTCGAAGATTGGAGTTACTCCTGTGGATTGGTCCAAGCTGACTTCGACAACGTCAAACTCTATACGCGCAACGAGATAAATAAATAACCATAAATCCAAAAAAAATCCATATAATACCAAATAGGCACTGATAGAAATAATATGAATTTAGGAAGAAGAATCATCTGAATCGGAGTTCGTATAAAAAAGAATGAGCTTTCGGAAGTTTATCGGATTCCAAAAATCCTGGAAATTGAGAGGGAGAGGAATATTATCTGGAATATTCCTTTTTGGAATTAAAGGATTAAATCAAAAGAGCCGACAAGTGGGGCCCAATTTGCTAGTGAGAGATAGAGATGAACATAAAGGATGACAAGTGGGGACCACCTGTCAATGAGAGAGAGGGGGGACAAAGAAGAACAGAGGAAGGAGACGGTGGCTCAGGATGGCGGCGACAGTGGCGAACGGCGACGCGGGAGGGCCGACCGAGGGGAAAATGGGATGGCGGTGGGGTGGTGGTCCTCCAGGTGGTGGCGGGGCGGCCGGGGTAGCACCATGGTGGCGGCGGCACGAGCGTGTGGGGGTGGTTTCTATCTAGAGATGTTCTTGTAGGACCGGAAAGGCGACTAGGGGGGGGTGAATAGGCGCTTTCAAAACTTTCTCGCCTAAATCAAAAAACCAACACGAACTTTACTCCTTTAGCTATGAAAGCTAAGAAGATCAGTAAGCACACAACGGAAGCCTTGTGTTGGATTTGATAAACCCCACAACCACACGACACAACCGAAGAAAAGAACTCACTGTTCCTTACTGGGGACTGGCGGTCTGACCGGCTACCACGGGCGGTCGGACCAACGGTCAACCAATGATCCGACCGAAGAACTAACTAGCGGTCGGACCGGTGGACGGCGGTTCGACCCGGCAAGCCAGCGGTCTGAATACACGGGCGGTCAGACCGCCGTTGAAAGTCCGGTCGGACCGGTAGAGTCCAGTACTGAAAACTCCACCCAAATCCAAAACGAAATTTGATCCAACTTTTGTTTCAACCAATAAAACTTGACCAAATTTCGAGCACACCTCCCTAATGATATTAGAGACCTATTTCTAGCGACGATCCGTCGATCCACTTCAGAAATCGATCTCTCGAGATTTTACCAAAGAAGTGCACAAACCCTAGAAATATGAAAATCTTGATTCAAGACTTGCTTGTGGGGGGTTGATGATCTAGATGACTCTAGGAGTAATCCCACACATCAAAGCAAGATAAAGTAGGCCAAGAGACCAAGTATGAACCTTTGAATCAAGGAAGCACCAAAATCATCCAAAAGGAGAAGAACACAAAGGGAGCAAACGATCTTTCAATTGAGCATCACAAGATTGTTCGAGTACACAAGATGCTTACAAAGCCTCTCCAACAAGGAGGGCAAGAGCTCAACAAGGAGCACACTCCAAACCCTAGTTCTCCTCTCTCTCCTCCAAACCCTAGAAAAGGAAGAAGGGGCTAAAATGAATGCTTGGCTTGGTTTTCCATCTCCCCCTTCCTATTTATACTAGAGAGCTAGGGTTTTCTTTTTGGGGTCACTTACACATGGGATCCACACACAAATAACTCTTGAAGCAATCGCCTGCTTCACCACGTGTAGGTTGATCAGCGGTTCTCATCACGTCGCCAAGCCTCTCTTGTCCGAATCCCATCGGAACCTCCCAGAGACTCGCACCGATATCCGCACACTTTGATCCAACCAAATGTCGAACCACCCGTTCGATCCGTCTTGCCCATTCTGCACCTGCTTGAGTCACACGACCTCACCCGGTATCCATGATCGTTCTGGACCTCAGCTCTCCAAGCGTAGTCCCGATCCTCTCACCGTTGACGTCGTTGACCTGCAAGCCTCCTGCACAGCAATAGACAAACAAACCGTTTCCTGGAACAAGTTCTTCACAACTTGACCCACGTCAGTTCCGCAATGCAATATACAACAATAAAGCATGGAAGTTCATATAATAACACAATCAAAACCAACTCAATGCAACACTTGGCTAACCTTCAAGCCATTGCGGTCTGATCAGCCCCACAGGGCGGTCAAGACCGATTTCATCTTGGTCGGACCGCTCCCTAGCGGCGGTCGGACGGTCCAAAGACTTAGTCAAATTTTCAACTCAAAATTCAAACCTTCGGAATTTTCAAGCGAATAGAACTTTTGACTGGAGCTCCAAAATGATGGGACCACATCCAGAGACTCCCTCACTTGCCTACACAACCTATTTTGGATTAGCCCCAAAATCCAACTTTAGGTCGGCGGTCCGGCCGCCACCATCGCCGGTCCGATCGTCACACGGCGATCGATCACCAGAACGCCGGTCGGACCGCTTGTGGTCCGACAACGATAAGCAAACCCAAAACGCGAGATTTTGCAAACCAACAACGCCATTGCCAATTGACTCATCATCCTGAGATCGTGCACATATCCTCACGATATCCACAATCTCCCCCTTGATGAACACATTGGCAATTTTCAAGAAAATGTGGTTTTTCGAAGTGAAAAGTAAAAATTCGCCGTTTTCGCATAAAGGCACAACTTGGTCCATAAGCAGGAAAAAAACTTAGGAACCGACCAAGCTGGCTTCAGAATAGTATAGGCAAGTGAGATAAGGCAATGAAAGCACCAAAGGATTCAATTTCAAGAAATTAGCCAAAAATCTCACTTAGGTCCAAATGAAAGGCAATTTTTCTATTTGACCTTTGATCATTGTGAGTATTTTTCAATTGCAAATGAAATCAGGAAAAGGCAATAGAACCACAAGACTTAACTCACTATGATCACAAATTTTCAAAAGGTTCAAAATTTTTATTTTATGAAGTTCTTTTATATTAAACCTTGAGTATGAAACCAAAAGCTCCAACAACATTTTCTTCACAATCTTTCTCCCCCTTTGACAATGAATTCATCAAGATGCATGAAGGAATGACTTTATTTTTGAACTTTAGTAAAAAGGAGCCATGACCATTATACATGGAGACAGTACAAGTATTATACCAAGCCATATAAAGAGTAGACGCTATATTCAATCATGGCAAAACATGTCTTTATAAAGCTAAAACCAAGATAGCGACAATCGAGATTAACAGAATTAAAATCATGAAAGGTTGCTCAATATCATAGATTCATTCCAAGCAACCAAAAATGAGTCAAGCCATGTCTATAAGTAAAAAGAGACTCAAAACAAGAATTGAGGCATTTTGAGCATTAAGAGAATTCTTTTGAAGCAAAGTTCAAGCACTTAGCCCTTTTTGGGCAATTCCTTTTTTTTTGCTGTGCTAGATCTCAAGCCTTGCCGCGACCATCTCAAGCGATAAGCTTAAAAGAATGATCTAGGTCATCCAAAACTCCCCCTGAGTTCATGCCTAGTGCAATGGCAAGCCGTCTCATGAGAAAGGATTGGTGAGATCGGTTTTTCGCACGGAAAATCTCATTTTCATTTGCTTGACTTAATAAGATAAAAGCTCATTTTCATCTCAAAATAAGTTCAAGACTCAATTCAACCTGTAAGACATGGCGAGAGTCATAAGAGGATCACTAAAGCAAAACTAGTCACAAGATCCAACAAGACATGATTTGATTCAAATTTCTCACAGATATAAAGCTAGCAAGGCAAAAGCTAAGCCAAACACGAAGATCCATAAAAGAAGTCTAGCGACTATCACTTGATATGACAAGGTATAGAAGATGAAATCAAGTCATACAAGGATAATAATCAAAGCTCCACTAATTTTATTATACAATGCAAGACAAATGAATTGAAACATGCATTATGATACAATGAATGCAAAAGAGCAACTTCCCCTCAAAACAGCCCAATAGGACTAATAACCCTAACTCTCCCATAAGCGACAAACGCGAAGAGTCAAGAGCCTTAGTGAAAATATCTAGCAAGTCGTTGCTCGGACTCTACAAAGTGAAGCACAACATCACCTTTCTCAACATGGTCTCTCGAAAATGAAATCGAATATCAATGTGTTTAGTCACGGAATGTTGCACTTGGGTTTTGGCAATATTAATTGCGAAGTGTTATCACGAAAAGAGGAACACTTCCTAAAGATAACCCATAGTCCCGGCGTGGATAAAATCCAGAGAACACGAGAGCGACCATCAAGGCGGCTACATACTCGGCCTCGGTATGGATCAGCAATACAAGACTGCTTTTCTAGAAGACCAAGAAACAAGAGATGTGCCCAAGAAATGACAAGTGCCAGAAGTACTCTTCCTATCAACTCTACACCCGGCGAAATCAGCATCAGAAAATGCTCGAATTGAAAGAGCCGAAGAAGAAGAATACCAGAGTCCAAAGTCAAGCGTATCTTGAAGATACCTGAATATGCGACGTACTGCTTGACGATGAGAAGCACGAGGAAGCTCGAAATTGAGCGCACGGACATACGGCGAATGTATGTCCTACCGTATTTGTAAGATAGAGGAGGGAGCCAATCATACTGCGGTACTCCTTTTGGTCCACGGACTCTCCATCCTCATCAGGGTCCAGCACGGTGGTTGTAGCAATGGGAGTAGACATTGGCCTACTGCTTCCCATATTGAAGCGCCGAAGAAGGTCCTTTGTATACTTACTCTGGTGAACGAAGGTGCCTTCTTTCAGTTGTTTGATTTGTAGGCCAAGGAAAAATGTCAGCTCTCCCATCATGCTCATCTCAAATTCACTGCTCATCGAATCAAAATCTAGACACCAAAGCATGAGAAGAACCACCAAAATGATATCATCCACATAAATCGAACCAACAAGAAATCATGCCATGCACGAGAGTGAACAAGGTTTTATCAACCATTCCCATTTTGAAATCATTTTCAAGCAAGAAACTCTTAAGCTGTCATACCAAGCTCTAGGAGCTTGTTTCAATCCATCTGAGGCTTTAGAGAGTTTAAAAACATGATTTGGGAATTTTGATTTTCAAAACCAGGAGGTTGCTTGACAAAGACCTCTTCTTCTATGAAGCCATTCAAGAAAGCACTTTTAACATCCATTTGAAAAAGCTTGAAACCTTTGGATGTTGCAAATGCTAAAAGAATGCGAATGGTCTCCAATCTAGCTCTTTGGAGCAAAGGTCTCCTCAAAGTCTAAGCCCTCTACAGGAATAACCTTGAGCTACAAGTCTAGCCTTATTGCGAACAACCAATCCATCCTCACTTTGCTTATTTTAAAAACCCATTTTGTTCCAATAACATGAGAATCGGAAGGTCGCTCAACTAAAAACCGGACTTTGTTTCTCTCGAAATTTTCAAGCTCTTCATGCATGGCATTGACCCAAGAGGCATCGGATAAAGCATGAGTGATATCTCGGGGTTCAAAAGAAGCGACAAAAGCGTAATGTGCATGAGAATCGGAGAAATAAACACGAGCGAGTGACTCGCTCTTGAAGATCCCCAATCATCCGCTCGGTGGATGTTGTCATTTGTATCTAAGTGGTGCTCTGATGCAGACGTGGCCTCTACCTCATGAGTTGTGGAGGTAGGAGCAGAGCCACTCGGATCGTCGGTGGGGATAGGAGGAGGTCGCTCATTTGGCCCGACGTAGTAGTAGCGTGCTCTCCACCCTCTCGAGGTAGCCGGAGGATGATTTGGTTCTTCATCCTCGAGTCATCATCGACGAAAATGCTTCCTTGAGTTTCGTGAACTGTGTACACAAGCATCGGGTCTAGTACTGTGACTAGCCTCATCAAAGTGACTTCAAGTCTCAACAATTTTGTTAGTGTCAACATTAAAAACACGATAGCCACGAGAATGAGCAGGATATCCAAGAAATATGCCATCAAAACATCTAGACTCAAATTTATCAAGATTGCCATGTTTAAGAATGAAGCACTTGCAACCAAAAATCTTGAAATGAGAGACTTTGGGAGAATGACCAAATCTAAGCTCATAAGAAGTCTTTCCAACCACGATCTCAAGAAAACCCTGTTGGAAATATAACAAGCGAGAGAGATCGCCTCATTAAAATCTCCTAGGAGTAGAATGCTCATCTAGCATGGTCCGAGCCATCTCTACAAGGGTTCTGTTCTTCCTTTCTACAACACCATTCTCACGAGGAACTCTAGGAGAAGAAAACGATGCTCAATTCCCTATCGGTCGTAGGTAGAAAAAGAAGAATTCTTGAACTCTGTCCCATTGTCACTCCTAATGGCTCTCAAAGCTCCAGGTATATCAACAACAATTCTAAGGACCAAATCTCTAAAGAATCCAAATGCTTCGTCCTTAGAAGCAAGAAAATAAACCCATGAATACACGGAGTAATCATCCACAACCACCAAACATACCATTTCCCACCAAATGATGAACTCTAGAAGGACCAATCAGATCTAAGTGAAGAAGTCAGTCCAGTCCATCACCATTACCAAAGTAAGAGGTGGGTGGGAAGCGACACCATCTTACCATGTCTACTGAGGTGAGCACACAAGATTTCTAATGACCTTGACCTAGGCAAACCTCTAATCAAGTCCTTGCAACCGACTCTAGACAAATGATCAAAACCTATATGCCCAAGTCTACGATGCCACAAAACAAGGTCATGAGAATCGAGGCTACAAGACACCTAGGACTAGAACCGAAGAAATCTTGAAATTTGCACAAAAGATCTTCTCAAATCTGAGATCTCAAACACAAGCTCACCCGAGGAATCTAGAACTCTACACTCACCTCTCTTAAACCTCACTTCTAGACCCTCATCAAGCGGTGAGAAATGATAGAAGATTATACCTCGACTTACTTACCAAAGCGGCGTCTTTTAGCATGAACTTGTCGTTGACGCCAAGACAAGGTGCCCTTTGCGATCACGGTCCGGTGAGAAGCATCCCCAAATGTAATCAATTCATTGCGGATGCACGTGTGAGGAGGAGAACCATCTAGAATCTCCAAACATATGTCGAGAACACCCGAGTCAACAAGCCATATGTCCTCCTTCCTCGCACGACGGACCTAAAAGCACAATCGAGAAACATCCGTGCCTCGATCTCAAGGTTAGTGATAAATGATCGAGGAATCCAATCTTGAGAGGCACGATGTTTAGGAGCAGCGATAGAAATAGCGTAAACATGATCGTGAATAAAATCATAAGGATGCACATGAGAACCACCTAGACCTCTCCAAACGATCTACCAAAAGATCGATACTCCCCTGTCTAGGTGCTACCCGTGGTCTCTCCTCACGATGTCCTAATCCAACACGCCTAGACCCACCAAAAGAGTCTACAAGGTTCTCTACAAATCTAGGCCTATGTGTGGTGCGATAAGCAGTGCCTAGCTCTAGAGACTACAATTTGGAGAAGGGACTCCTCTAATGGATCTTAGAACGCTCATCCTCTCTTTTCTCTCAAGCTTTGCTCTCCTAGCGTAACTCAACAAGATGGCCTTCTTTCTTGCGAGAAGGTGCAATGGTCTCGACCTTTTGAGAGGTCATGCAGAATGAGTGAAAGCACCTTTCTTGCCGAAAGAGTTTGAGCAAAACCCATGGTTTGAAAACAACCCGGATGGCTTAGTAGGTTCTAGCTCAAACAAACCATTCTTCACAACTCTAGCAATCCTAGGTGGGTTTTTCTTTGAATGCTCTAGGGATTGAAACCTAGACCACTATTTTTCACACTCACTTTGGATTGATCAAGAATCATGTTGAGTTTCTTTTTCCCACTTGAAAACTTCTCAAGAGTCACCTTGAGGTAATCATTCTCTTTCATTAAACCCTCACATCTAGTGCACTTGCTAGACTTGATTACCTCATTGCTCTTGCTCTTAAGAAGGGCCACTTCCACCTTGAAGGCCTCACAAGACACACAATAGGATTCTCTAATCCTATTCAATCTGCTCCTTAATTTGACTCTAAATGCCTCTTGAATCGATTAATCATGGTTTCAACTTCAGATTTAAAGCACAAGAGTTAGAATCAATAACTTTCTTAGAAGCGATAAAAGACATGGATCTTTCAATTTTAGCCTTTTCTTCAAGGGTCTTGTTTAAGGCTTCAATCTCAATTGTAAGCTTGGGACAATTTTCACAGATGCAACTCTAGAGTAAACTAGCATTTCTTTCATCTCTTGCATCTTAATCTTATTATTCTTACAATGAGAGCATGTATGACTAGCATCAAATTTTGCAATTCTTTTAAAGAGCTATCCAGTTTTAATTCAAGCAAAGCACAATTTGAGCAAGTTAAAGGGATAGCTTCCATGGCAGTCACATCAAGTGAAATGGCATCTAAGCAAGCAGAACTAGACTTGAGAGATTCTAGTTCATCGAGAGCATCTTTAAGTTGATTGGTGACGAGAGGAATGAGCGATTTCAAGCTTGTCAAGTCATTAAGCAAGCTAGTGCGAGATTCACAAAAATCATCGAGATTAATAGATTTTAGCCTAACCACTTCTAGGTTCAAATTATCAATCATAATGTCCTCCTTCTTAATCATTTTTACTTGCTTATGCAATTTACATTCGAAGCACCAACGCCCTTTTCATGTCGAGAATAGAAGGGCATACCTCATCGGGATCACTAAAAGGATCCTCATTGTTGGAGGAGTCGTTGTCGTGGTGTTCTTGGCCATGAAACACATGCCTGAAGTCATGCGCCTTCTTCTTGCCACGAGTCACTCTCGCCGCCCTCCGCTTCCGAGTCCACATCGCTCATATTTACATTCTCAAGAGCGGCAGGACCTCACGACAAACTTTCGATAGTTTGTCTTCTTGGGTTTAGCATCCCTCTCCTGGGGATGTCTTCGTGTCTCCTTCTCCTCCTTGCCCTTTAGCTTGGGGCACCTGGAGCGAATGTGGTTTGGCTCACCACATTCGAAGCATGTGATAGGTCCACTTCTCCTCCTATTCCTCACCTTGTTATACGCTCTTGTGAATTTGGTGGAAAGGAGGGCTAAGTCATCCTCGGGCAGTTTCTCTAGTTGCTCATCACTTAAAGAATGTAAAGCAGATAATGAAAAACCAGATGAGCTACAATCAAGAGACTTTGAAGAACAACCCTTGGATTTGTCGACCACTAATGCCATCGACTCTGTCTTGGGGAGACGCGAGATAAAGTCAATCTCATGTGTCTTCAACCTCGAGTAAAGCTTATCCATGGTAAGCTCACTCATGACAGTGTTGTCATTGATGGAAGTGATCTTCATTCCCCAGACCTTCACATCAAGAGCACCCGTCGGGGCGTGCATTCTCGCACTCAGAAATACCAAGTCAACAAAACGGAGATCATGAAGAATCTTAGAGAATCTTCCCACGCTCATCCAAAGACTCACCGGCCTTTGTTCGATCTTTGAGTATACTTTCTTGAGTGGTTCTGTCTCACTTCCTTGATCGCGATGGACCCTTCATGATAGTCACAAAGAGTCGCGGATCTCGTGAGCAGACCGCAAATGAGCAACACGCTCAAACTCAGATCGACTAAGGCCTTGGATCAAATAATTCTGAGCCTTGCTGTTGGCCTCCACATCTGGAGTGATCGTATCGTCATCGGCTGGCACGACATAAGGATTTTTCACCTTTAGCCAAATAGCGTGCCCTTGAGCCTCGATATATGCTTGCATACGAGCCTTCCAGTATGCAAAGTCAACTCCTTCGAAAATGTGTGGCTTGGTTGAGTACTTGTCAGTCGCCATGGCTCCAAAGACCGGTTAAGATCTATGAGAAGAGCTAACCGGCTCTGATACCACTTGTAGGACCGGAAAGGCGACTAGGGGGGGTGAATAGGCGCTTTCAAAACTTTCTCGCCTAAATCAAAAACCAACACGAACTTTACTCCTTTAGCTATGAAAGCTAAGAAGATCAGTAAGCACACAACGGAAGCCTTGTGTTGGATTTGATAAACCCCTCAACCACACGACACAACCGGAGAAAAGAACTCACTGTTCCTTACTGGGGACTGGCGGTCTGACCGGCTACCACAGGCGGTCGGACCAACGGTCAACCAGCGGTCTGACCGGCAACTAACTAGCGGTCGGACCGGTGGACGGCGGTTCGACCCGGCAAGCCAGCGGTCTGAATACACGGGCGGTCAGACCGCCGTTGAAAGTCCGGTCGGACCGGTAGAGTCCAGTACTGAAAACTCCACCCAAATCCAAAACGAAATTTGATCCAACTTTTGTTTCAACCAATAAAACTTGACCAAATTTCGAGCACACCTCCCTAATGATATTAGAGACCTATTTCTAGCGACGATCCGTCAGATCCACTTCGCAGAATCGATCTCTCGAGATTTTACCAAAGAAGTGCACAAACCCTAGAAATATGAAAATCTTGATTCAAGACTTGCTTGTGGGGGGTTGATGATCTAGATGACTCTAGGAGTAATCCCACACATCAAAGCAAGAAAAAGTAGGCCAAGAGACCAAGTATGAACCTTTGAATCAAGGAAGCACCAAAATCATCCAAAAGGAGAAGAACACAAAAGGAGCAAACGATCTTTCAATTGAGCATCACAAGATTGTTCGAGTACACAAGATGCTTACAAAGCCTCTCCAACAAGGAGGGCAAGAGCTCAACAAGGAGCACACTCCAAACCCTAGTTCTCCTCTCCTCTCCTCCAAACCCTAGAAAAGGAAGAAGGGGCTAAAATGAATGCTTGGCTTGGTTTTCCATCTCCCCTCTTCCTATTTATACTAGAGAGCTAGGGTTTCCTTTTTGGGGTCACTTACACATGGGACCCACACACAAATAACTCTTGAAGCAATCGCTTGGCTTCACCACGTGTAGGTTGATCGGCGGTTCTCATCACGTCGCCAAGCCTCTCTTGTCCGAATCCCATCGGAACCTCCCAGAGACTCGCACCGATATCCGCACCGCCTGATCCAACCAGCTGTATCGAACCACCCGTTCGATCCGTCTTGCCCATTCTGCACCTGCTTGAGTCACACGACCTCACCCGGTATCCATGATCGTTCTGGACCTCAGCTCTCCAAGCGTAGTCCCGATCCTCTCACCGTTGACGTCGTTGACCTGCAAGCCTCCCGCCTGACAATAGACAAACAAACCGCTTCGGAACAAGTTCTTCACAACTTGACTCACGTCGCCCGCAATGCAATATACAACAATAAAGCATTGAAGTTCATATAATAACACAATCAAAACCAACTCAATGCAACACTTGGCTAACCTTCAAGCCATTGCCGGTCTGACCGCCCCACAGGGCCGGTCCGACCGATTTCATGCCGGTCGGACCGCTCCCACAACGGCGGTCGGACCGGTCCAAAGGACTTAGTCAAATTTTCAACTCAAAATTCCGAAACCTTCTGGAATTTTCAAACGAATAGAACTTTTGACTGGGAGCTCCAAAAATGATGGGACCACATCCAGGCGACTCCCCTCACTTGCCTACACAACCTATTTTTGGATTAGCCCCAAAATCCAACTTTAGGTCAGGCCGGTCCGACCGGCCACCACTGCCGGTCCGACCGTCACACGGGCGGTCTGACCGCCCATAACGCCGGTCCGACCGCTTTGTGGTCCGACAAAGATGAAGCAAACCCGAAAACGCGAGATTTTGCAAACCAACAACGCCATTGCCAATTGACTCATCATCCTGAGATCGTGCACATATCCTCACGATATCCACAGTTCTCCAGGAATTAGTGCAAGCAAGGGCTTGACGACGTCAAGGGGAGCACACTAGGTTGCTCAAGGAGACCAGGGAGTGGCCTAGGCGGTGGGGCAATGGTGGCCGGCAACGAGAAGATGGTGGCGGCGGCGCTCCATGGCGATGAAGCGATTGAAAGGTGAGGGAGAAAGGTGGGGAGGACCTCAGGAACACGTGATGCGCAGTCCACTCGGCTCGGACTCTCCGTAGAAGGAGATCGGGGTGGGATCGTGTAACACCTCGGCCCAACACGGAGCCAGAATGCCACTAATCTACACTAACTATCAACTTTAACATCAATTAATAGTAAATTACAGCAAACATATTGTTGGACCGAAAAGGCGACTAGAGGGGGGGTGAATAGGAGTACGCTCACTTTTTCAACCAAGATTAGATCCAATACAAATTTCACTCCAATAGCTATGGAAGCTATGAAGATCAATATACCAGTACAGCGGAAGACTAGTATTGAATCCTATCTAAACCCTGAAGCAAAACAATCGAAATCAACACGGGCTAAAATTCTAAGTGTTGGGCGGTCTGACCTCTGTGTTAATGGCGGTCAGACCGGTCCATGGGCGGTCGGACCGGTCACCAGGGGCGGTCTGACCTCTAGTCTGATGAACAGTAAAAACAGCCCAAAAACGAAGTTACAAATAGGTCTAACTTTTGATCTACAACTCCAAACTTGATGAAACTTGGAACACACCTTCTCTAGGATGTCAGGAACCTATTCCAATCGAAGATCGTGAAGATCCTTGGAAAAGTTATGACCTTTCTTCGTTTGAGAGGAGGATGGTTCAAAACCGAGTCAAAACGAAAACTAGATCCAAAAACTTGCTCGTGGGTTATTGATGATCAAGATGATCTTAGATGTATTCCCACATATCACAGCAAGTTAGATCACGTGAACAAATCAATCAAAAATATGAGAATCAAAGAAAGACTCAAAATCACCAAATAGAGAGAAGAAAGGCAAAGAGACACATCTTTGAGCAAACTTTCTTTGGATTGATTTGATAGGGTTTGGGTTTATAGCCACTCCATCAATGGAGGACAAAGCTCAATCCAAGAGCACGAAATCAAATCAAAACTCTCTAGAACCCTAACCTTCATTAATCCTCTCCCTAAGCCAAACTAGGGTTTCTACAATAATGAAAGGGTTGAAGGGGGTGCATGTAACATCCCAATTTTCAGAGCTTTCAAAAATCCTTTGATTAGTTAGTAGGAAGAAAATTCACCATTTGGATTTATTTGAATTAAATTTGAAAGCTTAAATATGGACCTTGTGTAACAAAACAATTTAATATGAATAATTCCAACATGAACAATAGTCAAGACTATTTTATTTGGATTCTATGAGCTTGGTTATATTTCCTAGAATTTTCTGGAATTTTTCCAAGTTCATTTGCTATTTTCCATTGCTTATTTGATTTTCTGGTTTTTCTTAAAAAGAAAAGCTATTTTAAATCTCCAAATAGTGTTTGGGCCGAATTCCCTCGGCCCAGTCCTGTTCACCTCAGCCCGATCCTTCGTGGCCGTCCGATCAGATTTGGACGCTTGGATTTCCGCGCGCGCGTCTCTCTCCCTCCACGCGCTCCGCTAATCCTCAGTCGTTGGATCGCGAAAGACGACAGATCTTAGCCGCGCGGCGCCGCCTTTCTCCCCGACGCGTGGGCCGCTACGAGGTCGTCGTCTTCGCCGCTTTCTTCTCCGCGCGTTAAATCGCGCCACGACCGCCATTGAAGCCGCAGCGAGCTCGCGAACGGACCGCTCCAACCACCCACGACTCGCGGCGGCGTGCGCGCGGACTCGCGCCTCCTCCGCACGACTCCACGTCTTCTCCTCTCTCCTCGCGCGGCGCCCAAGCCGCAACCGCCGCCACGATCTCAAGACACGACCTCCACGCCGCCACGCCGCCGAGCTCCCCAACCTCTATAAAGCCACCCGGGATCGCGTCGCCTCCTAACGTCAGATCCACCACTCACTCCTTCTCTCGTGCTCCCTCTTCGCGGACCGTGTGTTTCGCCGCGGCCACCGAAGGCTTGAGCTTCGATTGCGCCGCCTCCGCTGTCCCAGCGTCGTCGCCGCCGCCACCGTGGATTCCCGTGACGCCGCTGGCCGGTGCTCGCCGCCAGCCGGAGGACCCTCGAGCGCCATTTTGCCGCCAACCGCAACTCGCCGCCGCCTTTTCCTCGCCACGCCACCACTGCTCGTCTTCTCTCACCGGTGAGCACACCCCTAGGTTCGCCTCGGCGCCCTCTACCCGCCGGTACCACCCACCTCCGGGAGAGCTGCATTGCTCGCGGGACCTTGGTTCCGTCTTGCGGCGCCGCTCGCCGCCGCCCACGCCACCCACCACCTCACCGCTTTTGCCTCCGTGGCGCATGCGTGGCGACCACGTGGCGCCGTGTCGACACCACCACGCGCGCGGTGCGCCACGCCAGCACCGATTCAAGTCCAGTGGCTCGGTGGACTTGGTCCACCGTGAGCCGGGTCACTGACATGTGGGTCCCACATTTCAGTTAATTCTTTAATTCTTTTAATTTCCGGAAAATCCTACGCTGACGTCATGCTTGCGCAATAATCCGATTTTTCTATTGAGAAATAATTCGGAATTCCAGTAAATCCTATTTTTAGGGTTTTTCTTTTGATTCAAACTTTGAAACCTCATAACTTTTGCATCCTAACTCCAAATCCATCCATTCAAATTTCTAAATTTGTATAAAATCAAGATCTATCTATTGGAGATTTTTAATTATTTTATTGGAGTTATTTGCTTCTGTTATTTTTTATTCTTGTTGTTTGCTTCTACGAGTAGACTTGACGATACTTCCGAAGGTTTGAGGAAGAAGGAGCTTTCCAAGACCAAGACCAGCACCTGAACCTATTCCAAGGCAAGCTATACCCTTGACCATTTTGCTTCCCAGTTTTATAAAAGTAATTTAATTCAAATTACTGCATCTTAATTCAAGTATTTATTTAAAAGCTTTTGGGTGCAGTAGTTAATCCCAAATTGTTATGCCATCCTTGTTAATTACTATGTCCTGATTCCTTGTCACCTTAGTTGATATTTAGTTGGTAAATATTGTAGCACCAACGTGGGTTGGTTAGTTGCGTATTAGATTGCTTAGCCATGCCACGAATCACTTGTCATGTATACTGCTGTTATAACTTGACTAAGTGAATATGAAACTGTGTGAACGAACTGTGTGTACTATATGTCTTTGTGGCATATGTTGCACTTAAATCAACCAGGGTGGCAAAAGGATTTGGACTGAGGCAAGGGGTGGATACTGTGTGAAAGGGTGGACTGTGTGAAAAATATTAATCTGTGTGTCTATGTGGTTTGGTTAGCTGGAAGTCTTGCCTTGGTCAATTAAGGACCTCACCATTTGCGCTATTGAACTGAGCTTCTGTGCGACCACATGCCTGCTTTGAGACGGCCTAGCGAGTAAGATAAGGTATCTGAAATGCTTTGTTATGCTTAGTGTTAGCTACACTAAGTGTATCTTGTGGGTAAAGTGTACAAACCTCTGCAGAGTGTAACGTAATCTATTCGAATAGCCGCGTCCGCGGTCATGGACAATGCTCGGGGATTTCACACTAGGGGTAGATGTTTTCATAAAACTGTGTGGGAAGGGAGCTATGTGATTAAATCATCTAGCTATGTGAATAACTTGTCAGGTGTGTGTGTCTTTGTGAAATAACTTGTTAAGCTTATTATTGCATATTGGTTTTACCTGTTTTAAATCTATTAATTGTATTCAATTGCAAAGGTTGCATTTATGCAAAAGAGCCATAAAATGCCTTCCCTTGTAAAAAGCCAGCATATATACATTTTGCATCTACGTGGTGTGGCTTGCGTAGTGCGGTGTGTACTCACGCTTGTTTTGACGAATCAAGCAGAGGAGGAGTCTTCACCAAAGATTCGAGGACGAGTACATCGAAGGTGCTTAATCGTGAGGTCTTGATCCCAGTCGGTTGCCTGTGGTGAATCGATGGGTGCCACTACCTTTTTTTCGTTTCACGTTGTTTATTTTCTCTGTTAGCCCTGCGTGGCTCAGTAATTGTAACTTGACCTTAAGGTCAAAACCATTATTTATTAATCAAAGTTATTCGTTTATATTACTATTCGCTTGTGTGGATCGATTTCCATCTTTGTTAACACTGTGTGCACTAGCGTGATCCTGGGCTAGTGCATTAAACACAGAGGGTCCTGAATCGTAATTTTGGGTCCCGACAGTGCAGCCACCTACCTCCTCTATTTATAGTGGAGACTTAGACCTTCTAGAAGCTTTAACTTAAATGGGCTCCCGTTAAGGCCCAACACAAATGGGTCACACATGCACGCATTTTAAAGCGCCGTCTTCAGCACCTCTTGACCTAAACCGCTTCTCTTTGCGTGCCGTCTTGCTGGTTGGCAAAGGTCACCAAGGTGGTATTTGGTAAGATTACCAAAATACCCTTCTTGGTCCTTCTCCAAGACCGAGTCCATCTGTGAAGCACTTTGCTCGCTCATACGTGTAGGTTGATCAACGGCTCTCTCTATGTCGGCAAGTCTCTCCCATCCGGTTCCCACCGAAACCACCATGGCACTTGCACCGACTCCCGCGCCGCTTGATCAAACCAGTCACACCGAACTGTCCGTTCGGTCATCCTTGTCCATTATGCACCATAGTTGAGTTCATTGACTCACCCAAAGATCGCCGATCGCTCGACCTCGCCTCTCCAAGCCTAGTCCCGATCATCCTCGCCGTTGACCGCCGTTGACCACCAAGCTACCTGCACAACAATAGACAAGAAAATCGAATCCGGGAGCAAGTTCTACACAACTTGACCCACGTTAGTCAAAACATGCATCGTGCAACACATATGCACTGAAACTCATGACTTTGACCTAACCAACGAACAGCGCCGCCACGACGGGCGATGTTCAAGTGACAACCGGTCGACCGCCGCCCCTCGGGCGATCGGCCGCCCTCACGGCCGACCGCCACCATGTGGTCGGTCGACCGGTCAATGGGACTTAGCCAAATTTTGGTCCTCAAATCCTGCACCCTCCGGAATTTTATGTCTCGAATAACTTTTTACTGGAGACTCCAAAAATCATGAGACCAAGTGCATTGGGATCCCCTCACTTGCCTACAGCCTCTATTTTTGGCCCAGCCTATTCTGACCATTTTTTGTCACGGCCGGTCCGACCGCCGCACATGGCCGGTCCGACCGATTTGGGACCGGTTGGACCGCCATGCCATGGCCGGTCGGACAACCCATGTCCAGAAAGCCTGACAGTTCTGAAACTTTGTCGAAAACACGTGAAACGACAAACCATAAATGCCATTGCCAATTTTCACATCATCCTAAGATCTGGAGCATATCCCCATGATATCCACAATCTCCCCCTTGATGAACACATTGGCAAAAATCCAGAAAATGTAATTTGAAGGTTTGAAAAGTAATATACTTTCATTTTCGCACAAAGGCACAACTTGGTCCATAAGCAAGAGAAAGCAATGGAAATGACCAAGCTGGCATCAGAATAGCATAGGCATGTGAGATAAGGCAAAAGAAAGCATAAAAACTTTGATTTCCAGAAAAAAGTCAAAAATCTCACTTAAGGTCCATATGAAAGAACAATTGTTCAATTGACCTTTGATCATTGTGAGGAGTAATAAATGCAATTCAAGTTCAGAAGAGTCAATAAGACAATAAGAATGCAATTCAAAAACTCCCCCTCACTATGATCCTCGGATTTCAGAAAATTTCAAATTCTCTAACTTTCTCCCCTTTGTATAATCTTCTCCCCAACATTGAAATATCTTCTCTCCCTTTGACAATGGAGTCATCAAGAAATCACGCATTCCTCTCATCCAGAGATAACAAATGCAGAATGAAGAAAGAAGCAAAAAGAAGAAGTATGCATGAAGTGCAATGTAGTGGCTTCATTTTTGTATTTTTCAATTTTTGATTAGAAGAAGCTTTTGAGATTACCCAAAAGAGCAAGCCAGCATTTATAATATTGCACAAATAACATATCAAGCCTGACAGCGCTAGCAAGATCATGGTAAGACATATATATCAAAGCTAAGCTCAAAGGCTCAAAAGTAAAGCAATAGATTTGATCAATTTAAGCAAAGCTTCAAATTCAGCAAGTTCATCAACAGGGATCCTAAAATGAAATTGGCCATGTCAAAATGTCAAAGTGAGATAAAAAAATCTAACAAAGACCACATTAAGAGTCAATCAGGTCCTGTATTGAATCATTTTGCTCAATATTTCTCAAAAGCCCATTTGTCAACAGTTTTCTCATATGCTTTGAATATTGAAGTTGACTAATGATCTAACTTAGTAACAAGATCCTGGACTAGGAGCCATCCACAAAATCATCCTAAGCTTCGACCAGAAGTTGATTAAAGGTATATCTTAGTAAAGAAGATCCTGGACTAGGAGCCATCCACAAACTCTTTCTAAGCTTCTACTGTATGCGAAATCATGAGGTTCATGTCATTTCTGACAAGTAATCCCCATGAGATCGTCTGGATCATCAAACTATCTCCAAGTTCATGTCTTTGACAAGCAGTCTCGTAAGAGTAGTTTGGCACATTTTAAGCATAAGACAATCTTGATTTTTCATTTTTCACAGGAGCAGTTTTAGAAACTCAAGAACACAAAAAGCTCAAGAAATGGTCAATTTTAGATTCAAGAGCTCACAAAGCAACTCTGACAGGGCCAATGTCACAAAAGGAGCACTAATTGCGAAACTCACTAAAACATCCACAAATTGCAATTTTTAGTTCGAGTTGTTTTAAAGTTCTAGCTCATATAGGAAAGACTTAGCTACACATGTAAAAGTATGATAATTTTAGCAAGTCAAAGAACTAGACATGGCATTGAGCAAGAATTGAAATACTAAAGCTCCAAAGGGTAATAGGCAAAGCTTCATCAATTTTAAAAGATAAGCAGAAAATCTTATATTACAATGCATCTTTTTTTATTTTTCATACCACTTGTTGTATTTTTCATATGAATGCAATATGGTACAATGAGATGCAATAAAAAGCCTAAAAACCTAAAAAGTTCAAAAAGATCAATAAGTTCAGAAAAAGAATAATAAAAGATCAAAAGAACAAGGTAAGATCAGAAAAGATCGAACTCCCCCTCAAACCAACCCATAGGGATAAATTACCCCTAACTCGCTTCTCAAGGTGGCAAACCTAGTTGGGTCTAAAGGTTTGGTGAGGATATCGGCCATTGAGCCTCGGACTCACTGAAGGCAAAGACAATATCACCTTTCTCGACATGGTCTCTAAGGAAGTGATAGCGAATGTCTATGTGCTTGGTCCTAGAGTGTTGCACAGGGTTCTTAGCAATGTTAATAGCAGAAGTGTTATCACAGAAAAGAGGAACACTAGCAAAATTTAACCCATAGTTCTTAAGAGTGGATACCATCCACAAAATCTGACTACAGCAACTAGCAGCAGCTACATATTCAGGTTCAGCAGTAGATTGTGCAACAGAGGACTGCTTCCTAGAAGACCAAGAAACAAGAGAAGTGCCTAGGAAGTGACAAGTGCCCGAGGTACTCTTCCTATCAAGCCGACAGCCCGCAAAATCAGAATCAGAAAACCCCCGAATGGACAAAGAAGAAGAGCAGGAGTACCAAATGCCATACTGGAGTGTAGAGTGTAAATACTTGAATATGCGCTTAACAGCTTGGCGATGGAAAGCTCTCGGAGATGCCTGAAACCTCGGGCAGAGGCATACTGTGAAGTGGATGTCCAGTCTTGAGGCCGTCACGTACAGGAGGGAGCCGATCATGCTGCGGTACTCGCGTCGATCCACGGCTTCTCCTTCCTCATCTGGATCCAAACCAGTCGAAGTCGCCATGGGAGTGGCGATCGGCTTGCAGTCACCCATGTCGAAGCGTTTGAGCAGATCCTTAGTATACTTCGTATGATCGATGAAGATCCCTTCCTTACATTGCTTGATTTGAAGCTCCAGAAAGTAATTGAGCTCTCCCATCATGCTCATCTCAAATTCCCTGGACATAGTCTCAGAAAAACTGGAAACAAGAGCATGAAAAGAGCTACCAAAGATAATATCATCAACGTAAATCTGAGCAAGCAGGAAGTCATTGCCACGCCTAAGAATGAACAAGGTCTTGTCTACCTTACCCATCTCAAAATCATTCTTAAGCAAGAAGGTCTTAAGCCTATCATACCAGGCTTTAGGGGCTTGTTTAAGACCATACAAGGCTTTGGACAGCTTGAAGACATTGTGTGGGTTCTTGGGATTTTCAAAGCCTGGGGGTTGCCTAACATACGCTTCCTTCTCTATGAAACCATTCAAAAAGGCACTCTTAACATTCATATGATATAATCTAAAGCCCTTAGATGCAGCAAATGCAAGTAGAATGCGAATGGCTTCTAGTCTAGCAACAGGAGCAAAGGTCTCATCAAAATCTAAACCCCTCAAATTGCCTAAACCCTTGAGCTACCAACCTAGCCTTGTTTCTAATCACAGAACCATCCTCATTTTGTTTGTTTTTGAAAACCCAGTGGGTTCCTATAACATTATGACCACTAGGAGGTTCTACTAGATTCCAGACCTTATTCCTCTCAAAATTCTCTAACTCCTCATGCATGGCATTGACCCAACTAGAATCAGATAAAGCATGTGATATATCACGGGGTTCAAAAGAAGCTACAAAAGCAGAATGAGAATAGAGGTTTGGATCATGATACCTGGAGCGAGTGACTCGTTCATGGAGATTACCTATCATCGATCCGTGGATCTTGCTTTTGAATGTGAAGTGGCGCACCGAGAGGAAATTACCTCTTCGACCTCCGCAGTCTCTGCGATGATGAAGATGCAAAGAGTGCCTCAATCAAGGCGAAGTAGTCACAACAGGTTCTTGTGCTGGAAGAGGAGCGTCAACAGCAGCAGGTGGAAGAGCATCATCGAGTCCATCATCATCTTCCTCTACAAATATAGTCTCTGTCACCTGTGTATCACCTGAAATATCTGATCTAGCTCCAGGGCTAGTCTCATCAAAAGTGACATTGCATGTCTCCTGAACCAGGTTAGTTTCAACATTAAAAACTCGAAAACCCCTTGAATGCGCAGGATAACCCAGAAATAAACCATCAAAAGTTCTTGACTCAAATTTATCTAGGTTTCCTGTCTTGAGAATAAAACACTTAGATCCAAAGACTCGAAAGTGCGAGACAGAGGGTTTTCTACAAAACCGAAGCTCATAAGGAGTCTTGCCCAAAGACGGTCTCAAAAAGACACGATTTGCAATATGGCAAGCAGTAGAAATAGCTTTGGCCCAAAACCTCCTCGGAGTGCTATACTCATCTAGCATCCTCCTAGCCATCTCGACTGGGGTCCTGTTCTTCCTTTCCACAACACCATTTTGTTGAGGGACGTGTGGAGAGGAGAACTGATGCTCAATTCCACGCTCAGCACAAAAGGAAGCAAAAGAGGCATTCTTGAACTCCGTGCCATTGTCACTGCGGATCGCTCTCAAGGCACTCGGAAGTTCAGAAGCCAAACGAAGAACAAGATCATGATAATGATCAAAAGCTTCATCCTTCGAAGCAAGAAAGAACACCCAAGTGTATCTAGAAAAATCATCGACTATGACAAGAGTGTACCATTTTCCACCAACTGACCGAACCCTAGCGGGACCAACAGTATCCATATGAAGCAATTGTCCCGGTCCGTCAGTCATGACCATAGTCACTGATGGGTGTGAGGCGGCAACTTGCTTGCCATGCCTACAGGGCGCACATACAGCATCCTTGACGGCTTTGAGTTTGGACAAACCTCTCATGAGCTCAAGGTTGCTAACTCGCGTCAGATGATCAAAACCAATGTGCCCCAAACAACGGTGCCAAAGCCAGAACTCAGAAGAAGAGGATGAAATCAAGCACTTGAGAGAACCAAACAAGAGATTCGTAAAATCGGCTCCAAAGATCCTAGCAACTCTAGTAATCCCAAAAACAAGCTCACCAGTTGAATCAAGCACCCGACAAGCATTTTTCTTAAATCTAGTCTCATAGCCATCCTCAAGAAGTTGAGAGACAGAAAGCAAATTAAACCTTAGCTTATCCACAAGGGCGACGTCCTTGAGGATGAACTTGTCGTTCACCCTGATTGATCCCGTTCCTTCAATCCGCCCTTGCCTATCATCTCCAAAGGTGATGAATTCATCACCCGTCGACCGCGTGAAGGAGGTGAACCATCTTGAGTCTCCGGTCATGTGGCGTGAACAACCGGAGTCGACGAACCATGTGTCCTTCCTCTTTCCGCGGTAATCCTGAAAATCAAAGCACAGAAGAACGATGTGTCTCAATACTGGGGTTAGTTAAACAAGACTTGGGAACCCAGTACTGAGACACACGTCTGCGAGTAGTATGCAAAGCAGAAGTGCTATCCTTGATTAAGTTTGAAATTCTGTTATGAGCAATGGTTACTCTAATATGAGAGTTATTCTGTCTAGGAGCATAATGATGGCATGTGACACAAATCCTAAACCAGGTTTCTTCTTTTCCACATTACCATGTCTCCTAAAAGCTCTAGGTGCATCCTTTTTGCAATAGGTGCAATGGTCTAGCAAAACTTTTCTTATCATTTTTCAACCTACGCCAACAGAACTCAACAAAATGCCCATCCTTCTTGCAATAGGTGCAATGGTACTTGATACCACTGGGAGAAGCACCTTTTGACTTAACAGATGGTTGGGCAAAACCCGTAGATTTAAAAATAGTTTTTGCAGGTTGGATTTTAAATTCAATTAACCCATTTTCCAAGACTTGAGTAACTTTCGGCTTAGAATTATCTTGGACAGAGTTGTATCCTAATCCTTGCTTCTTATAAGGAGTTTTAGACTTGTCCAGAATCATGTTTAGTTGTTTCTTACCTTTAGAAAAAATTTCTAAGGTATCCTTAAGATAAGCATTTTCTTCTTCAAGATTATAACAAGATTCACAAGTTTTACCCTTAATGGCTCTAGCATATCTCTCCTTATATAAGCTAGCTTCAAGTTTAAGAGATTCGCAAGAAATACAAGTAGCAGAATCAATTCTATCCTTAAGCTTAGCAAATTTAGCTCTAACTGCATTTACTACGTCTTGTACTTCATGTTCTCGTTCAATGCAAAAAGAGCAAAGGCTAGAATCAACCATACCAGAAGCAACCAACTTGCTAGAATCTAAGCATTTTTCATAAGGAGCAGATTTAACCTCAACTAGCTCAGTCCTAGCATTTTCAAGTTGTTGCAAAGCAGTATCATGAGCAGATTGCAGTTTAGCAAATTCTGAGTGTAGAGCATGGCAGGAAGAACATTCATCAGATTCAAGAGTCTTAGAATTTGCAAGTTCTAAAGTCAAATTATCTACTTGAGACTCTAAGTCCTTGTTCCTAGCCATGATATACTCTAAAGCTTTATCTTGACTCATGAGTTGCTCAAAGATAGTTTCGCATCTATCAGAAAGGACATCATAGGAGAGAGGTACCTCATCGTTGTCGACGTCATCGGAGTCGGCCATGAAGCAAACGTCGGTGAAGTCCTTGGCCTTCCCCTTCTTCTTATCTTGAGGGATCTCCTCCTCCTTGTCATCCTCGCTCCCGGAGTCCACATCGCTTAAGGATTGTTCCCCAAAAGCGGCAAGAACCGTGGTCGCCTTTGTCGACTTAGCGACATCAAATCTTGATTTGTTCCATTGAGGCTTCTTCCAAGCTGGCTTTCCTTCCTTGTGGTTGCTCTTTCCTTTCAACTTGGGGCAGTTTGCCCGGATATGATTAAGCTCACCACACTCATAGCTAGTCACGGGATCTCCTTTCTTTTTGTTTCTTGTATTGTTATAGGCCCGTGTGGCTTTTCTGACTATGAGGGCTAACTCGGCCTCAGGAAGACTCTCAAACTCCTCTTCATGGATTGCAGATAAACCAGCAAGCGAAAATCCACAAGAAGACTCAGAAGACCCATCAGAAGCTCTCTTGAGCGGGTCTGCTACCAAGGCCATGTTTTCCTTCTTGCGATGATCAATCCTCTTGATCTCATAAGTCTTGAGCTTGCTATAGAGTAGCTCCAAAGTCAGATCAGAGAGGTTGACGTTCTCCTCAATGGCAGTAGCCTTTATCTCCCACTCCTTGGTGTTGATTGCAGCCAAGAGGTGGGTGGTATTTTTAGATTGAGAATATTCAATTCCAACAGCTTTCATCTGATTAATCACTTTGTTAAAGCAACTGAAAATGTCATCGATGCTCTCCAGGACGCATCTCGAATTTGTTATATTCACGTTTATAGACTGTCTGGCGTACTTTCTTGATTTGGGACGAACCCTCATGGTAGGTTTCGAGGGTGTTCCAAATCTCGTGCGCAGTCTCAAGATTGCAAATTCGATCATACTCCTGTCTACCAAGCCCACCATATAAGAGGTTCTTTGCCTTATTGTTCTTAGCCAAGAGGGCTGTTGAAGCCGGCGTAACAACTTCAGGAAGAACGAGCGGGGCTCGAACAGCCTCCCATATAGCTTGTCCTTCGCTCTCAAAGAAGACTCGCATGCGATTCTTCCAATAGGCATAGTCGTGCCCATCGAAGATATGCGGCTTGGTGGAGTACTTATCCATCACCAAGTTCAGTGACCGGTTAAGATCAAGATTGAACTAACCGGGCTCTGATACCACTTGTTGGACCGAAAAGGCGACTAGAGGGGGGTGAATAGGAGCACGCTCACTTTTTCAACCAAGATTAGATCCAATACAAATTTCACTCCAATAGCTATGGAAGCTATGAAGATCAATATACCAGTACAGCGGAAGACTAGTATTGAATCCAATCTAAACCCCGAAGCAAAACAATCGAAATCAACACGGGCTAAAATTCTAAGTGTTGGGCGGTCTGACCTCTGTGTTAATGGCGGTCAGACCGGTCCATGGGCGGTCGGACCGGTCACCAGGGGCGGTCGGACCTCCAGTTTGATGAACAGTAAAAATAGCCCAAAAAACGAAGTTGCAAATAGGTCTAACTTTTGATCTACAACTCCAAACTTGATGAAACTTGGAACACACCTTCTCTAGGATGTCAGGAACCTATTCCAATCAAAGATTGTGAAGATCATTGGAAAAGTTATGACCTTTCTTCGTTTGAGAGGAGGATGGTTCAAAACCGAGTCAAAACGAAAATTAGATCCAAAAACTTGCTCGTGGGTGATTGATGATCAAGATGATCTTAGATGTATTCCCACATGTCACAGCAAGCTAGATCACATGAAGAAATTAATCAAAAATATGAGAATCAAAGAAAGACTCAAAATCACCAAATAGAGAGAAGAAAGGCAAAGAGACACATCTTTGAGCAAACTTTCTTTGGATTGATTTGATATGGTTTGGGTTTACAGCCACTCCATCAATGGAGGACAAAGCTCAATCCAAAAGCACGAAATCAAATCAAAACTCTTTAGAACCCTAACCTCCACTAATCCTCTTCCTAAGCCAAACTAGTGTTTCTACAATAATGAAAGGGTTGAAGGGGGTGCAGCCACCTCCCTCCTCTATTTATAGTGGAGACTTAGACCTTCTAGAAGCTTTAACTTAAATGGGCTCCCGTTAAGGCCCAACACAAACGGGTCACACACGCACGCATTTTAAAGCACCGTCTTCAACACCTCTTGACCTAAACCGCTTCTCTTTGCGTCGTCTTGCGCCGCTGGTTGGCAAAAGGTCACCAATGTGGTATTTGGTAAGATTACCAAAATACCCTTCTCGGTCCTTCTCAGAAGACCGAGTCCATCTCTTGCCAAGCACTTTGCTCGCTCCGCCACGTAGGTTGATCAACGGCTCTCTCCATGTCGGCAAGTCTCTCCCATCCGGCTCCCACCGAAACCACCATGGCACTTGCACCGACTGCCGCGACGCTTGATCAAACTAGTCGCACCGAACTGCCCGTTCGGTCATACTTGTCCATTATGCACCATAGTTGAGTTCATTGACCTCAACCAGCATCGTAGATCGTTCTGGACCTCAGCTCTCCAAGCCTAGCCTCGATCATCCTCGCCGTTGACCACCAAGCTACCTGCACAACAATAGACAAGCAAATCGAATTCGGGAATAAGTTCTTCACAACTTGACCCACGTTAGTCAAAACATGCATCATGCAACACATATGCACTGAAACTCATGACTTTGACCTAACCAACGAACAACGCTGGCACGACGGCGACGTTCAAGTGACAACCGGTCGACCGCCGCCCCTCGGGGCGATCGGCCGCCCTCTTCGCCCCGGCCCGCCACTACAGGCCGGTCAGACCGGTCAATGGGACTTAGCCAAATTTTGGCCCCTCAAATCCCAGACACTACTGGAATTTTATATCTCAAATAAATTTTTACTGGAGACCAAGTGCATTGGAATCCCCTCACTTGCCTACAACCTCTATTTTTGGCCCAGCCTGTTCTGACCATTTTTGGTCACGGCCGGTCCGACCGCCGCACATGGCCGGTCCGACCGATTTGGGACCGGTCGGACCGCCTTGCCATGGACGGTCGGACCGCCCCTGTCCAGAAAGCCTGACAGTTCTGAAACTTTGTCGAAAACACGTGAAACGACAAACCATAAATGCCATTGCCAATTATCACATCATCCTAAGATCTGGAGCATATCCCCATGATATCCACACATATCAATGATAAAACTCATTCACGGGTCACACTAACACAAACATAACAATATGACAATCATAGATGATTAATACCTAGGAAACATAGCATGATAATAAACCAAGATTGACGCAAACCAATAGAATAAAGTCTATTAAATGAATAATCAACTCCAACCTATCATCGACCCTTTGTTGATTCTATGTTCTCATGGACCCTTTGTTGATAAAGAAAACCTATAAACCCCTTGTTGGGACCTGAATATGTAAATTTGGACCTGTTGTGTATTCTGAGTTAGTCTCATGATCAGTAGCTAGCTCACACAGTATATTATTGATAAATATCATATTCATACAACGAAAAAGCTAAGAAAGAAACAAATTATTATTTAATAGTAGTAGCGGACCTTATGGTCAAGGTTTACAAAACTTATCACGCAAGGCTTAAGAAATAAATAAAACTCTTGCGGGGAAAATAAGATAACTTATGGTGGTCATCCGACATGCCCACAAGCAATCGAATGAGGAGCGTATCCTAGTTTGTAAAGTCTTCATAGTACTCCACCTCCTAGAACTCTGAGTTCTCGGGTTCTTCCTCAGCAACTGATCAACAATGTATATAGTCGTGAGTACATAAAGTACTCAGCAAGTTGTAGGGAACAATATGCAATTAATATTTATGCAACGCTTGAACAAAGGAATAGATGTCAGGTTATTTTGCAGAAAGCAATATTGATAGTAAATACATTAAGTACATTGTAAAGCATAATTTAAAATCAAAATAAATAAAGTAAACAATTTCTTTAAAATCACCAGTGAACTACCGATTCACTTCCCATCCATTCTACCATCCAAATATTTTATGAAAATTCTATACATCGTGTGAAATTCCTAGACATTGTCCATAACCGAGGACACGACTATTCAAATAGTTGTAACACTCTATAGAGGTTGTACAACTTTACCCACAAGAGATAATCAACTTGATATGTCAGCCAAGAAACGCTTCCATAGGAGTGCGGCTAAGTGATTATCACAAGGCCTTTACGAAGCTTTGTCTTAACACAGTTCTCCTCGCTAAAGTTTCATCACCGAAGGGTTACATCCACCACGTTCGGGCCCCCTCTGCACAATGTGAATCTACTCGTCTATCCTGGAACCCATATCACCACATGGCAGAACCAAATTAAGACATTGCAAATTAATCAGTCAGATCCATCCCATACTGGACAAGTGGTCGTACGATGTGACCTAGTTCAATGGCACACAAGATTAAGTCCTTAGTGATTACCCGGGCGAGACCACCTCATCCAAAATATACTACACACACCCCCTTTACTGCAAGATCATTCGCCTAAGTATGAAACTATTTTGTTCAACTAGGACCAATGTCATCCTCTGTCATAAGACAACAAATTTTAACAATAGTGGCTACCTGCTATGATTCCATATATCATTAAGTCAAGTTATTATGATTAACCTTGTGAATATGAGCCCATCGTACAACTAAGCATGGATAAGCATAACTACGTCACACATGTTAGTATATCAATTATGTTCTACTAATTACAACCCAACCTATGGTGTCAAAGGATACATAACATTTACAATAAATAAGTTGGAACAATGTCAATTAGGAAATTAGCTACTCCTAGAAACATTTGATATAAAAGTAGCACCCATGTTGAGATAAATAAATATACTTTTGCAATACTGGGTTCAATATGATCAATTGACTACTGCTTGCCTTCGTCGAAGATTGGAGTTACTCCTGCGGATTGGTCCAAGCTGACTTCGACAACGTCAGACTCTATATGCGCAACGAGATAAATAGATAACAATAAATCCAAATAAAATCCAGAAAAATACCACATAGGCACTAATAGAAAGAATATTAATTTAGGAAGAAGAATCATCTGAATCGGAGTTCGTATAAAAAGAATGAGCTTTCAGAAGTTTGTTGGATTCAAAAAAATCCTGGAAATTGAGAGGGAGAGGAATATTATATGGAATATTCCTTTTTGGAGTTAAAGGATTAAATAAAAAGAGCAGACAAGTGGGGCCCAATTGCTAGTGAGAGATAGGGATGAACATAGCGGATGACAAGTGGGGACCACCTATCAATGAGAGAAAGGGGGGAGGCAAAGAAGAACAGAGGAAGGAGACGGCGGCTCAGGATGGCGGCGATAGTGTCGAACGGCGACGCAGGAGGGCCAACCGAGGGGAAAATGGGATGGCAGTGGGGTGGTGGTCCTCCAGGTGGTGGCGGGGCGGCCGGGGTAGCACCATGGTTGCGACGGCACGAGCGTGTGGGGGCGGTGGCTATCTAGAGATGTTCTCCAGGAATTAGTGCAAGCAAGGTCTTGGCGACGTCAAGGGGAGCACACCAGGTTGCTCAGGGAGACCAGGGAGGGGCCTAGGCGGCGGGGCAATGGTGGCCGGCAGCGAGAAGATGGTGGTGGCGGCACTCCACGACGATGAAGCGATTGAAAGGAGAGAGGGAAAATGTGGGGAGGACCTTAGGAACACGTGATGATGCAGTCCAGTCGGCTCGGACTCACTGTAGAAGGAGATCGGGGTGGGATCGTGTAACACCTTGGCCCAACACGAAGCCAGAATGCCACTAATCTACACTAACTATCAACTTTAACATCAATTAATAGTAAATTACAGCAAACATATCAATGATAAAACTTATCCACGGGTCACATTAACACAAACATAACAATATGGCAATAATAGATAATTAATACCTAGGAAACATAGCATGATAATTAACCAAGATTGTTGCAAACCAATAGAATAAAGTCTACTAAATGAATAATCAACTCCAACTTATCATCGATGGTTAAGCGATACTATCATGTCCTAATTATAAATCATCGTACTATAATAATAGCTCTCATGCCCAATGAATCGAGTAATCGAGTGTAGGTTGTGGTTCCAAATGCGCTAACCCTCCCAAGTGAAACGTCATCAACAGTCACCTAAAAACAACAAAAGAGCAAGAGTGAGTTCACGACTCAATAAGTACAATAACAAACAATGAACATGTTCAATTCAACCCTACACAATATCATCATCATCATTATTTACTCATATTTCTTCTCATACTGAAGTCTCAATTTTCTTTTCATTAAATGCAAGGTGTCTCTACACTACATGTCCACTTTCACTATTCTTTGTGTATACCGGTATAGCATGGGTGAACACTCACGACGATGTTCACCCTTTCATCAAGCCTGTCCTTAACGGATCGGAAACCTCCTCCACTCCCGTGGAGTGTCTACCAACAAGGTAGGTGTGTGATCACCACGACTGTAATACCCCGGAATTGAATCGGGTAATTAGAAAATAGACGGGAGGAGAAAAGACAATTAAATGAGTAGAAATTCCTGAAAAGAGAAGGGGTTTTCCGTAAATCCTCGACAACCTGGGCCTGGGCCGCAGCCCAGGAGGGGCCCATGTGGTGGCCGACCAAAAGGGGGGGGTTCCCACCCCCCAAACCCTAAACTCCCCACTCTCCCTCCTCCCCACTTTGAGCCGCCGCCTCTCCCCACCTCTCCCTGCTGTGCGCCGCCTTGTCAGATTTGGGTACGTTATGTTCATTTTTCGACCAGATCATCTCTTAGAAAGTTGTAGATCTTGGTTTTAGCTTTCTTTGGGCACCGAGATCACCTGATTTGGACCAACGGTTTAGGAGTTATGGTAGTTTTACCGCGACTGACCAGGAGAGCTGACGAGTTGTGGCAGATTGCATTGTCTGGTTATTATGAATTTTTATAGGCCGAATTAGGAAAGCCACCCAAAATCAATATTGCAGAGGAGTCAGAAATATTTCCAAGCTGATAAAGAACACAATTTTTAGAGTTGTCAATCAAAAGTTATGAATTTTTTACCGTCGCTGTTTTGCTAACTGTCAGATTGCAGAGACAGAAAACTTAGAAAAACTTTACCTGAATATAAGAATTAGTAGGAGGCCGAATCAGGAGACTTGTCCAACTAGACTATTGTAGCTGGTTTTGTCATGCTTCCAGAGAGTCCAAGATCACCCGATTCTGAGTTGTGTAGAAAAAGTTATGGTGGTTTTAGTACTCTGTCCAGAAAACCCGACGTGAAGTTGATGTTTTTTTAATTGGCCTGGTAGGGGTATTACTTCGCCGATTCAGCAAGGCTCACCAACTATACTTAGTTGGAGAATTTAATTATATTTCCAGAAAGTCTAAGAACATCATATTTAGACCCCTGTACTAATAGATATGGATTTTTGAAGTTGACTGTCCACCGAGGGGACAGATCGACGTTTAGGAGTTTGGGATCGGGATCGAGTTAGGAGTTTTGCAAGTCCATGGTTGTTGTTACATAGGTTGTTTTGATCCGCTGCTGTGTCGTAGCATGTGTTATAACCGTTATTCGGTGGTGGACCGTGCGGGAGCAGCTCATTCATACATCCCTCGCTCTCTCGTGGTTAAGGCAAGTCTGAGAGTGGTAAATTGTGTGTGATCATTTGTTTATGTGTACTATGCTATGAGTATATTATGTTAAACATGGATGCTCGAATGTTATGGACAATAATGCCCGTAAATGCTAGAAGTATGCGTAAGTTTCATGTATGCATGATGATTTAAAGAATTGGCCATGTGCATCATGATATCATATTGGAGGCATGGTCACGTGGTGACCAAGCATTATTGAGGTCCCCATCATGAATATGATGGGCTTTTGGGTCCCCATACTTGTAGAGTATGGGCTAAGGTCCCCAATGCTAGAAGCCACAAGCATGGGTGTGCATCGACGGATGCACACTCAATACCTGATATATGCAAAAGAGAGAAAGAAAAGTGCATTTAAGCAGTTTGCATCGCATAAGCATGAGACATATTTCTTATTGGGTTACGTGGATGGATCTTTGTTAATTACGCTTGTGTTGGCTATTGTCTTGCTATTTGTACTTTCTTTGAGTCTTGGACTCACTCTTGCCGATGTTGTGTATTTAGGTATCTCGTTTATGACGTCATGCATGGGAGGGAGTAGGGTTGCTTTGGTTGCACTCACTACCACATATTCTTGAAAAGATAATTATCATTTAGACCGTACCTTTATAACAAGCAAACTGCTTAAGGATTAACTTTGGCTATACTTGAATGCATTGGTTTATTTGTAATAATGAGAGTGGTAAATTTTAATTATGCTTGCTTATGTTTAGCTTAGTAGATTATTAATGAATGCTTCGATGAACTTTGGATGTTGAAATAGTGATAATTTTATAAGCATCTATTGGAATCTCCGGTAAACTTGGTTATACAAAGGAGGTTCTGCCGATTTTTTTTGTAGTGTCTTGGATTTGTATTTGTGATATTGTTATTTTAGTAGCATTCCAGGCTCATGTTGGGCTGGGGTGATACAGTTGGTATCAGAGCGGGCTTCAGGTCCGTGGTAGCTAGAAAAGAAAAAGAAAATTAAATTGACACACTGTGCACAGTAGGATGGGAATGGGCAAAGCATTGCATTTACGTTTCCGATATATCGTATTGATCGTTGCTGATATTAATTGAGTATGATTGCTTATTACTTGGTTATATGATTATTATGTGTGGGGATAATCGATGTCGAGAGGTAGAGTGTGGTTGTGGCCATGGGCAAGGCCAGGTTGTACCGCCAGTTAGGGTATGGGGATAGTGGAGTGATTACCTTGGTAAAAGTACTTCCAGGTGTCGAGCATGAATTCCTTTGGGAAGGTTATTGGCTCCCTTGGGATGTACTAGGATTTTCTGACCAAACCGCTGGTGCTTATTTAATCTCCTTGGGTTAATGGTTTCAATACAGTTGGACATTTTCCTTGGTTTTATTGGTTCCTTAAAGAAATTATTTGTTCTTTGGACCAACGAGAGTTGGACTGCTTGTTAACATTTTTGATTCGCAAGGTTGACCTTTTATGGTGAAGGTTTGCTTTTCCTGTTGGGAAAACTGGATTCGTTTTTTTTTCGCTTAGTACCTTGGATAATGTGAACTATCTCGGTGAGTTCTTTAGCATGCGAAAACTTTGGTCAACTCTTGTCCAGTTGTGGCTGATGAATTTCTCTTGGGTTATTAGTTCATTGTGGTCGATGTACGGTTTTGGTTGGAGAGAAGTTGATGTGGTTCAGTTGGCTTAACTTGTCTCTTACAGCAATAATCGTCTTCCCAAGTGTTGAGTTATTCTTGCGACTGGTGAACTTGGTTAATTGTCAGGCTTCACCTCTGTATTGGGGTTCTGTTTTTCTTATTGGGAATCATGACCCATCTACTTCGCTTGATGGTTTGGTTAATAAAAGTTTGCTTTTGCAAGTCTTTTAGTATGCGGAAGCTTTGACCCAATGTAACTCTTTTGGGTATTATGAGCGTTGAAGTTGCATAGTTCCCTCTTATAAAAGAAAATGTTAAACCCTTTAGCGATGTTTTCTCGTGGTAAAGTGAAAGATTACAATCAAAGAAATTAATGGATAAGATATGAGTTATCAAGCTGGGTCTGCAGGGTGGTGCATAATGAATCCTAACGAGTATCCGTGGAAGTGAAATCGGAAAAGATGATGTTGTCCTCTAGTAGTTCTTGATGAGATGTGATTATGAGTATGACTATACTTGGTTGGAATCAATAGAGTTATTAAAAGTGTGTAATACTGATGAGATGGTTGATCGTTCGAATTGTGTAGTTTACTAAACTTATTGGATTATTTGGTCTCGATGGGCTAATCTAACTGTGTAGAATGAGGAACATACGGATTTGTTCGACTGATGTCTCAGTAGATAATGAAATAGAATTTTCTTTGATTGGCTATTTGATGATCTTATGTATGCCCGTGGGAATATAAATAGAGAAAGGACCGTGAATTCGTCCATGATTAGATAATCGTCAATGGTTTATGATAACCTCTAGATTGGAATTAGTGTGTACTAAATTGGTGTGAGCATTCCTAATAGGTGAAGGGTTGACACTTGAAAGTGAATTACTCACGTGTGTTTCATAAGGATAATTGTGGCTGCATGCCCTTGATAAAAGTGATTTGCTTTGATAGTGAGGTTTGTGTATCAGACAATCTATAGGACAAGTTGACGAGGTTTGTGATAAATAATACAACAATGATAAAATCATAAGTAATATAATGGTAATGAGTGATAAATAATACAACGATCAACCATCGAACACTGTCTACCATGCATTTGCCTCTTTAGCCCCCTTGGAGCTGGATAGCGAGGCGGCGGTAGGACACTAGAGGCAACGCTCCTTGGATAAATAATTCAAAATACATCTCAAAATCATAACATCACATCACCAACACTTCAATCAAATCGTCATCGCGTGTCTCCGCCAAACCAACCCAATTAACCCAAAACTATTGGACAAACTATCGTTGTCTTGGTAGTAAAATGGCTTTAACTTATTCATATGAACTCCGAATCTTGGTATCCAATACTTTATGGAATCCTCATGAAAAATCCTAAACTTTCTATTTGTCACAAACTTCTGATTCTACCATTCTATGCCACGTTTCCTTCCCTGAAGATTGTCCCAGAATATGTCAGGACAGTCTGCTTCACAATTTTATATCCTTAATTATACAACATGAAAATATATGAACGATACCAATTATAGAAATTAATCAAAATTTCCTAGCTTATTCAAGTTATCAGATATTTCTAATTCTTTCATTTACTAGGTGAAAACAGCTCGACAACACGATCTCTACCAATGACGCCCGAAATCTGGGCAACAACCTTCCCAAGGCCATAACATTTCGCTCGCTAATCTGAATCTAGTTATCTAGACCTTTCTGGAAAGCTAACGAAAACATCTATAACTTTTCTAATTGGACGAAACCGTGAATCAGAGCCTAAACACCTAGAATTTCCCCCGCAAGGTTCTATATCGAACCTCGATGAACTATAGCATGCTGAAACCTAATCTTCCCTAGGGAAAAATGATCTACAAAATGTAGAATGACTAATCCAAGGTAATTATTGGGATTAACAGGGTTTACCCTTCACGAACATAACAGATAACGAGAACCCATGAAAATCCTCATCTTTTCCTTCTTCTTTGTGAGGACCCCGGTTTATTAAGCTTGTAATGCTTAGTCACCAATTGACACTAGCATCACAAACAAAATAACCCGTGTCTTCGAGATATGTATACTTCCCAGAAATGCAGTATACACACCCCTTTACAAAATTCATGCATCAATTCCATGCAAGACATACAACCAAAGCAACACTTAATAAAATCAAAAGACATACATAGTAGAGTTATTACAAAAAGGGAGGCCAACCGGCCAAAAGTCATACAATTAACTAATTAGACAGCGGAAGCGAAATGCCATAAGATGGCGATAAACAAAAGAGCCAATCAGTGTGCCTTTACACACAAGCAACCAACCGGGCCGCCAAGCAAGTCGTCAAACCCGTAGCACATCTCACAAAAGTGAGGCCCTAGGGGCCCACCTTCCTCCTCTGCAACAAATAGTTAAGCAAAGCAAATGAGTACAAAAAATGTACTCCGTAAGACTTACGTGTAGAGTAACAGACCTATACATATGCTACATGCAGGCTTATTTAAGCGGAGGCTGTATGTTTCATTTTCGGCATAAAGCAATCTTTATTTGCAATAATGTAGTACATTTAAAAGCAAATTTACAATCTGTTTTTATGGTTCAAATAACAGTAAAAGACAACAATAATATCAATAAGTAGATGACAACAACCACCTGGAAGTGACTAACACAATAGTCACCACAACAATAGCATGAATTACCCATTCATACCACCCATGTCAAGTTTTAATTAAAGGTTGTAGTCTAACTATTGGAAGACCTCTCCAAGCGTGTCCATAACCTAAGACGAGGCTATTCGAATAGTTTTATACCCTGCAGGGGTGTACCAATGTACCCACACGCCAGACCGCTTTTTTGCCAAGCTATGAAGCACACTTCCTTAGGTATGCCGGCACGGCTAAGTCCTACGAGACATTTCCAATGGATGATGCTAATTACGAGCCGCAACCCACGAAGAGAAGGATACATTAGCCAGCTTATAGCCGATCTACTAATGCTCCCCTCCTATCACCACACATTTCTTTTAAAACACCCACCAACCAGCTCATAATTAACACCTCCCAAAGTACTTAGTCAAGAGAGGTCCCATATCCCTCTCGCATGGTTAGCACACAAAATTGCTTAATTTAGTGTAACAAGATGTTCGGTCCTTGCTGACTTAGGCACCAATCCATTCACACCAAAAGATCACACCAACATTCCAATATGCCCAAGTCCAAATCAGTTTTTATTTTCAGTTTTTGACTTTACAAATTAACAAAGCACAAGTGCTGGACATAATGGAATAATAATTAGATTTGTGTGATCAAGATCATCGACTAAGTCGGTGACCGCCCAAAACTACCGATAGCTAAGCATGTCTAAGCAATATTAACTAGCAATCTACTAAGTGACAAGAGCCCATCCAATGAACTCTAATCACAGCAAATAACCTAGGCTCAGGTAGTAGAGAGTAATCATTTACCTACAGAGTATGCAACTATAGGATTAAACCATATTTCAATAACAAAATAGCAATGCATACATACAAGTTACAAACAAAATATTAGACTTAAAAAATAATAGGATTAACATGATCAAACTGCTTGCCTTGTTGAAGTTGCTCGTTAAGTTGCTGAGGATCCCTCTCGTTAGCAAGGTGCGCGTCGGAACCTAACGAAAGAAGTTGAAAGTACAATAAGAACGAATAATACCAAAAAGACCCAAAAATTCAAATTCATCCAAAAAACATGAGAAATTCACAGAAGGTAGAGCATAATGTTAGGTGAATTTAGCAACAAGAATCAATTGATTCGGATGCACTATGCACAAGTTATGATAGTTTGAAACTCAGTTTTCTAGAAAATCCAAATAAAATGAAATCTGTTACTGTTCACTGTATCTAAAACTTTAGTGAAATCTTCTGGAGTAGTGGTGGACATGAGGATTACAAAAAAGGATAGAGAACATCTTTATACGACCAAAATAATGTGGGTCGTTGATCTAAAGATGGACGGCTCACAACGAAAGAGCTTCCGAACGGTCCGAACGTTCACGCGAATCTGGGTCGTTGATCTAGAGATCGACGGTCCACAGAGAACGACGTTAAACGCTCGTGTACAGTTCGTCCGGCAAAACCCGACGGCGAAGGGAGGCTCTCCGCCGGTGACTCTGGTCACGGTGGCGCGAGCTAAGGCCCAAAACGGGTCCACCATAGCCTAGCGCACACACCGGGACCATTTACTGCGGCTGCGGCGGTCTAGAACACCGGCAAGTCGCAGTTGACGGCGGCGACACAAACGGCCGAAAACGAAAAGCGCAAAGGAGCTCCGCTGCGTCCAAGTAAGCGAGTGCCAAGCATCTAGGGACGAATGCGGAGCTACCTGAGCACTGGAGAGGCACAGAGGAGGTCGGAGCTGCTCCGGCGACGAAGACCCGCACCGGCGCTGAGGAAGAAGAAGCGGAGAGGACGGCTTGAGCAAAATGAACACGACTGGGTCATCGCATTAGCTTCGTCGAAGCTCAGAGATACTCCCAGACCGAGGAATTGAAGAATAGAGCACTCACCGGAGCTGGGGAAGAAAGGGGATGAACTTCGGCCGAAATAGGGAAAATCCAAAATTTGTCGATTCCTATGAATGCAAACCAGAATTGGATTAGGCAAAATGCTCAAGGAAGAGAGAGGCTCAAGGAGACGCGAAAGAATTTGAAAAGGAAACACTGGAGCGCCGACGATGAAGAGGAAGCTTCACGGCCGAAAATGGCGATTTGGGGCTTTTGGCAATTTGAGCTCAACCAAGCACAGAGGGAGCAAGGTGAGCAGGGTGGCGACGAAAAGAAGCTAAGGAGGAGCTCGGGGCCTACTTAAAGCCAGAGTGCAACGGCATGGAGCGAGGGTGGAGCTCCATGGGTGGACTTGGTCCAAGCACTGCCACGGGAGCACCGAGGGCGATGGGAGCAGTTGAGAAGAGGACGCACGGGGGCGGTGCACTGACCAGCATTAAATGCAAGGAGTTGTTGGCCATGACACGGAGTGGACAGGGCGCTGTTCCAGGCCCTGCGCACGCCATGGTTCTGACGCAGCCGCGACGCTCGCGCGAGTGCGAGGAAGGAGACGACGCGGCCACCGTTCGATCAAAATCGGACGGTTCAAGTGAGTGGGTCGATCGGCGGATCCGATCGGCCAGTCAATCCAGGCCGTTGATCTCCAAATCGGACTGTTCAAGTGAATACGGCGATCGGCCACTCAATCCTGGCCGTGATCTCCAAATCGGACGGCTCCCCTGTGATCGCATCGGCGTTGCTCCGCGCCAACATGGGCCACGCGATGTCGATCCGACGGACCACAGCACTCGCGCCCGATCGGCCGCTGCGGTGCAGCTAGTTTACTGGGCCGAGTCAAATGGCTCGAGCCCGAGTCTGACTCGAACTCGAGGAACAGTGCCAACTGATTTGGTTTTGATTTTTGGTCCAGAACTCTGGAGAATTTTTCGAGGTAGCAAAACAGCTCCAGAAATCATGAAATTTTAACTAGAGGTTGCCGACCTTAGGATTAACCTTACATAAAATTTCTAGAGATTTTCATGCACTGCATTCTCTCAAGAAATTCCAGAATGTTGTGTCCAAAATTTTACCAAGGTTTGATGTAACATCCCAATTTTCAGAGCTTTAAAAATCTTTTAAATATTGGTAGCAAGAAAATTCATTATTTGTATTTAGTTGAATATTAATTTAAAAAGCTTAATATGGACTTTAAGGACAAATTGATTTAATGTGCTTAATCCCAACATCAACAATTGTCAAAACTATTTTATTTAAATTCTATATGCTTGGATATATTTTATAGAATTTTCTGGAATTTTTCCAAAGTCATTTGCTATTTTCTAATTGCTATTTGCATTTTCTGGATTTATTTAAAAGAAAAACCTATTTTAAATCCTTCGAACGATCGGGCGAAGCTCAAAGACTATTCCACCGCTCAATCCCACCGTTGATCAACATCGCCGCCGCCGCCGCGCCTCGCCTTGCCCCGTTGGATTGTCGCCGCGTGGCCGTCCGCTGATCTCGCTCGTTCGCTCGCCGCGCTTCCGCTCTGCGCCGTTGATCGCCATCGCCTTTCGCTCGCTCGCCGCCTCAGGCCGCCGCCAGTGGGACCGCGATCGAAGTCATCGCTCTCCGCCGCTTTCTTCTTCCTCGCGCCCGCGCCTTCGCCATTGCTTGGAGCTCGGCCGCGTCCGACAAATGCGTATTCGTTCTCGATTCTTCGTGCCGACCCCACCAAATCATGTCTCCTGTTATTCCTTATCCGTTCCAAACCAAATCAAACCTCGAATCGGTTTCAATCTCGAAAATCTTTGAATTCAAAACCCTACCGCTTTGGACCCGATTTGGGGTTTCAAATCTCGGCGTCTCCGAGCCTATAAATACTCCCCTAGCACCGCTCGACCTCCGCAACCCTAATCCGCCACTCCCATCGCCTGACGCTCTAGCGCCGCCGCATTCCAAGTTTTAGGTTTTCGCCGAACTTCTTCTCCGGTGGATTGCGCCGCCGTCGTCGCCGCCCTTGCTCCACCGACCGCACCATTGTGATCGACAAGTCACAGCTACCTCGCGGCGCACCTTCGCCGCCGAGCATCGCCGAGCGCTCGTCCGACAAAACCCGAGCTCTCTCGCCGCTTCTTCCTCGCCACGGCCATCTCCGTCAACCCTGTGCTCAAACCAAAGCCCATGTGTGCGCATTAACCTCCTCTACATGTTGGTACCACTCATCGCCGGCGAAGTCGCCGCTTCGCACGGTGACAATCGGTCTCGAGCGCCACCGCCGCCGTTGTCGCCCGGCTCGGCCAAAGACGGCCTTCTTTGGTGTGGCGGCCAGCGTGGCGCCAGATCGCCAAAGACACGCCAGCAGCGTCGCGGGTCTTGGCCCACCGCGCCCGATCTCCTCGGTTCGGTGCACTCGGTCCACTCGGAACCGAGACCGATGGGTCCCACATGTCGAATTCTTTTAAATATAATTTTTCCGAAATTTCTACCGACGCAAGCATTGCGCAATAATCCGATTTTCCTTTATAAAAATAATTCGGGAAATTCGAGAAAATCCAATTTAGGGTTTAATTGATTTTTCCAATCTTCCAAAGCCCATATCTTTTGCATCCGAAGTCCAATTGAGCCCATTCAAATTTGTAAATTTATATAAAATTCAGATCTATTTAATGGTGAATTTTATTTGATTTTTGGAGTTTGTTTTGCCTCTGTTATTTATTTGTTTTGTTTCTTTTGTCTCGCTTTGCGAGTAGACGCCGATACTTCGGGAATTTTGCGTAAGAAGGAGCACCTCAAGACCAAGACCAATATCTAGATCTATTCCAAGGCAAGTTATACCTTTGATCATTTTGAACCCAGTTTTCAAAATACTTTGTTTCAATGTATTGCATTCTATTTCAAGTATATATTTAAATGCTTTTGGGTGTAGTTATTAATCCAAATTGTTATGCCACCTTGTCTATTGTATGCCATGATCTTTTGTCACCCTAGGTTGATTAATTATTAGTTGGTATTATTGTAGCACCAACGTGGGTTGGTTAGATACGATTAGACTGCTTAGCCATGCCACGAGTCATCATTTCATGTGAGAATTGCAATTATAAATTTGACTAAGTGATTATGGAACTGTGTGATGAATCTCTGTGTGCTGTGTGCTATTACTCGTTGATGGCATGAGTTGCACTTAATCAACAGGGTGGGAAAAGATTTAGACTGAGGCAAGTGGTGGATTCTGTGTGAATGGTGGAGCTGTGTGCTTATTAAACTTTGTGATTTGGGTTAAACTGGAAGTCTTGCCTTGGTCAATTAAGGACTTAACTTTGTGCGCCATTGAACGGGCCTTCTGCATTTACCACATGCCTAGTATGGGATGGGCCCGACTTAGTAAGTTATGGAGTCTTGACATTGACAACTCAAAGTTGTATTTAAGCTATGTGATGGGTCGGAGGTGTGATATATCACATCGCGGGACGGTTCACGCATCCTCGCCCAATGGTGTGTGTCGTTCCAAGGGTGTGTACAAATTGACTACGATAAAGCACACCAGAGTGTCATTGTTTGAGATGAAGTCTCGAAAGGTTTTGTTGTGATCAACTCGATCCGGTTGGTTTCATCGTGTGGGTAAAGTGTACAACCTCTGCAGAGTGTTTAAACCAATCTATTCGAATAGCCGCGTCCTCGGTTATGGACATGCTCGAATTTCACACGAGGGTAGACTTTCATAAAACAATTGGGAAGGGTCACCGTGTGAGATAACTTGTTCACCGTGTGAAAGAACTTGATTAGACTGTGTGTCCTTTGTGAAATCAATTGTTAACTTATTATTGTCTATTTTGAATTATGCTTTCAATCTATTATTTGTATTCAATTGCAAATGTTGCATTCCTGCAAAACAACCACAGAAGCCATTCCTTTGGAATAAGCCATCATCTATAAATTGCATTCTGTGGTATGACTTGCGAGTACGGTGTGTACTCACTCTTGCTAAACAAATCAATGTATGGAGGAGTCGTCACCGCTTTTGAAGAAGAGTTCTACGAAGGTTGAACGTTAGGGTCTTGATCCCATCGGTTGCGTGGTAAATTGATGGGAGCCACCGAGTTTACCGTTTCATCACGCAGCTTTATTTCTTTATTGTCGACCTTGCATGGCTTAATAAATGTAACACTCGACCATAAGGTCCCAACAGTTATTTGTTATTTAAATGTACTCGTTTATTCTTATATTCGTTGTATGGATGTGATATTTCATCAATGTTGACACTGTGTGCACTTGCGTGATCCTGGACTAGTGCAGAATACACAGAGGGTCCATATTTGCATATTTGGGTCCCGACAGAGGTGGTATCAGAGCCATATTGACTCTAGGTCTTGACCCTAGTTAGATTGGCCGTTCTTAGTGAGTCCAAAACTACTTTCTAAAGCAAATATTAACTTGCAAGATTAATTGAACTCTTTAACTCATCTCATGTCTCTCTTGACTCAACTATTGCTGAAATTCTTTCTCTCCCATTGCTTTAAAGATGTTTTCATATCCTTGTCCATCTTGACAGATGCCTCGCCTTCAGAGTTATGGAGAGCGCAAGGGAGGACTTGCCGAGCTTTGGAAGTTGCTACAAGTACTTGGAGGGTTCGATCGTCCATTGTGCACCGTGGCGGTGCTTGGATTGTGAACGCCGAGATCGTGGAGTAATCGCCATTTGACCATCTACGCCAGCGAGTAACACCAAGGCGAGTAAACCATTGAACATCTCACGAAGGAGTATTTGGATTGAAGCAATCCAGAGTCTTCACGCCTTGCCATCCCGAGGATCTGCAACATCTACTCTCGAGCTTCGTGACACGCTTTTCCGTTATCATCCCCGCACTTCCGACGTGGATCTTGCCGCACGCTTTCCGTCTCACGGAGGAGAAGACAACGCCACCGTCGTGCATCTCGCCCGATTCGCCACTCAGAGGAATCGTTGGAGTTTGCCGCTCAGAGCCGGAGTGTACCTATGAGACTCTTCAGAGTCAAGAAAGGATCGCCATATTAGAAGAAACTCTTTATGGACGACACGAAGAAGACATCAAGAGGAAGACCTGAAGAAGTTGATGGACCGGTGAACGGTAAGAGCCAGCAGAGGCAGCAGAGCTGTAGCACCAAGAAGACTGCACTGTGGACACTGCTCCTATTGCACCATCCCCGGACATCGGGATCGGTTTGCAAGGATGCCACCACTTTCGTGTCTACAAAGAAAGGAGCACCGCCAAGGTCGGAGGCTATTTGATTGAGTAGTCTGCTCGTGTTGTTTCAGGCTTAGCCAGTTTTGTGTCTTGAGTCGCCCTTTAGGCGGTAGTTTGTGTGCTTAAGTTCGTCCTTATTTTTGTGTGCTAGTATGAGCTGCAAAGGCCCTTAGGCATTTGTTGCAAGCCATACTATTATCTTAATCAATATAAGAGTTTCAGTTGAGCTTTCTTAAAATATGTTGTTGGGTTTTACCTACCCTGCTTAGTTCTACAACTTATCTCGTGCTTGCTACCTTATCTAACCCTGGAGATTCACCAGATGGTTCAGACTCGTCAAGCTGCTGCAAGTGGTTCCGATACTCCAGTATTAGAAGGACGGGAGCAAATCCCCGCAGAAGCAGTTCCACTACAAGCACCTTCATCGATCTGCGAATTTTGGAGCATTCATGACGGCTCAAACCGGTGATGTACACCATGATGAATCGATGTGCTATGAATAATCGTAACAACAACAATCAAGATCACAATGGAGCCCCAGCTTGCTCATGGTCACAATGGATCATCCAAGTTGGCGGAGTTTATGAGGACCCGCCCACCAACCTTTTCGGACATGTCTCACCAAGAGAAGTCGATGATTGGCTTCGTGTTATTGAGAGGAAACCGCCGATCACTCAATGCGGCGATCATGAAAAAGTTCTCTCGCCTCTCACGGATGGAAGGCATTGCCGCGAATGGTGGGAAAACTTCTGTCGGCGCATGGAACGCCACAAGATATTACTTGGGAAGAGTTCACAATCGCTTTCAAGATATCATGTACCGTAAGGAATCATGGATCTCAAGAAGGATGAATTTCGTGCTCTCAAGCAAGGAGGAATGTCGCTGATCGATTACCTCAACAAGTTCTCACAACTTGCTCGATATGTCATGCGAAGATGTCGCCACCGACAAGGCTCGCCAGTAGTCGTCAAAGGATTGAACATCGGACTTCAAGTCAACTTGATCGCCCACACCTTTCCCGATTTTCAAGAGTTGATCAACAAGGCTTTGATTCTAGAGGATAAGCGCAAGGAATTGGAAGATCATCGTAAGCGCAGAATGGCTCGACAAGGAAGTCACCAACCCCACCGAGGGCAAGAATGATTCCACCGCAGCTTAACCGCTTTCCACCACGCAGTCGCTGCACCACCCGCACCAACTTCAAAGACTCGCCAGCTTGCTCGTAACTTCCGCAACCCCGCACTACCAACCCCAATCCATAAGCAACCCACGAATGCAACGAGTTTGCTTTACATCGTCGGCGGGGCATTTCGCCAACCGATGTCCGCAGAATGGGACTATCACCCAATGACGCTTCAACCTTGGGAATACACCACCAAGACGCCAAGACAAGGCAACCATCAAGGAACTTCTCAAGCTACCGGTCAATCCGGAGGAGCACCGCCATCGCGGTCGAGGTCGTGTCAACCACGCCACTCTAGAAGGAGCTCAAGAAGCACCGACGTTGTAATCGGGTAAGTTCCTAGTAAATTCAAGACTGCATCGCCTGCTTTGATTCGGAGCTTCGCATTCGCTTGTTTCTCGAATTTTTGCAACTAAGAACAAATTGAAAGTTATGCATCTTAAGCATACTGTTAGTCCAATACCGAGCAGAGCTAAGTTCTAAAGTTGGATATTTAGGAGCTAGGCTACTCATAGTCGGAGTTGAGTTTCTAGCCAACCTAATAGTTCTAGACACTCGCACCATAGATGTCATCCTTGGTATGGATTGGTTATCCAAACATAAAGCGATGCTAGATTGTGGCGAAGAGCCGTAATAATAGAGGATACCACAGAAAGAAAGTTGAATTTCTAGCCACCTCGAAGACGTGATGGACATTTGGTAGTCAACGATCAAGACAGCTTTCTTTGGAAGATGTACCGTAGTAAAGATTATCCAGATGTATTTCGGAAGAGTTACTGTGAATGCCACCGACCGTGACATTGAGTTTGTCATCGATCTAGTGCCGTGAACAAAGACCAATTTCAAGAGACCCTATCGGATGCCAATCGATGAACTTGTGGAAATGAAGAAGCAGATAGAGGAACTACTAGAGAAAGGTTTTGTAAGACCTAGTTCGTCGCCATGGGGAGCACCAGTTTTGTTCGTTAAGAAGAAAGATGGAAGCATGAGGATGTGCATCGATTACCGCTCTCTCAATGAAGTCACCATCAAGAACAAGTACCCATTGCCCAGAATAGATGATTTGTTCGACCAGATGAAAGGAGCCGGAGTATTCTCTAAGATCGATCTGCGATCAGGTTACCATCAGTTGAAGATTTGTCCTAAGGATGTACCAAAGACCGCTTTCTCAACCCGGTATGGACATTATGAATTTCTAGTCATGTCTTTTGGATTGACTAATGCCCCTGCCTATTTCATGAACATGATGAACAAGGTATTCATGGAATATTTGGATAAGTTCGTGGTAGTGTTTATTGATGATATTTTGGTATACTCAAAGTCAGAAGAAGAACATACAGAACATTTGAGATTAATCCTAGAGAAGCTCGAGAGGGCATCGCTTGTATGCCAAGTTCAGCAAGTGTGACTTTTGGAAGAAGAAAGTTGATTTTCTGGCCATGTGATGACAAAGAAGGAGTAGCAATTGACCGGAAAGGTTAAAGTCAGAATGAATTGGGAGCAGCCCAAGACGGTTACTCAAATTGTAGTTTCTTGGGAATGGCAGGATACTATCGCCGTTTCATTGAAGGGTTCTCAACGATTGCTAAACCTCTTACGCAATTGTTGAAGAAAGAGAAGAAGTTTATTTGGACCCCACTTGTGAAGAAAGTTTTCAAGAATTGAAGAAACGTCGACTTCACCCAATGCTAGTTTTGCTTGATATTAGTAAGGATTTTGATATCTCTTGTGATGCTTCGCCAAGGATTAGGATGTGTACTTATGCAAGAAGGAAGAGCCGCCGCTATGCGCCAAGGCAATTAAGGCCTCATGAAGAGAACTATCCTACCCATGATTTGGAATTAGTCGCCGTAGTGCATGCTTTGAAGATTTGGCGCCATTATCTCATCGAGAATCATTGTGAAGTCTACAGATCATAAGAGCTCTCAGTACATATTCACTCACCGATTTGAACATGAGACAGAGAAGATGGTTGGAATTAATAAAGGATTATAATCTTGGAATCCATTACCATCCCGGTAAGGCCAATGTAGTTGCAGATGCACCGAGTCGTAAGAGCTACCGCAATGCTCGAAGCAAAAGAGTTGTGTTCGTAACTTCAGAGGAATTCTAGAAGCTACACTAGAAGTTGTTCCTAAGGATTTGTGGCCGCTTTGAAAACACAATCTACTCGGAGAAACAGATTCGTGAAGCCCAACCTAAGGATTCGAGTTTGCCGATCTCAAGAAGAAGATGGCGGAAGGAAAATTTAAAGACTTCACCGTGGATGATCGTGGATATACTGTGGATCAATGGACGATATCGTGTACCGATATGGATGGATTAAGACAATTGATTCAAGGAAGCCCATGACTCAAAGTATTCAATTCACCTCGAAGCACTAAGATGTATCAGATGTTAAGAATAAGTTTTGTGGCCAAACCTAAAGCGAGACGTCGCGAGTTCGTTGCTTTATGCGACGTGTGTCGAAAGTAAAGGCAGAGCATCGAGACCAGCGAGGTTTGCTACAACCGTGAAGATACCGTAATGGAAGTGGGAAGAGATCGGTATGGATTTTATTACCGTTTACCCAAGACTCAATCAAAGTTATGATTCGATTTGGGTAATAGTGGATCGCTTGACTAAGGTTGCCCATTTCTTGCCACCAAAACCACTTACTCGAGACCGCTTGGAATTGTATATGACAAAATTGTCACCGCACGGTGTACCTAAGAAGATAGTGTCGATCGAGGATCTCAATTCACCTCTCGCTTCGCGAGTCTACATGAAGCCCAGGAACTCATCCAATTTCAAGATCGCTTATCATCCCTGCATGATGGACGGATCGAAAGAGTCAATCGATATTAGAAGATATGTTGAGAGCGTGCCTTAGCAAATGCTACCAGCTTGGGATAAGAGTTTGCCGTATGCGAAATTCTCGTACAACAACGCTTATCAAGCCGCTTGCGATGTCACCATTTGAAGCTTTGTATGGTCGTGTACTGCAGAACTCCATTGAATTGGTCGAAACATTGAACGTGTAGTGTTCGGGCGGATATTATTCGAAGTCAAGAACAAGTTGCTATGATCGAGAGAGGTTAAAGATAGCCCACCCGTGCAAAAGAGTTATGCCGATAATCGCTGTCGTGACCTTAGCTTTGAACCAGAAGATTTTGTGTATCTTCGAGTTACTCCGCTCATAGGTGTTAAGAGATTCCACGCCAAAGGGAAGCTTGCTCCAAGGTATGTGGGTCCATTCAAGGTGTTGGAACGCCGTGGAGAAGTTGCGTGCAGCTGGAGCTACCGCGATCGTTAGCGAGTGCATGATGTCTTTCATGTCTCTCAGCTGAAGAAGTGTCTTCGTGTGCCAGAAGAGCAGACCCCGTTGGAGTCAATTGAACTGAAGGAAGATCTCACATACAAAGAGCAGCATGTCAGTATTTTGGATGTCTTAGAGCGCCGCACCAGAAGCAAGACCGTTCGTTTCTGCAAAGTCCAGTGGAGTAACCACTCAGAAGGAGAAGCAACGTGGGAACGTGAAGAAGAGTTAAAAGCCGAGTTCCTAGCCTTTTCTCTAGCTAGCCTAATCTCGGGGACGAGATTCGCTTAAGGGGGAGGTTTGTAACATCCCAATTTTCGAGCTTTAAAAATCTTTTAAATATTGGTAGCAAGAAAATTCATTATTTGGATTTAGTTGAATATTAATTTAAAAAGCTTAATATGGACTTTAAGGACAAATTGATTTAATGTGCTTAATCCCAACATCAACAATTGTCAAAACTATTTTATTTAGATTCTATATGCTTGGATATATTTTATAGAATTTTCTCGAATTTTTCCAAAGTCATTTGCTATTTTCTAATTGCTATTTGCATTTTCTGGATTTATTTAAAAGAAAAACCTATTTTAAATCCTTCGAATAAAGATCGGGGCGAAGCCCAAGACTATTCCGACCCGCTCAATCCCGGTAGTTGATCAACATCGCCGCCGCCGCCGCCGCTGCGCGCGCTTTGCCCGCTGGATTGTCGCCGCATGCCGCTTCGATTGATCTCGCTGTTCGCCGCCGCGCTCGCTCTGCGCCGTTGATCGCCATCGCGCGCTCGCTCGCGCCGCGCCTCGCCGCTGCCAGTGGGACCGCGACCGAAGTCATCGTCTCCGCCCGCTTTCTTCTTCCTCGCGCCGCGCCTCGCCATTGTTTGGAGCTCGAAGCCGCGTCCGACAAATGCGTGTTCGTTGTCGATTCTTCGTCGACCCCACCAAATCATGTCTCCGGTTATTCCTTATCCGCTCCAAACCAAATCAAACCTCGAATCGGTTTCAATCTCAAAATCTTTGAATTCAAAACCCTACCGCTTTGGACCCGATTTGGGGTTTCAAATCTCGCCGTCTCGAGCCTATAAATACTCCCCTAGCACCGCCGGACCTCGCAACCCTAATCCGCCACTCCCATCGCCCGACGCCTCTAGCCGCCAAGATTCCAAGTTTTAGGGTTTTCGCCAACTTCTTCTCCGGTGGATTGCGCCGTCGCCGTCCGCCCTTGCTCCACCGATCGCACCATTGTGATCGCGAAGTCACAGCTACCTCGCGCACCTTCTCGCCGCCGAGCATCGCCGAGCGCCGTCCGACAAAACCCGAGCCTCTCCGCCGCTTCTTCCTCGCCACGCCATCTCAAAGTCAACCCTGTGTGCTCAAACCAAGGCCATGTGTGCGCATTAACCTCCTCTACACGTTGGTACCACTCATCGCCGTGAAGTCGCCGCTGTTCACGCCGTGACCATCGTCCCGAGCGCCACTGCCCGCCGTTATCGCCCGGCTCGGCCAAAGATCGCCTTGTCTTTGGTGTGGCGGCCGCGTGGCGCCAGTCACGCCAAGACACGCAGCGTGCGTCGTGGCCCATCACGCGCCAGATCTCCCTGGTTGGGCACTTGGTCCACGTGAACCCGAGACCGCGATGGGTCCCACATGTCGAATTCTTTTAAATATAATTCTTTTCCGAAATTTCTACCGACGCAAGCATTGCGCAATAATCCGATTTTCCTTTATAAAAATAATTCGGGAAATTCGAGAAAATCCAATTTAGGGTTTAATTGATTTTCCAATCTTCCAAAGCCCATATCTTTTGCATCCAAGTCCAATTGAGCCCATTCAAATTTGTAAATTTATATAAAATTCAGATCTATTTAATGGTGAATTTTATTTGATTTTTGGAGTTTGTTTTGCCTCTGTTATTTATTTGTTTTGTTTCTTTTGTCTCGCTTTGCAGTAGACGCCGATACTTGGGAATTTTGCGTAAGAAGGAGCACCTCAAGACCAAGACCAATATCTAGATCTATTCCAAGGCAAGTTATACCTTTGATCATTTTGAACCCAGTTTTCAAAATACTTTGTTTCAATGTATTGCATTCTATTTCAAGTATTTATTTAAATGCTTTTGGGTGTAGTTATTAATCCAAATTGTTATGCCACCTTGTCTATTGTATGCCATGATCTTTTGTCACCCTAGGTTGATTAATTATTAGTTGGTATTATTGTAGCACCAACGTGGGTTGGTTAGATACGATTAGACCGCTTAGCCATGCCACGAGTCATCATTTCATGTGAGAATTGCAATTATAAATTTGACTAAGTGATTATGGAACCTGTGATGAATCTGTGTGTCTTGTGTGCTATTACTCGTTGATGGCATGAGTTGCACTTAATCAACAGGGTGGGAAAAGATTTAGACTGAGGCAAGTGGTGGATTCTGTGTGAATGGTGGAGCTGTGTGCTTATTAAACTTTGTGATTTGGGTTAAATCGAAGTCTTGCCTTGGTCAATTAAGGACTTAACTTTGTGCGCCATTGAACTGGCCTTCTGCATGCACCACATGCCTAGTATGGGATGGGCCCGACTTAGTAAGTTATGGAGTCTTGACATTGACAACTCAGTTGTATTTAAGCTATGTGATGGGTGGAGGTGTGATATATCACATCGCGGACGGTTATTGATCCCCGCCCAATGGTGTGTGTCGCTCCAAGGGCCGTGTGTACAAATTGACTGTGATAAAGCACACCAGAGTGTCATTGTTTGAGATGAAGTCTCGAAAGGTTTTGTTGTGATCAACTCGATCCGGTTGGTTTCATCGTGTGGGTAAAGTGTACAACCTCTGCAGAGTGTTTAAACCAATCTATTCGAATAGCCGCCCCTGGTTATGGACATGCTCGAATTTCACACGAGGGGTAGATTTTCATAAAACAATTGGGAAGGGTCACCGTGTGAGATAACTTATTCAAATGTGTGAAAGAACTTGATTAGACTGTGTGTCCTTTGTGAAATCAATTGTTAACTTATTATTGTCTATTTTGAATTATGCTTTCAATCTATTATTTGTATTCAATTGCAAATGTTGCATTCTCGCAAAACAACCACGTAAGCCATTCCTTTGGAATAAGCCATCATCTATAAATTGCATTCGTGGTATGACTTATAGTACGGTGTGTACTCACTCTTGCTAAACAAATCAATGTATGGAGGAGTCGTCACCGCTTTTGAAGAAGAGTTCTACGAAGGTTGAACGTTAGGGTCTTGATCCCATCGGCTGCTCGTGGTAAATTGATGGGAGCCACCGAGTTTACTTCGCTTCACCGCAGCTTTATTTCTTTATTGTCACTTTGCATGGCTTAATAAATGTAACACTCGACCATAAGGTCCCAACAGTTATTTGTTATTTAAATGTACTCGTTTATTCTTATATTCGTTGTATGGATGTGATATTTCATCAATGTTGACACTGTGTGCACTAGCGTGATCCTGGACTAGTGCAGAATACACAGAGGGTCCAGATTTGCATATTTGGGTCCCGACATTTGACTTGCCTCCAAAAATTATCAAACCATTTATAAAACATATGAAATAATTCAGAGGTGTCACAATTCTTCCCTAGGTCCAAGGAAAATTGTTTCCAGGGTTGGACACAAGATTTTTACCGAGGAGGTTTATGACCTGAGTCCATTTAGGATTTTGATTTTCCCACAATTCCTTTACAAGAATTATAGAAAAGTTCAAAAACTTCAAGATGCAAGAAAAGCTTTAATTCTTCCCATTTTCCTACATTTGAAACACAAACCCACATTTGGGATGTTACAAACCTCCCCCCTTAAAAGAATCTCGTCCCGAGATTCGGCTCACTCGAAAAAGAAAGATGGGTAGTCCGCACGCAGACGATCTTCCCGTTCCCAAGATGCTTCATCCATGGAATGATTGGACCACTGAACTTTAAGGAATTTGATAGCATGATTCCTCGTTCTTCATTCAGCTTCTTCCAGAATGCGAACAGGGTGCTCACGATAGGTCAAATCTGTCTGAACATCGAGATTTTCCAACGGAATTTTCCTCGGTTGGAATCCGAAGGCACTTCTTCAGTTGGGACACGTGGAATACATCGTGTACTCCCTCAAGTGCAGCAGGCAGATCCAATTTGTAGGCAACAGCTCCTTTCTTCTCGATGATGCGGTAAGGTCCGACATAACGAGAAGCTAACTTGCCTTTGACGCCGAATCGTTGATGACCCTTCAACAGAGAGACTTTGAGATAAACAAAGTCATTAGGCTCAAAACTCAACTCACGACGACGGCGATCCGCATAGCTCTTTTGCCTGGATTGAGCTGTGCGTAAGCGATCACGAATAAGCTGGACTTGACTCTCGGCCTCATTGATCGAGTCCGGACTAAAAAAAAGTCTTTCGCTGGTCTTAGACCAATTCAATGGGGTTCTACATTTTCTCCCGTATAAGGCCTCGAAAGGTGCCATACCGAGACTGGCCTGAAAGCTGTTGTTATAAGAAAACTCGGCGAATGGCAAGTATTTCTCCCAATGCTTCCCATAGGAAAGGACACAAGCACGAAGCATGTCTTCCAACACTTGGTTGACCCTCTCGGTCTGACCATCAGTTTGGGGATGATATGATGTGCTAAAGGTAAGACGAGTTCCTATAGCCTCTTGCAAACTATGCCAAAATCGAGAAGTGAACAGAGAACCACGATCAGAAATGATCGTCTTTGGTACCCCATGCAAACTTACAATTCTGGAGACATAGAGCTCGGCTAAGAGACCCACGCGAAGCAGAGTCTTGACAGGAATGAAATGATCCACTTTAGTCAATCGATCGATGACAACCCAAATAGCATCATTTCTCTTGGGAGACCTGGGTAGACCGGTGATAAAATCCATCCCGATCGAATCCCACTTCCACTCGAGCATCGGCAAAGGTCAAGCAGTTCGATGGATCGGTGCTCGGCCTTAACATGACGACACATGTACACTTTCGACAGCGAACCATAATCTCCCTCTTCATTCGGGTCCACCAAAATCTCTAACGGAGATCTTGATACATCTTCGTGGCCCCGGCATGAATGGACAAAGGCGAATCATGGGCTTTACGGAGGATCAAATTCTGCAATTCCATGTCCTTTGGAACCACAAGGCGTTGCCCGAACCTCACAATACCAAGCTCATCCTCAGAGAAGCACTTGGCTGTTCCGTTCTTGATATTTTCCTTGATGCGGTTCACTCCAACATCCGATTGTTGAGTGATCTTGATCCGTTCCACTAAGGTTGGTTGCACAACCAAGGTAGCGAGGGAATCCTGCTCAACTAAACCCAAGTTCAGACGCTGAAATTCCTCCAAAAGGGGGGGCTAATGCTCCTTGAGCAACAAGGCGTTGCAGTGTGCTTTGCGACTAAGCGCATCGGCAACGACATTAGCCTTGCTCGGATGGTAGTGAATACCCATATCATAGTCTTTGATCAACTCCAACCATCTCCTTTGCCTGAGGTTCAGATCTGGTTGGGTGAACAAATACTTTAAGCTTTTGTGATCCGAATACACTTCACAACGATTACCGATTAGATAATGTCGCCAAATCTTAAGTGCATAAATCACAGCAGCTAACTCCAAGTCATGGGTAGGATAGTTGAGTTCATGAGGTCTCAATTGTCTTGATGCATAGGCCACAACCTTGCCTTCTTGCATAAGGACACAACCGAGTCCTCGACGAGAAGTATCGCAAAAGATATTGAAGCTCTGATGGATATCGGGAAGAACGAGGACGGGAGCGGTGGTCAAACGCTTCTTGAGTACTTGAAAACTTTCCTCACAATCAGCGGACCACAAGAACTTCTTGTCCTTTTTGAGCAACTCCGTCATCGGTTTCGCGATCTTGGAGAAGTTCTCGATAAAGCGACGGTAATATCCCGCTAAACCAAGGAAACTCCGCGCCGGTTCTGCCAAGTGGGGCGACTCGAGAAAGAACATCGCTGACCTTGCTAGGATCAACGGCTACACCTCCCGCTAAAAGAACATGACCCAAGAAGGCCACTTCCTTCAACCAGAATGCAAACTTGCTGAACTTCGCATACAGCTGGTGCTCACGCAGCTTTCCTAACACAAGCCTCAGATGCTCGGCATGCTCTTCATCGTTCTTGGAGTAGATAAGAGTATCATCGATGAAGACCACGACAAACTTATCCAAATACTCCATGAATACCGAATTCATGAGGTTCATGAACAAGGCATGAGCATTGGTTAAGCCGAACGACATGACAGTGTACTCATACAAGCCGTAGCGAGTAGAGAAAGCCATCTTTGGAATATCCTCAGGTCGAATCCGAACTTGATGATATCCTACTCTCAAATCAATCTTGGAGAAAACTCGAGCTCCAGTTAATTGATCAAAGAGATCATCAATGCGGGGCAATGGATACTTGTTCTTTACCGTGACTTCATTAAGCGGACGGTAATCAACGCACATGCGTAAAGTATTGTCCTTCTTCATTACGAAGATTGCTGGACAGCCCCACGGAGATGAGCTAGGGCGGATGAAACCCTTTTGTTGCAGCTCACTCAGTTGCTTCTTCAACTCTACCAACTCGTTTGGTGGCATCCGATAAGTCCTCTTTGAAATCGGGGCGGTACCGGGAGCCAACTCAATGACAAACTCGAGATCACGAACTGGTGGCATGCCTGGAAGATCCTCAGGAAAGACATCAACGAAGTCACACACCGTCGGGACTTCGCTAATATCTAGAGCGGGCTTCACTCCAAGCGCGAAGAGATGCGACCTTGCGGCCTTGTAAAAGCGAACACACTTTCATGGGAGGGACTAGATAGAGAGACGCACTTCTTGGCGCAATCGATTTGTCCCATGTGCTGAGACAACCAATCCATGCCGAGAATTACATCTAGACTTGCTGAATGGAGGAGGATAAGATTTGCTAAGAATCTTACTCCTTCAATCTCAATTGGGACATCCCTACACTCAGATTCAGCTCTCAACTCCGAACCAGGAGAGCGAATGAGCAACGGAACCAATAAAGGAGTACAAAGAAACTCCCCTACAGCAGCAAATGACTCAGAAACAAAAGAATGAGATGCTCCTGAATCGAACAAAACAGTAGCAAGATGAGAGTTCACATAAAGTGTACCTATCACGACGTCGGGTGCCTCCCGGGCCTCCTCTGCGGAGATGAGGTTGACGCGACCACTACCCACGCCTTGGGTAGCAGGGACAATCTTCTGATCCTGGAAAGGACCACTTCCTTGCCCGCGTCCTCCATTAGGACGAGGGGCTGCTCCTGTCTTCTTAGGGCATTGGTTCGCATAATGCCCCTTCTGGTTGCAGGCGAAGCAAGTGACTCCGGCACGGCCAAAGACCCGAGGCCGTCAAGACTGCTCCTCGCCCTTCGCAGTCGTGTCCCAACCACGCACTCGCGAGTCGCCAGGTGGCTCCCGCAACCCGGTGTCGGAGTCACTTGCTTCACCGCAACTGAAGGGGCATTATGCGAACCAATGCCCTAAGAAGACAGCGAGCCCTCGTCCCAAATGGAGGACGCGCCAAGAGGTGGTTCTTCCCAGACTCAAGATAGTCCTCGCTACCCAAGGCATGGGTAGTGGTCGCACAACCTCATCTTCGCGGAGGAGGCACAGAGGCACCCGACGTCGTGGCCGGGTACACTTTCTCTGTTAACTCTCATTCGCTACTATTTTGTTTGATTCAGAGCATCTCATTCTTTTATTTCTAGTCTTTTGTCGCTATTAGTGAGCTCCTCTTTACTCCATTGTTGGTCCCATTGCTCATTCGCCTCCGGTTCGGAGTTGAGGGTCAATTGGAGTGTAGGGATGTTCCAGCTTGAGATCGAGGGAGTGAGATTCTTCATGAATCTTATCCTCCTCCATTCAAGAAGTTTAGATGTAATTCTGGTATGGATTGGTTGTCTCAAAGATAAGGGACAAATCGACAGCGTATGTGTATCTCTATCTAGTCCTTGGGCGAGCAGTTCGCTTTTTCGCCAAAGCTACTAGGTCCGTATTCTTCGCTGCCAGCGAAGCCCGCCTAGATATTAGTGAGGTCCCAACAGTTCGTGACTTCATTGATGTATTTTCAAGATCTTCCAGGGATGCCACCAGTTCGAGATCTCGAGTTTGTCATTGAGTTGATTCCCTGCATCACTCGATTTCAAAGAGGCATTATCGGATGCCGCCAACGAGTTGGTGGAATTGAAGAAGCAACCGAGTAAGCTACAAGAAAAGGTTTCATCCGCCTAGCTCATCTCCGTGGTTGTCTCGCTTCTTCAGAAAGAAGAAGGACAATACTTTATGATGTGCGTGATTACCGTCCGCTTAATGAGGTAACGTAAAGAACAAGTATCCATTGCCCGCATTGATGATCTCTTTGATCAATTAATCGAGCTCGAGTGTTCTCCAAGATTGATTTGAGAGTGGATATCATCAAGTCCGGATACGACCCGAGGATATTCCAAAGACGGCTTTCTACTCGCTACGGCTTGTATGAGTACACCGTCATGTCATTTGGCTTGACCAATGCGCCGCCTTGTTCATGAACCTCATGAATTCGGTATTCATAGAGTATTTAGATAAGTTTGTTGTGGTCTTCATCGACGATATTCTTATCTATTCTAAGGACGATGAGGAACATGATGAACATCTGAGGCTTGTGTTAGGCAAGCTCGTGAGCACCACCGTATGCAAAGTTCAGAAGCGCGATTCTCGTTGAAGGAAGTGGCCTTCTTGGGTCATGTTCTTTAGCAGAGGCGAGCCGCTGATCCTAGCAAGGTCGGCGATGTTCTTTCATGGTTCAAATTTACTGAACCGGCGCGGAGTTTTCTGGTTTAGCGATATTATCGCCGCTTATCGAGAACTTCCAAGATCGCGGCCGATGACGGAGTTGCTCAAGAGGGACAAGAAGTTCTTGTGGTCCGATGCTTGTGAAGAAAGCTTCCAAGTACTCAAGAAGCGCTTGACCACCGCCTCCCGCCCTCGTTCTTCCCGATATTCATCAAAGCTTCGATATCTTTTGCGATGCTTCGCCGAGGGCTCGGCTGTGTCCTCGATGCAAGAAGGCAAGGTAGTGGCCTATGCATCAAGGCAATTGAGACCTCATGAACTCAACTATCCTACCCATGACTTGGAATTGGTCCGTGATTCATGCACTTAAGATTTGGCGACATTACCTAATCCAGAATCATTATGGGCGTATTCGATCACAAAAGCCTAAAGTATTTGTTCACCCAACCAGATCTGAACCTCAGGCAAAAGAGATGGTTGGAGTTGATCAAGGACTATGACATGGGTATTCACTATCATCCGGGCAAGGCTAACGTCATTGCCGATGCGCTCAGTCGCAAAGCGCATTGCAATGTCTTGTTGCTCCAGGAACGCCAACCCACCCTTCTGGAGGAGTTTCAGCGTCTCAACTTGGGATTGGTTGAGTATGGTTCCCTCGCTGCCTTGGTTGTGCAACCAACCTTGGTGGATCGGATTAAGGTCGCTCAGCGATCGGATGCTGGAGTGAGCCGCACCAAGGAAAATGTCAAGAACGGAACAACCAAGTGCTTCTCTGAGGATGAGCATGGTGTTGTGAGGTTCGGGCAACGCCTTGTGGTTCCCAAGGACGTGGAATTGCGGAATTTGATCCTCCGCGAAGCCCATGATTCACCTTTGTCTATTCATCCCGGGGCCACAAAGATGTATCAAGATCTCCGTCGGGGATTTTGGTGGACCCGAATGAAGAGGGAGATTGCGGTTCGTTGTCGAAAGCGCGACGTGTGTCGCCGTGTCAAGGCCGAGCATCGCCCAGCCAGGATCGCTTCACCTTTGCCTATCCCTCGAATGGAAGTGGATTCGATCGGTTGATTTATCACCGGCCCGCCTTAACATCCAAGGGCAAGGATTCCATCCGGGTTGTCATCGATCGATTGACAAAAGTAGCCCATTTTCGCCAAGACGACAAACCTTAGTGTGAGTCTACTGCACTTATATTTCCGTATCGCTCGCTTGCATGGTGTACCAAGACGATCGTTTGGATCGCGCACTTTTCACCGCCGTGTTTTGGAAGTGTTTGCAAGAGGCTATGGGAACCCGTTTTACCTTTAGCACAAAGATACCACCCCAAACCGATGGTCGACCGAGAGGGTCAACCAAGTGTTGGAAGACATGCTTCAGGCTTCGCCTCTCCTATGGAAAGAATTGAGAGAAATGCTTGCCATTTGCCGAAGTTTTCCTACAACAACAGCTTTTCAAGCCGCCTCGGCATGTCACCTTTCGAGGCCTTATACGGAGAAAGTGCGTAACCTCGTTGAATTGGTCTCGAGACCGCGAAGACCTTTCTTTGGCCTTGACTCGATCAATGAAGCCGAGAGTCAAGTCCACTTATTCGTGATCGCTTACGCATGACTCAATCCGTGCAAAAGAGCTATGCGGATCGCCGCGCCATGAATTGAGCTTTGAGCCTAATGACTTTGTTTATCTCAAAGTCTCTCCTTTGAAGGGCCATCGCTTTTGCCAAGGGCAGTTAGCTCTCGATATGCCTGTCCTTACCGTGTTATCGAGAAGAAAGGAGTTGTTGCCTATAAGTGGAATTGCCACCGCACTTGAAGGGGCACATGATGTGTTCCATGTGTCCCAACTAAAGAAGTGCCTCCAGTTCCAATCGAGGAAGCTCGCTGGAAACCCTCGATGTCCAAGAGGATTTGACCTATCGCGAGCACCCTGCTCGCATACTGATGAGGTCGAACGAAGAACAAGGAATAAAACCATCGATTCCTTAAAGTTCAAAGGTCGAACCACTCGAGGATGAGGCTACTTGGGAAAGGGAAGATCGCCTCGCAAGTGCATCATCCATTTTTCTTTACCGAGTGAGCCAAATCTCGGGACGAGATTTTTGTAAGTGGGGGAGGTTTTGTAACATCCCAAATATGGATTTGTGTTTCAAATGTAAGAAAATAAGAAGAAATTAAAACTTTTCTTGCATCTCGAAGCCCTTGGTCATTTCTGTAATTCTTTCAAAAAGAATTATGGAAAATCAAAATTAAATCTTCTTTTGACTCTAATAAAAAACCTTTGTGGCATAGATCTTGTGCCAAACCGTTTGAAATCTTTTCCCTGAGTTCTAGGGAGGCTTGGCAACACCTCTGAATTATCTCATGATTTTTAGATATTATTTGATAATTTTTGGAGGCAAGTCAAATTTGGTCAAACCCTATTTCTCCTCTTCTGGAATTTCTGGAGAAAGTTTCAGTGCATAAAAATCTCTGAAAATTTTATGGGAGGTCCCTCCTACTGTCAGTAAGCTCCAGTTAAAATTTCATAAATTTTGGAGTTTGTTGGCTACCACAAATAATTCCTCAAAAATCAGATGTTTAAAATTCAAATTCTAACTGGTTTGCACTGTTCCTCGGGTTCGAACCGAACTCGGGCTCAAGCCACTAGACTCGGTCCAGTCAACTAATCGCACCGGCGTGGTCGATCGGGTGCGCGGGTTGTGAGCCGTTGGATCGGCATCGAACGGTCCTCGACCAGCCGAACGATGGAATCGTTTTAATCCACCTGATCTAACTCCGCCGTTGGATCGGCATCGAACGGTCCTCGACCAGCCGAACGATGGAATCGTTTTAATCCACCCGATCTAACTCAGCCATTGGATCGGCATCGAACGGTCCTCGACCAGCCGAACGATGGGATCGTTTTAATCCACCAGATCTAACTCAACCGTTCGATTTCAATCCGACGATCGACGAGTCGTCTCCTTCCTCCGTCGTACGCGCGAGCTCCGACCATGGCGTGCGCAGAGGAGAAAAGCCACGCGCCCACCCACTCGGTCGCTTTTAAACGGCTATCTCTCGCGTATTTAATGCCCATCGCGCCTCCTCCTCGACGCCCACTCTCCAATCGCTCCCGCCGCCTCTCGCTCAAATGGCCAAAGTTGACCCGAGCGGATAACGCCGCTGTTCTCGGCCATCCTCGGCTATTTAAGCTCCATTGTTTCTCCCTTAGCTTCCTTTAGCACCTCCGCAACTCTAGCTAGCACTCACAAGCCTGCCGAGCCGCAGATCTTCGAGAATCCTTCTACGCCATTGTCGGTTTGGAGCTCGGTGGAGTCTGCAAACAGGGTTTTCTTCTTCGAGTCCTTGCTCCTCTACTCCCCTTTACCCATCAAGCTTAACCTCACTCAATTCGGTTCAATTTACTCGTGGCTTGGCCAATTCTGATTTCCCAATTTCAAATTAAATCGGCATTCTTCTTCTCCCGCACTTCGGCTCTCCTCTGCATCCCTTGCGCTCGCTAACTCCTCTTAGTCCCTAGTGGCCCGAACTCGCTTCCTTGAACCGCAATGGCGCGATTTGCGTTGCTGGCCACTTTGCGCCACTTCGTTCTCTCCGCTTGGCGCTCGACCACCGCAACAAATCCATTGGTACCTTTAGGTGCGCAATGAGGTTTGGAACCCATTTTGGGCACTTGCTTGCACCGCCAGCGCAGAGCGCCGACGGCGAAGTGACCGTCCTTCCCGTCGCTTTTGCCGACGAAAACAGATCGGGTGTTTTGAACTTGAGTCGATGCGGACCGTCGATCCTAAGATCTATGGCTCGGGATCGCTACGAAATTTGAATTCGCCGCGTGTCTCGGTTATGAGCCGTTGGATCCGCATCCAACGGTTGACGAGTAGGGTCTCTTGGCCGCCCGCGCTTCCGGATCCATGGGGCCGTTGGATCCGATCCAACGGTTTACGAGTAGGGTTTTCTCGTGCCGCATGCTGTCAGTATAGGTCGCGGACCGTTGATCCAAGATCAACGCTCCACGATCGCCCACGCTATTTCAAATTTCTCGATTTTCCAAAGGATTTATTTATCAACCAAAAATATGATAACTTGTAAAATGCATAACTAATTTATTTTAATTCCTTTTGGGAGATTCAAATTTGTGGGTTACGTTTTCAATGAAATTTAATCTAAAAATGTTTCAATTTCAAAGATAGCTCTAGAAAATTTTGCTAATGAATAGTAGCATTTTTACTTATAAAAGTGAGCAAAATTGTTTTGGCTATATCTTTTGCATTAAGAATCCAAATCAATTGGTTCTTATTGCTAAATTCATTATAAATCATGATCTTGCTACTGTAAAATTTTCAGAAATTTTGGAGAAGATTTACTGTTGGGTCTTTATGCTTTATTCATTCTTATCGGTTGTTTCGCTTTCGTTAGGATCCAAGAGCACGTTGACAATATTATTGATCCTCAAAGAACATTCTGACCCACAAAGAAACAAAAAGGCTTGATCATGTTAATCCCACTATTTTTCAAGTCTAATATATTGATTTCAACTTGTATGTATGCATTGCTATTTTGTTGTTAAATTATGGTTAGTATCCTATAGTTGCATAATCTGTACGAATTATTTATCCTCTACTACCATGAGCCTAGGTTATTTGCTGTGATTTGAGTTCGATGGATGAGCTCTTGTCACTTAGTAGATTGCGAATTGAAATTGCTTAGAAATGCTTAGTTTCGGTAGTAATGGGCGATCATCGATTTTAGTCGATGATCTTGATCACACATCTAAATATTAATCCATTATGTCTAGTACTTGTGCTTTGTTATTTTGTAAAGTCAAAATCTGAAAATGGAAAATTGATTTGGACTTGGGCAAGTGGTTGGATGGTGGGTTATTGGGTTTGTGGATGTCTTGCCTAAGTCAACAAGGACCGAACATCTTGTGTCACACTCTCCAAGCAATTTTTCGTGCTAACCACGCGAGAGGGATATGGGACCTCTCTTGACTTAGTACTTTGGCGTGTGTTATCTCCGAGTCGCAGGAGGGGGTTGTGTGTGTTGTGTGAAAAAAGATATGTATTCTTGTGTTGGGTGTGCGGTGGTGGAGATTCCGGGTAAGCTCTCCACCTCGAGGAGCGTTGTAGTTGTCCAAGGATTTACCTGAGATGGGTAGTTGACCGAGGCTTTACAATGACTCCGACACAACGTATGGGTTTCTATCCATACGGGCGACTCGTAGTTAATGCATAATATTGGAAATATCTCGTAGGACTTAGCTGTGCCGGCATACCAAAGGAAGTATGCTAATCATGTGGCAAAAAGGCGGTCTGGCGTGTGGGTACATTCATACACCCCTGCAGGGTATAAAACTATTCGAATAGCCTCGTCCTAGGTTATGCACACGCTTGGTTAGGTTTTGTAAGAGTTAGACTACAACCTTTTAAATTAAAATTTTGACATGGTTGGTATGAATGGGTAATTCATGCTATTGTTGTGGTGGCTAATGGTTTAGTCACCTCGTGATTGTTGTTGTTCCTATCTCTTCGTTATATTATTGTCATTTACTGTTATTTGAACATTAAAAAAGCAGATTTGTCAACTTGCTTTTAATCTGTTTACATTATTGCAAATAAAGTTTGCTTTGTCTTTGAAAATGAAACATACAAACCTCCACTTAAATAAGCTTGCATGTAGCATATGTATAGGTCTCATACACTACACGTAAGTCTTATGAGTACAATTTTTGTACTCATTTGCTTTGCTTAACTATTTGTTGCAGAGGAGGAAGGTGAGCCCCAAGGGCCTCACTTTTGTGAAATGTGTTGTGGATTCGACGACTAGCTTGGCGGTCGGTGGCTTGCCTTGTGGGTTAAAGGCACACCGATTGGCTCTTTTGGTTTATGGCCATCTTATGGCACTTTTGCTTCCGCTGTTAAATTTCTTTATGTATATGTCATTTGGCCGGTCGGCCTCTCTTTTGTAATAACTATCCTTTATTTATGTTAGCTTCTGGTTTGTTGTTTTGCTTCGGTTCTATGTGAATGAATGGAATTGATGCATGAATTGTGTAAAGAGGTGTGTATACTGCATTTCTAGGAAGTATACATGTCTCGAGTCTCGGGTTATCTGATTTGTGATGCTAGGGTCAATTGGTGACTAAGCATTACAAGCCCGATAAGCCGGGGTCTCACAGGATTAACATGATCAAACTGCTTGCCTTGCTAAAGTTGCTCGTTAAGTTGCTGAGGACCACTCTCGTTAGCAAGGAGCGCGTCGGAACCTAACGAAAGAAGTCGAAAGTACAATAAGAACGAATAATACCGAAAAGACCTAAAAATTCAAATTTATCCAAAAATCATGAGAAATTCACAGAAGGTGGAGCATGATTTTAAGTGAATTTAGCAACAAGAATCAATTGATTCGGATGCTCTATGCACAAGTTATGATAGTTTGAAAGTCAGTTTTTCAGAAAATCCAAATAAAATAGAACCTGTTACTGTTCACTGTATCTAAAACTTTAGTGAAATCTTCTGGAGTAGTGGTGGACATGAGGATTAAAAAAATGGACAGATAACATCTTTATACGACCAAAATAATTTGGTTCACCTTATTTGGAGTTTTTTATGAATTAGCTATGCATTTTTGAAATTAATTGCATTTTCCAGTTACCAAATAATCATTGTCAGGAAAATCCGAAATTAAATCGACGTGGACGAACTTGGACCGTTGATCTTGAATCAGACGTCCCACACGCACGGGAGTACAGTGCGCACGCACGCAGCTCACAAATCCACCGTTGGATTTAGATCCAACGGTCCACGTGGATCGAAACGTTCGGACGACCGAACGTTTGAAAGAATGTGGGTCGTTGATCTAAAGATGGACGGCTCACAACGAAAGAGCTTCCGAACGGTCCGAACGTTCACGCGAACCTAGGTCGTTGATCTAGAGATCGACGGTCCACATAGAACGACGTTAAACGCTTGCGTACAGTTCGTCCGGCAAAACCCGACGGCGAAGGGAGGCTCTCCGCCGGGGACTCTGGCCACAGCGGCACGAGCTAAGGCCCAAAACGGGTCTGCCATAGCCTTGGCAAACACCAGGACCATTTACTGCGGCTGCGGCGGTCTAGAACGCCGGCAAGTCGGAGTTGACGACGGCGACACAAACGGCCGAAAACGAAAAGCGCAAAGGAGCTCCGCTGTGATCCAAGTAAGCGAGTGCCAAGCATCTAGGGACGAATGCGGAGCTACCTGAGCACTGGAGAGGCACAGAGGAGGTCGGAGCTGCTCCAGCGACGAAGACCCGCACCGGCACTGAGGAAGAAGAAGCGGAGAGGACGGCTTGAGCAAAATGAACACGACTAGGTCATCGCATTAGCTTCGCCGAAGCTCAGAGATACTCCCAGACCGAGGAATTGAAGAATAGAGCACTCACCGGAGCTGGGGAAGAAAGGGGATGAACTTCGGCCGAAACAGGGAAAATCCAAAATTTATCGATTCCTATGAATGCAAACCAGAATTGGATTAGGCGAAATGCTCAAGGCAGAGAGAGGCTCAAGGAGACGCGAAAGAATTTGAAAAGGAAACACTGGAGCGCCGACGATGAAGAGGAAGCTTCACGGCCGAAAATGGCGATTTGGGGCTTTTGGCAATTTGAGCTCAACCAAGCACAGATGGAGCAAGGTGAGTAGGGTGGCGGCGAAAAAGAAGCTAAGAAGGAGCTCGGGGCCTACTTAAAGCCGTGAGTGCAACCAAGATGGAGCGAGGTGGAGCTCCATGGGTGGACTTGGTCCAAGCACTGCCATGGGAGCACCGAGGGCGATGGGAGCAGTTGAGAAGAGGACGCACGGGGGCGGTGCACTGACCAGCATTAAATGCAAGGAGTTGTTGGCCATGACACGGCGTGACAGGCGCCGCTCTAGGCCCTCGCGACGCCATGGTTCTCGACAAGAAGCGACGCGCCGCGCGCGAAAGCGAGGAAGGAGACGACGCGCCACCGCTGGATCAAAATCGACGGTTCAAATGAATGGGCGATCGGCGGTCCGACGGCCACTCAATCCAGTCGTTGATCTCCAAATCGACGGTTCAAGTGAATGGGGCGACGGCCGGTCCGATCGGCCACTCAATCCAGCCGTGATCTCCAAATCGGACGGCCTCGTGATCGTGATCGGCGTTGCGCGCCAACGTGGGCCACGCGATGTCGATCCGACGGCTCACAGCTCGCGCCGATCGATCACGCGGCGGTGGCAGGCTAGTTGATCGGGCGAGTCAAGTGGCTCGAGCCCGAGTCCGACTCAACCCGAGGAACAAAGGCTTATCGATTTGGTTTTGATTTTTGGGCGTAACTTTGAGAATTTTTAGAGGGAGCAAAACAGCTCCAGAAATCATGAAATTTTAACTGGAGGTTGCCGACCTTAGGATTAACCTTACCTAAAATTTCCAGAGATTTTCATGCACTGCATTCTTCTCAAGAAATTCCAGAAAGTTGTGTCCAAAATTTGACCAAGGTTTGACTTGCTTCCAAAAATTATCAAACCATTTCTAAAACTTATGAAATAATTCAGAGGTGTCACAATTCATCTCTAGGTCTAAGGAAAATTATTTTCAGGGTTGGACACAAGATTTTTACCGAGGAGGTTTATGACCTGAGTCCATTTAGGATTTTAATTTTCCCACAATTCCTTTACAAGAATTACAGAAAAATTCAAAAACTTCAAGATGCAAGAAATTTTTTAATTCTTCCCATTTTCCTACATTTGAAATACAAACCCACATTTGGGATGTTACATTATTCTTCTTCTCTCCCTCCTTCTCCTTGCTCCTTCTCTTCATGGCCTTCTCCTTGCTAGTTTCCTTGTTTCCCCCTTGCCTTTTGTGGTGTATGCAATAGCAGGCACGCAAACAATGCATGCAAGAAGCAAGCAACAGCATGAACTAGCTAGCAGTGCGCTTAGATGCAGCCATGCATGCAAAGAAAAGAAAGGTGGTCAGGCATGCGCCCTGCAGAGGGCGGTGGCGCAGGGCGCTTCGATAGGGATGGCTAGGGGCGGCGAGGGCTTGGAGCTGTGGTGGTGATTCAGTTGGTTTCCGAGGACGACGAGGTGACCACCGCATAGAACGCGACGAGACAAACCCTTTGGTGGGGATGGAGTGGGCAAAAGCTCACCAACGACGATGAATTCCGGCGAGCAAGAGCTTTGACAGTGCACGGCTTCGCGGCTTAAGTCCGACGAGGTGGCGGCGAAACTAGGGACGAGACCCTAGGGTTTCAGGGAAGAAGAGTCAGGCGAACTACATGATGTGGGTGGCAGCACTATTTTATGGCCGAGGGTGACGTGTAGGTCACGAAGCTTGAGTCCGCTCAGCGCGCGCGTAAGCGAGACCACACGAGACAAGGAACATATAGCGACTTCGGTTGGCTGGGCTCGCACGCGTGCGTGCATGGGATGGGCCACCAATGTAAGAGCATGGATGGGTGCATATGCGGGCACGCAGGGGTGCATGGTGTGGGCGCGGCCTGGAGCGGCGTGACGATGCGGGCGGCGCGGTGGTGGTGCTCGGCTTCAGTAGAAACAAAGCAAGGGAGAAGAGAGAGATTTGCCAGGGCTTGACCCAGATAGAAAAGGAGGGGAGAATGGGCTTTGACTCATTGAGAATGAAATTCAGAAAGAGAATTTGAGTTTTGATTTGATTTGGAATTTGAATTGAGATGTGGATTCGAATTGCGATAGAAGATGGAATTCGAAATCGATTCAATTTAGCATTTGAGTAATTTGTGAGACTCCAAATGAAAGCCAACATTTTCCTACATTTGAAATACAAACCCACATATAATATACGATTTCAGTATTGAAACATTGGTACTAAAATCACTAAAACAATTTGGCAGGCATATTCAGTTAGGGGATATAAACGAAAATAGCATACGACGGTTTAATCCGACAAATTGAATATAGTATGATTTTTTTGCGTACCTACGTACGGCAAAAAAAAAAAAGCACATGCAGAATCAGCTTTTAGTCCGTAGTCCATTTTGCATTAAAATCGTACGAGGAACCATAAATTCACATCGATGCCGTCACTTAATTGTACCAGTACTAGTGCACTAGACTGTTCAAACGCCGGACGGGTCCTCGAACGGGCTGGGCTCAAAAATTGAATTTCTGTTTTAAAACTATTATTTTAGTTGTTTTGAAATAAAAAATAATATTTAATTCGTTTCCATAATATACAGATTATTTTTATTATTTATTACATTTACCAGGATTTTTGAGCTGAATGTCAAGTTCGACCCCAAACAGGTCAGGCTTCTCCTTCCCTGCCACTCCCCATGTGCAAATCCAACATGTAACTATTGAGTCATCAGACCCAGTAATTTCTTGCTAAGCTTAATATAATTTCTTTTTAAGATACAGGTGATATTTATATACAGTCAATGACATCATTATGCTTACAAGAGTGTTCTCGGTGATATTTTTTTCAGCCAGGACTGTGCAGTCGGCAAATTCGCCGTGCAGCTGTCGGCTGCTTCCAATAGCTGCATGATTTGCTGGTTCTTAATCTGCACGTTTTCTTCTCTGAATTTATTTACAGCGGCACGTCGGCGACCGTTTAACAATTTTGCGAGAGCCATTTAGCAGCGGTGTTCGTTTAGAGATGAGGAGCCTACTATTTACACCCCTAAGCATGATCAAAGAGGCAGAATCTAAAAAGGCATGATGCTATATATCGGTATAAAGCGATGTGCATCCGTACGAACGAAACAAAACTCGGACGGCTTCTAAATTTCCAATCGAGGAGGGAAATGTATTTAGATCCAGTTATTTTGTGCACGCAATCGTGTCAACTAAAAAGAAAACAAAAATGAATTGTGACAAATTGGATAAGGCTGTTGTTTGAATTGTTACCATAAGTATTGCCACAGGTTTAGCAAAAATGAATGGCAACTGTTTGGTTTGTGGCAAAAACTTAGTTACAATCACCCCAATGTATGAAGTGGTGAGGTTACCAAGCTCACATGTCAGTGTGACCTTAGAGCTATGCTAGTTCTTCAGCATGTGTAATGATGCATTAATTGATAGCTGCCCTCACAAAATAATAATCAGCCTAATGCAGCCAATCCACTTAACATAAACTTAACTGAAAGTAGATAGTGATGCAAGCCATCAGAATTATTCAACAGAATCAACTACAAACATAACATAACAGGGGGACACCACAAGTGCATATGATGCAGGCATGTAGGTTAAGGAGGTATTAGGCAACTTTACATAGCAGGAAGTATCTACTGTTACACCATGAGTGGTTGGCCAAGCAGCCAATAGTTGTTTGGACCTGACATTATAAGCAGCCAATATGAGTAGGTGTCATTTTACGACCTGTAGGTGATGGCAATGTGTCAGAGTCATTAGCGGCAAGTTCGATAGGCTGTGCATAGCAACACATGTCATTCATCCCTTCTCAGTCGCTGTCGTCGGATTTACTACCATCATCCAAGCATGTTTGTTGGTCCATGGCAACAGAGCCATCAACATTACTGCCCGAGAAAAGCTCTTGCATCTCACAAAAGAATTTAATCGGCTTAGCAAACAAGCGCATATCCCTATCCTGCATGTAAATATGGCACAAGAATTCTAAATTCAGGACACAATAGAATTCTGAATTGAGCTAAATGAAAGTTGAACAAAGCATTGCATTGTTTCTCAAACTCAACATAAATTAATCAAACAAAAATGTCCTTCAGTTTTCACATAAGCAAACAAATCAACAATGGCACTGAAAGTTGTAAGAAAATTTCAGAGTTTCTATAGACTAAGCAGACAAAACCTTTATCTGAATATCAGGTACTAGATTGAAGAATATTTGAGTAAAACAGTTGTACTTACTTTGAGTTGGCCTTTTTTAGACTCTGATATAGTCAGCTTGCATCTGGTGGTGTCAAAACCATTGCCACTCTTGTTTAAAGCCGTCTCGACTATCTTCTAGTTCTCTTTGTAGTGCCTATAGTGATGGGAAGCTTGGACAAGTGTTACCCCCATAGAAAACTCTTTGTTTAAGGCATCAACACACTTCAGATGGGGTTGTTTTTTTTTTTTTTGCACATGAAGCCTGCATGTTGGTCATTGTTGTACTCAATATACCAATCTAGCATGAACTTGGTGTATTCTTCATCGCAACCTATGGATCTGTCACGAGTAGACCCCTCAGCCTCCACCTTCCCCTTCCCCTTCCCCATTTTTTTACTTCGGCTAGGAGAAGTGAAAGAAATTTAAGAAACCCAATAATTAGCAGGATGAAATACAAATAAACAGTCAACGAAAGCACGAGCAAACAACAATTCAATTAAAAGTGAATTTTGTTACATGCCAAACATCAGTACAAACACATGCTAAGTAATACTAATAGTAATAAGTACACATGCACCATGTGCATAACAACTACATGCCACCCTCAATGTTGGCACTTTCTATGTCTTGAATAGCCTCTGACGTTGATTGACCAACTTTATCTTGCCATATAATATGTGCTAGCTGGTCTCTTTTAAGCACCGACTCTCCTGACGTATATCGCGATAGACCCTACTGCTCCTTGGTAGGGCTCTATACCAAGAAGCATCGTCATAGACGTAGTCATCATCACCATTCTCTAGTATCCAATTTGTGAAGCGCACAACATGCAACCACAATCTTCACTTTTGTTTTCAAAGGGAAATTCGGTTTACTTGTAAGAACAATAAATTGATTCTTTAGGGTACGAAACGCTCGTTCAACTGATGTCCTAAGCGAGGAGTCGCGATGAATGAATAATTCATTATAATCTTCAGGCTCTCTAGCACCACTGTATTCTTTAAGGTGATAACAGACACCACAGTACGGAGGTAGTATACCAGGTTGTCGGTGTTTTAGAACCGAACTTACGTAATGATTGTTTGATTCGGGTGGTCTCCAAGACTCAAATCACGCAGAGAGAATGACATAGGGATTTTATACAAGTTCGGGCCTTCTTCGGAGAGAATAACAACTCTACTCCTGTGTGACTATATTGAGTATGCTGGTTACAGATCAAGAGAAAGACTGAAATACAATGACTTGTGCTCCTGATTGTCCCTTTCTTTCTTTCCCTCTTCTGTCTGGTGATTCCTCATTTTATAGCATGCTTGGGCAACAATTTCTCCAGCCCAAAGGGCATATCAATGCTTCAGATGATAGCGCGGTTACCGGAGATTACTGTTGGAGAAGTATCGTTCCCACATCGCTAGGCAGTTATCACCAAGATAGAGAGATTAATCGTGCAGTTATTCCAGAGAATAATGGCGTATACCGACTGTTTAGATACCCTAATCAATTGGGCCTACTTGTCTATAAGCTCGATTGATTATAGGGTGGTCGAATCGACTGTCGAGAAGGACTTACAACCATGAGGTGATCGTAGAAGAACTTACGATCATGTACTAGTCGTAGAAGGACTTACGACTATGGGGTGGTCGTAGCTAACCTAGTCGTAGAAAGACTTACGACCATGAGGTGATCGTAGAAGAACTTACGATCATGAGGTAGTCGTAGAAGATCTTACGACTCCAGTTTCTCCCTTATGAACATTAAGGGATATACTCGAGAACTTAGTTATTGAAAGTTTATTCGCTCTTGCAGATCTCTCACAAGTGGAAATTGACGCTCGGGTCAAGCTCATTTGTGAGAAATCTCCGCCACCAAACGTGGCGGCTCCTCAAATCCTTACGGTTTCGACCGCAGAGGATAGGAGGGAACGCCTAAAGGTAATTAAGGACTGATTTCTTCTTTAAGATCTCGTAGTCGTAGAAAAACTTACGACTAGGTACTGGTCGTAGAAGGACTTACACCGGAGAAAGGTCATGGACAAATTCACGACTAGAGGGTTGTCGTCGAAAAACTTACGACTAGGTTCTGGTCGTAGAAGAACTTACGACCACTTAATAACACTTCTTTTTCTAACTTCTACAGAATGTAGGCATGGAAGACCGTCGAGACAATGAAGAGGTCGAATCGGTGGTCGTTGGAGTAGTGATGGAGCAAGTCAAGACTCCTCTGGCCAAAAAGCATTGGCTCGTGAAAGTCGCCGACAAGGAAGGCGCGAGCTCGAGCTTTGCTGCTCCGACCGGACCCTTTGCATGGTTCATTGCATAAATGGCTGCTGCAGAGAAGGCCCAAAGATCAAGGTACCTTTTTACTACGATAATAAGACTTTCGTAGTTTCTGCCTCCTATGGCTTTGTCAAGCAACAATTAAAGGAGAACTGGAAGAGTTTTATGTCTTTTGAAGAAAAGCTGCAGATACTGCAGATCTCTGCTGAGAGCAAGGTCTTGCTTTGATGTGGTCGAGATAGATCTCGACCATCCAGAGAGCCAGGAGGCTCTAGGAGCAGTACTGGAGTTACTGTTCCCTTTTGCTGACATTGGTTGGTGAAATGCACTAGCTGACGGTAGGAAAAACAAACTCTGGGCCCACTCTGCGGGTTATTCCCTGGAATGGGGTTGGCTGGTACTGGGTTTCGAAAATTCTGAACCACTGGACGAGGTGCTGGAGTTGGTGTAGATGTCCTGAAAGAGTTTTGCGGCAGAAAACAATTAAACTGTTGTAGAATTGTTCTTGCCTTCTGTTGTAACTGGTGACTCCCTTGCTGATCCATCCGGCGTTTGCGGTTGTCTTCTAGTTCTTTGTGCTTGTCTTCCAGGATCAAAACTTTGTTGACTAACTCTGGAAGTCTGGAAAAGTATGAGCAATCAAGTTAACTTGCAATCCAGAATTCAGTCCATTCAGAAAATGACTCTGACGAGCCTTATCTGTGGCGACATCTTCTGCGGCATGGCGTGCAAGCTGAGAAAATTTATTAAGATAGTCACAGACATCCCTCCTTGCTAGATAGCGTGAAACTCATCCTTCTCCAGATCTATGATTCCTTCTGGTACATGATACTAACGAAAAGCAGCTGAAAACTCTTCACAAGTAATGTTTTGCGACGTCTCATGCGCGGCACAGAAGTTTTCCCACCATTCGGCAGCTATGCCGTCCATCTAGTGAGTGGCATATAGAACCTTTTCATGATCGCTGCATTGGGTGATCAGCAGCTTTCTCTCAATGACACAAATTCAATCATCAGCTTCCACTAGAGAAACATTCTCAGAGAATGTTGGTGGACGAGTCCTCATGAACTCAGCGAGCTTAGATGGTCCATGGTGACCATATGTGACTAGGGCTCTGTTGTGATGATTATTATTGCTATTTTGATTGTTCATATTATGAATCTGATTCATCACGATGTACATCATCTGGTCTGAGCTGCCATGAAAGCTCCAAAATTTTGCAGGTCGATTGGGGATGCTTGAGGTGGAACTGCTCCTGCACAGGTCTGCTCATTGCCTTCTCTCACAGGGGTGCCGAAACCACTTGCAGCAGCCTGACGAGTCTGAACCATCTGGTGAAGCTTCATGGGTTAGATAAGGTAGCAAGCACAAAATAAGTTAGAAACTAGGTAGGGGTAGGTTAAACCCAACAAACATAGCTCAAGAAAGCTCAAATGAAATACTTATATCAATTAAGATCTTAGCATATCTGCAACAAATGCCTAAGGGCCTTTGCAGCTCATACTTGCACACAAGAAAATAAGAACAAATCTAAACACACAATCTACCACCTAATGGGAAACTCAGACGACACAATTATCTTGTGCACTTGGAAATAATGCCGTTGTTTCCTCGAAGACACGAGGAGGGCATAAAGAAGTTTTTGGACATGAGGATAACGCTTCTTAGGCCCGTGTAAAACTTCACTTACGTAGTAAACTGGTCGTTGGGCCTTTTCATGCTCTACGACCAGTACTGCGCTCACTGTCTGTGGCGTGGCAGCTAGATAAATTAAGAGTCTCTTTTGGCTTCGAAGAAACCAAAATAGGAGCACTCGTAAGATACCTGTTCACATCCTCAAAGGCAACATTTGCCTCTTCTGACCACTCGAAACCCTCGTGCTTCCTTAGAAGTTTGAATAAAGGTAGTCATTTTTCTCCCAGTCTTGCGATGAAATGACTTAAAGCTTCTATGCATCCTATGAGTTTCTGGACTTCTTACTTCATGGTCGGAGGGCGCATTTGCACGATGACCTTTATCTTTTCGAGATTTGCTTCGATTCCTCATACAGAAACAAGGAATCCAAACAACTTTCCTAAAGAGACTCAGGACACACACTTCTCATAATTGAATTTCAGGCGGTGTTTTCTAAGGTTGTCGAACGTTTCTTGCAAGTCGGAAACATGATTAAGCCGCTTGATGCTTTTTACGACTAGATCGTCAACATAGGCTTCCAAATTTCGACCTAGCTGAGGTGAAAAAGTTGATTGCATCAAGCGTTGAAAAGAAGCACCAGTATTTTTTAGACCAAATGGCATTTTGACATAGCAAAATATTCCAAATGGAGTAACAAATACGGTCTTTTCTTTATCTTCTAGACACATATTAATCTGATGGTAGCTAGAATATGCATATAGAAAACTTAATGTTTGGCAACCAGTAGTAGAATCAATCAACTGATCGATACGAGGTAGAGGAAAATCATCTTTTGACAAGCTTTATTGAGGTCAGTGAAGTCTACACACATTCGCCACTTGCTGTTAGATTTCCTAACCATTATAGGGTTAGTCAACCACTCTGGGTGGTTGACTTCTCTTATAAAGCCTGCTTTAAGTAGCTTGTCCAATTCTGATTTGATAACATCTCGTCGATTAGGGGTAAATCTCTGTAATTTTTATTTTACAGGTACTTTGTTAGGTCGTAAAGCTAGGCTGTGCTCGATCACTTCCCTAGGGACTCCGGGCATGTCGGATGCTTACCACACGAAGACATGTGCGTTTGCTCGGAGGAAAGTGATGATGTCCTCCTATTTGGGATCGGAAGTATTCCCAATGTGAATAGTCTTCGAGGGCTCCTCTGGATCTAGAGGAACCTCTTTGACCTATTCGTTAGGTTTCGGTACAGCTTTCGACTTCGACTGCTTGGTCGAGGGCTGCTCCTTGTTTTCTTCCCGAGTTGGTATCTGACCAACCATCTCGAGGGATCGATGGTCGCACGTATGCACCATCTTCTTATCACAGTGAATCGTGATTACTCCTTTGGGACCTGGCATCTTAAGACATTGATTCCTATAATGATTAGCCATTAAGAATTTTACCAAAGTTTTTCGTCCGAGTATGGCGTTATATGCCGTATCAAAATAGACCACATCAAAGGAGATCTTCTCTGTCCTAAAATTACTTGGTGAACCAAATGTTAAAGGAAGATAAACTTGACCAATAGGTTTGGCCCCCTATACAATACCATGAAAAGAGTATCGTAGCGGTCTTACCTTGGTCCTAGGTAATCGCATCTCGTCCAGGGTACTCGTAAACAAGATGTTTAACAAGCTTCCACCACCAACTAACACTCGATTTACTCGACAGTTGTTGATGGTGGGCTCGACCACGATCGAAAAACGACCTGGTCGAGGGGAAGGTATCAGGCAGTCACTCTTCTTGAATGAGATGGTGACTTCCGACCACTTCGGTAACTTATTGACAGTGTCAATAGAGTTTACCTCGCGTTCGATAGCCTTAAGCTGTCGTTTTGACTCGTATGCCGATGACCCCCCATAGATATGCTCGATGGTATGCTTAGGATCTTGGAATGACATCTCCTCATTGTCGTCTAACTGCGTACGACCACTCGCTTGTCCTACCTCTTCGAGCATAGGAAGTGGTCCTTTACCGTTGTAGTAGTCTTCGAGTTTTTGTTGGAAAACCCAACAGTTGTAAAGGTCATATCCTTCCTTTTTATTGAAAGAGCACCACCTAGGCTTGTCGTTCTTCCACTCGGGGCGCTTACCTTTGCTTCAATCGGGATATTGCTTGGAACTTCGTGGTTGCTTACGACTAAGACCTCCTCAGAACTGTTGGTTTGAGGTTTTTGGCCCTTCACCTTGTTATTGGATTTCTTGGCCTTTTTGTCCTTCTTTCTACCTCCATCTGCTTCTTGAGGATTCTGGTCGTCTTGATCGATGATTTTGTTCCACTCGACTGCTTCTGCAGTAGTTGCATATCGATCGACTATTTCGAAGAGTTCAGCAATGGTAGTCGGAGGATTTAAAGCGGTGTCCTCTATAATTCTTCCGCTCTGCACTTCGCTTGAAGGCTCGATAATGATGAGTCGAAACCTCCAAATTGAATTCAACCCGATCGGCGCTGATGAATTGATGTAAGGTCTTGTAGTCGTTCTGTCTTATCCTGTGCAGGTAGGTACCCTGGAAGTTAGCCAGCAAAAGGTCATAAAGGTGTTACTACGAGTAGATCGACTCGAGTGGTTGGTTTAGCAACAACGATCGAGTGGACCCTTCGAGCACAGTCAGAAGGTAATTTGCCATGACACGCTCTCCTCCTCCTGCTGCTCGAACATCGGTCATGTAGATTTGAAGGAACTCGATGGGATACTGAGACCCATCGAATTTCTCCATATTCACTGGTCGAAACCGCGACGACCAGCGAACTGCTCAGAGGTCAGGCGAGATTCCCTACACCCGGTAATTACTTCATAATGCCTCCTTTGCAGAAAAGAAGGGTTGTCATCATCAGGTGATAATACACGACGATACCCGGCAGTGGGTGAAGCCGACTTATGATAAGTCTTGATTCTACGAGGGTAATACTCCTCTTATCTCGTCTGCTGTTGCAGACCTCTGTGTTGGAGTGGTGAATGATCACCTCTCCGGAGAGCTTGTTTATCTTCAGTCGTTCGAAAAACCTTTCTCTGGTTAGGAGAACAACATACATTGTTGCCGCACCGATCTTACTGCGGTGAGTTGTTCGAACGACTGGAAGCTGATGGAATCGTTCCGCTACGACTTCCAGAATGATGACGGTGAGGGTGCTCGAGTCTGGTCATCGCGCTTCGAATCCTTCGTTTAATCTCTTGAGAGAAGAGGTCGTAGCCAGGCGCTCAGGTAAGCTCTCGAGTTGGGTTCTTGAGTAGATCGTTGATATGTTGGAGTTCCTGAGCTTCCTCTGACTGATACTGAAAAAGCTCAGACATATTTCTCTGAGTTGTTATTCTTCTCTGTCGAGTTATCTCAGGATCGTCCATGTCTGATCCTTGAGTTTGCCTCAATGAAGTGCGATTACTCGATGATTTCGCACTCTCATGTGAGTGTTGACCACATCATCACCGGAGGTGTTCTTACCATTGCCACGAGTGGTCGCAATGTGTGATCGTTGGGGAGTGTCCCCAGTCCTGTCTCTAGGAGAGCGATCATCACCTGAGGGAAGACGAAGACCTCCTGTTGATGACCTCCACTTGCGCTCGTGGCCTCCTCGTTTGAGGAGTAGCCGAAAGACACTGTTTGGCGACTTAGAGCAAACCCTCCGGGAAGGGAATTCGGTTATAACCGCTCGCTCGCAAATGAGCCCTGCGATGGGATGGTCGAACTCGCAGTAAAAGCATGTTCGACCCTATCCTCTATGGGGCTAACCGGAGAGACAGTACCACTAGGTCCTGTTGAAGCTCCGAAATGATGACTTTCCGTGCCAGGTCGGACTGCCTTAGGCAGACTTGAACATTTGGAGGGGGAGGCTCGCTATGTTATAGGTCTGCCTCGGAGCAGTCCTGATTGTGGTCGAATTGACCCTTGCCCTTTGAGGAAGTTGGTTCCTCATTTGGATGTAACATTGTGGGGGATAAGGATCCCTCCTCAACTCCATCGGTGGTACGGTCTCCTGGAGAATGATATCCGGAGGCGACATCACCATCGGATGATACAATACTCGGCTCGTAGTCGAAGCCAGCATCCATATAGATATCAACATAATCGGCCAAGTCGAACCAGTTCTCCTCGTTCCACTCTCCTGCCATAGAAGCATTAGAGTTGGAAGAAAATGAAGGAAACCTGATGACCAGAAGATCCCCATAGACGGCGCGAACTATCGGTGTTTTAGAACCGAACTTACGTAATGATTGTTTGATTCAGAGGGTCTCCAAGACTCAAATCATGCAGAGAGAATGACACATGGATTTTATACAGGTTCGAGCCTTCTCCAGAGAGAATAACAACCCTACTCCTGTGTGACTATATTGAGTATGCTGGTTACAGATCAAGAGAAAAACTGAAATGTAATGCCTTGCGCTCCTGATTGTCCTTTTCTTTATTTCCCTCTTCTGTCTGGTTATTCCTCCTTTTATAGCGTGCTTGGGCAACAATTTCTCCAGCCCAAAGGGCGTATCAATACTTCAGATGATGCGCGCACGGAGATTATCGTTGAGAAGTAACGCTCCCACGTCGCCGCATTATCACCGTGACGTAGAGATTAATTGTGTAGTTATTCCAGAGAATAATGACGTATACTAACTGTTTAGATGCCCTAATCAATTGGGTCTACTTGTCTGTAAGCTCGATTGATTATAGAGTGGCCGTAACTGACCTGGTCGCAGAAGAATTTACGATCATGAGGTGATCGTAGAAAAACTTACGATCATGTGCTAGTCGTAGAAGGACTTACAACTATGGGGTGATCGTAGCTGACCTGGTCGTAAAAGAACTTACGACCATAAGGTGATCGTAGAAGAACTTACGACCTCAGTTTCTCCCTTATGAACATTAAGGGATGTACTCAAGAACCATATAATGGCATCATTATCCATAATAAGGATTACAGATAAATAATTAAATGAGAATTTCTAGATGTATATGAGTTATCTAGCAAGCAAACTAAGTGCATCTAGAACATCATTGAAATATCCACTAACTGTCTCACCCGATCGGTTAAAACTCAAAACCAACAGATCTATTAGACCATTTTTGTCCCACTGTACGCATGAACATTGCAACATGTTCTTCCACTGTGACATGCAAGGTATCCACCAAAAGACCATGTGATCAGAGATGACCAACGACCTTTTGCATGCGTGGATCGGAAATACAATGGGCCTCAATACCATTAAACAAACGATTTAGCCGTGCCTCTCGCGACACATCTGGATCCAACATGGGAGCATATGTTACACCTTCTCGCTCCTTCTTTCGCATATTAAGCATATGTTACAAAGCAATAGCAGCAAGCAACCTTCTCCTCCACCTGTAGTAGTGGTGGTAGTAGTTGAAGTAATATTGTACATATAACTGTTTCCATCGGCCCATCTAAGTAATTAAAATGTTACCAACAAAAGCAAAAATATCAATTGAAGCTGCGGTAGAACTATAGTGCTAAATAACGTCTCATGGTTCCATTTTATCTAGCTGCTGGAGAGTATTAGACATGGTTGGAAAAAAGAGAATTTTTAAAAATTTCTCTTAATGTGTGCATTGATGTTCTCAATTAAAAAAAAGAGGTGGAAGTATCATCACCCATCCCCAAAACCCTCTCCAAAAACCAGGCAAGGCAAGGTCGCTTGTGTGCTTACCATGGTGGCGCAGGTGGCAGACGTCGTCGTATATGAGCATGGACGGCTGCAGGACAGTGGGCATGGTGGGTGCGATGGCGGCAACAGCGGGCAACGCGGAGCACGGCGGGTCCGGCCACGCTAGGGACTGCGCTTCACCGGGGTGGACCAGCCACCGCAAGTCACACCATGGGCTGAGCTCTGATGAAGGGGACAAATCTGGAGAGATATTTGGAGGAGAGTGAAAAAGGGATCTCGATACGATGGAGAGGAAGATGGCTTAGCTCAAAAAAAGGGAGAGGAAGATGGTTATTTGGGAGTCTGGGACACATAAGGGTGGAGTGGACAGAGAGCTTGAGATGAATTTTTTAATGATTTAATCCATTTTTTAAGAATATTTTAAAGATAATATCACCCTAACTTTATTTCCAATTCTCACTCTTTGACCATGCCACAATATGTTGCGTGGCAAAAAGCACGTTATCACGCCACGAACCTCGGTGTGGCAAACGAGTGCTATCACGCCGCCCCTCTGTTGAAGTTTTGGAGCATTTTGGTAATTTCTCACTTTGAGAAAAGGATTAACAGAAAAGGAAAAGTAAAAGAATATCAAAGCAGTGGGACCCACCTATCAGTGGGTGTGAGGGAAGTGATAAGGCTGGAGACTCGGTACGGCGTTGGCTTTGAGTGGCATGGGAGAAGCTCCCTGGCGGTGAGGGCGCTGGAGCTCTTCGGAGCCAGCTGTTGGCTGCAGCCGCAGGACTACCGCTTGGAGGTTCCTCTCTTTAAGGGACTATCTTCCTCTTATTTCGATGTGGCAAAAATCTGTGTGCTAAAGGTTTCTTTTTCCCCAAAATTTTTGGTGTGTTCTTGATCTCCTGATTGGGATTTGACTGTGGGCGATTGACTCTCCTGCGCTACCGTGCGTGTCTCAGCATCATCTGTGAGGAGCTCCAGACCTCCTTTGTGTGCTATTAGCCGATTCTATTCTGGTACCTCATCGTAGTTGGTGTTGTGTTTGGGAATATGGAATCTGTGTACATTGGTGTTTCGGTTTGCCAACTGTTAGCTTGATCTTGAGGGAGGAAGAAGAACATACTTTCGGTTCCTGGTGTTGATTTTACTCGGGTGCACTTTGGCCGGTGCATTTCGGTGGTCTTGTGCGATATTTTCCCTGTACCTCAACTTCATTCTTCGGTGTGTCCCAAAGGGCGAAGATCGGTACTGTATCTCCATCAACCTCGTCTATATTGTACAGCACAGCAAGGCGCTTGGTTTTTTGAGACAGTGTCTTTGACGTGCCTTGCCCGGTTCATCTCAGTGGCTTTGATTGCCATCTGTTTCATGAGTATCAAAGCATTTCAATTTAATTACCCCTTTGCATTTGATATGTTCTAGTTAGTATTTCATATTGTATTTGTTTTGATACTGCTACTGGAATATATTGCAATGTGGTATGGTGGGCTCGAGATGAATGCTCTGTGATGATATTAGTCTTGTACTAAAATTATTTTGATAATCGGGTTTGAACTTGAGCTTTAATTGGAATGCTTACTACTGTTGATTGATTTTTAGTATTTAGTCTGTTACTTTCAGTTGGTTAATTGGTTGAACCTCCAGGTTCTATGATCCTTAGCAATTCATAATACATGCTATTCTGTCAATCAATTAGTCTTATTACTGAACTTGTTAAATTGTGATCTTTTATATTGTCAGTAGATCAAATTTTGTTGGCTGACTGGAGTGTTGTTTTTTGTGATCATTTTATTTTGATCTCTTGTTGGCCGAAAGTATTATTTGTTGTCTTTTGTTTAAAGATCATGTTGACAGATAAGCACTATTTTAGAGCTCAAAGTTTGAATTAATATTGTCAAATTCAATTAATGAAGAGTATATACTAAAGCAGGGAGAAAGCCAAGATTAAATTTTGTGCAACTCTACCAAGGTAGTTAGAATCGCGATCCTACTCTTAGAGTCTTACGATTCTACGAACCCACGACAGCCTGTCGATCTAAATCGCACCGTGAATCGGAATTAGGTAGAGTCGCGATCCAAACAGTAGAATCGTAGAATAGAGTAGTTTGGACAAAAAAAATTATAATTTATTATAATTTTTTTTAGAGGTCAGGGTTTGCTGATATTTTGTTTTAGAGTAAAATTTGTTGATATTAATTTTTTTTAGAATGAAACTATAAATAAACAAGGAACATACAAAATATTATATCAGTGTGGTAATACTAGTACAAATATCTATACTATGACATGAGGAATCTTGAGTTTGATAATGATAAGCTATTTTTTCCTGGGTCTAGCTGCTTTTAAGGAACATACAAGTGTTGCAATTAGGTATTAATTTACAAAAGTTGTGAAAATTTCTCATGTAATTGTAGTAAAGTGGTCATAGTCATTGGTTGTTCTCCTGTAGTTCAGAACTATTTCATCTATCATGTCAGTACCATTATGCTTTTCTGTTGTGCGATAAAAAGTGATTTGTCCATTTTTCGGTTATAAGTGGTAAACCATACAAGAATCATACAAACTTATAGTATAGATGTTAAATATGTGTATTTTTACAATGTCGTAGAATTGCCGATTCTACGATTCGATCCTACCGGAGGCAAATCGATCCAACTTAGGATCTCGACTCTGACTACCTTGAACTCTACATCTGAGAACAATATCAAAATGTTAAATCGTAGCTTTATACTGATTTCATTTGTTCGCATGATGTATGTGTTGAGCATATTATTCGTTTTAGATGACTTGGAGGAATTACATGTGTATATGTTAATTTAGTCATTTAAATACTTCCAAAATTATACTTAATGTCCTTTAAATATGCTGGAATTAATTCTAATTGTTCGACCGAAACGGCGACTAGAGGGGGGGTGTTGAATAGGAGCACGATCTCTTTTTCACAAAGATGATTTTCACTCCAATAGCTATGAGAGCTATAAAGATCAATATACAATCACAGCAGAAGTCTTGTATTGAATCCAATCTAAACCGCGGAGCAAAACAATCAAAATAAACTAAAACTCATTTTTCAAGTAATGGCGGTCTGACCTCTATGTTAATGGCGGTCGGACTGGTCACCTTGGGCGGTCTGACCTCCAGCCTGATGAACAGTGAAATAAGCTCAAAAAAATAAAGTTGCAAATAGATGTAACTTTTGATATACAACTCCAAACTCGATGAAACTTGGAGAACACCTTCTCTAGGATGTCAGAAACCTATTCCAATCAAAGATCATGAAGGTCCTTGGTAAAGTCCTGACATTTTTCCATTTGAGTGAAGGATGGTTTAAAATCAAGTTAAAACGAAAACTAGATCAAAAACCTTACTCGTGGGTTAGAGATGATCCTAGATGACATTCCACATGTCACAGCAAGCAAGATTAGGGGCAGAAACCGAAGGAAAACTTGAGGATCAAAGACTGACCTAAAATCATAAAATAGAGAGCAAGAACGCAAAGAGACTCATCTCAAGAAAACTTGCATAGATATATTTGTGATTGTTGCTGGCTTACAGCCACTCCAACAGGGAGGACAAAACTTAATACATGAGCACACAATCAATCTCCTCTTCAAAAATCCTAACCTCTCTACTCCCTAATTTCAAAAACAAAACTAGGGTTTCCAAATAAGCAAAAGGATTAAGGAGGTGCACAGCACCCTCTTATATTTATAGTGGAGGCTAACCTTCTAGAAGAGTTCCTATTGGGCACCTGTTAAGCCCACACACAAACGGGTTTAACTCACGCACTCATTTTAAAGTGCTTTCTTCATCTTGTCTTGACCTAAACCGCTTCTCCTTGTGTTGTCTTGCGCCGCGGTTTAGCGAAAAGAAATCAAGGCGGTATTTTAGTGAGATTACCAAAATACCCCTTCTCGATCCTTCTCCGAAGACCGAGTCCAATTTTCTTGAAGCAGTTCCATGCTTCGCCACGTGTAGGTTGATCAATGACTCTCATCATGCCGGCAGGTCTCTTCCATCCGGCTCCCACTGAAACCACCATGTCAATTGCACCGACTCCCGCGCCGCTTGATGCAACTCGTCGCACCGAACATCCTGTTCGGTCAACCTTGTCCATTTTGCGCTACGCTCGAATCTAATGACTTCACCCGACACCATTGATCGTTCTAGACCTCAGCTCTCAAGCCTAGTCCCGATCATCCTCGCTGTTGACCGTCGTTGATCTCCAAGCAACCTGCACAACAATAGACCAAGAAATTGATTCCGGGAATAAGTTCTTTGCAACTTAACCCACGTTAGTCAAAACATGCATCATGCAACACATATGCACTGAAACCCATGAACTTGACTCAACAAACAACCATCGCCGGTATGAAAGCCGATGATACAGTGAAACCTGGCTCGACCGCCTCTCGCCTGGCCGATCACATGGGTGGCTTGGCCGACGGGCCAAAGAAGGACTTAGCCAATTTTCAGCCCCTAAAAACCAAAACCTCTCTGAAAATTTTAAACGAAATAGAAATTTTGACTGGAGACTCCAAAAATCATGAGACCAAGTGCATTAGAATTCTCTCTCTTGCCTACACCCTCTATTTTTGGCCCAGCTAAAAATTCAACCTTTTGTATTGGCCGGTCCGACCGCCGCCTATGGATGGTCGGACCGCCTCAGACTGGTCTGAGCGCCAGGGGTGGCCGGTCTTACCGCCTATGATCTGACAGAACTGAAACTTTACCGAAAACGCGTGATTCGACACACCTTTAACGCCATTGCCAATTGTAACATCATCCTAAGCTCATGAGCATATCCCCATGATATCCACAATCTCCCCCTTGATGCACACATTGGTAATTTTTCAAAAATGTAAGTTTAAGGTTTGAAAGGTAAAAATATTAACGTTTTCACACAAAGGCACAACTTGGTCTAAGAGCAAGAGAAAGCAATGGAAATGACCAAGTTGGCTTCAGATTAGTATAGGCAAGCGAGATAAGTCAAAAGAAAGCAAGAAAGCTTCAATTTCCAAAGAAGAGTCAAAAATCTCACTTAAGGTCCATATGAAAGAACAATTGTTCAAATTGACCTTTGATCATTGTGAGGTTCCAAGAATTGCAATTCAAGTTCAGAAATGGCAATAAGATCATAAGAATGTAAATTAAAAGCTCCCCCTCACTTTGATCATCATTTTTTTAGAAAATTTTATTTTCTCCAAAATCTCCAAATAGCTCTCCCTTTCAACAGTTTTGCTACTTCTTCTCCAACATTGTTTTTTGAATTTTGCATATTTTAATACAAGAAGCTTTGAATATTACCCAAAGGAACAAGCTAGCATTTCTATAATCACACAATACATATCAAGCCTAAAAGCGCTAGTAAGATCATGTTAAGACATATATATCAAAGCTAAGCTAGAAGGCTCAAAATAAAAAGCGATGAATTGTAACAATTTAAGCAAAGCTTCAAAACTAGCAAGTTCATCAACAAAGCTCCTAAAATCATAATGGTCATGTCAGAGTGTCAATGTGACATCAAGAAACTAACAATGACTATCCTAGAGACAGAAAGTCCGGAATTGAATCATTTTGCTCAAAGAACTTCAGTCACCCATTTTTTTTACAACAGTTTTTCATTTACAATGAATATTGATGTTGATTAAAGGTCTATATTAGTGAAGAAGATCCTAGACTGGGAGTCATCCATAAACTCTTTCTAAACTTCAACCAAGGCAATTAACGGCCTATCTTAGTGAAGAAAATCCTAGACTAGGATCCATCCACAATCTCTTCATAAACTTCAACCAGGGCGATAAATCTTGAGGTTCATGTCAATTTTGACAAGCAATCCCCATGAGATCGTCTAGATCATCAAACTATCTTCAAATTCATGTCTTTGACAAGTAGTCTCGAGAGAATAGTTTGGCACAGATTTTAAACTTTGATTTTTCAGTTTGCATAAGAGCAGTTTTAGATTCGCAAGAGAACAAAAAGCTCAATAGATGTTCAATCCTAGATTCAAGAGCTAACAAAGAAATTTTGACAGGGGCAATGTCACAAGAGGATCACTAATTGTGCAACTTAGCTAAAAGATCCACAAATTGTAATTTTTAGTTCAAGATGTCTTAAAGTTCTAGCTCATTTAGCAAAGACTTAGCTACACATGTGAAAGCATGATAGTTCTAGCAAGTCAAAGAACTAGACATAATATTGAGTAAAAATTGAAATACTAACGCCCAAGAGGGTAATAAGCAAAGCTTCATTAATTTTAAAAGATAAGCAGTAAGGCTTATATTACAATGCATCTTTTTGAGATTTTCATATGAATGCAATATAATACAATGAGATGCAAGAAAAACCTAAAAGCCTAAAAAGGACCAACTCCCCCTCAAACCAACTCATAAGGGTAAATTACCCCTAACTCACTTCTCAAGGTGGCAAAACTAGTTGGGTCTAAAGGTTTGGTGAGGATATCAGCTAACTAAGCCTCGGACTTCACAAAATATAGCACCATATCACCCTTCTCTACATGGTCTCTAAGGAAGTGATAGCAAATGTCTATGTGCTTGGTCCTAGAATGTTGCACAGGGTTCTTAGCAATATTAATGGCAGAAGTGTTATCATAGAGAAGAGAAACACTAGAAAAAGATAACCCATAGTCCTTAAGAGTGGACACCATCTACAAAATCTGACTACAGCAACTAGCAGCAGCTACATACTTAGCTTCAGCAGTGGATTGTGCAACAGAGAACTGCTTCCTAGAAGACCAAGAGACAAGAGAAGTACCTAAGAAATGACAAGTGCATGAGGTACTCTTCCTATCTAACCAATAGCCCGCAAAATCAGAATCAGAAAACCCCCGAATGGACAAAGAAGAAGTGCAGGAATACCAAATGCCATACTGGAGGGTAGAGTGAAGGTACCTGAAGATGCGCTTGACGGCTTGGTGATGTGAAGTCCTTGGAGACGCCTGAAACCTCGCGCAGAGGCAGACCGTGAAGTCGATGTCCGGTCTTGAGGCCGTCAGGTACATAAGGGAGCTGATCATGCTGCGGTACGCGCGTTGATCCACGGCTTCTCCGTTCTCAACTGAATCCAAACCAGTCGAAGCGTTTGAGCAGATTCTTAGTGTACTTCGTCTGATGGATGAAGATCCCTTCCTTGCATTGCTTGATTTGAATCCCCAGAAAGTAGTTGAGCTCTCCCATCATATTCATCTCAAATTCCCTGGACATGGTCTCAGAAAAACTGGAAACAAGAACATGAGAAGAACCACCAAAGATAATATCATCTACATAAATCTGAACAAGCAAGAAGTTATTGCCATGCCTAAGAATGAAAAGAGTCTTATCCACCTTACCCATCTCAAAATTATTCTTAAGGAGGAAGGGCTAAAGTCTATCATACCAGGCTTTGGGGGCTTGCTTAAGACCATACAAGGTTTTGGATAGCTTGAAGACATGATATGGATACTTAGGATTTTCAAAGCATGGGGTTTGCCTAACATACACTTCCTCCTCTATGTAACCATTCAGAAAATCACTCTTGACATCCATCTGATGCAGCCTAAAACCCTTAGATGCAGCAAAAGCAAGCAGAATACGAATGGCTTCTAATCTAGCAACTGAAGCAAATGTTTCATCAAAGTCTAAACCCTCAACTTAGTTAAAACCCTGAGCTACCAATCTAGCCTTGTTTCTAACCACAGAACCATCCTCACTTTATTTGTTTTTAAACACCTAACGGGTTCCTATCACATTATGACCACTAGGAGGCTCTACTAGGTTCCAGACCTTATTCCTCTCAAAATTCTCTAACTCCTCATGCATGGCATTAACCCAACTCGAATCAGACAATGCATGAGATATATCGCGGGATTCAAAAGAGACAACAAAAGCAGAATGAGAGTAGAGACTCGGATCATGATACCTGGAGCGTGACTCTTCTAGATGTGAAGTGGAGCGCATGGGGGTGATAGCGTTTCTTCGACCTCCGCAGGTACTGCTGATGATGAAGATGCAGCAGGAGCCTCAAATGAAGGTGAAGTAGTCGCATCAGGTTCTTGTGCTGGAATAGGAACCTCAGCAGCAGGTGGAAGACAAGTATCAGCTTCATCCTCATCTTCCTCCACAAAGATACTCTCTGTAACCTGTGAATCACCTGAAACATCGGATCTAGCTCGAGGGCTAGTCTCATCAAACATGACATTACATGTCTCCTGGACAATGTTAGTTTCAACATTAAAGACCCGAAAACCCCTCGAATGTGCAGGATAAACCAGAAATAAACCATCAGAAGTTCTTGATTCAAATTTATCTAAGTTTCCTGTCTTTAGAACTAAACACTTGACTCCAAAAACTCGAAAATGAGAAACAGAGGATTTTCTGCCAAACCGAAGCTCATAAGGGGTCTTGCCCAAAGAATGTCTCAAAAAGACACGATTTACAAGATGGCAAGCTGTAGCAATAGCTTCGGCCAAAAACCTCCTCGGTGTGCTATACTCATCTAGCATCGTCCTAGCCATCTCGACTAAGATCCTGTTCTTCCTTTCCACCACGCCATTTTGTTGAGGGACGTGTGGAGAAGAAAACTGATGCTCAACACCACGTTCAGCACAGAAAGAGGCAAATGAGGTATTCTTGAACTCTGTGCCATTGTTACTGCGGATCACTCTCAAGGCACCAGGAAGCTCAGAAGCCAAACGAAGAACAAGGTCATGATAATGACCAAAAGCTTCATCCTTCGAAGCAAGAAAGAACTGAAAGGATCGCGTCTATGCTACGATAGCACAAACAAAAATTTACCACGCAACCAAGGAACCACCGCTAGTAATAGATCACGAGATTACCGCTAGACACGTTGACTCATAGCGGAAGTAGAGTCGTTGTAGCGAGTTGATGCAGTCGTAGTCGTACACACGACGCGTCTGCTCCTTCGAGTGGTTGTACTCGTCACGCGTCTGCTCCTCCGAGTGGTCGTACTCACCACACGACTTCTCCTCCGACTCCGGTGATCGTCACAGGTTGCGGATCGTCCTAGTGCTGATGCTTCGCAACAACACCTCCGAGGTATCCACACGTACGGGGCAGGATCACCATGCGCTGGAGTGCTAGCACCGACAGCGTGGTTGAGAAGGCGTGGCTATTAGGGTTTTAGTTCTTCCAAAGATCATCCTCTGCCCTCACCCCATGCCACCGCCCCTCTTTATATAGGCATCCATGATGGGTCTTGACCTTGAGGCCCATTAGGAACTCATGGCCTATACGAATTCATATCACCATCCAAAACAGATCCTAGCCCTTTAAGTGTGTGACCCTACAGGTTCATGCGTAATCGATTATAACTCAGACACTCTTTTCCGACCACCAGTCGTTAGCGGTACCTAGCAGCACATAACGATTCCCAAATACACATAGAATATATCGGACGAACCTTGATGTAATATGATCTATGATCAGGTCTTGATCACTTACGACCAGTTCGTATCTCTATACGACCAGATTGTAATTGGTCACGACCAGTTCGTAACTCCTTACGACCAGCTCGTATCTTCATACGACTAGTTCGTAACTGATCGAACTAAGCGACCTAGTCATGCATTCTCCCTTTGCCTCACGATGTCTGGTTGAACTCCAGATGAGATGTTGTGTCATCCATGGACTGTTCAATACTTTCTCGATCGAGTATCGGATAACTTCATGTGGTCGACACTTCGACCAGTAGTGGCATGGCCATGCACTTTCTTTATCGGATTACCACGAGGGGCCCAAAGACATCTCTCCTGTTATGTTAGGAGGGGCAAATCCCATGTCGACCAGTCACATCGCTCCGCATGTTTCATAGCATACCCGAAAGCTACCTTTGCAACTACCCAGTTACGGGTAGTGTTTGGCAACCCCTAAGAGTGCTATTACACATGTAGGAAACCATACTGATCTCAGGTCTAAGGATTATACATCACCATTACTTGAGACCAACTAATGACATATAGATTCATGACCATCTCAATAGTGTCTCAATGATGGGTCTATCCAGCCCTATGTTATCTAACATGAGCTCACATTATTGATTCGATATCCCTATATCCATGACCGGTGAAACAAGGTCATCAATCAATACATGTGCTTGTCATAGAGTCCCTGGTGTTCCGACCAGTGACCTCCGACCAGGGATACATTTAGAATGACATCATATTAGTTAAAGAGTTCCACCAACAAGTCACATACTTATTGATCTATAACAAATGATTCATTCAAGGAACACGATAACATATTATCAAAATAATGAACAAAATAAAATATCATCATCTCTATGATTGCCTCTAGGGCATATTTCCAACAAGAACACACAAGTGTACCTCGAAAAATCATCGACTATGACAAGAATATATCATTTGCCACCAACTAACCGAACCCTAGCAGGACCAACAGTATCCATATGAAGCAACTGTCCCTGTTCGTCAGTCATGACCATAGTCACTGATGGGTGTGAGGCGGCAACTTGCTTGCCATGCCTACAGGGCGCACATACAACATCCTTGACAGCTTTGAGTTTGGGCAAACCTCTCATGAGATCAAGGTTGCTAACTCGCGTTAGATGATCAAAACCAATGTGCCAGAAACGTCGGTGCCAAAGCCAGAAATCAGAAGAAGATATAAGCAAACATTTAAGAGTTCCAGCAACAGATTCAGAAAAATCAGCTCCAAAGATTCTACTAGCTCTAGAAATCCCAAAAACGAGCTCACCAGCAGAATCAAGCACACAGCAAGCATTTTTCTTAAATCTAGTCTCATAGCCATCGTCAAGAAGCTGTGAGACATAAAACAGCTTGTACCTTAATTGTCCACAAGAGCAACGTCCTTCAGAATGAATTTGTCGTTCACCCTGATCGATCATGTCCCTTCAATCCGCCCTTGTGTATCATCTCCAAAGGTGATGAAATCATCACCCGTCGCCCGCGTGAAGGAGGTGAACCATCTTGAATCTCCGGTCATGTGGTATGAACACGCAGAGTCGACAAACCACGTGTTCTTCCCCCTTTCGCGGCGATCATGAAAATCAAGGCACAGAAGAACGATGTGTCTCAATACTGGGATTAGTTAAACACGACTTGGGAACCCAGTACTGAGACACACATCTTCGAGTAGTATACAAAGCAGAAGTGCTATCCTTGACTTTTTCAAAGTTCTATCATGAGCAATGGTCACTCGGACATGGGATGCATCCTATCTAGGAACATGATAATTATGAGCATGTGAAACAAATACTAGACCAGCTTTATTCTTTTCAAAATGACCATGTCTCATGACAGCTCTAGGTTGATGAGATAAATTCCTAGCAAACTTTTTCCTATCGTTTTACAACCTACACCAATAGAACTCAACCAAATGTCCATCCTTCTTGCAATAGGTGCAATGGTACTTGATACCAGTAAGATAAGCACCCTTTGAATTAATAGATGGTTGGGCAAAACCTGCAGATTTAAAAATTATTTTTGCAGGTTGGGTTTTGAATTCAACTAATCCATTTTCCAAGACTTGAGTGACTTTTGGCTTTGAATTGTCTTGGACAGAGTTGTATTCTAACCCTTGCTTCTTGTAAGGAGTTTTAGACTTGTTCAGAATCATGTTTAATTGTTTCTTACCTTTAGAGAATTATTCTAAGGTATCCTTAAGATAAGCATTTTCTTTTTCAAGATTAAAATATGATTAACTAGTTTTACATTTAATGGCTCTAGCATATCTCTCCTTATATAAAGTAAGTTCAAGCTTAAGGGTTTCGCATGAAATACAAGTAGCAGAATCAATTCTATCCTTAAGCTTAGCAAACTTAGCTCTAACTGCATCTACTATATCTTTTACTTTATGTTCACGTTCAATGCAGAAAGAGCAAAGGCTAGAATCAACATTACCAAAAGCAACCAAATTGCTAGATTTTAAGTATTTTTCATAAGGAGCAGATTTAACTTCAATTAGCTCAGTTCTATCATTTTCAAGTTGATGCAAAGTGACATCATGAGCAGTTTGCAGTTTAGCTAGTTCAGAATGTAATGCATGGCAGGATAAACATTCATCATTGTCAGGACTCTTAGCGTTCACAAGTTCTAATTTCAGATTATCAATTTGTGACTCTAAGTCCTTATTCCTAGCCATGGTAAACTCTAAAACTTCATCCTGACTAATCAATTGCTCATACATGGTATCACATCTAGCAAATAGGACGTCATAAGATGGAGGTACCTCGTTGATGTCATCGACGTCGACGGAGTTGGCCATGAAGCACATGCCGGTGAAGTCCTTGGCCTTCCCTTTCTTTTTGTCTTGAGGGATCTCCTCCTCCTTGTCCTCTTCGCTCCCGGAGTCCAAATCGCTTATGGATTGCTCTCCAAAAGTGGCAAGAACCCGGTGAGCGGCATTCATAAGCTTAGCATCATCAAATTTGGGCTTGTTCCTCCAAGCCGCCTTCACCTCCTTGTGGTTGCCCTTTCCTTTCAGCTTGGGGCAATTTGCCCGAATATGATTGAGCTCTCCACACTCACGCAAGTCACAGGGCCGTCTCTCCTTTTGTTTCTCACATTGTTATAGGCCCGTGTGAACTTTCTAGCTAGAAGAGCTAATTCAGCCTCAGGGATACTCTCAAGTTCCTCTTCATGGATAGCAGATAAGCAAGCAAGAGAAAATCCAGAAGAAGACTCAGAAAAACAATCAGAAGATTTCTGGAGAGGGTCTACCACCAAAGCCATATTCTCCTTCTTGGGATGATCAACTCTCTTAATCTCATGAGTCTTGAGCTTGCTATATAGCAACTCCAAAGTGAGAGCAGAAAGATTGACATTCTCCTCGATGGCGGTAGCCTTCATCTCCCACTCCTTGGTGTTGATTGCAGCTAAGAGATGGGTGGCATTCTCAGATTGAGAATACTCAATATCAACCGCTCTCAGCTGGTTGAGCACCTTGTTGAAGGGAGTAAAGACGTCATCGATGCTCTCTCCAGGACGTATCTCGAACTTGTTATACTCTCGCTTAAAGACCGTCTGACGCACTTGCTTGATCTGGGACGAACCCTCATGGTAGGTTTCGAGGATGTTCCAGATCTCGTGCGCAGTCTCAAGGTGACAAATTCTATCATACTTATGTCTACCAAGTCCGACATATAGGAGGCTCTTTGCCTTATGTTGTTAGCCAAGAGGGCCGCTGAAGCTGGTGTAGCAACCTCGGGCAAAATGAGTGGAGCTCGAACAACCTCCCATACGGTTTTTCCTTCGCTCTGAAGGTAGACACGCATGCGATTCTTCCAATAGGCATAGTCGAGCCCATCAAAGACATGCAGCTTTGTGGAGTACTACTCCATCGCCAAAGTTCAGTGACCGGTTAAGATCAAGATTGAACTAACCGGGCTCTGATACCACTTGTTGGATCGAAACGGCGACTAGGGGGTGAATAGGAGCACGATCTATTTTTCACAAAGATCAGATTCAATACGATTTTCACTCCAACAGCTACGAGAGCTATGAAGATCAATATACAAGCACAACAAAAAGTCTTGTATTGAATCCAATCTAAACCCCAAAACAAAACAACTAAAATCAACAAAAACTCATTTTCAAGTAATGGGCGGTCTGACCTCTATGTTAATGGCGGTCGGACCGGTCACCTTGGGCGGTCTGACCTCCAGCCTGATGAACAGTGAAATCAGCCCAAAAAATAAAGTTTCAAATAGATGTAACTTTTGATCTACAACTCCAAACTCGATGAAACTTGGAATACACTTTCTCTAGGATATCAAGAACCTATTCCAATCAAAGATCGTGAAGATCCTTGGTAAAGTTCTGACATTTTCTCGTTTGAGTGAAGGATGGTTCAAAACCGAGTCAAAACGAAAACTAGATTAAAAACCTTACTCGTGGGTTAGAGATGATCCTAGATGATATCCCACATATCACAGCAAGCAAGATTAGGCGTAGAAACCAAAGGAAAACTTGAGAATTAAAGACGGCCACAAAATCACAAAATAGAGAGCAAGAACGCAAAGTGACTCATCTCAAGAAAACTTGCATAGATTGATTTGTGATTGTTGCTGGTTTACAACCACTCCAACATGGAGGATAAAACTCAATACATGAGCACACAATCAATCTCCTCTTCAAGAATCCTAACATCTCCACGCCCTAATCTCAAAAACAAAACTAGGGTTTCCAAATAAGCAAAAAGGATTAAGGAGGTGCACAGCACCCTCCCATATTTATAGTGGAAGCTAACCTTCTAGAAGAGTTCCTATTGGGCAGCTGTTAAGCCCACACACAAACGGGTTTAACTCACACACGTATTTTAAAGCGCCGTCTTCATCTTCTCTTGACCTAAACCGCTTCTCCTTGTGTTGTCTTGCGCCGCGGTTTAGCCAAAAGCAATCAAGGTGGTATTTTAGTGAGATTACCAAAATACCCCTTCTCGATCCTTCTTCGAAGACCGAGTCCAATCTTCATGAAGCAGTTCCATGATTTGCCACGTGTAGGTTGATCAACAGCTCTCATCATGTCGGCAAGTCTCTCCCATCCAGCTCCCACCGAAACCACCATGGCACTTGCACTGACCCCCACTCCGCTTGATGCAACCTGTCGCACCGAACATCCCGTTTGGGTCATCCTTGTCCATTTTGCGCCACGCTCGAATCCAATGACTTCACCCGGCACCATTGATCGTTCTGAACCTCAGCTCTCAAACCTAGTCCCGATCATCCTCGCCGTTGACCTTCGTTGATCTCCAAGCAACCTGCACAACAATAGACCAAGAAATCGACTCCGGGAACAAGTTATTCTCAACTTGACCCACGTTAGTAAAAACATGCATCATGTAACACATATGCACTGAAACACATGAACTTGACTCAACAAACAACCATCGCCGCTACGAAAGCCGACGATACAAGTGGAAACCGGTCAGACCGCCATTCAATGGCCGGTCTAACCGTCAGGGGTGCCCTGTCTGACCGCCCAGCAAGGACTTAGCCAATTTTCAGCCCCTGAAAACCGAAACTTCTTTGGAAATTTCAAACTAATAGAACTTTTGACTGGAGACTCCAAAAATTATGAGACCAAGTGTATTAGAATCCCCTCTCTTGCTTACACCCTCTATTTTTGGCCCAGCTCAAAATTCAACCTTTTGTATTGGCTAGTCCGATCACGCCTATGGCGATCCGATCCGCCATGATCCGGTCGACCGCCAGGTGGCGATGCTCGATCGCCACTAGCCTAGCGGTCGATCCGCCTATGACCCGATGTAACTAAAACTTTGTCGAAAACGCGTGATTTGACAAACCATTAACGTCATTGCCAATTGTAACATCTTCATAAGATCATGAGCATATCCCCCATGATATCCATGCTAATTGTTTGCTAAAACTGTATTATTTATAGCACCCTCTTGGCATGACAGGACTTAGCCCTAAAAACAAACTCATGCTTGCTCGGTTGGCTATCGTGGCAGTTTTGGCCACGCCGTGGTACATGGCTTGATAGGGTGTTTTTGTCACGTCACGGTTGTGGCAGAATTGAAAATAAAGTTAGGAAGATGTTATCTTTTAAATATTTTTAAAAAATAAATTAAATCATAAAAAGGTCTCTTGAGAGATATCTGGAGGAGATAGTGTATGTGCATAAAGAAGATGAAAGGAGCGTTGTGATGGATCTTTTTTTTCACAATTTTTCTCTAGGGCGGTGAGTTTGGCGAGTTATTTCCTTCCACTTCGGGCCAGATTTTTTCAAGATGGTGAGGGTAATGCTCCTTTTTGTCTCTCCGCATGCGTCGTGGCACAAGCGTGGCAGATGATTTCAGCGCCCTACTTTTGGCGAAAAATATTGTGGCAAAGCATTTGACCGGTGCCTAACTTTCTGTGACGCGCTAAAGTCTCTAGTCAAACAAACTGTAGGCTAACTAGGTGTGACATGCCTAACTTGTGGCGTATCATGTTGAAAAGCTCAACCAAACAGTGTCGATCATACCCCCCCCAAAATAAAAACTACAGGTGATGTTTTAATAATAAAATTATTCCACATGCCTTATTCTATCCATCTGCTCTCTTTGGTAGCGTGTGACTCGAACTAAATCCTCGGTGGTTCCAAAAATTTTTCCTGACTCCTGAACCTTCCTCGGGCGCGCCTAGCGTTTCCAGTTCGCACCGACCGGGCCCACAAGGGAGCAGAGCGCGTCAGTGGTGGTGCCCTTATGTCAGGGCAATCACATTTGGGCCCAAGGCCCATATTGTGGTGGGCTGATCCAGCACGCCTCTCTGTCCCAAGCTCTCCTTAGTCTCCTCCTTGCCTTTCTTTCCCCTATCATCCTCCTCCGCCGATTCCCACCAAGAAACCCTAAACCCTAGACAATTCGCAGCGCTTCTGATCCTCTCGCCATGCATCTCACTCTTGAATTCGGGTGATCTTTCTTCCTTTCTATCGAGTCCTCTTCTCTTTGTGTTAACTTGTGTATGGTGAGTGGTTCTTGACGAGCTGGGTTGATGAGGAGTTGCAGGGGCGGGCTGGAGCTGCTCATGGATAAGTCCACCAAGGTGCACAAGGTGGACGTCCAGCCCAAGGACGGCGAAGGAAAGGTGCAGCTCGATCGAATGCCTCACTGAAACAACACGGCGATTGCTCTAGCGTGCTTGCCGTTTGGTTATAGGGAGGGGTGGGATGGGAGTTCTTGGATTCGGAGCTGTGTGAATTTTTGGTGTGCTTTTGCAGGTCACGATGAGGGGGCTGCTTTCTTGGGTGATGTCCAATTTGATCAAGGAGCGGCCGGAGATGTTCGTCAAGGGCGACTCTGTGTATGGTTTCCCTTTTTTCTTTGATATACGTAGATAATACGATGTTTTGATTTGTATGTGGCATGAGAGCATTTGGTTGATTTTCTTCGGGCGTTGCCTTGACATTTGTCATGGTGTGACTCGTAGCCTTAGGTGATAACTCGTGTGAGCTCTTTCTCCTGGGAGATGAATAGATGACAGCATCCATTATTTGGAAACTTAACTTGCACTGTATGTGGTGCTTCTAGTTTATATGAGCTGAGCTGTGGACGCTTATGTCATAATTCAGTGAAAGTTTTTTATTCTGCGGTTGGTTTACAGTTTGATTCAACTACATTAAGGAAGAGACGCCAATCATATTTCTGGAGTTACACATTATTTTTGTCATCTCAGTAGTTGTTGGTAACTGGACTAATGCTGTTGATCAAGTGAATATTCATGAAAAAATGAAACCCCTTCTCAATGTCGATTTGGTTATTATCTACTTGTTGTTTTGGTATGATTATATAGGTTACTTCGATGTTGTTCCTGTAGAGCAGTGCATGCTTTGTCAGTGCAATAGTCTGGGAGGGCATTTGACTTTTGTAAACTGTAACTAGAAAGAGTCATCAAGTTCCTTTTTCTGGGCACTGTCATGTTAATTAATCTTCATGGTTTCTGCCCTTTATGCTTGCAGGAGGCCTGGGGTCCTTGTCCTTATAAATGACTGCGACTGGGAGCTGTGTGGTGGCTCCGATGCAGAGTTGGAAGAGAAGGACACGGTTGTCTTCATCTCCACATTACATGGTGGTTAGTTTGATTGTTGTGTCGATTAGAATTGCAACTATTATTTTGTTGCAAAATGCATATTGTACCATTGGAAATGGATGGCGCTAGCTGAATATCATATCTAGAAATATTGGATTGTGAATTGTGGAAAAGTGCCTGCGATGACTGTTGTTCTAATTTCGGTACTAGAAGAAAGTCTTTGAATATTGTGGAACACTGATCAGGTATTTTTCTCATTGTATCACTATCTACTTAAGTGGAACATAAGTGAATGTTATTCATTACCACTGTTACCGTACAGTCATGATGTTCAGACGTAATGGATTTGTTCTTATACTTGAAAGATTCTAATGTTATTTTTCATGTGTTATAAGGCTCTGAAGCTATTGAGCAACAGTGGGGATAATCGCACATGTTGTTTAGCACTTTGGCCCCAACAGAATTTCCATTGCTCTAGGTCTTTACCAGTGCTGCCTTGGCTTCCTCATGGAGCAAGGTCGGTCAGTATCCACTCTGTAAAGAAGCATCAAGCATGCATGGTAAAAGAGAAGAAAATGCACAGTTTCTCGTGTAAGGTTTGATACATATTTCAGCATGTTCTGTGGATCAGTAAACTCATATTGCGTTGCGTTCTATGCCTAGTATGTAGAAAGGTGCTGATTAATATCAAATGAAATTTCTTGTTGGCATGGTGACGACTGTCGTGCACAGGAAAAGCATGGATGGGAACGGCGGCTGAGCTTTAAACGCAGAGAACCTCTTTGGCGTGGCTTCTACGAAGGCAGTTCTATTACAGCCTTACAACAGGCAAAATGTGGATACCAACCAAATTGGCCCTAAAAGTACAATGGATTACAATAGTAAACTTTCTATTTTTGTTGGTTGATGTTTGCAATCATTTTTTTGATCTGATGCATGGAAACAGAAACCACAGAATTTTGATCACTTCAAAAATTTACACCAAATTCACACAATACAACAGAAAGGTACTTGAGACTGGCATACATCTTGAATATGAGTTCCCTAGACATTGTGTTCAAAACTATTTGGCAAACTTTACCTACTTGTAACACAACTAATGTTAAAAACAATCATGTAGAGCACCTCTATTCTCAAAATTTGTCAAGTTCTCCCTTTGTTGAGAGTTTTCCATATGAGACGAATTTCCAACATCAGTCATCTTCCCTACAACAGAAGTCTACCTGTATACATGATATTGTTTCTGCACGAAAGTTGTAGAAATAAACTCAAGCGACAACAAACAGCTGTCAAGCTTAGCGCTCCGGCGCTTGCTTCAAGCCGTAAAGTGCCTTGTGGAGCCTCAACACCTTCTCAACACCTTCTGCTCATGGCCTTTTACCTCAAAGCCGGGAGGTTGGATGACGTAGACCTCCTCGACGAGCTCTCCATTGAGGAACGTCGATTTGATGTCCATGTGGTGTACTGGCCATAACTCGTGCCCGGCGAGCGCGATCAGTAGGCGCACGGACTCAAGACCGGCCACCAGCGCGAACACCTCCTCGTAGTCAACGTCTTGGCGCTGCACATAGCCCTTTGCCACGAGGCGGGCCTTATGCTTGATGACATCGCCTTAGGAGTTCTTCTTCACCTTGAAGACCCATTTCAAGCCGATGGGACGATGACTCGCCGAGAGGTTGGCAAGTTGCCAAGTGTTGTTCTCCTCGATGGAGCTCATCTCCTCGAGCATGGCACGACACCAACACTCGTGTTTCTCCACCTCAAAGAAGCCGACTGGTTCATTTCCCGCTGTCAGGTACAACTTCTCATGATCAAGGTCATGGACTGTGGTCGTATCGTACACGTTAGTCACAGTCCGGTAGCGGCGAGGGCCCTCGTCGTCCGTTGTGGGCGAAACATCGGTGGGCGGTGAAACAAATACCACCCCACTTTGTGCCACGGGCGTAGGCATACTCGTTGTTGCTCCGATGTGTCAGCGGCCCTGGGCTGGGCGCGCGACTCTGCACTGTTGGTGTCGATGGCTCGTCATCCCCGTGCGCAGCGGGGTTGCCACGCACATCACCTTCTTCATGATATATAGTATACTCGATAGTGAACGTCTCACTGGAGTTAACCATAGCACCCCAGTCCCACTGTGCCGCCTCGTCGAAGACGACGTCACGTGTCACGTGCACGCGCTTGCCGACGAGGTAATAGACGCGATACGCCTTGGCGCCAGACTCATAACCGATGAACACCATCGGCGTGCTCTTGTCATTGAGTTCTTTAGGTGCAGCTTAAACACCTTGACGTGCGACGCAGCCGAAAGTGCGGAGGAAGTGCACCGAAGGCCGTGTGCCATGCAACGCCTCGTATGGCGTCATGCCCTCGACGTTGTGAGTCGGGGCTCGGTTCAGGATGAGCACAACCGTCGTCACCGCCTCACCCCAAAACATCCCCGGCATGCTCTTGGCCTTCATCATGTTGTGAGCCATGGCAACCACCATCTGGTTTCGATGCTCGACGACGTCGTTTTATTGCAGGGAGTATGGAGCCGTGAGGTGCCGCTGAACCCCGCGATCAGTGCAGTACTCACCGAACTCAATTGACATGAACTGGCTGCCGCGGTCAGTGCCGAGGGTGCGCAACTTGGGCCTGGTTTCCACCTCAACGCCGGTCGGGAAACACTTGATCGCCACCGACACCTTGTCCTTCGTCGTTAGCAATACCAGCCACATGTAGCGGCTGAGGTCGTCGACGAGGAGCAGAAAATATTTCTTCCCACCAGGTGTGGCCGGCGCGATTGGGTCGTAGAGATCGTCGTGCACCAGATCGAGGACGCGCTCCGTACGGTATTTTGCCTGCTCCGGGAACGGGGTGCGCCACTGCTTACCGACGAGGCAGCTGTCGCAAATTTGATCAACATGATCGATCTGCGGTAGCCCGCGCACTATACCACGTTGCGCCAACTTCCGCAACGCTTGGAAGTTCAGGTGCCCGTACCTGGCATACCATCGCCACGCATCGTCATCGTGCCGCGTAGACAGGCAGACCGGCTGTGCAATGTTGAGGGTAAGCACATAGAGCCAATTGCGACTGCGGTTTACCTGTGAAAGTATGCAACGCTGCTGGTCACGGATCATGAGTACTGTTGGACCGAAACGGCGACTAGAGGGAGGGTGAATAGGAGCACGATCTCTTTTTCACCAAGATCGGATTCAACACGTATTTCACTCCGATAGCTATAAGAGCTATGAAGATTAATATATAAGCACATCAGAAGTTTTGTATTGAATCCAATCGAAACCCCGGAGCAAAACAACCAAAATCAACAAGAGCTCGATTTACAAGTATTGGGCGGTCTGACCACTATGTCAATGGCGGTCGGACTGGTCACCTTGAGCGGTCGGACCGGTCACCTTGGGCGGTCTGACCTCCAGCCTGATGAACAGTGAAATCAGCCCGAAAATGAAGTTGCAAATAGGTCTAACTTTTGTTCTACAACTCCAAACTCGATGAAATTTGCAACACACCTTCTCTAGGATATCAGGAACCTATTTCAATCAAAGATCGTGAAGATCCTTGGAAAAGTTACGATATTTTTCCGTTTGAGAGGGGGATGGTTCAAAATCGAGTCAAAACGAAAACTATATCCAAAAACTTGCTCGTGGGTTAAAGATGATCATAGATGAGTTCCCACATGTCACATCAAGTAAGATCAGGGGCAAAAACCAAAAGAAAACTTAAGAATCAAAGAAAGCCCGAAAATCACAAAATAGAGAGTAAGAACGAAAAGAGACTCATCTCAAGATAACTTGCATAGATTGATTTGTAATTGTTGCTGGTTTAAAGCCACTCCATCACGGAGGACAAAACTCAATGCATGAGCACACAATCAATCTCCTCTTCAGGAATCCTAACCTCTCCACTCCCTAATTTCAAAAGCAAACTAGGGTTACAAAATAAGCAAAAGGATTAAGGAGGTGCTACAACACCCTCATATATTTATAGTGGAGGCTAACCTTCCAGAAGAGTTTCCTATTGGGCACCCGTTAAGCCCACACACAAACGAGTTTAACTCACGCACGTATTTTAAAGCGTCGTCTTCATCTTCTCTTGACCTAAACCGCTTCTCCTTGCGTCGTCTTACGCCGCGGTTTAGCCAAAAGAATTCAAGGTGGTATTTTAGTGATATTACCAAAATACCCCTTCTCGATCTTCTCCAAAGACCGAGTCCAATCTTCGTGAAGCAATCCCATGCTTCGCAACATGTAGGTTAATCAACGGCTCTCATCATGTCGGCAAGTCTCTCCCATCCGCCTCCCACCGAAACCACCATGGCACTTGCACCGACCCCCGCACCCCTTGATGCAACCCGTTGCACCAAACTTTTCGTTCGGTCATTCTTGTCCATTCTGCGCCATGCTCGAATCCAAAGACTTCACCCGGCATCCTCGATCGTTCTGAACCTTAGCTCTCAAGCTTAGTCCCGATCATCCTCGCCGTTGACCGTCGTTGACCTCCAAGCAACCTGCATAACAATAGACCAAGAAATCGATTCCAGAAACAAGTTCTTCACAATTTGACCCACGTTAGTCAAAACATGCATCATGCAACACACATGCACTGAAACTCATGAACTTGACTTAATCAATAAACATCGCCGCCAAAATGGTGACGAACAAGTGAAACCGGTCAGACCGCCACTGAATGGCCGGTCCGACCGCCCAGCAAGGGACTTAGCTAAATTTTGACCCTTGAAATCCGAGACCTCTTTGGAAATTTCAAACGAATAGATCTTTTGACTGGAGACTCCAAAAATTATGAGACCAAGTGTATGAGAATCCCCTCTCTTGCCTACACCCTCTATTTTTGGCCCAGCTCCAAACTCCACCAAACAAATACTGGCCGGTCCGATCACGCTTATGGCGGTCCGATCGCCTCGACCGTCCGACCGCCGGGGTTGCGGTCCGATCCATACTCGGCCGGTCAAACCGCCTATGACACAAAGACCGACAACTTGCCGAAAACATGTGATTCAATAAACCTTCAACGTCATTGCCAATTGAAACATCATCCTAAGATCATGAGCATATCCCCATAATATCCACAATCTCCCACTTGATGAACACATTGGTAATTTCACAAAAATGTAAGTTTAAGGTTTGAAAAGTAAAACTACTCACGTTTTTGCATAAAGACACAACTTGGTCCAAGAGCAAGAGAAAGCAATGGAAATGACCAAGTTGGCTCCAGATTAGTATAGGCAAGCGAGATAAGGCAAAATAAAGCGAGAAAGCTTCAATTTCCAAAGAAGAGTAAAAAATCTCACTTATGGTCCATATGAAAGAGTAATTGTTCAATTTGACCTTTGATCATTGTGAGGTTCCAAGAATTGCAATTCAAGTTCAGAAATGTCAATAACATCATAAGAATGCAAATTAAAAGCTTCCCCTCACTTTGATCATCATTTTTTTAGAAAATTTTATTTTCTCCAAATTCTCCAAATAGCTCTCCCTTTTAACATTTTTGCTACTTCTTCTCCCCCTTTGACAATGGAGTTATCAAGGAATCACGCTTTCCTCTCATCCAGAGATAATAAAAGTAGAAATGAGGAAGAAACATAAGAAACAGTATGTATGAAATACAATGGAGTGGCTTCATTTTTTTGAATTTTGCATATTTTAATACGAGAAGCTTTAAAAATTACTCAAAAGAACAAGCTAGTATTTCTATAATTACACAATACATATCAAGCCTGAAAGCGCTAGCAAGATCATGTTAAGACATATATATCAAAGCTAAGCTAGAAGGCTCAAAGTAAAAGCGAACTAGCAAGTTCATCAACAGAGATCCTAAAGTGATAATGGCCATGTTAGAAAGTCAATGTGAGATCAAGAAGCTAACAATGACCATCCTAGAGACAAAAAAGTCTAGAATTGAATCATTTTGCTCAAAGAACTTCAGTCACCCATTTTTACAACAGTTTTTCATTTGCAATGAATATTGATGTTGATTAAAGGTCTATCTTAGTGAAGAAGATCCTAGACTAGGAGCCATCTACAAACTCTTCCTAAGCTTCAACCAAGGTAATTAACAGCCTATCTTAGTGAAGAAAATCCTGGACTAGGAGCCATCCACAATCTCTTCCTAAGCTTCAACTAGGGTGATAAATCTTGAGGTTCATGTCAATTTTGATATGCAATCCCCATGAAATCGTCTGGATCATCAAACTATCTCCAAGTTCATGTTATTGACAAGCAGTCCAGTGAGATTAGTTTAGCACAGATTTTGAAATTTGCTTTTTCATTTTGCATAATAGCAGTTCTTGATTCACAAAAGAATAGAAACCTCAAGAGATGTTGAATCCTAGATTCAAGAGCTAACAAAGCAATTTTGACGGGGCCAGTGTCACAAGAGGATTACTAATTGCGCAACTTAGCTAAAAGATCCACAGATTGTAATTTTTAGTTTAAGTTGTCTTAAAGTTCTAGCTCATTTAGCAAAGACTTAGCTACACATGTGAAAGCATGATAATTCTAGCAAGTCAAAGAACTATACATGATATTGAGCAAAAATTGAAATACTAAAGCTCAAGAGGGGAATAAGCAAAGCTTCATCAATTTAAAAGATAAGCAGTAAGGCTTAAATTACAATGCATACTTTTATGATTTTCATATGAATGCAATATAATACAATGAGACGCAAGAAAAATCTAAAAGCCTAAAAAGATAAAAAAGATCAACAAGTTCAGAAAAGATCAAGGAAAGATCAGATGAACAAGGTAAGTTTAGAAGAGAACCAACTCCCCCTCAAACCAACCCATAGGGGTAAATTACCCCTAACTCACTTCTCAAGGTGGCAAACCTAGTTGGGTCTAAAGGCTTGATGAGGATATCAGCTAACTGAGCCTCGGACTCCACAAAATGTAGCACAATATCACCCTTCTCTACATGGTCTCTATATATCACCCTTCTCTACATGGTCTCTAAGGAAGTGATCGCGAATGCCTATGTGCTTGGTCCTAGAGTGTTGCACAGGGTTCTTAGCAATATTAATGGCAGAAGTGTTATCACAGAAAAGAGGAACACTAGCAAAAGATAACCCATAGTCCTTACGAGTGGACCCCATCCACAAAATCTGACTACAGCAACTAGCAGCAGCTACATACTCAGCTTCTGCAGTGGATTGTGCAACAGAAGACTGCTTCCTAGAAGACCAAGAGACAAGAGAAGTGCCTAAGAAGTGACAAGTGCCTGAGGTACTCCTCCTATCTAGCCAACAACCCGCAAAATCAGAATCAGAAAACTCCTGAATGGACAAGGAAGAAGAGCAGGAATACCAAATGCCATACTGGAGGGTAGAGTTAAGGTACCTGCAGATGCGCTTGACGGCTTGGTGATGTGAAGTCCTCGGAGATACCTGAAACCTCGCGCAGAGGCAGACCATGAAGTATATGTCCAGTCTTGAGGCCGTCAGATACAGGAGGGAGACGATCATGCTGTGGTACTCACGTTGATCCACGGCTTCTCCTTCCTCGTCTGGATCCAAAACAGTCGAAGTCGCCATGGGAGTGGCGATTGGCTTGTAGTCACCCATCTCGAAGCGCTTGAGTAGATCCTTAATGTACTTCGTCTGATGGATGAAGATCCATTCCTTGCATTGCTTGATTTGAAGCCACAGAAAGTAGTTGAGCTCTCTCATCATACTCATCTCAAATTCCCTGTACATGGTCTCAGAAAAAATAGAAACAAGAGCATGAGAAGAACCACCAAAGATAATATCATCTACATAAATTTGAACAAGCAGGAAGTCATTGCCATGCCTAAGAATGAATAGAGTCTTATCCACCTTACCATTTCAAAATTATTCTTAAGCAGGAAGGTCTTAAGTCTATCATACCAGGCTCTGAGGGCTTGCTTAAGACCATACAAGACTTTGCATAGCTTAAAAATATAATGTGGATACTTGGGATTCTCAAAGTTTGGGGTTTTCCTAACATACACTTTCTCCTCTATGTAACCATTCAGAAAAGCACCCTTGACATCCATCTAATGCAGCCTAAAACCCTTAGATGCAGTAAAATCAAGTAGAATGTGAATGGCTTCTAATCTAGCAACAGATGCAAATGTTTCATCAAAGTCTAACCCCTCAACTTGGCTAAAACACTGAGCTACCAATCTATCATTGTTTCTGTTGGACCGTAAAGGCGACTAGAGGGGGGGGGGTGAATAGGAGCACGCTCACTTTTTCACAAATTATGAACTCAATACAATTTCACTCCAGTAGCTATTAGAAAGCTATGAAGATCAATATACCAAGATCTGTGGAAGACTAGTATTGAATCCAATTAAACCCCTAAGCAATGCTACAAAAATCAACTAAGATTGCAAAGACTCACGGACGGCGGTTCGATCACTGGACCCAATCGGTCGGACCGATTGCGGCGGTCGACCGGCGTTATCTTGGGCGGTCGGACCGCTCCAAAATCGGTCGACCGGTGATGACGGCGATCGGACCGTGACTCGAACCGATCCGCAATAAAGAAATCACCGATGACGAAGTTGCAATTAGGTGAAACTTTTGATTCTCAACTCTAATCTTTATGAAACTTTGCACACACCTTCTATATGCTATTGAGGACCTATTCCAATCGAATATTATGATAATTCTTGGAACGATCTTGAGCAATTGCCAATTGATTAACAGAAGGTCTAAAGCCGGCAAGAACGAAAACTTGATCCTAAAGCTTGTTCGTGAGAGATTGATGATCAAGATGATGCTAGATAGATTCACACATATCACAGCAAGCTAATTCACGTGAAAGAATCAATCACAAACTCGCGGATCAAAGAAAGCCCTAAAAACACGAAATTGAAAGCAAGAACGAAAAGAGACTTATCTCAAGCAAACCTTGCATAGATTGATTTCGTGATTGTTCTTTGGATTACATCCACACCATCATGGATCGATGGACAATCAAAGATCACGAAATTCACCACAAACCATCAAGAGCCCTTGCCTCCACCTCAACTCCCTAAAGACAATTAGGGTTTTGAAACATAAAAGGCGAGAGAGGCAGAGGTGCACCACCATCTCCTCCTATTTATAGTGGAGGTCTAAAACTCTTAGGGTTTGATTTAATTGGGCTCCGTTAAGGCCCACTAACAAACGGGTCACACACGCACGCTTCGCGAAGCGCCGTCTTTAACTTTTGACCTAAACCGCTTCACCATGTGCCATGGATTCGCCAATAGGTCACCCTTGTCCATCTTGTGTCACGCTTGAGTCGTTGACCTCACCCGGCATCGTCGATCGTTCTGGACCTCAACTCTTCAAGTCTAGTCCCGATTCTCCTCGCCGTTGACCGTCGTTGACCACCAAGCTACTGCACAACCACGGACAAGAAAACACGTATTCGGGAACAAGTTCTTCACAACTTGACCCATGTTAGTCAAAACATGCATCATGCAAATCATATGCCATGAAACCAATGACTTTGACCTAACAAAACAACATCGCCACGAAGTTGGCCGACGTTCAAGTAGAAACCGGTCTGACCGCTCCAGGTGAGCCGGTCGGACCGCCCCATGGCCGGTCGGACCGCCCCATGGCCGGTCGGACCGCTCCCTGTGAGCCGGTCGGACCGCCCCTTGGGACTTAGCGAAATTCAAGCCCGAAATTCAAACCTTCAAAAATACAAACGAATAGAACTTCTTCCTGGAGACTCCAAAAATTATGAGACCAAGTGCATTGGGATCCCTCACTTGCCTACAACACTTATTTTTGGCCCGACTTGTTTTGACCACTTTGGTCATCGCCGTCCGATCGCCCACATGGCCGGTCCGACCGATTTGGGACCTGATCGGACCGCAGTGCAAGGACCGGTCGGACCGCCTCGAGCGATAAGCTCAGTAACTTTGTCGAAAACGCGTGAAACGACAAACCGTAAACGTCATTGCCAATTGTCACATCATCCTAAGATCTGGAACATATCCCCATGAAATCCACAGTTTCTAACCACAGAACCATCCTCACTTTGTTTATTTTTGAACACCCAACCGGTTCCTTTTACATTATGATAACTAGGAGGTTCTACTATGTTTCAGACCTTGTTCCTCTCAAAATTCTCTAACTCCTCATGCATGGCATTAACCCAGCTTGAATCAGACAATGCATGTGATATATCGCGGGGTTCAAAAGAGGCAACAAAAGCAGAATGAGAGTAGAGACTCGGATCATGATACCTGGAGCGAGTGACTCACTCATGAAGCTGACCAATGATCTGATCCGGAGTGTGACTCTTCTGAATGTGAAGTGGAGCGCCCGGGGGTGATAGTGTCTCTTCAACCTCCGCAGGTACTGTTGATGATGAAGATGCAGCATGAGCCTCAAATGAAGATGAAGTACTCGCAGCAGGTTCTTGTGCTGGAATAGGAGCCTCAACAGCAGCCGGTGGAAGACAAGTATCAGCTTCATCCTCATCTTCATTCACAAAGATGCTCTCTGTCACCTGTGAATCACCTAAAACATCGGATCTAGCTCCCGGGCTAGTTTCATCAAAAGTGACATTGCATGTCCCCTAGACGAATGTGCAGGATAACCCAGAAATAAACCATCAAAAGTCCTTGATTGAAATTTATCTAGGTTTCCTATCTTCAGAATGAAACACCTGGCTCTAAAAACTCAAAAATGCGAAACAGAGCGTTTTCTACCAAACCGAAGCTCATAAAGAGTCTTGCCCAAAGAAGGTCTAAAAAAGATACGATTTGCAATATGGCAAGCTGTAGCAATAGCTTTGGCCTAAAACCTCCTCGGTGTGCTGTACTCATCTAGCATCGTCCTAGCCATCTCGACTAAGATCCTGTTCTTCCTTTCCACCATGCCATTTTGTTGAGGGGCGTGTGGAGAAGAGAACTGATGCTCAACACCACGCTCAGCACAGAAAGAGGCAAACAAGGTATTCTTGAACTCCGTGCCATTGTCACTGCGGATCGCTCTCAAGGCACCAAAAAGTTCAGAAGCCAAACGAAGAACAAGATCATGATAATGACCAAAATCTTCATCCTTCGAAGCAAGAAAGTACACCCAAGTATATCTCAAAAAATCATCGACTATGACAAGGATATACCATTTGCCACCGACTGACCGAACCCTAGCAGGACCAACAGTATCCTTATGAAGCAACAGTCCCGGCCATCAGTCATGACCATAGTCACTAATGTGTGTGAGGCGACAACTTACTTGCCATGCCTACAGGGCGTACATGCAGCATCCTTGACAGTTTTGAGTTTAGGCAAACCTCTCATGAGATCAAGGTTGCTAACTCGCGTCAGATGAACAAAACCAATGTGTCCCAACCATCGGTGCCAAAGCCAGAAATCAGAAGAAGATATAAGCAAACATTTGAGAGATATAGCAAGAGATTCTGAGAAACCAGCTCCAAAGATTCTACGAACTCTAGAAATCCCAAAAACGAGCTCACCAGCAGAATCAAGCACACGACATGCATTTTTCTTAAATCTAGTCTCATAGCCATCATCAAGAAGCTGTGAGATAGAAAGCAGGTTGTACCTTAGCTTGTCCATAAGAGCGACGTTCTTCAGGATGAATTTGTCGTTCACCCTGATCGATCCTGTCCCTTCAATCCGCCCTTGTGTATCATCTCCAAAGGTGATAAAATCATCACCCGTCGCCCGTGTGAAGGAGGTGAACTATTTTGAATCTCTGGTCATGTGGCGTGAACACCCGGAGTCGACGAACCACATGTTCTTCCCCCCTTCCGCGGCGATCCTGGAAATCAAGGCACAGAAGAACGATGTTTCTCAATACTGGGGTTAGTTAAACACGACTTGGGAACCCAGTATTGAGACACACGTCTGCGAGTAGTATACAAAGCAGAAGTGCTATCCTTGACTCTATTTAATGTTATATCATGAGCAATGGTCACTCGGACATGGGATGTATCATGTCTAGGAACATGATAATGACGAGCATGTGAAACAAATCCTAGACCAGGTTTATTCTTTTCAAAATGATCATGTCTCATGACGGCACTAGGTTGATTTGCTGAATTTCTAGCAAACTTTTTCCTATCATTTTTCAACCTACGCCAACAGAACTCAACCAAATGCACATCCTTCTTGCAATAGGTGCAATGGTACTTGATACTACTGGGATAAGCACCCTTTGACTTAACAGATGGTTGGGCAAAACCTACAGATTAAAAAATTATTTTTGCATTTTGGGTTTTGAATTCAACTAATCTATTTTCCAAGACTTGAGTGACTTTTGGCTTTGAATTGTCTTGGACAGAGTTGTATCCTAACCCTTGCTTTTTGTAAGGAGTTTTAGACTTGTCCAGAATCATGTTTAACTGTTTCTTACCTTTAGAGAATTTTTCTAAGGTATCCTTAAGATAAGCATTTTCTTTTTCAAGATTAAGACATGATTCACAAGTTTTACCCTTAATAGTTCTAGCATATCTCTCCTTATATAAAGTAACTTCATGCTTAAGGGTTTCTCATGAAATACAAGTAGCAGAAGTAATTCTATCCTTAAGCTTAGCATACTTAGCTCTAAGTGCTTCTACTATGTCTTTTACTTCATGTTCACGTTCAATGCAGAAAGGGCAAATGTTAGAATCAACATTACCAGGAGCAACCAACTTACTAGATTCTAAGCATTTTTCACAAGGAGCAGATTTAACTTCAATTAGCTTAGTTCTAGCACTTTCAAGTTGGTGTAAAGCGACATCATGAGCAGTTTGCAGGTTAGGAAGATCAGAGTGTAACGCATGGCAGGATGAACATTCTTCATCGTCAAGACTCTTAGCATTCACAAGTTCTAATTTCAGATTATCAATTTGTGACTCTAAATCCTTATTCCTAGTCATGGTAAACTCTAAAGCTTCATCCTGATTAATTTGTTGCTCATACATGGTATCACATCTAGCAAGTAGAACGTCATAAGATGGAGGTACCTCATTGATGTCATCGACGTCGATGGAGCTGGCCATGAAGTACATGCCGGTGAAGTCCTTGGCCTTTCCTTTCTTCTTGTCTTGTGGGATCTCCTCCTCCTTATCCTCTTCGCTCCCGGAGTCTACATCGGTTATGGATTGCTCTCCAAAAGCGGCAAGAACCCGGTGAGCGGCCTTCATAAGCTTGGCATCATCAAACTTGGGCTTGTTCCCATTGGGTTTCCTCCAAGCCGCCTTCACCTCCTTGTGGTTGCCCTTCCCTTTCAGCTTGGGGCAATTTGCCCGAATATGGTTGAGCTCTTCACACTTATAGCAAGTCACAGGGCTGCCTCTCTTTTTGTTTCTCATATTGTTATAAGCCATTGTGAACTTTCTGGCTAGAAGGGATAATTCAGCCTCAGGGATACTCTCAAGTTCCTCTTCATGGATAGCAGATAAACAAGTAAGAGAAAATCCAAAAGAAAACTCAGAAAAATCATCAGAGGCTCTCTTCAGAGGATATGCTACCAAAGCTATATTTTCCTTCTTGGGATAGTCAACTCTTTTAATTTCATGGGTCTTGAGTTTGCTATAAAGCAACTACAAAGTAAGACTCGAAAGATTGACGTTCTCCTCAATGGCGGTAGCCTTCGTCTCACACTCTTTAGTGTTGATTGCAGCCAAGAGGTGGGTGGCATTCTTAGATTGAGAATATTTAATATAAACCGCTCTCAGCAGATTGAGCACCTTGTTGAAGCGAGTAAAGACATCATCAATACTCTCTCCAGGACACATCTCAAACTTGTTATACTCTCGCTTAAAAACCGTCTGACACACTTGCTTGATCTGGGACGAACCCTCATGGTAGGTTTCAAAGATGTTCCAGATCTCGTGCGCGGTCTCAAGGTGACAGATTCTATCGTACTCATGTCTACCAAGTCCGGCATATAGGAGGTTTTTTGCCTTATGTTTGTTAGCCCAGAGGGTTGCTGATGCCAGCGTAGCAACCTTGGGCAAAACGAGCGGAGCTCGAACAACCTCCCATCTGGCTTGTCCTTTGCTCTGAAGGTAGACACGCATGTGATTCTTCCAATAGGTATAGTCGAGACCATCAAAGACATGCGGATTTGTGGAGTACCTCCCCATCGCCAAGTTCAGTAACCGGTTAAGATCAAGATTGAACTAACTGGGCTCTGATACCTCTTGTTGGACCGAACCAGCGACTAGAGGGGGGGTGAATAGGAGCACAATCTCTTTTTCACCAAGATCGGATTCAACACGTATTTCACTCCGATAGATATCAGAGCTATGAAGATCAATATATAAGCACAGCAGAAGTCTTGTGTTGAATCCAATTGAAACCCCGGAGCAAAACAACAAAAATCAACAAGAGCTCGATTTCCAAGTATTGGCCGGTCTGACCTCTATGTCAATGGTGATCGGACTGGTCACCATGAGCCGTCGGACTGGTCACCTTGGGAGGTCTAACCTCCAGCCTGATGAACAGTTAAATCACCCCAAAAACAAAGTTGCAAATAGGTATAACTTTTGTTCTACAACTCCAAACTCGATTAAACTTGGAACACACCTTCTATAGGATATCAGGAACCTAATCCAATCAAAGATCGTGAAGATCCTTAGAAAAGTTATGACCTTTTTTCGTTTGAGAGGAGGATGGTTCAAAACCGAGTCAAAACGAAAACTAGATCCAAAAGCTTGCTCGTGGGTTAAAGATGATCAATATGATCCTAGATGAGTTCCCACATGTCACAGCAAGCAAGATCTGGGGCAGAAACCGAAAGAAAACTTGAGAATCAAAGAAAGCCCCAAAATCACAAAATAGAGAGCCAGAACAAAAAGAGACTCATCTCAAGATAACTTGCATAGATTGATTTGTGATTGTTGCTGGTTTACAGCCACTCCATCACGGAGGAGAAAACTCAATACATGAGCACACAATCAATCTCCTCTTCAAGAATCCTAACCTCTCCACGCCCTAATCTCAAAAACAAAACTAGGGTTTCAAATAAGCAAAAGTATTAAGAAGGTACACAACACCCTCCCATATTTATAGTGGAGGCTAACCTTCTAGAAGAGTTCTTATTGGGCACCCGTTAAGCCCACACACAAACGGGTTTAACTCACGCACGTATTTTAAAGTGCCGTCTTCATCTTCTCTTGACCTAAATCGCTTCTCCTTGCGTTGTCTTGCGCCGTAGTTTAGCCAAATGCAATCAAGGTGGTATTTTAGTGATATTACCAAAATACACCTTCTCAATTTTCTACAAAGACCGAGTCCAATCTTCATGAAGCAATCCCATGCTTCGCCACGTGTAGGTTGATCGACAGCTCTCATCATGTCTGCAAGTCTCTCCCATCCGGCTCCCACCGAAACCACCATGGCACTTGCACGGAGCCCCGCACCGCTTGATGCAACCCGTCGCACTGAACTTCCCGTTTGATCATCCTTGTCCATTGTGCGCCATGCTCGAATCCAAAGGCTTCACCCGGCATCCTCGATCGTTCTGAACCTCAGCCCTCAAGCCTTGTCCCGATCATCCTCGCCGTTGACCTCCAAGCAACCTGCACAACAATAGACCAAGAAATCGATTCCGGGAACAAGTTCTTCGCAACTTGACCCACGTTAGTCAAAACATGCATCATGCAACACATATGCACTAAAACTCATGAACTTAACTTAATAAATAAACATCGCCGCCAAAATAGCGACGAACAAGTGAAAACCAGTCAGACCGCCACTCAATGGCCGATCTGACTTCCCTCTGGCCGGTCTGACCGCCCCTTGGCCAGTCAGACCGCCCAGCATGGGACTTAGCCAATTTTTGACCCTTGAAATCCGAGACCTCTCTGGAAATTTTAAACGAATAGATCTTTTGACTGGAGACTCCAAAAATTTGAGACCAAGTGTATGAGAATCCCCTCTCTTGCCTACACCCTCTATTTTTGGCCCAGCTCCAAACTCCACCAAACAAATATTGGTCGGTCCGACTGCCGCCTATGGCCGGTCGGACCGTCCCTGACCGGTCCGACCGCCAGGGGTTGCCAGTCGGACCGCCACTGGCCGGTCGGACCGCCTAAGACCTGACAGCACAGACAACTTGCCAAAAATGCGTGATTCGACAAACCTTCAACGCCATTGCCAATTGAAACATCATCCTAAGATCATGAGCATATCCCCATGATATCCCCATGATATCCACAAGTAATTACGCCTTCGAGAGTGAACAAGTGGACTTCTACCAAGGCAAGCATCCGCTCTGCACCATGTTGATCCCAATTTTTGAACTGTAGATTTACGAAAAACACAGTGATACTGTTGCATGCTAACTTTCTTAAAAATTAATTGTGATCTGTCAATAGGTAGTTATAACCTGACAATTGTGGCTTACCTTAAATCTGATCATACACTCAACCTTAAGGTAGTGTTTTTATACTAAGATACTTATTCCAGTAATTGCTTAGCCATGGAGTCTGTAGTGTGCCAGTTTTATTTTACCAAACTTGAAAATATTAAATGAATTTTATTTATTTTGATTCTTTGTTCAGTTTATTTAAATTTGAAATGAAAGCAAAATTTTGTTTATTCACACTGATTTTAAATCCGGACAAGTGAATGCTAGTGATGGTGCCTTAGTGCACGAGACTGGGAAATGTGGTAGTCTTGTTTGGATTGATTAAGGACTGAACATTGACTAAATGATTCAAGCACCAACGAACTTCCACACGCAGTATATGGGCGCTGTTTGGTTAAGTAAAAGGTTAATGCCATTGAGTTGGAAAACAGGAGAGTAAGGATATGTGTATTGATTTCATATGGCATATATGCTTAAGTCTTCGGGCCGTGCCGTATGCCATGTGGAGTTTATATCAATATCAGGTGTTCTTAGGAGGGTGAGGCCATACATGCGTTCCATCACATGTATGTACCTTTAGGGCTCCGATTGCGAATTAATATGTGCAGCTAGCACACTTCTACTTTGTCATTTAATTTACATTTTTGGATCGGCATTCCCGGCACAACATGTGGGCCCCGGTTGGCAGGTTCTACTAGTAACTTGTACTAAGCGGGATCAGTCACACATGGGTATTCCAGCTCAATAGTGTCAACTTGTTGAAAAATACCAAATCTTAGTTTACCCGGCCGGCATACCAAAGGCAGTGTGCTATTATTTCGTAGGCTTACGGGCTAACTAAGTCGTGTGGGTAAAGATGTACACCCCTGCAGGGATTAAAACTATTCGAATAGCCGTGTCCACGGTTACGGACAACGCTTGAATTTGAATAGCGCTTTGTATAGATTTTGAAAATAAAATTTTGTATGGGAATTGTTTTGGCATGAGAGGGAATCATGCAAAGTGTTGCTAGTGGTTGTAGCCACTTAACTTTGATACGAATTATGATTATGCTCTCTTTTACTTACTGTTTTAGTCCAAATTGATTTATAAAAGTGCTTTGCTAAAACTTAGCAAGTGTAGGTTAAGATGTATTGCTTTCTGCAAAATTGAACCCTTATAACATTCCTGTTGTTAACCTTATGCATCTACAAATTCTAATCCTTTGTATAGGACCTCTCAAACACTTTATTTTAAATAGATTGTGTAAGTCTTGCTGAGTACCTTCCGTACTCAGTGGAATTATCCACTTGTTGCAGGTAAAGAACGCCATAGTAATATTCCAAGTTGAAGCCATTACGGGGATACTTCGGCTTTAATCCCAGTCAAGTTGCCCTTGGGTTGTGGCGCTCCACTGGAGATTTTATTTTATTATTTATGTTTTCATTTCTAGTTTACTTAATGTTTCCGCTGTAAATTTTTATTAATGTATTCCCATCGTGTATGCTTGTGATATAATATTGTAAAGATATGTCTATGTTAGCAGCTCATCCTGGGAGCTAACATGAGAGGCATATCCGGAACCTGAATATTGGATTTCTACCTTGTTAATAATTGTGCTTCTAGTATAATTTTTAATTGAGACTTGATTGTTCTTGATTAAAAATTTTGCTTTTGGTATGATTATTAATTTGGTATAAACCTCCAATATTCCGGGGTCCCCACACTTTTTCACACAACACACACAACCCCCTCCTACGACTCGGAGATAACACATACCAAAGTACTAAGTCAAGAGAGGTCCCATATCCCTCTCGCGTGGTTAGCACGCAAAATTGCTTGGAGAGTGTGACACAAGATGTTCGGTCCTTGTTGACTTAGGCAAGACATCCACAAACCCAATAACCCACTATCCAACCACTTGCCCAAGTCCAAATCAATTTTTCATTTTCACATTTTGACTTTACAAAATAACAAAGCACAAGTGCTGGACATAAAGGAGTAATAATTAGATGTGTGATCAAGATCATCGACTAAATCGATAATCGCCCATTACTACCGAAACTAAGCATGAAATAATTTACCAAATAATTTCTAAAAATTACCAAATAATTTCTAAAAATCATGAAATAATTTAGAGGCGTCACAAGTCATCCCTAGAGCTCAGGGAAAATGTTTACACGGGTTTGGCATAAGATTTTTGCCAAGGAGGTTTTTGATTGGAGTCAATTGAGGATTTTGATTTTTGATTTCCATAATTCCTTTACAAGAATTACAGAAATGCTCAAGGACTTCAAGATGCAAGAAAAGTTTTAATTTCTTCTTATTTTCTTACATTTGAAACACAAATCCACATTTGAGATGTTACACAAGGTCCCTTCGGGTAACCGAGGGCCGGAGCACGGAGGATCGCGCGGTGTCACTAGATCTCCTAGAAGAGCACCGCATCGAAGCCATTTCAACAATGGCAAAGTACGCCGAGCGGGTCTCCCGAGCATACAACCAAAAGGTTAGGGTCCGCACCCTGGCCCCAGGCGACATGGTACTCAAGAGAGCAGCAAACACCACGGCACTAGGAAATCTAGAATCAAAGTGGGAAGGGCCCTACATTATCACCCGAAGCACAAGGGCGGGGTCCTACTACATAGCGACACCGGAAGGACAGCAGCTGGACCACACGTGGAATGCCAAGAGCCTCCGAAAGTACTACCCCTAGACAACACCGATCAAGGCATCGATCGCGGAAACCCCGGCCGCCATGATGGAAGCTCAGTACTCATGTAAGAGCATGTTGGCAAAGTAACAAGATTGTTGATAGCCATGTACAAAAAAAACAAGACGCCTAACGGGGCTCTGAGCCCCGACGCTCACTCCACAGGGGTGTATAAACGAACACTGCGCATGGCCAAAGGCCCCGGTTGTGGATATCGTGAGGATATGTGCACGATCTCAGGATGATGAGTCAATTGGCAATGGCGTTGTTGGTTTGCAAAATCTCGCGTTTTCGGGTTTGCTCCAAGGTCTGTCGGACCACGGTGGTCGGATCGGTTGTGTCGGTGGTCGACCGCCGTGGAGGAGTCCGACCGGCCATGGTGGCGGTCCACCGCCATATTAAAAATTGGTTTTGGAGCCGAGCCAAAAATAGGTTGTGTAGGCAAGTGAGGGAGTCTCTGGATGTGGTCCCATCATTTTGGAGCTCCCAACAAAAGTTCTATTGAGTTGAAAATTCGAAGGTTTCGAATTTTGAGCCGAAATTTGGCTAAGTCTTTTTGGCCAGGTCCGCCGCCAGTTGTGGAGCGGTCCGACCAAACTGAAATCGGTCGGACCGGCCTTGTGGGGCGGTCAGACCGGTATTGACTTGGAGTTTAGCCAAGTTTGCATTGATGTGTTTTATGTATGAACTTCAATGCTTTATTGTTGTATATTGCATTGCGAGCTAACGTAGGTCAAGTTGTGAAGAACTTGTTCCGGAAGCGGTTTGTTTGTCTATTGCATGCGGTGGCTTGCGTGTCAACGGCGTCAGCGGTGAGTGGATCGGGACTACGCTTGGAGAGCCGAGGTCGAGCGGTCATGGATCTCGGGTGAGGTCGTGTGACTCAAGCATGGTGCGAGATGGGCAAGATGGATCGAGCGGGTAGTTCGTGCGGTACCGTTGGATCGGCGGTGCGGATATCAGTGCGAGTCTCTGGAAGGTTCCGATGGGTTTCGGACAAGAGAGGCTTGGCGACGTGATGAGAACCGCTGATCAACCTACACGTGGTGAAGCAGGCGATTGCTTCAATAGTTATGTGTGTGGGTCCCATGTGTAAGTGGTCCCAAAAAGTGAAACCCTAGCTCTCTAGTATAAATAGAAAGGGGGGAGATGGAAAACTCTCTCAAGCATTCATTTGGCCCCTTCTTCCTTTTTCTAGGGTTTGGAGGAGAGGAGAGGAGAAGCTAGGGTTTGGAGTGTGCTCCATGTGTGAGCTCTTGCCCTCCTTGTTGGAGAGGCTTTGTAAGCATCTAGTGTGATCAAACAATCTTGTGATGCTAAATTGAAAGATCATTTGATCCCTTTGTGTTCTTCTCCCCTTTTGGATGATTTTGGTGCTTCCTTGATTCAAAGGTTTATGCTTGGTCCCTTGGACTATTTTATCTTGCTTTGTTGTGTGGGGATACTTCTAGAGTCATCTAGATCATCAACCCCCACGAGCAAGTCTTGAATCAAGATTTTCATATTTCTAGGGTTTGTGCCTTCTTTGTTAAATCCTTGAGAGATCTATTCTGCGAAGTAGATCTGAAGGATCGTCGCTAGAAATAGGTCTCTAATATCATTAGGGAGGTGTGCTCGAAATTTGGTCAAGTTTCATTGGTCGAATCAAAAGTTGGATCAAATTTCGTTTTGGATTTGGGTTGAGTTTTTCATTCGATCGAACCGGTCGAACCGGTGTTACAACGGCGGTCCAACCGCCTGTGTTTTCGAGCCATTGTCTTACGGGTCGAACCGTATCCACCGTCCGGCCTTGATTAGTTCTTGGTCCGATCATTGGTTGACCGTCGATCCGACCGCCAGTACCCAGTTCAGAATAGTGAGTTCTTTTCTCCATTTGTGTCGTGTGATTGAGGGGTTTATCAAATCCAACACAAGGCTTCCACTGTGCGCTTACTGATCTTCTTAGCTTTCATAGCTAAAGGAGTAAAGTTCGTGTTGTATTTGATTTAGGCGAGAAAGTTTAGAAAGCGCCTATTCACCCCCCCTTTAGTCGCCTTTACGGTCCTACAAGTGGTATCAGAGCAGGTTAGCTCTTCTCATAGATCTTAACCGGTCTTTGGAGCCATGACGACTGACAAGTACTCAACCAAGCCACATATTTTTGATGGAGTTGACTTTGCATACTGGAAGGCTCGTATGTAAGCATATATCGAGGCTCAAGGGCACGTTATTTGGCTTAAGGTGAAAAACCCTTATGTCGTGCCAGCCGATGACGATATGATCACTCCAGATGTGGAGGCCAACAGCAAGGCTCGTAATTATTTGATCCAAGGCCTTAGTCGATCTGAGTTTGAGCGTGTTGCTCACTTGCGGTCTGCTCACGAGATCTGGCGGACTCTTTGTGACTATCATGAAGGGTCCACTGCGATCAAGGAAGTGAGACAGAACCAGCTCAAGAAAGTATACTCAAAGATCGAGCAAAGGCCTGGTGAGTCTTTGGATGAGCTGTGGGGAAGATTCTCTAAGATTCTCCATGATCTCCGCGCTATTGACTTGGTATTTTCTGAGTCTGAAAATGCACGCCAGCTTTTGGGTGCTCTTGATGTGAAGGTCTGGGGAATGAAGATCACTTCCATCAATGACAACACTGTCATGAGTGAGCTTACCATGGATAAGCTTTACTCGAGGTTGAAGACGCATGAGATTGATTTTATCTCGCGTCTCCCCAAGACAGAGTCGATGGCTTTAGTGGTCGACAAATCCAAGGGTTGTTCTTCTGAGTCTCTTGATTGTAGCTCATCTGGTTTTTCATTATCTGCTTTACATTCTTTAAGCGATGAGCAACTTGAGAAACTGCCCGAGGATGATTTGGCTCTCCTATCCACCAAATTCACAAGAGCGTATAACAAGGTGAGGAATACGAGGAGAAGTGGACCTATCACGTGCTTTGAATGTGGTGAGCCAAACCACATTCGCTCCAGGTGCCCCAAGCTAAAGGGCAAAGAGGAGAAGGAGACAAGAAGACATCCCGAGGAGAGGGATGCAAAACCCAAGAAGATAAACTATCGCAAGTTTGTCAGCCGGGTCCTTGCCGCTCTAGAGAATGTAAATATGAGCAATGTGGACTCGGAAACGGAGGACGATGAGAGTGACTCTCGTGGCAAGAAGAAGGCGCATGACTTCACAGGCATGTGTTTTATGGCCAAGAATAGCCACGACAGCGACTCCTCCAACGACGAGGATCCTTTTAGTGATCCTGATGAGGTATGCCCTTCAATTGCTGATATGAAAAGGGCTTTGGTGCTTGCTGAACAGAAATTGCATAAGCAAGTAAAATTGATTAAGAAGCAGGATATTATGATTGATAATTTGAACCTAGAAGTTGTTAGGCTTAAATCTATCAATCCTGAAAATATTTGTGATTCCTGCACTAGCTTGCTTAAAGATTTGACAAGCTTGAAATCTGCTCATTCCTCTGTTACTAATCAACTAAAAGATGCTCTCGATGAACTAGAATCACTCAAGTCTAGTTCTGCTTGCTTAGATGCCATTTCACTTGATGTGACTGCCATGGAAGCTATCCCTTTAACTTGCTCAAATTGTGCTTTGCTAGAATTAAAACTGGATAGCTCTCTAAAAGAATTGCAAAAATTTGATGCTAGTCACACATGCTCTCATTGTAAGAATAATAGGATTAAGATGCAAGAGATGACAGAAATGCTAGTTTACTCTAGAGTTGCATCTTGTGAAAATTGTCCCAAGCTTACAATTGAGATTGAAGTCCTAAACAAGACTCTTGAAGAAAAGGCTAAAATTGAAAGATCCATGTCTTTTACTGCTTCCAAGAAAGTTATTGATTCTAACTCTTGTGTTTTGAATGCTGAAGTTGAAACCATGATTAATCAGATTCAAGAGGCATTTAGAGTCAAGTTTAAGGAGCAGTTGAATAGGATTAAGGAATCCTATTGTGTGTCTTGTGAGGCCTTCAAAGTGGAAGTGGCCCTTCTTAAGAGTAAGTGTAATGAGGTAATCAAGTCTAGCAAGTGCACTAGATGTGAGGGTTTAATGAAAGAGAATGATTACCTCAAGGTGACTCTTGAGAAGTTTTCAAGTGGGAAAAAGAAACTCAACATGATTCTTGATCAATCCAAGGTGGCGTGAAAAATAGTGGTCTAGGTTTCAATCCCTAGAGCATTCCAAGAAAAACCCACCTAGGATTGCTAGAGTTGTGAAGAATGGTGCATTTGAGCTAGAACCTCCTAAGCCATCAGGGTTGTCTTCAAATCCATTGGTTTTGCTCAAACTCTTTACGGCAAGAAAGGTGCTTTCATTCATTCTCATGCAGACCTCTCAAAGGTCGATACCATTGCACTTTCTACAAGAAAGAAGGCCATCTTGTTGAGTTACGCTTGGGAGAGCAAAACTTGAGAGAAAAGAGAGGATGAGCGTCCCGAGATCCATTAGAGGAGTCCTTCTCCATTGTAGTCTCTAGAGCTAGGCAGCCTGTTTATCGCAACACATATAGGCCTAGATTTGTAGAGAACTTTGTAGACTCTTTTGGTGGGTCTAGGCAGCATGTTGGATTAGGACATCGTGAGGAGAGACCACGGGTAGCATCTAGACAGGGGGAGTATCGATCTTTTGGTAGATCGTTTCGGAGAGGTCTAGGTGGTTCTCATGTGCATCCTTATGATTTTATTCCTGATCATGTTTCTGCTATTTCTACTGCTGCTCCAAGACATCGTGCTTCTCAGTACTGGATTCCTAGATCATTTATCACTAACCCCAGTACTGAGGCACGGATGTTTTCTGATCGTGCTTTTTAGGTCCGTCGTGCGAGGAAGGAGGACATATGGCTTGTTGACTAAGGGTGTTCTCGACATATGACTGAGATTCTAGATGGTTCTCCTCCTCACACGTGCATCCGCAAAATTGATTACCTTTGGGGATGCTTCTACGGGACCGTGATGCAAAGGGCCTTTGTCTTGCGTCAACGACAAGTTCATGCTTAAAGACGTCGCTTTGGTAAGTAAGCTGAGGTATAATCTTCTATCTGTTTCTCAGCTGCTAGATGAGGGTCTAGAAGTGAGGTTTAAAAGTGGAGAGTGTAGTGTTCTAGATTCCTCTGGTGAGCTTGTTTTTAAGATCTCCAGATTTGAGAAGATCTTTTGTGCTAATTTTAGTATCTCTTATGTTTCCCGTCCTAGGTGTCTTGTAGCCTCTGATTCTCATGACCTTGTTTTGTGGCATCGTAGACTTGGGCATATAGGTTTTGATCATTTGTCTAGAGTCGATTGCAAGGACTTGATTAGAGGTTTGCCTAGGTGAAGGTATTAGAGATCTTGTGTGCTCACCACAGAGACATGGTAAGATGGTGTCTGCTTCCCACCCACCTCTTACTTTGGTAATGGTGATGGACCGGGACAGACTTCTTCACTTAGATCTGATTGGTCCTTCTAGAGTTCATCACCGGTGGGAAATGGTATGTCTTGGTGGTTGTGGATGATTACTCCGGTATTCATGGGTTTATTTTCTCGCTTCTAAGGACGAAGCATTTGGATTCTTTAGAGATTTGGTCCTTAGAATTCTTTGTTGATATACCCGAGCTTTAAAAGCCATTAGGGTGACAATGGGACAGAATTCAAGAATTCTTCTTTTTCTACCTTACTTGATAGGGAATTGAGCATCGCTTTCTTCTCCTAGAGTTCCCAATGAGAATGGTGTGGTAGAAAGGAAGAACAGAACCCTTGTAGAGATGGCTCGGACCATGCTAGATGAGCATTCTACTCCTAGGAGATTTTGAATGAGGCGATCTCATTGCTTGTTATATCTCCAATAGGGTTTTCTTGAGATCTGTGGTTGGGAAGACCTCTTATGAACTTAGATTTGGTCATTCTCCCAAAGTCTCTCATTTCAAGATTTTTGGTTGCAAGTGCTTCATTCTTAAACATGGCAACCTTGATAAATTTGAGTCTAGATGCTTTGATGGCATATTTCTTGGATATCCTGCTCATTCTCGTGGCTATCGTGTTTTTAATGTTGATACTAACAAAATTGTTGAGACTTGCGAAGTCACTTTTGATGAGGCTAGTCCTGGTAACCCGATGCTTCAGGTACACAGGTTCCTGAAATTCAAGGAAGCATCTTCGTCGATGATGACTCTGAGGATGAAGAACCAAACCATCCTCCAGCTACCTCTGAGAGGGGTGGAGAGCCTGCTACTACTACTTCAGTGTCAGCTGAGCAGCCTCCTCCTATCCCCACCGACGATCTGAGTGGCTCTGTTCCTACCTCCACAACTCATGGGGTAGAGGCCACTTCTGCACCAAGAGCACCTCTTCGCATTCAGCGACAACATCCACCTGAGCAGATGATTGGGGATCTTCAAGAGCGAGTCACTCGCTCCAGGTTTATTTCTCCTGATTCTCATGCACATTCTGCTTTTATCGCTTCTTTTGAACCCCGAGATATCACCCATGCTTTATCTGATGCCTCTTGGGTCAATGCCATGCATGAAGAGCTTGAGAATTTTGAAAGAAACAAAGTCTGGACTTTAGTTGAGCGACCTTCTGATTCTCATGTTATTGGAACAAAATGGGTTTTTAAAAATAAGCAAAGTGAGGATGGATTGGTTGTTCGCAATAAGGCTAGACTTGTAGCTCAAGGTTATTCCCAGGTAGAGGGCTTAGACTTTGAAGAGACCTTTGCTCCAGTAGCTAGATTGGAGGCCATTCGCATTCTTTTAGCATTTGCAACATCCAAGGGTTTCAAGCTTTTTCAAATGGATGTCAAAAGTGCTTTCTTGAATGGTTTCATAGAAGAAGAGGTTTTTGTCAAGCAACCTCCTGGTTTTGAAAATCAAAAATTCCCAAACTATGTTTTTAAACTCTCTAAAGCCCTGTATGGATTGAAACAAGCTCCTAGAGCTTGGTATGACAGGCTTAAGAGTTTCTTGCTTGAAAATGATTTCAAAATGGGAATGGTTGATAAAACCTTGTTCACTCTCAGACATGGCAGTGATTTCTTGTTGGTTCAGATTTATGTGGATGATATTATTTTCGGTGGTTCTTCTCATGCTTTGGTGTCCAGATTTTCAGATTCGATGAGCAGTGAGTTTGAGATGAGCATGATGGGAGAGCTGACATTCTTCCTTGGCCTACAAATCAAGCAACTGAAAGAAGGCACCTTCGTTCACCAGAGTAAGTATACAAAGGACCTTCTTGGCGCTTCAATATGGGAAGCGAGAGGCCAATGTCTACTCCCATTGCTACAACCACCGTCTTTGGACCACGATGAGGATGGAGAGTCAGTGGACGGAAGGAGTACCACAAGATGATTGGCTCCTCCTCTATCTTACGTCGAGGCGGACATACAATTCGCCGATGTCCGCATGCGCTCGCTTCGAGCTTCCTCGTGCTTCTCATCGTCAAGCGATCGTCGCATATTCGTGTACCTTCAAGATACGCTTGATTTTGGACTCGGTATTCTTCTTCTTACGCTCTCTCAATTCGAGCATTTTCTGATGCTGACTTTGCGGGGTGTAGAGTGGATAGGAAGAGTACTTCTGGCACTTGTCATTTCTTGGGCACATCTCTTGTTTCTTGGTCTTCTAGAAAATGTCTTATGTTGCATGATCTGGTGAGGCCGAGTATGTAGGCTGCGCCGATGGTCGCTCTCGTGTTCTATGGATTTTATCCACTGCGGGACTATGGGTTATCTTTGGGAAGTGTTCCTCTTTTACGTGACAACATACGCAATTAATATTGCCAAAACCCGATGCAACATTCGGGACTAAACACATTGATATTCGATTTCATTTTCGAGAGACCATGTTGAGAAAGGTGATGTTGTGCTTCACTTTGTAGAGTCGAGCAACGACTTGCGGATATTTTCACTAAAGCTCTTGATTCTTCTCGCTTTGCGACTTTATGGGAGAGTTAGGGTTATTAGTCCTATTGGGCTGTTTTGAGGGGAAGTTGTTCTTTTGCATTCATTGTATCATAATGCATGTTTCAATTCATTTGTCTTGCATTGTATGATAAAAGTTATGGAGCTTTGATCGTTATCCTTGTATGACTTGATTTCATATTCTATACCTTGTCATATCAAGTGTTAGTCTGCTAGACTTCTTTTATGGCTTTTCTTGTTGACTTAGCTTTTGCCTTGCTAGCTTTGTATCTGTGAGAAATTGAATCAAATCATTGTCTTGTTGGATCTTGTGACTAGTTTTGCTCTAGTGATCCTCTTATGATTCTTGCCATGTCAAATAGGTTGAATTGAGTCTTGAACTTATTTTGAGATGAAAAATGAGCTTTTATCTTCTTAAGTCAAGCAAATGAAAAATGAGATTTTACTCGTCTTGAAAAAACTGATCTCACCAATCCTTTCTCATGAGACGGTTTGCCATTGCACTAGGCATGAACTCAGGGGGATTTTTGGATGACCTAGATCATTCTCTTAAGCTTATCGCTTGAGATGGTCGCGGCAAGGCTTGATATCTAGCACAGTAAAAAATCCTTTTAAGAAAATGCTCAAAAGGCTAAGTGCTTGAGTTTTGCTTCAAAAATGTAATCTTAATGCTCAAAATGCCTCAGTTCTTGTCTTGAGTCTCTTTTTTACTTATAGACATGGCTTGACTCATTTGTGGTTCTTTGTTAGTGAAACTATGATATTGAGCAACCTTTCATGGTTTTATGTTAATCTCGGATAAGCGCTATCTTGGTTTTAGCTTTGCAGTACATGTTTTGCCTTGATTGATAATAGCGTCTACTCTTTTTATGGCTTGGTATAATACTTGTACTGTCTACATGTATAATGGTTATGACTCCTTTTTACTAAAGTTCAAAAATAAAGTCATTCCTGCATGCTCTTTCTTTTCCCATGCATCTTGATGAATTCATTGTCAAAGGGGGAGAAAGATTGTGAAGAAAATGCTTTTGGTTTCATACTTAAGGTTTAATATAAAAGAACTTCATAAAATAAAAAATTGAACCTTTTGAAAATTTGTGATCATAGTGAGTTAAGTCTTTTGGTTCTATTGCCTTTTCCTGATTTCATTTGCAATTGAAGAAGACTCACAATGATCAAAGGTCAAATAGAACAATTGTCTTTCATTTGGACCTAAGTGAGATTTTTGGCTACTTTCTGGAAATTGAATCCGTTTGTGCGTTCATTGCTTTATCTCACTTGCTTATACTATTCTGAAGCCAGCTTGGTCGGTTCCTAGGCTTTTTCTTGCTTATAGACCAAGTTGTGCCTTTATGCGAAAACGGCGAAGTTTTTACTTTTCATTTCGAAAAACCATATTTTCTTGATAATTGCCAATGTGTTCATCAAGGGGGAGATTGTGGATATCGTGAGGATATATGCACGATCTCAGGATGATGAGTCAATTGGCAATGGCGTTGTTGGTTTGCAAAATCTCGCGTTTTCGGGTTTGCTCAAGGTTTGTCGGACCAAGGTGGTCGACCGGTTGTGTCGGTGATCAGACGACCGCCCGGAGGAGTCCGACCGGCCATGGTGGCCGGTCCGACCGGCCATGGTGGCCGGTCCGACCGCCATATTAAAAATTGGTTTTTGGAGCTGAGCCAAAAATAGGTTGTGTGGGCAAGTGAGGGGAGTCTCCTGGATGTGGTCCCATCATTTTGGAGCTCCCAACAAAAGTTCTATTGAGTTGAAAATTCCAAGGTTTGAATTTTGAGCTGAAATTTGGCTAAGTCTTTTGACCGGTCCGACCGCCGTTGTGGGAGCGGTCGGACCGGCCTGAAATCGGTCGGACCGGCCTTGTGGGGCGGTCGGACCGGCCTTGTGGGGCGGTCAGACCGGCATTGACTTGGAGTTTAGCTAAGTTTGCATTGATGTGTTTTATGTATGAACTTCAATGCTTTATTGTTGTATATTGCATTGCGGAGCTAACGTGGGTCAAGTTGTGAAGAACTTGTTCCCGGAAACGGTTTGTTTGTCTATTGCTGTGCAGGTGGCTTGCAGGTCAACGACGTCAACGGTGAGTGGATCGGGACTACGCTTGGAGAGCTGAGCTCCAGAACGGTCATGGATACCGGGTGAGGTCGTGTGACTCAAGCATGGTGCAGGATGGGTAAGATGGATCGAACGGGTAGTTCGTGCAATTTGGTTGGATCGAGCGGTGCGGATATCGGTCGCGAGTCTCTGGAAGGTTCCGATGGGTTTCGGACAAGAGAAGCTTGGCGACGTGATGAGAACCGCTGATCAACCTACACGTGGTGAAGCAGGCGATTGCTTCAAGAGTTATGTGTGTGGGTCCCATGTGTAAGTGGTCCCAAAAGTGAAACCCTAGCTCTCTAGTATAAATAGAAAGGGGGGAGATGGAAAACTCTCTCAAGCATTCATTTGGCCCCTTCTTCCTTTTTCTACGGTTTGGAGGAGAGGAGAGGAGAAGCTAGGGTTTGGAGTGTGCTCCTTGTGTGAGCTCTTGCCCTCCTTGTTGGAGAGGCTTTGTAAGCATCTAGTGTGATCAAACAATCTTGTGATGCTAAATTGAAAGATCATTTGCTCCCTTTGTGTTCTTCTTCCCTTTTGGATGATTTTGGTGCTTCCTTGATTCAAAGGTTTATGCTTGGTCCCTTGAACTATTTTATCTTGCTTTTTGTGTGGGGATACTCCTAGAGTCATCTAGATCATCAACCCCCACGAGCAAGTCTTGAATCAAGATTTTCATATTTCTAGGGTTTGTGCCTTCTTTGTTAAATCCTTGAGAGATCGATTCTGCGAAGTGGATCTGAAGGATCGTCGCTAGAAATAGGTCTCTAATATCATTAGGGAGGTGTGCTCGAAATTTGGTCAAGTTTCATTGGTCGAATCAAAAGTTGGATCAAATTTCGTTTTGGATTTGGGTTGAGTTTTTCAGTTCTGGACTGAACCGGTCAGACCGGTGTTGCAACGGCGGTCCAACCGCCCGTGTTTTCGCACCGTATCTTCGCTGGTCGAACCGTTGTCCACCGGTCCGACCGCCGCTTAGTTCCGGTCCGACCGGCTGTTGGCCGTCGGTCCGACCGCCTGTGGTAGCCGATCGACCGCCATGCCAGATTCGAATGCAGTGAGTTCTTTTCTCCATTTGTGTCGTGTGATTGAGGGGTTTATCAAATCCAACACAAGGCTTCCACTGTGCGCTTACTGATCTTCTTAGCTTTCATAGCTAAAGGAGTAAAGTTCGTGTTGTATTTGATTTAGGCGAGAAAGTTTAGAATGCGCCTATTCACCCCCCCCTTTAGTCGCTTTTACGGTCCTACACCGGTGCCCACCGTGTCCTCCGCACGCACGAGTGCAAGACGCCTAACGGGGTTCCGAGCCCTGGCGCACACTCCACAGGGGTGTATAAACGAACACCGCGCATGGGCAATGGTCCCGGTGTCCACTGTGCCCTCCGCAGGAACAAGTGTAAGACGCCTAACGTGGCTCTGAGCCCCGGCGCACACTCCACAGGGGTGTATAAACGAACACCGCACATGCCCAACGGCCCCGTTGCCCACCGTGCCCTCCGCAGGCATGAGTGTAGGACGCCTAACGGGGCTCCGAGCCCCGGCGCACACTCCACAGGGGTGTATAAACGAACACCACGCATGGCCAATGGCCCTAGTGCCCACCGTGCCCACCGCAGGCATGATTGTAAGACGCCTAACGGGGCTCCGAGAGTTTGGCGCACACTCCACAAGGGTGTATAAATGAACACCGCGCATGGCCAACAGCCCCGGTGCCCACCGTTCCCCCCGCAGGCATAAGAGTAAGACGCCTAACGGGCCCCGAGTCCGAGCGCACTCCACAGGGGTGTATAGACGAACACCACGCATGGGGGACAGCGCAGGCTTCACCTCCCCCTCGCATAATCCACAGAAGGGCTCCCCCGAAGCCCAATCTAAAAAGCATGGGAGACGGCGCAGGTTTCGCCTCCCCCTCGCATAATACACAGATGGGCTCCCCCGGAGCCTAATCTAAAAAGCATGGGGAATGGCGCAGGCTTCGCCTCCCCCTCGCATAATCCACATATGGGCTCCCCCGGAGCCCAATCTAAAAAACATTGGGGACGGTGTAGGCTTCGCCTGCCCCTTGCATAATTCAAAGATGGGCTCCCCCAGAGCCCAATCTAAAAAACATTAGGGACGGCACAGGCTTCGCCTCCCCTCTCGCATAATCCAAAGATGGGCTCCCGCGGAGCCCAATCTAAAAAACATGGAGGACAGCACAGGCTTCGCATCCCCCTCGCATAATCCAAAGATGGGCTCCCCCGGAGCCCCAATCTAAAAAACATGGGGGACGGCGCAGGCTTTGCCTACCCCTCGCATAATACATGGGGGACGGCCCCATCCACCACAATCCACTTCATACAAGAAAATGCATTACAATACAACGTTACACAATGTTACAATCCTCTCCGCACAAGAAAACGCATTATAATACAACGTTACACAATGTTACAATCCTCTCCGCGCAAGAAAAAGCAGTATAGTACAATGTTACAATCCTCCATGCAAGAAAACATACACCACAACGCTACGGCGCGAGGTCCCACCCCTCTACCTTAGCTGCCCAGTCAAGCAGTTCCTCGTCAGAGGCCTCGGACGCAACAAGACGGCCATACACCTCCATCGCCCACGCAAAAAGCTCACCATCGGAAGCCCCGGAGCACACAAGGTGCTCGTACTCCTGTTCGGCCCCACGTCCTGAACGTGGCGACTCGCCGCCATCATGCACGCCCGGGGCTTCCGAGGCGAAGACGATGCCTTGCCCCTCCCAGAAGATGCGAATCTCGGCGCACCCCCTCGCGGCCTTCCGCTCGCGGAAGCACCGGAAGCGCTCCATCGACCCCTCCGGGTTACGCCGTTTCCATCGCTGCCACCAAGCCCCGCGGTACACGATCCCGAGATAGCAAAGTTGTAGAGGCCAGGTGGGGCGAACGTGGCGTTCGGCCTTCGTGCCGCGAGGCGGCGCGGTCACCTTGATATTCCACCCTTCCGAGGGACAGGGCCCCCGGCGGGCAGTCCACCGAACCATCATCGGTCGGTCCTAAGGAAACCAGCACAACCGTAGAACAAGACGAATTTAAAATCAACTGTTTCATTCAAAAATCGGGAGCCATTACAAATTTCCCCACCCAGGCACGGGAGTTTGAGCAGGGCGGGAGCAGCAAAAAAGAACCCTAGTCTATAAAAACTACAGCTGGAGGTGCAGTAGGGCGGAGGGTCACACCTTGTCACCTGCGGTGGCCCCCCGCCCGCTGGCGTCCTCGGGAGCATCAACGGCCTTGACCCTCGCCTTCCGCTCCAGCACCCGGCGCAGCGAGGCTATCGCAGCCTCACGTCACTGTGGCACGCATAAGACTTGAGCAAAAGCATTGGTCGCCCTCCGCAACAAACGCTCGTTAGAGGCCACATCGAGCGCCAAGGCTACGAGCAGGGAGCGTGCCCCGAGGGCGTCAACGTGCCCGCAGATGCCCTTCTGCAGTGACAGGAAGGCCACCATCCAAGCAACCTTCGTGCAATGATAGCTGTAGGCATGGGCGGCGGGCAGGCAAATCTCGCTGCCTCGCAGGAGGCGGTTCAGCGTTTGGTCAACCTCTGAGACGCTGTGCGTTCTTGGTGGCGGTACGGCGCCTAGTGCGGTCACGGTGGTCTCCATCACCTCCATGACCTGCCAGGCAGCTCGCGAAACCGACTCGGAGAGCTCGTGCTCCGCAACGACCTCTGTTTCCAGGTCCTCCTTGGTGCGACAAAGCACCCGCACCTCATCGCGAAGACCTTGCCGCTCCACCTCCAGCTCGGCCACCCGCGCCTCCAGGGTCGTCGTCCTCTCGGCGAGCTCTTGGCGCTCTAAGGAGAGCGCCTGGCTCCGCGTGTAGTGGGAATCGACCTGCCCCTGGATATTCGCATACTCCCACTAGATGTCCTCATCAAGAGCGCGAGACAACATCAACATCTGCAAGAACATGCCTTCGTCAGGAATGTGTAGCCACATACCAAGCAAAACAAGTTTTGACTCACCCTGGCAGAGTTCGCTTCGACCAGCCGGAGCATCTTGCCAAGAGGCATCCTCTCAAAAAGGCGGGACATGACCGGTGGAGCGACGAAGCGGGCCACCTCCTCACACACGGCGGCCGCACTGGCGCTGACCTTGAAGACGTTGGTGCACAATGGCCCAAGATCAGCCGTAGGAGTGGTCCCAGAAGCGTTGGCATCGTCGACACCGTCATACCCCCCCAGCACTGGAGTGCTCGACGCTCGCGCTAGAAACCCCGCCACCAGAGGCGCCGTTGATAGCTCCTTCGCTTCCTCCGCCTGTAGTACAAATGTCAAAAAAAGAGAAGAAAAATAAAGGGGGGCCAAGCTCACCAGGGGTGGTCGGGGCGTCGCCGAAGGCGCCTCCCACCAGGGTGTCCTCGGTCCCTTGGCCGTACGCTCCCGAGGGAGTCTCGCCAGAGGACCCCTCGAGAGCCAGGCTCGCCACGCAAAACGAGCCCGCCCCCCGGGCCGGTGGTGGCGAGCCACTCGAGACCACCCGCTCGGTCTGCCCCGAGGGCACGCGAGCGGCCTTCGAAGGGCGAGTCGGCAAGGCACGTACCAAAAGCGAAGCATGAGGGTCTGTAGGCCCGCCACAATACAAGGGAAAAATGTCGATGGGACCGGTTGTATTCAGCTCTTCGGGCGCTCGACCCTTACGTCGCTTGCCATAATCGGGGTCTGACCGCTCCTCAAGATGGATAGCTGGGTCCAGGTACGCGCGGTTCAGCCGCGCCTCACGCACCACGAACCCCCGCTTCGCATGCTCCTTGCCAGTATACCGACCAAGCAGTTGCTCCACAACGCGGACCACCTCGTCCACCAGAAGCACTGTAAAAAGCACCAACAAAGGTCATATGCACGATACAAAAGCTAACCATCACACTACCACCACAGCGATACCTACCGTCATTGCCCTCCGGCAAACCAAGTAGGCGAATCCCGCTAGCCTCCGCGCGAAGGCGGATGTTCCAACCAAGCGCGAGCGGCCATATCTGGAGCGCGTAGAACTCCACAAGATCGTGAGTGCAGAGCCTGCGCGTGACCGCCAGGAGGAGCTGCAGAAGCGACTCCTCTCTCGAGCTCAGCTCGATCTCCAGGGATGGGTTGAGCCAAATGGGCCCCCGGAGGACCGCAGCCCGTCATACGATGGGGACGTATGGTAGATCCACCGCTGGGTCCAGTCCGTCTCCTATCGGTTGCGGGAGGCAGGAGCTGGCAAGTACTGAAGGAAACACGTTTTCGGCTGAAAATTTACGCTCTCAAAATTGAGTGTTTCGCCGGACTCCCTCTTCTTCTTCGGCTGGCAGCGAGCGTCGTGAAGATAGGCGAAGAGCCAGCCTTACCCAGCGGCTCATGTGGAATGCATTAACCATTTGAAGACCCCGAGTTTTACAAGGGAGCTCGGGGTTAACTGGGCTAGCTCTATCCGGTACAATTGCAGCACACAGCTGACTAGCCCAACGCAGGGAAGCCGGAGGCCAGCGTCAAGGAAAGAGGCGAACAAAACAGCCTCATTATCCCGAGGCGCCGGCACCGTCTCCAACCTGGGGGCTTGGGCGAGGGAGAGATCACTCATCTTGCCCTCGTTGTGAAGCACCCACAGCACCGCCGGTGTCACCAACGACCGGCCTAACTCGTCTGTGTGGGCCGCCGGAACCCCCTCGTCACGCGAGCGCTTCGTCATCTAGCCGAGCAGGAAGCGGTGGCGGAGCAACAGCACAGTAGCTAAGGGCGACGGAATGCGGTATAGGACTGGGGGGCACACCCCATCATATTTATAGCCGGTCTGGGCGCGCAAAACGACGTGGAACAGAAGCCGACCAGACGCAAAACAACCAGCAAGCAACACGTGTGCCCTAGGGCACCTAACAGCCCCGCCCCATTAAATGGCGCGATGCCCAACCGACGCCAGCACAGATCTCCATACGACGCTATAAGTAGCCTGGCAAGCTAACCCGAAGCCTCCCTGGAGGGTCCTGAGAGCCCCGCGAGGCCCGGAGCACCAGGCCCTCCGGGTCACCTTCGGGGTGGACCCGAAGCCTCATTCTTGCCATTGACTGGTCCCTTCTCCCGAGGATCCCCAGAGCTTCTCTAAGCCGGTCTGGGGTCCCCTTTCTTTTACTGTATAGCTTGTTTTTGCTACGACAGGCATCTAGTATAGCATGTTTTGTAGTAGTGCACCTCTTCATGGAGAGGTGGAGAAAGACATGCAAATGGAGTGCACCTATGCGAAAATGTTGTGAGGTTGTGGATTTTATTTCTGATGTAACGTCCCGTTTTCGGACGGTAATTAATATTTGATTTGATTTCCGATATTCACCTGTTTTCCAAATTTGGCTTTATTTTCAAAAATTACCAACCTCCTTCTAAGCACGGGTTTGTGTTTCAAACATTCCGATCATATTCTAATTTTAATTTCTGATTTTGAAGCATTTTTTGAATTTGGATTTGCCTCAATTATCCCTCCATTTCTCTCCTGGGCTCAGCCCTCCCTCCTGGGCCGGCCCATCTCCCCTCCCTCTCACTCCTGGCCTGGCCGGCCTGCTCGAGTCGGCCCAATTCCCCCCTCCGGCTCGGCCGGATTTCTCCCCCAGCCCACTTCCCCAGCCCATTCCCCCGGCTTTTCACCCTAGTCCTTCCGCTCCCTCCGGCCCGGTAGTTCCGCCCCTGCCTCACGGCTCTCTCTCCTCCGGGCCCCCTCCCTCGCTCTCCCTCGGCCCCGTGCCCATCGCCCCACCGCACCGCCTGGCCGACCATCCTCCTCGACACGATCGCCGCTGCTGAGGCCATGCCTGTGCCGCCAGTGCCCCTCCTCGCGCCCTCACTGCCATGCCACCCCATTGCCGCCCTCCTCCACGTTCGTCGCCTGCACCGCCTCCCGGCTATTTAGCGACCACTCCCTTCTTTCTCCTCCTTCCCTTCTTCTTAATCCAGCCACAACGCAGCTCGCCATTTCTGCTCACTGGCCGCCGCCTCGCCGTCGTCATTGACCGATGAGCTTCCACCGATCAACCCTCCACGGCTTCCCCTCGCCAGATTCCCCACCCTCCAACTCCCCTCCTCGCCGAGCCCCCTTCCCCTCCACCTCCGGTCGCTGCTGCTTCGCCCCACCTCCTCCGTCGCATCCGCCCCTCCCTGGCGCCGTCGCCACCACCAGTGGGATCGCCATTTCGGGGACCCGTTCGCTCCTCATGGCATCCTGCCCTTCCCAAGGGCGTCGCCTCCACTCCCGACCGCCGCCACCCCACATCTACTCTCTCCCCTCCCTCGTGTCTCTCTCCCCCTTCCTCCCTTTATCTCTCTGTCTCAGTGACAGGTGAGCCCTGCTACAGTGCCACCTTCCCCGTGGACCGTGTGCACGCTCCAATGGACCCGCTCGTGTACTGTGCTATGGACCAGTGCCCTGTGTTGTTAACCATTTTGCTTTTTCTCGATTTAATTCAAATTCAAACTTCGGAATCTCCATTCTCCTCCGTCCTAACTCCAAAAATTATGAAATTTATTTCTAAATTTATCTAAATTCAAGACCTACATTTTGGTACTAGTTTGGTTATGTTTGGAGTTCTTTTATTATTTGTTTGTATTTATTTATTTTGTTAACCTCTGTAAATTAACAGCTTTCCAATTGGCAAAAATATTCTAAAATATTTATTCTCTAATATTTAAAAGCTATCGATTATGGGCTGATTTTGCAAAATCTCTGGAATTGAAGTGTGAGGACCCCGGATTATTAGGCTTGTAATGCTTAGTCACCAATTGACCCTAGCATCACGAACAAAATACCCCGTGTCTTCGAGACATGTATACTTCCCAGAAATGCAGTATACACACCCCTTTACAAAATTCGTGCATCAATTCCATTCATTCACATAGAACCGAAGAACAGCAACAAACCAGAAGTTAAGCTAAATAAAGGATAGTTATTACAAAAGAGAGGGCGGCCGGCCAAATACATACAAATACAAAAATACACAGCGGAAGCAAAAGTGCCATAAGATGGCCATAAACAAAAGAGCCAATCAGTGTGCCTTTACCCCACAAGGCAACCGACCGGACCGCCAAGCTAGTCGTCAAACCCGCAGCACATCTCACAAAAGTGAGGCCCTTGGGGCTCACCTTCCTCCTCTGCAACAAATAGTTAAGCAAAGCAAATGAGTACAAAAATTGTACTCCACAAGACTTACGTGTAGAGTAACAGACCTATACATATGCTACATGCAAGCTTATTTGAGTGGATGCTGTATGTTTCATTTTCGGTATAAAGCAATCTTTATTTACAATAATATAGTACATTTGAAAGCAAGTTGGCAAATCTGTTTTTAATGCTCAAATAACAGTAAAAGACAACAATAATAACAGTAGATAGATGACAACAACAGTCCTGGAAGTGACTAAACCATTAGTCATCACAACAATAGTATGAATTACTCATTCATACCAACCATGTCAAATTTTAATGAAAAAGGTTGTAGTCTAATTCTCACGGGGCGTATCCGGGCGTGTCCATAACCTAGGACGAGGCTATTCGAATAGTTTTATCCCTGCAGGGGTGTACCAATGTACCCACACGTCAGACCACCTTTTTGCCACATGATTAGCATACTTCCTTTGGTATACCGGCACAGCTAAGTCCTTCGAGACATTTCCAATATTATGCATTAACTACGAGTCGCCTGTATGGATAGAAACCCATACGTTGTGTCGGAGTCATCGTAAAGCCTCGGTCAACTACCCATCGCGGTTAAAGCCTTGGACAACTACGATGCCCCTCGAGGTGGAGAACCTACCCGGAATCTCCACAACCGCACACCCAACACAAAAACACAGATCCTTTTTCACACAACACACACAAACCCCCTCCTGCGACTCGGAGCTAACACACGCCAAAGTACTAAGTCAAGAGAGGTCCCATATCCCTCTCGTGTGGTTAGCACACAAATTTGCCCAGTACGGTAGCGTAAGTAATTCGGTCCTTGTTGACTTAGGCATACCACCACAACCCAAACAACCACACCATCCAACCAATATGCCCAAGTCTAAATCAATTTTTCATTTTCATATTTTGACTTTACAAAATAACAAAGCACAAGTGCTGGACATAAAGGAATAATAATTAGATGTGTGATCAAGATCATCAACTAATTGATGATTGCCCATTACTACTGAAACTAAGCATTTCTAAGCAATATCAAATCGCAATCTACTAAGTGACAAGAGCTCATCCAACGAACTCTAATCACAACAAATAACCTAGGCTCAGGTAGTAGAGGATAATCAATTCCTACAGATTATGCAACTATAGGACTCACTGATCATAATTTAACAACAAAATAGCAATGCATACATACAAGTTGAAATCAATATATTAGACTTGAAAAATACTAGGATTAACATGATCAAACTGCTTGCCTGGTTGCTGCTATCCAATATGTTGCTGAGGATCACTCTCGTGGTTAACACAATCGTTGGAACCTAACGAAAGAGCAAAAAAGAATCGATAAGAACAAAGAAAACACAAAGACTCAACAGCAAACTTTCTCTAAATGCTTTGAAAATTTTACAGCAGCAAGAGCATGATTTATAAGGAATTTAGCAACAAGAACCAATTGATTTAGATTCTTAATGCAAAAGATATGAGAGAAACAATTCTGCTCAGCCTTATAAATCACAAATACTACTATTCATTACAACTAAAATCTTTGCCAAAAATGTCTGGAGCTATAATGAGGTTAGAATCATTTTAGATTAAAGTTTAGTTAAAAACATAACTAACAAAATTTGAATCAATGGAAAAGGAATTAAAATGAAATAGTTATGCATTTCATAAGTTAATGGCATTTTTCAGCTAACAAATAATCCTGTCGGGAAAATTGAAAATTAAAACGACGTGGACGAACTTGGATCATTGATCTTGGATCCAACGGCCCAGGTCCACGGGACAGTGCGCGCTTAAGTGGCTCACAAAACCTCACCGTTGGATTTAGATCCAACGGTCCATGTGTAACGAGACGTTCGGATGGTCCGAACGTTCACACGCACATGAGCCGTTGATCTTGGATCCAATGATCCACATTGATTGAAAAATTCGGATGGTCTGAACGTTCATGCGATCCTGGGCCGTTGATCTAAAGATCGACGGTCCACAGAGAACTACGTTCAAACGCTCGCGCCCAGTTTTGTCTGACAAAAACCGACGGCGAAAGGAGGCTCACCGCCGGCGACTCTGGTCACGGCGGCGTGAGCTAAGACCCAAAATGGGTTTGCAATAACCTTGCGCACACAATGGGACCAAAAATTGCGGCTGCGGCGGTTTAGAACGCCGGCAAGCCGCAGTTTACAGAGATGACAAAAATGGCCAAAAAACGAAAAATGCAAAGAAGCTCCACTGCGGTCCAAGTAAGCGAGTGCCAAGCAACTAGGGACTAAAGTGGAGCTACCTGAGCATGGGAGAGACACAGAGAAAGGTTGGAGCTGCTCCGGTGCCGAGGAAGAAGAAAGGGGATGAACTTCGGCCGAAACAGAGAAAATCCAAATTCAGCCAAGTCCTGAGGAAGATAAGCAAAATTGAGCAAGGGTTAAGCTCAAATGATTAAAGAGGCAGCAGAGGGAGCAAGAATTGGAAAGGAGAGCCACTGTGGTACCGCCTTCACCGTGAGCTTGAAGCTCGGCAATGGTGGCAGAAGTGCTTTCGGGAGAATGCAGCTCAAACTAACACTGATGTGCTAGCTAGAGTTGCGGAAATGCTAAAGGAAGCCAAAGGGGAAGCAATGGAGCGTATATAGCTGAGATGACAGAGAGCAACGGCCAAAAATCTCCTCGGGTCAAACCGGCCATGGAAGCGCTGAGAGCGCTGGGAGCAGTTGAGCTATGGACATTTGAGTGCGGTGCACGACGGGCATTAAATGCAAGCAGAAGGAGCCGTTTAAAGGTGACCACCGAGGGGACCCAACGCTGCTCCAGTTCTGTGCATGCCATGGCTTTGGCTCAAACGCACGCTTGCTCAGACGCGAGGAAGGAGACGACGCGGCCACCGTTGGATCTAAATCGAACGGTTCAAATGAAACGGGGCGATTGGAACGGTTCGAACGTTCACTTAACCCGGGCCGTTGATATGGATCCTATGGCTCACACTGCGTGAGACGTTCGGACGGTCCGAACGTTCACGCGAATCTGAGCCATCGATATAGAATCCAACGGTACACATGGATAACGCGTTCGGATGGTCCGAACGTTCACGCGATCTCGGGCCGTTCGATGCCGATCCAACGATCCACAACCCTCGCTTTCCGATCGATCACAAGCAAGGTGCGATTAGTTGATTGAACCAAGTCAAGTGGCTCAAGCCTGAGACTGACTCGAACCCAAGGAACAGTGAAAACCGGCTAGGGTTTGAATTAACAGCTGATTTTTGGGGGATTTTCTTAAGGTAGCAAACCAGCTCCAAAAATTATGAAATTTTAACTAGAGGTTGCTGACTTAAGGATTAAGCTTACATAAAATTTTCAGAGATTTTCATGTATTGCATTTCTCTACAGAAATTCCAGAATGTTGGAGTTAGGGTTTGACCAAGCTGATGAAGACATCCCTCCTTCGGATACACGCACGACACAAGACCCTCCAGATCTGGGTGCTGAACTACACGGTCCTATGACAAGAGCTAGAGCACGTCACTTAATCGATCAGGTAAAGTCGTTTCTAGGGCTGAGTGTATTATTTGAGAACTCTATGATGCTGCCTAATGGAGATGATTTACTTGTACTCAGGAATCTAGGACTACGACCAGTTCAAGAAGGTCTACGACCACTTCAAGAAGATCTACGACTACTATAAGAAGACCTACGACTAGTTGATTCGATTGGAGCAATCTACGACCAGAAAAGTGAGCACAGTACTCGTTGGACACAATCTACGACCAAAGATAGCATGGACTCCTCAAGACCACCCTAGGACCAATCCTACGACCGGATCTTCGACGTAAATCGCAACACAAGGTCTCACGTCACCGCTTTGGAAACTAATAAGACTTTGTAAAGTAACGAGGTCGAGTCCGTGTTGTATACGCTTCATCCCACTACACAACCCTAGGTCGACCTCCTCACGTTCCCCTATATATATATACATGAGCGCCATAGTTTAGAGGCGGGTTTTCTTAGATTATTCGCCAATTGCGGTTTCGATTATCGGTTTGAGGAACCCCACTTGTAAACTTCATCTATATCCGCAATACAATTCAGATTGCATCTACCTTGTTCTTGTGAGTTGCTTCGATTGCTTGCGAACCATAACCTTCGTGGTAAGGTCGATCGCGTAAGCGTGGTCGATAACGACAAAGCGTCTTGGGTGTAGCGAATGCGAGGTGACGATCCGTTGGTCGGAAGCTTCAAAGCGCCAACGTCCTCACGACGAACCAAATCGAACCTATCGGAAGATCGGGCGCCGTGACTCATCAAGTGGTATCAGAGCTAAGGTTGCCCGTTAGGTAATTTCGTTTATCCCCTTTTTGTGAGTTTTGTTCCATCACCTAGAGTCCAGAAAATAGCCCTACAAAAAGTATTAGATCGTAATTATTCCACTGTCCAAACCACTTTGTGCCTTCGCAATTGTTTTTTCAGTTTCGCGTTGTTGAATTCGAGTCCATCGTCGTTGTCTTTGTTGCTGGTCTAGTCGTCGTAATCTAGTTTCTAGCGTCGAGTCTTTGCTGTTTCGATCATCTAGACACCACCCCCATACGACCACCTACTCGGATTCGGCTTCTCCACCTGGTCGGAAACGAACGCCTGGTCGGATTCGACCGACCACTCGTGTCCGACATCCCTATTTATTATCTTGTTGCTCTCGGACACCCCACCACCTGGTCGGAAACAATCGACTGGTCAGATTTTTTTTTCCGTAGCTAAAGTTCAGAGAGAGAGAGAGTATCTTTTAATTACCTTTTTACCCCTACTCTCCGGAAAAAGTTTGTGACCCATATATATCCATAGACCCAGAAAAGGGTTTTGAAGAGTTTTGAGTCAAGGTCACCTTCGCAAAAAAAAAGAAACCCTAGGTTGGGTTTTTGCAGTCCAAAAAAAAAGAAAGCAAAGAGTGCAAAAAAAAAAAAAGCAAAGAGTGAAAAAAGGAGAAAAAAAAAGTTGCTTTGTGATTTTGGATCCGATTGTGTTTGTATCTACCCTATCCTTTCGCTTGCTTGAGCTAGTTCTAGGAACGCGATTGGGCGACAAGAATCGTGATTTAGTCTTGTGGACTTTTATTCACTTTGCTAATCTGATTTCATTATTGCTATTCCTTGCTACTAAACATTGCCTATCCGAGCTCCACATACTTTCGCCCTCAGTTGATCCTCGCATTCGCCTCCGCCGTGATCGTACATCCCACCTTCTCCGATCGGACCACTGCTGTAATTTGGTAAGAAACTCATAAGAGCTTGGTAAGACGGCTTGAGTGTGTGATTCCATCCTCCCACCACCTAGTAGTGATAGGAATAATACTTTGTGTTGTCTTTTGTCTAGTACTAACCATGTCGGTGAAGGATTGGATGCGCAAGAGTGTGTTTTGAGGAAGAGCTCATTACGCTATTGGATGAACAACGCACTCATTAATGAGGACATCGACGGAAGCTTCAAGCTACCACGATCACATTACAACGCTCAATCAACGATAGTATTGCGGCGCTCACTACACGCCTCGAAAGAATGGTGAACCGACCACCAAACGTTGGTCGTGTGGAACCTCATGGTGCGCCCATGACCATGAGTTTGATAATGAGATGCACGACCACGACACCTTTGATGCACGACAACGGAACAGCCGAACTTCAACCGTCAAGGTATGAGAGGTAATAATTTTCGAGCAACATAATGCCCATGATGATCCATATGCTAAAGTCAAGTTCTCTATACCATCTTTTGCGGGTGCTTATGATGCGAAATATATCTAGATTGGGAGATGACGAGAATGTAAATTGAATGCTCACTTAGTTCTGAAGTGCATAGAGTTAGGCAAGCCACAAGTGAATTTAAAAACTTTGCCATCATTTGGTGGAATAGGGTATGCAGAAGGATTAGCGCCTACTACGTGGGATGGTTTAAAGGTTGCTATGCGTAATGATTTGTCCCACCTTCTTTAAACGTGATTTGCGTAATAAATTGCAGCGCTTAAACCAAGGTAATAGATCCGTAGAAGAATATTATCAGGAGCTACAAATTAGCATGTTGCGTTGTGATATTATTGAGGATGAAGAAGCTGCAATGACACGCTTTTATGGAGGATTAAGGCGTGAAATTCGGACATAGTGGATTACAAAGAATACGATAGCGCTCCTAGATTGTTCCAACTTGCATGTTTGGCGAAAAGAATTGCGGGGACGACAACAGAGGCTAAGGAACAACTTTGGGAGCATGTCTACACCACGACCAAAGGTCGGGCAAGCCAAAACAGCCCCACCTTCACTACACGATCTGCTGCCCCTCCACGAGTAGGGCGCGTTCAAAGAAGACACCTCGACCACATCACATGCACCCGAGGTAAGTAAAGTTACTAGTGTGCGAGCACCACCAAGAGTTCTTCGTCGGTTGCTTCCACTGGTCGTACCACTGGGATTGTGTGCCACCGTTGCAAGGGAATGGGACACGTCATGAGGGACTGCCCGAGTCAGCGAGCATACCTTGCCACCAAAGACGGTGGTTATGTAAGTACTAGTGATATTGAGGACGAATATGTACTTGCAGCTAACATTGCGGTGGAGGAGATGAGATAGACAAAGGATCTTGATGATGTAGAGGAACAAGTAGGCTGCTTGTTGACACCGAGTATCATGTGAGCCTTGTCGCGCACGAGTCCGAGGCGCACAAGTGGAGAGAGCGGAGCAAAATCAACGGCACAACTTGTTTCGCACCAGATTTCGTGAAGGACGAGCCCGCAGAGTCATCATTGATGGAGGGAGCAAACAACCTTGCAAGCTCCGAGATGGTCGAGAAGCTTGGCTTGACCACACAACCACACCCACGTCCCTACTACATCCAATGGTTCAATTCGTGTGGTAAATTAAAGGTACACAAAGTTGTGAAAGTGCAATTTTAGCGTGTAATTACAAAGATAGTTCTGACTTTGATATCGTGCCTATGCAAGCATGCTCTTTGTTGCTCGGTAGACCTTGGATATATGACAATGATGTTTTGCACCATGGTAGAGCTAATACCTACTCATTTTCACATAAGGGTAAGAAGATTAAGTTGTTTCCTTTGACACCAGTTGAGATTCTGAAAGATGAAGAAGAGCGCGCTAAAAATGAAAGAAACACCGATAAGCATGATTCTGAAAATCAGCAAGTAGCAAAACGTGTTTTCCCACCCAAAAGGGAGAAAGTGGCGTCTAGTCCTAAGTCCAAGGGAATTAAATTGAAGGGATGTGTTATGATTGCCACTAAATCTGAACTTGCTGAAATTTGTAATAATGAGCTGCCATGCTATGCTTTGATATGCAAAAATGCCTTATATTCGCTTGAGGACATAGCTAGCTCTTTGCCTCTTGCTGTTGCTAACCTTTTGCAGGAGTATGTGGATGTATTTCCAACTGAGGTACCCCCGGGATTACCACCTATTCGAGGAATTGAGCATCAAATTGATTTGATCTCAGGAGCGACTTTGCCAAACCGTGCTGCATATAGGACCAATCCAGAGGAGACTAAGGAAATTCAGCGACAAGTCCAAGATCTTTTGGACCGTGGGTACGTAAGAGAAAGCCTTAGCCCTTGTGCTGTTCCAGTTCTTTTGGTTCCTAAGAAAGACGGTAGTTGGCGTATGTGTGTTGATTGCAGAGCCATTAATAACATTACTATAAGGTATCGTCATCCTATCCCAAGGCTAGACGACATGCTAGATGAATTGAGTGGTTCTATTATTTTCACAAAGATTGACTTGCGGAGTGGTTACCACCAGATTAGAATGAAATTAAGAGATGAATGGAAAACTGCTTTTAAAACTAAGTTCGGATTATATGAGTCGTTAGTGATGCCTTTCGGTCTAACTAATGCACCTAGTACTTTTATGCGTTTGATGAACGAGGTTTTACGTCCTTTCATTGGAAAATTTGTGGTGGTTTACTTTGATGATATCTTGATTTATAGCAAGTCACATGAGCAACACTTAAATCATATATGTGTTGTTTTTAATGCTTTGAGAGATGCACGTTTGTTTGGTATCCTCGAGAAGTGCACCTTTTGCACCGATCGAGTTGCATTTCTTGGTTATGTTGTGACACCACAGGGCATTGAGGTGGATGAGACAAAGATTGTAGCTATCCAAAGCTGGCCGACGCCTACTACTGTGTCACAAGTGCGGAGCTTCCATGGCCTTGCTGGATTCTATCGACGCTTTGTGTAGGATTTCAGCGCCATTGCCGCACCATTGAATGAATTGACAAAGAAAGGAGTGCCTTTCCAATGGGGACCTGCACAAGAGAAGGCATTCAACTTGTTGAAAGAGAAGCTCACCCAAGCACCCCTACTCCAACTTCCTGATTTTGGTAAGACTTTTGAAATTGAATGTGATGCCAGTGGGATTGGGATAGGTGGTGTATTGATTCAAGAAGGTAAACCAGTTGCATATTTTAGCGAAAAACTAAATGGGCCTAGTTTGAATTATTCCACCTATGATAAGGAATTGTATGCTTTAGTTCGAGTGCTTCAAACTTGGCAGCATTATCTATGGCCCAAAGAATTTGTTATACATTCGGATCATGAATCGCTAAAACATATTAGAAGTCAAGCTAAACTGAATAAACGACATGCTAACTGGGTAGAATTTATTGAGTCATTCCCATATGTTATAAAGCATAAGAAAGGTAAGGATAATGTGATTGCTGATGCGCTCTCTAGACGTTATACCATGTTATCTCCACTTGACCATAAGATTTTTGGTTTGGAGGCCATTAAGAGTTTATATGTCACTGATTTGGACTTTAAGGAAGTGCTTGAACATTGTAAAGGAGGGAAGACATGGAATAACTATGTCTCAATGATGGTTTGGTCTATCGTGCTAACAAGCTATGCGTTCCACTAGCTCTGTTGCGTCTTTTGTTGTTACAGAGGCGCATGGAGGAGGTTTGATGGCGCATTTTGGAGCAAAGAAGAGAAGATGTGCTGGCCACCCACTTCTTTTGGCCAAAGATGAGGCGTGATGTCGAGCGCTACGTAGCTCGCTGCACTACGTGCAACAAAGCTATGTCCCGTCTCCTTCCACATGGACTTTATATGCCTCTTCCTATTCCTAACGCCCCTTGGGAGGATATTTCTATGGATTTTGTTTTAGGATTGCCTAGGACAAAGAAGGGGAGAGATAGTATATTTGTAGTAGTGGATCGATTTTCTAAAATGGCACATTTTATATCTTGTCACAAGAGCGATGATGCTACAAACATAGCTGAATTGTTTTTCAGGGAAATCATTCGCTTACATGGAGTACCCAATACTATTGTCTCGGATCGTGATGCGAAGTTTTTGAGCCACTTTTGGAGATCACTTTGGAATAAATTGGGGACAAAGCTGCTGTTCTCTACTACATGTCATCCCCAAACTGATGGACAAACGGAGGTTGTCAACCGCACGTTATCCACCATGTTGCGGACTGTTTTAAAGAAAAACTTGAAGATGTGGGAAGAGTGTTTACCGCATGTTGAGTTTGCTTACAGTAGGTCAGTACACTCCACCACCAAGGTAAGTCCATTTCAGGTAGTGTATGGTTTTAACCCCCGTGCTCCTATTGATTTACTACCTTTACCGACCTCTGAAAAAATTAATCTAGATGCTAAGAAGCGTGCTGCATTTATTCTCAAGTTACATGAAACCACTAAAGAGAATATAGAGCATATGACTAAAAGGTATAAGGTTGCTGGAAGTAAAGGTAGGAAAGTTGTAAAATTTGAACCACGTGATTTAGTTTGGGTTCATTTGAGAAAGAATAGGTTTCCGGAATTAAGAAAATCAAAGTTGATGCCTAGAGCTGAAGGACCGTTTAAGATAATTAAGAAGATTAATGATAATGCATATCAATTAGAATTACCTGCAGATTTTGGGGTTAGCCCCACATTTAACATTTCAGATTTGAAACCATACGTGGGAGAAGAAGATGAGCTTGAGTCGAGGACGACTCCAATTCAAGAGGGGGAGTATGATGAGGACATCCCTCCTTCGGATACACGCACGACACAAGACCCTCCAGATCTGGTCTTTGAACTACACGGTCCTATGACAAGAGCTAGAGCACGCCACTTAATCGATCGTAAAGTCGTTTCTAGGGTCGAGTGTATTATTTGAGAACTCTATGATCTTTGCCTAATGGAGATGATTTACTTGTACTCAGGAATCTAGGACTACGACCAGTTCAAGAAGGTCTACGACCACTTCAAGAAGATCTACAAGAAGACCTACGACTAGTTGATTCGATTGGAGCAATCTACGACCAGAAAAGCGAGCACAGTACTCGTTGGACACAATCTACGACCAAAGATAGCATGGACTCCTCAAGACCACCCTAGGACCAGTCCTACGACCAGATCTTCGACTAGAAATACGCAACACAAGGTGCTGCGTCACCGTTTTGGAAACTAATAAGACTTTGTAAACGTAATGAGGTTGGAGTCCAGGTTGTGTACGCTTCATCCCACGGCCGCACAACCCTAGGTCGACCTCCTCACGTTCCCTATATATATATGAGTCGCCATAGTTTAGAGGCGGGTTTTTCTTAGATTATTCTGCCAATTGCAGTTTCGCCGATTATCGGTTTGAGGAACCACACTTGTAAACTTCATCTATATCCGCAATACAATTCAGATTGCATCTACCTTGTTCTTGTGAGTTGCTTCGATTGCTTGCAGGAACCATAACCTTCGTGGTAAGGTCGATCGCGTGTAAGCGTGGTCGATAACGACAGGCGTGCGGGTGTAGTGAATTGCGAGGTGACGATCTATTGGTCGGAAGCCTCAAAGCGTCAACGTCCTCACGACGAACCAAATCGAACCTATCGGAAGATCGGGCCGCCGTGACTCATCACAAGCTTTGACTTGGTTTGACTTGCCTCCAAAATTATCAAATAATTTATAAAAATCATGAAATAATTCAGAGGTGTTACCAAGCCTCCCTAAAACTCAGGAGGTTTGGCACAAGATCTTTGCCAGGGAGGTTTTTGATTGGAGTCAATTGAGGATTTTGATTTTTGATTTCCATAATTCCTTTACAAGAATTACAGAAATGTCCAAAGACTTCAAGATGCAAGAAAAGTTTTAATTTCTTCTCATTTTCTTACATTTGAAACACAAATCCATAATTGGGATGCTACATGAAGTTATGCAGATAACTTTCAAAATCGCTCCATCATCTCTGCGATCATGTCATGTATTTGTTAAAACTAATTTATTCAACTTTTCGGCTTTTCTATAAAAAGCTTGTGGTATTAGATATTAATTTGCAATTTGCTAAAAATAATTTTGGAAAGCTAGTCGGGATTAACTCGTTGATCTCAATATCTTGCTTTGAAAACGTGTATATTAATCTTGTAATCCTATCAAGTATCCCTCGGTCCAAATATTGTTTTAGCACATCATTTTCATCCCCAATCAAAAGTCATCAAAGATAAAATGTTTTAGTGTCTTTTAAGCCTGGCAAAAATTATCCAGTATCCCAATCTTGCCCAACAATCTCAGTCCTTTTATCCTTCTCTCTGGTTTGTAAACCACCAGTGGTATTTAATAATATTTAATATTACCACCACTTCCAGGTAGCTGCGGGAGAGAACTGTGGTAATTCTTGGACTCACTATGTGATCGTCAATTTTAATATTGCCCATCACTTGTCAAACTCGCACCCAAATCTCTTTTGGTTAACCCTTAGCAAATATTATACATTATTTTAAAGAAGCTCTTGTTTTAAAATTAGGTCAAGCTGTGTCATCACTCGATCGGCAATATCTTGCCATCTTCCAAATCCGAAGTGGAGCATCCCTGCGAATGTTCCTTCGACTTTGATTCCCCCCTTGTTTTCCCCCGGTAGAGTTTCTTCGACATTGCCTCTGTTACTCAGTTGGTCGTTTGATCTTGTCAAACATCCCCGCCACGCTAAATCTTTTCACTTAAGCTCGTTCATCGCAAAACATATTTTAAAGTTTTTTTTAAATATATTTGGTCTTTTGAAGTTCTGTGGATTTATTCAATTTTCTCGCTTGTCATGATGTAATTAGGAGTTAGAGTCCAGAAGAATCAACAACTCGAGCAGGATCAAGATTCGGATAAAGACGCAGATCAAGAATTCAAGGCCCCTGGCAGAGAAGGCCCTGAGTAAGATTAAGGCCGCAATAACCTGATCTAGGCGAGTCAATACTTTGATCATTTTGAGCCTACACTTTATGCAAGTTATATTTATTTTAAATATCAAAGTTGCATGCTTTAATTCTGTAATCAAATGTATGTTAAAGCTTAAGGTAGTTAAACACTCATTTGATGACTAATTAATTATTATCCATCCTTTGATAAATTGAATCTCTCACTCCATGTCACCCTAGTAATATGTGGTAAATACTAGCATAGGTTGTACTTAAGCGGCATGCTAGTCTTGCTTAAGTACCGGGTCAATAAATATTCTGATCATCATCTTTTAATCATGAAAATGGTTTTGGGCAGTCATTGGATGTAAATGACTGGCGCGTTGTGTTAATATTTTTTCCTCCTCAAAACCCTAAACAACTTTCTAGTACCACACCTGGGCGGATGGAAAGAGTGGTGGGTGCCGTCGTGCAAGAGAATGGCTGGTATGTGGCATAAACCGCCCAGATGGATTAAGGACTTAATCCTGCGATGACCTCCTAGTGTAAAATAGAACAACCACAAGTCTATAATGACGTCGACCTGGCTAAATAAATTGTATCCACTAATGCGAGCTGTACCACAGGAAAGACCCACGAGTCGTGTCGCTGGTTTAAGCCGTCGTGGACACGGGTCATGTCGCTGGTTTAAGCCGCTGTGTGACGCAAGAGGGGGTTTGGGGGTATGGATGACGCGGGTGTGTGAGCGTAACCACCCCCAGATGAAACCTTAGTGGGTGCGACTAACACTGAGGGATACATGGTAAAGACCTTGTGGTAATCTCCCTTGATTCACTCGTCCAAGGAAACGTGTGTGTATATCAAGACGATTATCTCTTGTGGGTAAAGTGTACAGTCTCTGCAGAGTAATAAACTGTTTAAATAGTCGTGCCCACGTTCACGGGTGGACATAGGAACTTAAAAGAGTTAGTTCTATTTATAAAACTTTGTGAGTGGGTTAAAAAATATGACGGGCTCATCTAGCCCTTGTTATGGATTTTCCTGGGTAGTCTTACCCAATGTTGATAATAGGTGGATGTAACCGCTATAAAAAATAAGCATAAGGTGGAGATAACATCTACTATTATTAATTATTGCAATTACTCTCTTTAATAAAATGCAATTTGATTAAAATGCTAAGTCATAGGAATTTGTATTATGATAATTGAAAAAGTTGCTTTAAGCAAATAAAAGAACCCGAGCTCCCCTTGTTAAGCCTTGCATGTATATATTGCATCTGGTGTGTTGGCTCGCGAGCACAGAAGTTGTGGTCATCCTCGCTCTTTCTCCAAACATTTAGAGCAGGAAATCCGGATGCTTTCGACTACTATTAGGAACCAGACGTCTGAAGGCCCAGGAGTTTTTGAAGCATAGTTTAGTTTGTAGTTGTTCTAGTCTCACCTCAGTCTAGCCGACTCCGCCGATACTTATGTGCATCCTATATTATCTGAGTTTTTGGGTAATATCGGACGTACACAGGTTTCCCCAGTTGTTTGCCCGTGGAGAGATGTGCCATCCCCCTTTTTGCTTCCGTTGTCGTTTCCGCTACTTTTGTGATGTAATTGTTTGGCTTGTTCGGCCCTATTGTAAAACTTAGCCCGAAGCGGTCTATGTTAACTCTGATGTGTTGAATTAATGAATGGTATGGTTTTACGCTATGTATAAATTGATACAGCAATGTGCATGTGAATGCTATCTACTGATCCAGGGAATATCACAGTGTTTTCACAGAGGATTCGGGATTAGAAAATCCGGATACGACAGAGCTGGTATCAGAGCATACGACTGTAGGAGCCTTCTACTAATACATGCCTCTCCACGAGGGAGAGACCGATCCCGAGGACTTCGTCGTCATGTGGGAGTAGTTAGCTTAGTTTAGCTAGCAGTGCTTGCTTTAGCAGCCTTTTGGTTGTCAACACTTTTTGTTTCCTTCTTTTGTAGACGATGTGTGTGTATCTCGTGTCGTGACTTAGCATAGCCTATATGCTGTGTTTCAAGAGTCATGTAAACACCTAAACCCCCCTTAATATAATGCAGCCATTCTAGACTTTGTATTGTATTTGATCGATTTTCCTCGATTGGTTTGAATTTCTTCTGTTGTGCTCTAGAGGGCCAGTGAACCCTCATATATCTCCTCTAGTTCTAAGCTGAGTTGTTTCCTCAGATGGCACCAAAGAGGCCAACAACCCAAGGAAGTGGTGCCAGTTGTAAAAGGAAGTTGATAGTACAAAGACCACAAGATAGCTACCCCCAGTAGTCAGCATTTCTCGCCAGCTTATCATTCCATCGATCAGTAGCCCAGCCACCAAGAGCTCCAACTCCAACTTCACGTTCCAACAGGAATAGTCTTCGCACTCTTCGCTCCGATGGATAGCCTGCGGCACCCAACCCAGCAGCCCACCTTCACTGCTTCAGCTGTGGGGAAAAAGGGCACTTTGCCAAAAGATGCCCCCAGAAGAAGCTTCGCCTTGCGCGTGGTGCAGAAGACGACAAAGCAGACCCTGCTACCCATCAACGTAAGGAATTACCCGGGAGAAGATGTCACAGTAAAGCCAATGGTACCGCTACGCCAGGAAGACCACTAAAGGTTATCACTTGCTTCCATTGCAGAAATATCGGACACTTCGTCAGCAAATGCCCCCAAAGGAAGCAAGGCTAGAGGATCAAATGTTTTCTATCGCGATTAACTAGGACACCGTATGAACAGTTGCCCACGCGGTTGCTGAATGTTCCTGGCTTTGTCAACTCCTTTAGGAGCTTCAACATTCTGTTGCCTCGGTTACCGTGGTTTATTGCGACAACATCAGCACCGTCTACATGTCTTTAAACGCGATTCAACACCGCCACACCAAACATATTGTGGATATCATGGGGACATGCTCATGATTTAGGATGATGTTACAATTGGCAATGGCATTGAATATTTGTTGAATCACGCGTTTTCGGCAAAGATCAGTCTTTGTCAGTTATCGGCGGTCGATCGCCAAGGTGGCGATCGACCGCCACCTCAGCGGTCGACAAAGCCAAGCCCCGGACTTAGAAGCTGGCGGTCAAATCGGCCATGGGAGGTGTTCTGACTGGCGATTATAAAAGTTGGATTTTGGAGCTAGACCAAAAATAGAGGGTGTAGGCAAGAGAGGGGATTGTCCTACACTTAGTCTCATAATTTTTGGAGCTTCCAGTCAAAAGATCTATTCGTTTGAAATTTGCAGAGAAGTTTCGGATTTCAAGGGTTGAAAATTGGCTAAGTCCCTTCTGGGCTGTCTGACCGGCAAGGGGGCGGTAAGACTGGCCCATAAGTGGCGGTCTGACCGGTTTTCACTTGATCGTCGTCATCTTGGCGGCGATGCTTGTTGGTTACGTCAAGTTCATGGTTTTTAGTGCATATAGGTTGCATGATGCATGTTTTGACTAACGTGGGTCAAGTTGCATGATGCAGCAACGCTTCCCTACAGAGAGTGCTTGCTGGCGATGTATGCGACAGGACATTCCATATTTTACAGTAAACCGACAAAAGGGATGTGTGTTGTCGGCGAAAATAGCCTAATTCCAAAGGGTGAAAGTCAATCTTTGGTCAGAACGTGGATGCAAAGTAATATCGAACATAGACAACTCTCAAATAGGCGTAAATCGATGCAGATCAACATCGAAATACAGAGGACATGTACTACTAGCTACAAACTATTGCAATGCATATGCGCATGGCAACACTCCAAGCTATGGATTCACCAGTTACTTTTGTTGAGAGGCTGTATATGAACTCTGACAAGTCCTTGCAGTAAACGTACACGTGTCTTCTACAATCAAATCAAAATTGCTGTTCAGTTCTAGTTAAAAGGGACACAGGACATCAATTATCACCAAGAGTCCTGACTGAATGGAAGAACTCATCTCGATCAAGCACGTCTGAATTAACCGTAACAATAGCAAATTAAGACTCAGTTTTTTTTAAAGGGGAAACAAAGATTCACAGTTGTCGAGTTATATCTGAAAAAGAAAAACTCGAGCGCAAAGCTCCAAGAGTCTCGATCGGACTCTAGTGTCCAAAAACTATTTACTGCATGCAAAGAACCCAATCTACTCGGTATGACATGCTAACTAGATATATAACGGATGATGATCTGTAAGAGATCAGAAGATGTTATTACACCAGTGTTTGAATTCTCCATCTGCACACCAAAAGGCACTATATAAATCGGTCGCCACCCTGCATGTATGTCCTGCACAACGCAAAAGCAAAAGAAAGCCTCCACATGCAAAAGATGGCGCCATCTAGGTGCATCCTCGCCGTGTTGTTCCTCGCCTTCGCCCTCGTCGCCGCCACGCTGCAGCCATTGGAAGCAATCAGGGTCCAGGGGGTCAAGCCCGCGGCGACCGCTGGTGAGGAAGCATCGGAGAAGACCGCTGCTGCCTCCACCAACGGCGATGTAGCACAGCCATCAACATGGCCCGGCTTCCCGGGTATCCCAGGCTTGCCGCAGTTCCTCCATTGCCTGGCTTCCCACCGCTACTGCCATTGCCCAGCTTTCCGCCGCTACGACCGTTGCCGGGCTCGCCACCGCTACCAGCTCTTCCACCGGTGCCCACCTTTCCGGGCTTTCCACACGGTCCGCCATTGCCGAGATTTCCACCGCTCCCGCCGCCTCATGGCATCCCTGTGTTTCCGCAATTCCCCCCACTGCCTGGCTTCCCAGGAACACCAGGTGCGCCACATGTCCCTAGTTCCCCGAGTGCACCAGCAGGTGCTCCATCGCCGCCGTCGCCATCACCGCCGCAACCAACGGAGTGCCTGTCATCGCTGATGGGGTTGATGCCATGCGTGGACTACCTCACCAGCACCAGCGTAGCAGCGCCTCCAAGCACATGCTGCGACGGCTTCAAGTCTCTCATCGACGAGGCACCCATCTGCCTCTGCCACGGCATGAACGGCGACATCAACAAGCTCATGCCCGCGCCCATTGATTTCATGCGCATGATGTCTCTTCCGGTCACATGTGGCGCCACGCTTCCTCTGCAGACCCTTGCCAAGTGCTCCAGTAAGTGACGACTACAGCTTGTCCTGCATCTGTGTTCTGCAAGATTTTTGTGGATGCTGTAATGTACCATGTTTGTAAGGAGACTAATCTGTTTATGGATTTAACAGCGCAACCACTGCCTCCGCTGATGCCTGCTCCTACTCCTGCTGCTGCTCCATCCCCGGGTAACTAATTCTTTCCGGGAAAACATGCCATGTTCATTTGATCAAGCTTGTGTTAATTCGTGATATGTTTTGTATTCCGATTCCGTCATTGTTTTCCTTCTGCAGAGCCATCACCGTAATGGCAACAGGATGGAATAGCTAGGGTGTCGTCCAGATCAGTTGGATGCTTGACGACATACTCTAGTAGTACGTAGTAAAAGTACATGTGGCTGGCTAGCTAGTATTACCTGGTTTTGTTATGATAGCTTAATTACGGTTTAAGCCATATACCCCAGTTAGTTTGGAGTGTCATGTGTATATATAGGTACAGAACTATAAGTACCAAAGCTGTTTAATGTTTTTCCTCGCGCTATGTATGCGGTCGTCAATACAATATATCCGGTGCTTCACGAATGTCTACCTTAATGCATGTCATGCTCATGCCTACTTCTCGAATTTCTGTCTGTTCCTGACATAGTAAGATGAATGCTACCATGCATGCATATATCGCCAACAAATTAATACCCCGAATGCGTGGCGCTGATGGCAAACTTATTTTTGAAACCCATCCGCCTCAAGCTGAAGAACTAGAATTCAAGCTGTGATCTGTCGTATGATAATGCACGGAAACCACCTCTTGATGGAGAGGTGGAGCTGTGGGTGTAGATTAATTACTTCATCTAGCAAGCTTCAAAAGTATGCAAATGAAGTGCACTTCAGCGGAAACTTCTATCTCTTGTAATGGGAAAAAAAAAAGTTTATGGCAACACATGCAGTCTTGAGTACTGGCATCTCGGACAGGCATGAACAACAATCCAACCTAAGACCCTCTAAAATCACAACTTGTAATTCCCCGGTGAGAAGCGTGAACATGCCAGGCGCACGCATGGATCGCCCTGACCGAGCGTAATATATATATGCATGCGCACGCACAACACAGGCACAAACCGATGCGTGACGACATTCTGAACCACAGTATGAGCATGTGAAACTGAAAATTCTATGGATAATCTTTGGAGGCATACGTCCGAAAGCAAAAAAAAAAATTTGGACGCCTCACTCCTCGTGTGTGACACGTCCTATAGCCAGCTAGCTTTTCCTCGTGTGCAACACGTCCTATAGGTCGCTAGCTTTTCAACTCTATTAATCCCCTGTTTCTAGCTTCTTCTATATTTATACTCACTCCACTCACATTTGGCATTGAAGCATATACCCCATAACCCCTCGCACTCCGATTCAAATCTCTCTCTCTCTCTCTCTATATATATATATATATATATATATATATATATATATATAGCAAGGTGAGCCATGACGGAGAGTTGCTAACATGAAATGCTGGACTGCGCCTACAAGCTCTCCTCAAGCTCCTCGTGCATAGTAAGATGAATGCTACCACGCATGCATATATCGCCAACAAATTCCCCGAATGCGTGGCGCTGATGGAAAACTTATTTTTGAAACCCATCCGCCTCAAATTAAGATTACGTGATTTAAGCTAAAGAACTAGAATTCAAGCTGTGATCTGTCGTATGATAATGCACGAAATCACCGCTACTATAAAAGGGTCATCATGCAGCGGTTTTTAAACCATCGATTTTATATATGTCCGTGATAATATGAGGACATCATAGACAGTTTTGAACCGTCTATGAAAAAGCTATCACAGATGGTTCTTGTTTAGAACCGTCTGTGAAAAAACAATCACAGACGGTTATGAACAAGAACCGTCTGTGATAATTAATTACCACAGACGGTTCGTCTATGAAAAAAGCTTTCACAGGTGGTTCTAAACAAGAACCGTCTGTGATAGCTTTTTGCCTTGCAAAAAATAAAAAACGAAAACGGGTGCTACAACTTCGGATGGTGTTTTGAGGCCCTAAACGACCTTTTGGGGGGGGGTTCACTTCATCTAGAGCCTCGCGAATGAATTTGATATGGACTTATGGTTTTTTGGATTGAACTTCTTGTTAGCTTTCCAACGAGCCAAAGAACGTCGCAATCCGAGTTTGTATGCAAAAGTTATGGTGGTTTTATTGGACAGTGCGCGATCTGCCATTTATATTTTGGCCGAAACCAAATAACTCAACATGAACTACACATGCATAGAGAGCTTCCCACAATAGCCACAGCATCACCCACATCACAGTAGCATCAACTCAATCCATTCACGGAGCACTAACACTAGCTCTTAGTATGTAACAGCCCAAAATTAATAAGTTGGGTTAGTTAAGCATTTACTGTACAATTATGAAATTTCGGGCTTTATAAAATATTTTGTTGCATCAAATAAGTTCCAAGTGTGGGAATATTTTGGTTGGATGCTTATTTCTTTGATATGCTTGTTTGGATTTTATGGAGTTTACTGGAAGTTATTTGGTTTCTATTTTATTTGCATGCTTAAATTGAATTTGAAGTTAAGATACAAACAAATCAAGTGAACAGTGCTTGGAAATATTTTTCCTACGTTCTGAAACAACTAAGAGATCTACCTACAAAATTTTAGAAATTTTGGAATTAGATTACTATTGGTAAGCAACCAATCAAATTTGCAAATTAAAAGTCAACCACTTGAAATTGGAACTTCAAACAATTATAGAGAGAACTTTATTAAATGAAAAACTATATAAAAATTACAGAAGAAACTAGGCAGTGTCAAGAACCTTGCATAAATTTTTTAGGGTTTTAGGAGCTCAGAAACTATGCCTATTAAATCTTGAAAACTCTCAGCCGATTTTTACGAAATCTGGAAAATCATTTCTTCACTACAATTCCTTTGTTCGGACCATGTTCCCACCCAACCAGCAAAGCGCCGAGCCCAACCCATTTTGCCGACTGAGCTGTCTTCTCTGCTGCTTAATGGGGGACCCCGGCCGTAGTCATCATCCTCCATGTGCAGGCGCCAGGCACCATCGCAACCCGCACGCCATGCATGCGCCACGACTCGGCTTCGCCACACGCCTTCGTGCGATCAGTAGCTTCGATTCCTCCGCCTCCTCTAATCACCCAACACCGTCTCCTCCACCATTCCTCCTCCCCCGGCCCATTTCTTTCTCCACCAAGGGCCGCCCTAGCATCGCCGCTCCATTTCCCAGCCGGCGCTGCCACCGAGCTCGTCTCCCTACCCCTCTCGGCCGACACCACTCTCCCGGCCTCTCCCGGCGCCACCTTCCCGTTTCCCGGCCAAGATCCGGTCGCTCCGTCGACCCTCCGGCCTCCATCGCTGCCCAGCGCCAACTCCGCCGCCTCGGCTCCTCCAGATCCGGCCCTCGCTCGGCCTCCCGCTCTGGGTTCTCTCCCCTGGTTGTTCCTGTGGCTTGGCCGGCCTGGTCTACGACCGCTGGTGCTGCTGCGCTCCTCCCTCGTCTCCCTGGACCGGCCTCTCGGCTCTCTCCTCCCGGCGCTGATGTGTCCTAGGTGCCGCCACCTCTTCCTTCTCCCTCACCCTACCACTCACTTGAGCTCCCCCTTCCCCCAGGTCGTCGTCGTCGAGGTCTACCCCGCGCTGCTCGGGCTCACCGTCGCCAGCACGCCCCGGCCACCTTCCGCCTCTGCCGACCACCCTGGCGTGTTCCAGGTACACCGCTGGTCCTCATGGTCCCCCTATTCTGACCCCAACCTCACCCGTGCACCGCCGCATCTTTTCTCTTCCAGGTCCGGCCGCCGCTCGCCCTCGTCCGGTCGCCACCGTCCTCCTTAAGACGTGCCACCACCACCACTCGGTTCATATACCGTCCACGGTCCCATTTTGCCTGTGCTCGGCCGGCGCTGGTGTCTCCTTCGTCGGTGACGCTGCCACCCCAAACTGCCGGCCACCTCCTTTGTTACTGCCTCTCTGGTTATTTTTTCTCTATGACTATCAATGGTACCCTTGATGATCAAGCCATTGTATTATTAACAAGTTTTGTGAATGTCTTTTGATCACCCCAAATGTTTCTGACAAATGAATAATTGATCTTATTATGGAGTTTGGTTGTCGAGATAGTAAGGCATTTTGGGATGCAGCGATGTATGAGCAGAGGTGTTTTAGAAGACGATGAATTTTGTCAAGAAACTCATTTACATAATCCATCGTCCTTTTGCTATCAAGTGTGAGATTGTCAACTGAATCACTCTTCTGAGTAGCAGTTGGAAGTTGAGTTGGAGTCCAGATTTGTTCATTCAACTCTAGCTGATGTGTGTAACATGAACAAATGTCTCAATAATCATAGGATCGTCGGAAGGTTAATCACATGATCAATACATGATAGAGTCTCTTAAATTCAATTAGCTTGGCATTTATCTAACAACAACCAACCGATTTGGAAACAAATTTGAATAAGTAATTTATCGGGAGGGTAGTTGTCGACTCGATGAAAGACTTTGATGAAATGAATTAGGGATTGGGTGATGTTAGAGCTCAACCACTCTTAGTTGTATGATTGCTCTACTAGAAGTAAGCAAATCTGAAAATTAATTGGGGATGAGTATTTTGAGACCATCAGAAATTAATCAAATATGCAAAACCTTATCTCTTATGCCAACCAAGTTGGTTGATGTCCTTTAGGTCACTTTTGTTAGAAAATCTGAAGATGAGTTAAAGGAGGTTCAGACATTAGTACCTTAGTTGTGAAGAAAATTGGTTGTTATAGATGAATAGCAATAACCTGACAAGTATCACAATTGTTAACTAGTAACACCGTAATTCAGAAAGATATCATTTTGTAGGATGTATGCCTAGTTGAGATAATCTTTAGATAATCAGGATTGTCAATAGTCTTATAATAACGTTAAAGTAGTAGTTAGAGTTGGTCTTAAATCAATTAGTCTCTGGACCATTATCTTAGAGAAGTAACAAATCTTGGAAATTAGTAATGAAGGAGATTTTCTAGAAAATCAACTAGGAAGGTGTTGTGCGAAAAGGTTGTATTGTCGGTTGAACCCACTTATAGATCAAAACATCTGTTGCTAACAAATACTTAGTATGACAGGCATTATAGTGGATTAACAAATTTGAAAGCTAGTACGTAGTAGGATAATTATCTGGGTGATAAATATTCAACTAGTCAATGCTTTCTCTAAACCAACTTAACTAATAATCAATTCAGAGCTTATCCCAAACATTTGGCATGGTCAAAATACTCTTTTATATAAAGGTGTCTTCATATTAGTATGGTCTTACATCATTAAGTAACTCCTGTAATGTTTCTAGTTGAGCCTAGTCTTCTGTGGTGTTTTGGTATCTTGGAATGAGAATATAAAGAAGAGAGAATATAATAGGATTGATTTTGACTGTATGATCACCGTGGGTGTCTACATAGAATGCCTGGAGAGAGTCTCGTGAGTACTAGGTGTCCTGTTAGGTTTATTACAACTTCACAAATCCCTAATTAATTGAAATGAACTCCAAGTGGACTGAAAATTATCACCTAAATGCATCTTACTTCATTTTCTATCTTCTGTATTACTTTTTTAATTTTTGGAGACTCTTGGATTTCTTGGTGTTTATTCGGTGTTTTCACTTTGTCAGTTCTTATCGTTAGACGGCGATGATGCAAGAGTGTAACCAAAATAATCGTGAGAATGTCCAGAGTACCAGCAAATAAAGGTAAGCAGTTTAATCATGTTAATCCCAGTATTTTCAAGTCTAATATATTGATTTCAACTTGTATGTATGCATTGCTATTTTATTGTTAAATTATGGTTTGATTAGTGTATCCTATAGTTGCATACTCTGTAGGTAAATGATTACTCTCAACTACCTGAGCCTGGGTTATTTGTTGTGATTAGAGTTCATTGGATGGGCTCTTGTCACTTAGTAGATTACGAGTTAATATGTTTAGATATGCTTAGCTATCGGTAGTATTGGGCGATCATCGACTTAGTCGATGATCTTGATCACACAAATCTTATTATTACTTCATTATGTCCAGCACCATGTGCTTTGTTAATTTCTAAATCTAAAACTAAAAATAAAATTGTTTTAGACTTGGGCATAATGGTACGATGTTGTGATTGTTTGGTGTGGCATGGAATGGTGCCCGAGTCAACAAAGACCGAATTACTTGCGCCATTGATCCAATCAATTTTGCGTGCTAACCACACGAGAGGGATATGGGACATCTCTTGACTTAGTACTTTGGCGTGTGTTTGCTCCGGGTCTCATGGTGGTTGTGTGTGTTGTGTTGAAAAAGAAAACTTGTGTGTTTGGGTGAGCAGTAGTGGGGGTTACCCACTGCAAGGAGCATCGTCCTTTATAAGGAGGTGAGCATCTTTGATGACTCCACATCAACGTATGGGGTTTCCTCCCATATGGCGACTTGTAGTTAATACATAATATTGGAAATATCTCGTAGGACTTAGCCGTGCCGGCATACCTAAGGAAGTGTGCTTCATAGCTTGGCAAAAGGCGATTCGGCGTGTGGGTACATTGGTACACCCCTGCTGTGGTTAAATCTATTCAATAGCCCCGTCCTAGGTTATGAACAAGCTTGGTTATTTCCCGCAAGAATTAGTCTACAATCTTTAATTAAAACTTGGCATGGGTGGTATGAATAGGTTTTTCATGCTATTGTTGTGGTGACTATTGGGTTAGTCACTTCCAGGATATTGTTGTCATCTTTTATTGTTATTATGTTGTTATTTACTGTTATTTGAACAATAAAAATAGATTGTAAACTTGCTTTTAAATGTACTACATTATTGCAAATAAAACTTGCTTTGTCTTTGAAAATGAAACATACAACCTCCACTTAAATAAGCTTGCATGCGGCTATGTATTGGTCATTACTCTACACGTAAGTCTTATGGAGTACAATTTTGTACTCATTTGCTTTGCTTAACTATTTGTTGCAGAGGAGGAAGGTGAGCCCCAAGGGCCTCACTTTTGTGAGATGTGCTGCGGGTTTGACGACTGGCTTGGCGGTCCGGTTGGTTGCCTTGTGGGTAAAGGCACACTAATTGGCCCTTCTGTTTATCACCATCTTATGCATTTCGCTTCCGCTATCTATTTAGTTAATTGTATGTCTTTCGGCCGGTCGGCCCCCCTTTTGTAATAACTCTACTATGTTTGTCTTTTGAATTGTTAAGTGTTGCTTTGGTTCTATGTCTTGAATGGAATTGATGCATGAATTTTGTAAAAGGGTTGTGTGTACTGCATTTCTGGGAAGTATACATATCTCGAAGACACGGGTTATTTTGTTTGCGATGCTAGGGTCAATTGGTGACTAAGCATTGCAAGCTTAATAAACCGGGGTCCTCACATAGTAATTCACATCATAGAGCAAAAGGGGGGAGTAGAGAGAGTGATGTCCTGGAAACAGGAACTTCCGATTAATCTGGGAATTGAGTTCGGTTGAAGTAATCGGAACTTCCGCACCTGGGGTCGTGGTTTGTCTGATAATACTGACGTGAGTGTTCCTTTGAGACGATAATCGGAATTGAAAATCTGGGAGTGCGGACGTTCCGATAATCAGAAGTTTCGCAATGGTAAGCGCGGAACTTCCGATAATCCTGACAAGTGCGGACGTTCCGGAAATTGGAACTTCCGCAAGGTAAAGTGCGAAACTTCCGATTGTGTCCAGAACTGTGCAGAGAAGTATAATTTGTGATTTTGACTTTGTATTAGTTTGAGTCTTGTACAATTGTTGATGCTATGATATTGTGCAATGCTATGTGATGTGTTTTGTGCGTGTTGATGCGGGACATCGAGACGAAGTCGTGGCGAGACACGAGGTGATCGGACTAGGCGCAGGCGGCGTTGAGGTCAGAACGGTCGGGATGTGTCGAAGACGGCGTGAATCTTGAGGTGGTTGCGAGTCGAGGACAGCAAGGCGTACGGGAGGCTTCCAGAAGGTGCGCAAGGGGCGAAACGGTCTTTTCGCAAAGCGGCACAAGTGGAGGCGGTTCCGTTCGGGTGTAGCGGGCTTAATGGGTTGGAGGCCCATTAGCCAAGGGCTATAAATAGAGGTGAACCCACGTGTTAGGGTTAGACTTTGAGAGAGAAAATTAGGGTTAGCTTTAGCAAAAGGTTTTGTTTTGCTTTTGAGAGTTTGTTGAGTTGGAGAGGATGAATGAAATCTTGTGTAATCATTTCTCTGTGTTTCCCTCTGTAATCGTTTGATTTCTATCAATGAAACTCTGAGGTTTTGATTACTTGTTTATGCCTCCTCTCTTCTCTCTGTTCTTCTCTTGAATAGCTAGGGTTTTTAATGAAACTCTTGATTCGTCTTATGAGAAGGCATGAAACTTGATAACTAGAGTCGTATTGCTATTGCTAATATATCCTCAAAGTTTCATGAGTTAAGAATATGAGAATCTTGTCTATTGTGGTTTTTGGTCTTTCTTGCCCCTTCTTCAAGAAATCCGATTTTGCTTTGATTAATGAATCTTTGTTTGCGATTCTTCTCCATGAGGTCAAGATGTTGTTTAGGATGATGTCCTGTGAAACTTGACCTGAGAAGAGCATTCAAGATTTAGTATTTTGGATTTTTGGGAAAAACCCGAGCGCCTTGTGTTCTTCGGTCAGGACAATCGGAACTTCCGATTGTCCAAGGCGGACTATACAGCGGAACTTCCGCGATCAACCGGAACTCACGGAGTGCGGAACTATCACGGGTAGAATCGAGCTTCGATTTCTGGCGAAACAGCATCAAGCTTGTTTTCGTTCTCGATTTTGCTTCACTCTTCTTGAGATTTCGAGGGCTTTGTAGGTTTGTTTAAAAGCAGAAAGGGAGTTCTTAATTTTTAAGGCACCATTCACCCCCCTCTGTTGCCATTTCGGTCCTTCAAGGAGCTTCAACATCCTCTTGCCTCGGCTACCGTGGTCTACTGCGAGAACATCAGCACCGTCTACATGTCTTTAAATGCGGTTCAACACCCCCCTCTGTTGCCATTTCGGTCCTTCAAGGAGTTTTTATGTTTTTTTGGTTGTTTTGCTTCGAGGTTTTGATTGGATTCAATACAAGTCTTCCTCTGTACTTGTACATTGATCTTCATAGATCTCATAGCTATTGGAGTGAAAATCGTGTTGAATCCGATCTTAGTGAAAAAGAGATCGTGTTCCTATTCACCCACCACCCCCCTCTAGTCGCCACTTCGGTCCAACACATATTGAGATCGACATTTAATTCGTTCACGAGAAGGTGTCTCTCAGTCACGTTTAGGTGCTCCACGTGCCTTCTTTACTGCAGTTTGCCGACATCACGACGAAGGGCCTTCCAACTCAATTGTTTCGATATTTCCACACCAGTATTTGCATTCGGAAGCCTCACGATTCGACTGAGGGGGGGGGTGTGTTAGCGCAATGGTTTTCTTGGTGTACAAGTTGTATGGGAGATCATTATGTTATCTTTCCTTGTATAGGAGATTATGATCTTATCCTTCCCTAACCATGATATATGGCTGTTGTACAATTGCCGCATTGGCCATATAAGCTAGAGTCGGCCGGTTGTTTTTCCATGCACTGTGCTTCCCTCTCTCGGCTTTCATTATTTGAGAAAAAAATGTTATAAGACTTTTCCATTTCTAGAAAATCAAACTACAAACCTTACAAAGGGAAGAACTTTGAAGATATTTTGAAGACTAATAAAGGGATGGCCGAGATTATGGACCGTGGATGCATATCATCGCCATCGAGCACACAGTGATGCCCAGTGCCTCCTTCACGATGTTGGTGGGGCCGCCGAGCTCGCCAATTGGTGGGTGTTGCGGCTGAAGGTTTTTCTTTTCCCGAGACGGCAAAGACCGCTTCCCTGAGAGTGCTTCTTCATGATGTATTATGCGACGGACATTCCATATTTTACATGAACCGACAAAGGGATGTGTGTTGTCGGCGAAAATAGCCTAATTCCAAAGGGTGAAAGTCAATCTCACGGTCGAACGTGGATGCAAAGTAATATCGAACATAGACAACTCTCAAATAGGCGTAAATCGATGCGAGATCAACATCGAAATCAGAGGAAATGTACTACTAGCTACAAACTATTGCAATGCATATGCGCATGGCAACACTCCAAGCTATGGATTCACCAGATTACTTTTGTTGAGAGGTCAGATATGAACTCGACAAGTCCTTGCAAATAACGTACGTGTCTTGTACAATCAAATCAAAATTGCTGCTTCAGTTCTAGTTAAAAGGGACACAGGACATCAATTATCACCAAGAGTCTGGATGAATGGAAGAACTCATCTCGATCAAGCACGCCTCAATTAACCGTAACAATAGCAAATTAAGACTCGTTTTTTTAAAGGAAACAAAGATTCACGCTTGTCGAGTTATATCTGAAAAAGAAAAACTCGAGCGCAAAGCTCCAAGAGTCTCGACGGACTCTAGTGTCCAAAACTATTTATTGCATGCAAAGAACACAATCTACTCGGTATGACATGCTAACTAGATATATAACGGATGATGATCTGTAAGAGATCAGAAGATGTTATTACACCAGTGTTTGAATTCTCCATCTGCACACCAACGTCGTGAGGACGTTGACGCTTTGAGGCTTCCGACCAACAGATCGTCACCTCGCAATTCGCTACACCCGCACGCCTGTCGTTATCGACCACGCTTGCACGCGATCAACCTTACCACGAAGGTTATTGTTCCGCAAGCAATCGAAGCAACTCACAAGAACAAGGTAGATGCAATCAATTGTATTGCGGACATGGATGAAGTTTACAAGTGGGGTTCCTCAAACCGATAATCGGCGAAACTGCAATTGGCAGAATAATCTAAGAAAAACCCGCCTCTAAACTATGGCAGCTACTGTATTTTTATAGGGGAACGTGAGGAGGTCGACCTAGGGTTGTGCGGCCGTGGGATGAAGCGTACACAACCGGACTCCGACCTCGTTCGCTTACAATGTCTTATTAGTTTCCAACGGTGACGCAACACCTTGTGTTGCGATTTCGTCGAAGATCCGGTCGTAGGACCGGTCCTAGGGTGGTCTTGAGGAGTCTATGCTATCTTTGGTCGTAGATTGTGTCCAACGAGTACTGTGCTCATTTTTCTGGTCGTAGATTGCTCCAATCGAATCAACTAGTCGTAGGTCTTCTTGTAGTGGTCGTAGACCTTCTTGAACTGGTCGTAGTCCTAGATTCCTGAGTACAAGTAAATCATCTCTATTAGGCAGCATCATAGAGTTCTCAAATAATACACTCACTCGAAACGACTTTACTCGATCGATTAAGTGATGTGCTCTAGCTCTTGTCATAGGACCGTAGTTCAAAGACCCAGATCCGAGGGTCTTGTGTAGTGCGTGTATCCGAAGGAGAGATGTCCTCATCATACTCCCCCTTGAATTGGAGTCGTCCTCGACTCAAGCTCATCTTCTTCTCCCACGTATGGTTTCAAATCTGAATGTTAAATGTGGGCTAACCCCAACATCGCAGTAATTCTAATTGATATGCATTATCATTTATCTTCTTAATTATCTTAAACGGTCCTTCAGCTCTAGGTATCAACTTTGATTTTCTTAATTCCGGAAACCTATCCTTTCTCAAATGAATCCAAACTAAATCACCTGGTTCAAATTTGACAACTTTCCTACCTTTACTTCCAGCAACCTTATACCTTTCAGTCATATGCTCTATATTCTTTTTAGTGGTTTCATGCAACTTGAGAATAAATGCAGCACGCTTCTTAGCATCTAGATTAATTTTTTCAGAGGTCGGTAAAGGTAGTAAATCAATAGGCGCACGGGGGTTAAAACCATACACTACCTGAAATGGACTTACCTTGGTGGTGGAGTGTACTGACTTATTGTAAGCAAACTCAATATGCGGTAAACACTCTTCCCACATCTTCAAGTTCTTCTTTAAAACAGCCCGCAACATGGTGGATAACGTGCGGTTGACAACCTCCGTTTGTCCATCAGTTTGGGGATGGCATGTAGTAGAGAACAGCAGCTTTGTCCCCAATTTATTCCAAAGTGATCTCCAAAATGGCTCAAAACTTCAGATCACGATCCGAGACAATAGTATTGGGCACTCCATGTAAGCGAATGATTTCCCTGAAAAACAAATCAGCTATGTTTGTGGCATCATCGCTCTTGTGACAAGATATAAAATGTGCTATTTGAGAAAATCGATCCACTACTACAAATATACTATCTCTCCCCCTCTTTGTCCTAGGCAATCCTAAAACAAAATCCATAGAAATATCCTCCCAAGGGGCGCTAGGAATAGGAAGAGGCATATAAAGTCCATGTGGAAGGAGACGGGACTTAGCTTTGTTGCATGTAGTGCAAATGAGCTACGTGGCGCTCGACATCACGCCTCATCTTTGGCCAAAAGAAGTGGGTGGCCAGACATCTTATGTCTTCTTTGCTCCATGATGGAGTGTTAGGTTTCTAGAGTTTGATTGATTGTGTGCTCATGCATTGAGTATTATTTATCCTCCATGATGGAGTGGTTGTAAACCAACATCTATCTCAAATCAATCCAAGCAATATTCCTCAATATGGTCTTCTTCTTGTACTTGCTCTCTGTTTTTTGATTTTACTATTCATAATGCTGGAGGCCAGACCGCCCCATGTAATAGTCGACCCGCCAATCTAAGAGGTCAGACCGCCCAACTTATTGCAGATTGAGTTTTTATGTTTTTTTGGTTGTTTTGCTTCGAAGTTTTGATTGGATTCAATACAAGTCTTCCTCTGTACTTGTACATTGATCTTCATAGATCTCATAGCTATTGGAGTGAAAATCGTGTTGAATCCGATCTTAGTGAAAAAGAGATCGTACTTCTATTCACCGACCACCCCCTCTAGTCGCCACTTCGGTCCAACACATATTGAGATCGACATTTAATTGCTCACGAGAAGGTGTCTCTCAGTCACGTTTAGGTGCTCCACGTGCCTTCTTTACTGCAGTTTGCCGACATCACGACGAAGGGCCTTCCAACTCAATTGTTTCGATATTTCCACACCAGTCTTTGCATTCGGAAGCCTCACGATTCGACTGAGGGGGGATGTTAGCGCAATGGTTTTCTTGGTGTACAAGTTGTATGGGAGATCATTATGTTATCTTTCCTTGTATAGGAGATTATGATCTTATCCTTCCCTAACCATGATATATGGCTGTTGTACAATTGCCGCATTGGCCATATAAGCTAGAGTCGGCCCGGTTGTTTTGCCATGCGCTGTGCTTCCCTCTCTCTCGCTTTCATTATTTCAGGAAAAAAAAATGTTATAAGACTTTTCCATTTCTAGAAAATCAACCTACAAACCTTACATTGGAAGAACTTTGAAGATATTTTGAAGACTAATAAAGGGGATGGCCAACGAGATTATGGACCAGGGATGCATATCACTACCACTGAGCACAGCTGATGCCCCAGGCCTCCTTCGCCGATGTTGGTGGGGCCGCCCGAGCTCGCCAATTGGTGGGTGTTGCCTCTGGAAGGTTTTTCTTTTCCCAGACGGCAGCATCGCTTCCCTAGAGAGAGTGCTTGCTGGCGATGTATGCGACAGGACATTCCATATTTTACAGTAATTCCAAAGGGTGAAAGTCAATCTCTGGTCAGAACGTGGATGCAAAGTAATATCGAACATAGACAACTCTCAAATAGGCGTAAATCGATGCAGATCAACATCGAAATACAGAGGACTGTATATGAACTCTGACAAGTCCAGTTACTTGTTGAGAGGCTGTATATGAACTCTGACAAGTCCTTGCAGTAAACGTACACGTGTCTTCTACAATCAAATCAAAATTGCTGTTCAGTTCTAGTTAAAAGGGACACAGGACATCAATTATCACCAGGAGTCCTGACTGAATGGAAGAACTCATCTCGATTACGTACGTCTGAATTAACCATAACAATAGCAAATTAAGACTCAGTTTTTTTTAAAGGGGAAACAAAGATTCACAGTTGTCCAGTTATATCTGAAAAAGAAAAACTCGAGCGCAAAGCTCCAAGAGTCTCGATCGGACTCTAGTGTCCAAAAACTATTTACTGCATGCAAAGAACCCAATCTACTCGGTATGACATGCTAACTAGATATATAACGGATGATGATCTGTAAGAGATCAGAAGATGTTATTACACCAGTGTTTGAATTCTCCATCTGCACACCAAAAGGCACTATATAAATCGGTCGCCACCCTGCATGCATGTATGTCCTGCACAACGCAAAAGCAAAAGAAAGCCTCCACATGCAAAAGATGGCGCCATCTAGGTGCATCCTCGCCGTGTTGTTCCTCGCCTTCGCCCTCGTCGCCGCCACGCTGCAGCCATTGGAAGCAATCAGGGTCCAGGGGGTCAAGCCCGCGGCGACCGCTGGTGAAGAAGCATCGGAGAAGACCGCTGCTGCCTCCACCAACGGCGATGTAGCACAGCCATCAACATGGCCCGGCTTCCCGGGTATCCCAGGCTTGCCGCAGTTCCCTCCATTGCCTGGCTTCCCACCGCTACTGCCATTGCCCAGCTTTCCGCCGCTACGACCGTTGCCGGGCTCGCCACCGCTACCAGCTCTTCCACCGGTGCCCACCTTTCCGGGCTTTCCACACGGTCCGCCATTGCCGAGATTTCCACCGCTCCCGCCGCCTCATGGCATCCCTGTGTTTCCGCAATTCCCCCCACTGCCTGGCTTCCCAGGAACACCAGGTGCGCCTCATGTCCCTAGTTCCCCGAGTGCACCAGCAGGTGCTCCATCGCCGCCGTCGCCATCACCGCCGCAACCAACCGAGTGGGTTGATGCCATGCGTGGACTACCTCACCAGCACCAGCGTAGCAGCGCCTCCAAGCACATGCTGCGACGGCTTCAAGTCTCTCATCGACGAGGCACCCATCTGCCTCTGCCACGGCATGAACGGCGACATCAACAAGCTCATGCCCGCGCCCATTGATTTCATGCGCATGATGTCTCTTCCGGTCACATGTGGCGCCACGCTTCCTCTGCAGACCCTTGCCAAGTGCTCCAGTAAGTGACGACTACAGCTTGTCCTGCATCTGTGTTCTGCAAGATTTTTGTGGATGCTGTAATGTACCATGTTTGTAAGGAGACTAATCTGTTTATGGATTTAACAGCGCAACCACTGCCTCCGCTGATGCCTGCTCCTACTCCTGCTGCTGCTCCATCCCCGGGTAACTAATTCTTTCCGGGAAAACATGCCATATTAATTTGATCAAGCTTGTGTTAATTCGTGATATGTTTTGTTTTCCGATTCCGTCATTGTTTTCCTTCTGCAGAGCCATCACCGTAATGGCAACAGGATGGAATAGCTAGGGTACTGTCGTCCAGATCAGTTGGATGCTCGACGACATACTCTAGTAGTACGTAGTAAAAGTACATGTGGCTGGCTAGTATTTCTAGAATATATCCACCTGGTTTTGTTATGATAGCTTAATTACGGTTTAAGCCATATACCCCAGTTAGTTTGGAGTGTCATGTGTATATATAGGTACAGAACTATAAGTACCAAAGCTGTTTAATGTTTTTCCTCGCGCTATGTATGCGGTCGTCAATACAATATATCCGGTGCTTCACGAATGTCTACCTTAATGCATGTCATGCTCATGCCTACTTCTCGAATTTCTGTCTGTTCCTGACATAGTAAGATGAATGCTACCATGCATGCATATATCGCCAACAAATTAATACCCCGAATGCGTGGCGCCTCAAATTAAGATTACGTGATTTAAGACAACTTGTAATTCCCCGGTGAACATGCCAGGCGCACGCATGGATCGCCGTGACCGAGCGTAATATATATGCATGCGCGCAAACCGATGCGTGACGACATTCTGAACCACAGTATAAGCTGTGAAACTGAAAATTCTATGGATAATCTTTGGAGGCATACGTCCGAAAGCAAAAATAAAAAATAAAAAATAAAAAAAAACGAACGCCTCGCTCCTCGTGTGCGACACGTCCTATAGGTCGCTAGCTTTTCCTCGTGTGCAACACATCCTATAGGTCACCTGTTTTTAGCTTCTTCTATATTTATCCCTATTCCACTCACATTTGGCATTAAAGCATATACCCCATAACCCCTCACACTCCGATTCAAATCTCTCTCTCTCTCTATATATATATATATATAGCACAAGGAGAAAAAGCAAGGCGAGCCATGACGGAGCTGCTGCTGACCACGGGGCTGCTGGACCTGTGCCCCTACAAGCTCTCCTTGAAGCTCCTCGTGCATTCTGTGCACGCGCACCGCGTCTAGGAGCCGCAGTCTTCCGCCTGGGCGCCCGCAACGCCGAGCAGCTGCAGCGCCGCTGGTTCACGCACGTCTAGTTCTTCCCCGCCATCTTCCTCATCCGTCGCCGCCGATTGCTCCGACCAGAGACCTCCACCGCAGCTCCAGCACAAGGTTGGTCACATACCCATCGGTATGGTTTTCTGATTGAAACTGTGTGAGCTTTGGTTTGATCGGTGGGGGACTTTTTGATATATTGCGACCTGTCGAAAACAATGTTGCAACCCGTTGAAAATAATGTTGCATACTGTTCTTTGAAATGTTGCATATGTAGAAAAAAATATTGCATCGCTAGAAAAAAAAATGTTGCATGCTGTTCACGATGATGTTATAAATTTTTCAAAGCATTTTTTCTCCAAATATTTTGTTTTAATTTGTGATGTTGCAACTATTCCGCGGTGATGTTGCAAACATTGTCTGATGATGCTGCAACTGTTGTTTAAAAATATTGCAATCGTTGTCATATTGTATTTTAGACCGTATGATAGAAGGTTTTACCGTACGTTCAAGCCGTAGTGTGACACAAATTCTATTGAACATCGACACTGAACTGGGTCTATTGACATTTCGCTAGCCAATTCCGCAAACTCAGCCGTCTCCATGATTAATGTTGCTGTTTGATGCTATACATCCAGCGTCAGCACGGGTAGTGCTAAATGGAGCTGGGTATGTCGTGGTACTGGCTATTTAATGTTGGCTTTTGCCCCGATAAAATCGCTCACACGGCCCTCAGCATCACTAGAAATCACCGAAAGGAAAGTTGGCAGCCCAAGAATTCGGCGAGCTTTTGTCTAATTTACCTTTTTTTTAACGAAATAGCAAAAATAATACTCAAAATACACGGCAAGAGACCTGCCGCACTACCACCGCGTGGTAGGCCACCCACCGAGCGGCAGGTGCCCTACCCACGCCACCTGCTGCCTGATGGGCGCACAGCAGGTCACCTGCAGCGTGGTGGAGGCGCGGTAGACCCTCTGACGTGCATTTTGAATGCAGCACGAGTGTTATTTTTGCTAATTCGTTCATGGGCAGGGGACTATTTTTGCTATTCAGTAGAGAAATAGTGTTATTCTAGCCAATAACTCAAATTTGGCTTGAGAGAGGGGAAATATGACATCTGAATACTGTGCCCGAGAGACTCCCTCGTAGGATTCTTATCCCCGCATGATCAGATTTCACCCTTCTTGGTCCATAACTAGGAGTTTTTGGCTAATATAACACTGTTTACGTACGAAATAACAAATCTAGCCCTTCCGAAGATAAAAGCTAAAAATAGCACCACATATTCACCAACGGACGACATATGTAAGTCCGTGCCCCAGTGAGGAAGAGGAAATGACAACTACAATTTACATTTCTCAACTTTTGTCCGATCCTGAAAATCAAAACAGTTCGAAACACCTCATTCGCTCTAAACCATTGTGGTTTTGGCTGATTTGTCAAGCTGAGTCACCGAAAGAATGGACCTTGTTCCACTCTGGCAATCTCATCCCATTTGGCCATCCAGTTGCTTGTGTGCCCCCGTCGAGCTGACCGCGCTGGCTCGAGGCTCGGCGGATTTGGTGCGCGAGCCGACGAGTGCAGTGTGCGGCCCGGGAGGAGGGCTTGAATCTGGAGGAGGGAGTAGAAGATTGGGAAAGAGAAAGACGAGGAGGAAACTGATCCTCGAGCGCATAGGTACGGGCGGCAGAGGAGGGGGGCCTGATAACCCCTAATTCGTCTGTCATAGCGGAATTGCACTTTGTGAGCCAAATCACGCCACCAAGAGCACCACGATTACGAGAAGAGACTTTGGATGGTTGTTCACAAGGGCGGCGGCGCCATGGATGTTGTCACTTGAGAAGGCCACAGACCAAGACAAAACACATATGCTTGGGAGGAAACGATCGCTACCTTGTGACAAAGCCTTGAATTTGTGGATTCCAATGGGATTTAGAGTTTCTTTGCTCAAGTCTTTATTGGCGCCGCCATATTACTTGATGTTTTGAGTAGGTATTTTTCCCCTGTTTCCTTCCTTTTCTTGGTGATTGGGCTTGCTCTATTTGTTGATTGATTGGTATCGTACTAACCATGTTTAATTGAAGAAAGACCGTATAGACGTCGCGCAAAATTGATAATTTATTTTTCTTTTGGCCAATTTGTTGTTCCAATTCATGTACAGGTTGCTCGCTTTTCTTGATTCGGTTCAATTTGTGCAATTCCAATTAGATTTCATGTTTGAGAACACCGTGATGGCGGCGGCGGCATCCGAAGCGAGCATTGCCGCCGCCACGAGCCCATTTCCGACAATACGAGAACCGCCGCCACATGTCGAGCTCGTTCGATTATGCGACCACAGGCATGCACCACCGTAATGGCGGGGTTGAGGGTGGCGCCATGGCGTATTGGAATGACATGGGAGAGCGGAGGTGGCCAGGCAGTGCAGAGGGGGAGAGAATGGGAGAAGAAAGAGAAAGAAGGGAGAGGAAGGGACATGTCATCTATGTGAGTTTGTGACATCTAAGTCAGCGAAAATTTGGACACAAACGGCCATGTTTTTATATATGTTTATAGTTCAGAGTGCTCTTTGCATATTAGCCTACCTTATACATGATATATTGACCTTTTTACCCATTGGAATAAATCAAGTGTTCATTTCAACATGGTATCAGAGCTACGGTTAGGGTTTCCTACGTGATCACTGCCGCCGCAGCCCTCCTCTGCTTTGCTCCCCGCACCACGAGCTCCTCTGCTTGCTCTGCTCCCGCCCGAGCCGCCGCCGCTCCGATCCGACACCGCTCTGGTCGCCGCCGCAACTCCTCCCTGTCGCCGAATCCACGCCGTCCCGAGCTGGATCCGTGTTGGACAACCCCCAACTCCTCCCAACCGACAATTTCGTGCCAGCCCATCCCTGACCCAAGCACCGCTGCCCAAGATCTCCACCCCCAACGTCGTCGCCGCCCTCAACGCCGTCAAGCCCGATTACCGCAACGTGATCTACTTGATCTACGTGGAGTCAGCGGCTCCGGCTTCACTCAGGTTTTGCTCCTCTCGCTCTTGCTTCTCAGCAATCTTTCTCACCTCCGCCTCCTCACTCGTCAGGTATATTGTCTCTAAGGATTTTGGAATCTGGTGCTTCCTTTCACATAACACCAGATTCTACCCACCTCACTTTTGTGTCCCACAACTCGTTCTTCCACTATTCAGACTGCAGATGGTACCTCTTCCTGTTGTAGGCCGATGCACCATTTTCCACTCCTTTTCATGTTCCTGTAGTCTCTCATGTTCCTCAGTTTACTATGCAACTTATGTTGGTTGGTTAGATCATTGATCACGACTGTCATGTTGTTATCAAGTTTGACTCTAGTTGTGTCCAAGACCACCACACGAGGACTCTGCTTAGTACTTGCCATCGACGTCGCGATTCGCAGCGTCTTTGGGAGCTCGACTAGTTGTATTTCCCTTTCGTTGTCTCCACCAACCACTCAACCACTACCATTGCCTCTGGTTTTGCTGCGTCCTCTACTACTTCATTCGCTCAGTGGCACCGTCATTTGGGTTATTGTGGATATCATGGGGATATGCTCTAGATCTTAGGATGATGTGACAATTGACAATGGATTTTATGGTTTGTCGTTTCACAGGGTTTTCGACAAAGTTAAGGCATTCTAGACAGGGACGGTCCGACCGGCCATAGCATGGCGGTCCGACCGGTCCCAAATCGGTCGGACCGGCCATGTGCGGCGGTCGGACCGGCGGTGACCACAAATGGTCAGAACAGGCTGAACCAAAAATAGGTGTTGTAGGCAAGTGAGGGATCCCAATGCACTTGGTCTCATAATTTTTGGAGTTCCCAAGCAAAAGTTCTATTCGTTTTAAGTTTCCAGAAGGTTTCGGAATTTCAGGACTTGAAATTCGGCTAAGTCCCTTGTGGCGGTCCGACCGGCTCACAGGGAGCGGTCCGACCGGCCAGAGGGCAGTCCGACCGGCTCACAGTGAGCGGTTGGACCGGTTTTGACTTGTTCATCGGCCAACTTCGTGGCGATGTTGATTTGTCAGGTCAAAGTCATGGGCTTCATGGCATATGTATTGCATGATGCATATTTTGACTAACATGGGTCAAGTTGTGAAGAACTTGTTCCCGAATTCGTGTTTGCTTGTCTATGGTTGTGCAGGTTGCTTGGTGGTCAATGACGGTCAACGGCGAGGATGATCGGGACTAGACTTGGAGAGTTGAGGTCCAGAACGATCGACGATGCCGGGTGAGGTCAATGACTCAAGCGTGACGCAAGATGGACAAGGTGACCTATTAGCAAATCTGAGGCGCAAGATGGCACTAGGTGAAGCTGTTTAGGTCAAAAGGTTAAAGACGGCGCTTTGCGAAGCGTGCGTGTGTGACCCGTTTGTTAGTGGGCCTTAACGGGAGCCCAATAGAGTCAAACCCTAGGAGTTCTAGGCCTCCACTATAAATAGGAGGAGGTGGTGGCTGCACCGTCTCTCTCGCCTCTTTTATGTTTCAAAACCCTAATTGGCTTAGGGGGAGTTGAGGTGGAGGCTAGGGCTCTTGATGGTTTGAGGTGATTTTCGTGATCTTGGATTGACCACTGTTCCTTGATGGAGTGGGTGTAATCCAGCATCAATCACGAATTTAATCTATGCAAGGTTTGCTTGAGATAAGTCTCTTTTCGTTCTTACTTTCAATTTTGTGTTTTTAGGGCTTTCTTTGATCCACGAGTTTTTGATTGATTCTTTCACGTGGACTAGCTTGCTGTGATGTGTGGGAACCTATCTAGGATCATCTTGATCATCAATCAGTCACGAACAAGCATTAGGATCAAGTTTTCGTTCTTGCCCAGTTTTAGACACGCTGTTACTCAATTGATAACTGTTCAGGATCTATCCAAGAATTATCAATATATTCGATTGGAATAGGTCCTCAATAGCATAGAGAAGGTGTGTGCAAAGTTTCGTGAAGTTTGGAGTTGAGAATCAAAAGTTAGACCTAATTGCAACTTCGTCGTCGAGCTGTTTTTACTGTTTCCGATCTGTTCTGGAGTCGGCCGGTCAGACCGCCCCTCACCACCGGTCCGACCGATTTGGCAGCGGTCCGACCGCCGGTATAACAGCGGTTCGACCGCCCGGCAATCGGTCTGACCGGTCCAGTTCTGAGGTCAGACCGCTAGTACATTGTGTTGTTTTAATCTTAGTTGATTTTGTTGCTTTACTTTGGGGGTTCAATTGAATTCAATACTAGTCTTCCGCTGTACTGGTATATTGATCTTCATAGCTTCATCATAACTATTGGAGTGAGATTGTGTTGAATTCATAATTTGTGAAAAAGTGAGCGTGCTCCTATTCACCCCCTCTAGTCGCCTTTTCGGTCCAACAGTTATCTCTGTGGATCAAGTCTGTCGTTAGTAATAGGTCGTGGTGTTCTTGGATCTGTTTTGTGAGACCCCGGTTTATCCGGCTTGTAATGCTTAACCATCCATCCGGTCCTAGCATCACAAAGCAGATAAGCCGCGACTCGAGACATGTATACTTCCCAGAGTGCAGTATACACACCTCTTTACAAAGTTCATGCATCAATTCCATTCATTCACATAGAACCGAAACATAAACAACAATCCAGAAGATAACATAAATAAGGGATAGTCATTACAAAAGAGAGGCCGACCGGCCAAATGACAAATACATAAAGAAAATTAACAGCGGAAGCAAAAGTGCCATAAGATGGCCATAAAACAAAAGAGCCAATCAGTGTGCCTTTAACCCACAAGGCAACCGACCGGACCGCCAAAGTTAGTCGTCGAATCCACAAACAACTCACAAAAGTGAGGCCCTTGGGGCTCACCTTCTTCCTCTGCAGAACAAAAGCACCAACAAAAAGCTGGGTGAGTACTTTGAATGTACTACAAGATATATAAGAATGATAATGATCTATACAATAACTATATGCAAGCTGATTTAAGTGGAGCAGGATAGGACTCAAATTGGTAAGCATAAAGCAAGTTTTATTTGCAATAATGTAATAGATCAAAGGCAATTTTTGTAATCTGATTTTATTTGATAAAAACAGTAGTAATCAAGTAGCAACAACGAAGAAATTCCGGAAGTGACTAAACCATTAGCCACCACAACAATAGCATGAATTACCCATTCATGCCAACCATGTCAAATTTTAATTTTTAAAAGGTTGTAGTCTAGTTCTTGCACGACCTTACCAAGCATGTCCATAACCTAGGACGAGGCTATTCGAATAGTTTTATCCCTGCAGGGGTGTACCAATGTACCCACACGCTAGACCGCCTTTTTGCCACTAGATTAAGCACACTTCCTTAGGTATGCCGGCACGGCTAAGTCCTACGAGACATTTCTAATATTGTGAATTATTCACGAGCCGCCTGTATGGATAGAAACCCATACGCTGTGTCGAGTCATTGTAAAGCCTCGGTCAACTACCCGTCGCAGGTAAAGCCTTGGACAACTACAATGCTCCTCGAGGTGGAGAGCCTACCCGGAATCTCCACCACCGCACACCCAACACAAGAACACCGAGAACACATATCATGTTTCACACAACACACACAACCCCCTCCTGCGACTCGGAGATAACCCACGCCAAAGTACTAAGTCAAGAGAGGTCCCATATCCCTCTCGCGTGGTTAGCACGCATAAGCGCTTGGCTTAGTGACACAAGTAACTCGGTCCTTGATGACCTAGGCACCATTCCATTCACACCAACAGATCACACCAACATACCATTGTGCCCAAGTCTAAAACAATTTTATTTTCAGTTTTTGACTTTACAAAATTAACAAAGCACAAAGTGCTAGACATAATGGAATAATAATTATATTTGTGTGATCAAGGTCATCGACTAAGTCGATGACTGCCCAAAACTACCGACATCTAAGCATTTCTAAGCATGACAATCGAAAAGATAATAAAAGAGCATAATTAAATCACCGGGCTCTAATTCACCAGTGATGATAATAACTTATGGTTGTGGCAGGGGATAACATTTTAATGGCAACAATGCATTATGAATAGCTACCTCTAAACAGGTCAAAAATAATTGGACACAAAAGCAATGCATACATATAGTTTGTAAACAAGATATTAGACTTTGAAAGTAATGGGACATTTATGATCAAATATCTTGCACCTTGCTTGTGGGTCAAGGTGTTCTTGAGGATCGATAATATTATCAACGTGCTCTTGGATCCTAACGAGAAAGCAAAAAGCAACCGATAAGAACGAATAAAATGCAAAGACCCAACAGTAAACTCTCTCCAAAAATTCGGAAAATTTTACAAGAGCAAGATCATGATTTATAAAGAATTTAGCAACAAGAACCAATTGATTTGGATTCTTAATGCCAAAGATATGACCAAAACAATTTTGCTCACTTTTATAAATCAAAATGCTACTATTCCTTAGCAAAAATTTCGGAGCTATACCGGGGTTGGAAACATTTTTAGATTAAAGTTCGATTGAAAACATAACGCATAAAAATTTCAATCTCGAATAGGATTTAAAATGAATTAGTTATGCATTTTACCGCTTATCACATTTTAAGTTGATAAATAAATCCTTTCGGGAAAATCGAATTTTGAAATGACGTGGCCGAACGAGGAGCGTCGATCTTGGATCCGACGGTCCGCGTCCCAGCATAACTTGCGATGCGCGCGCCCTCGAAACCCTAAACGTCAATCGTTGGATGCGGATCCAGCGGTTCACGTCGGATCGGAGCGTTCGGGCGTCCGAACGTTCACACACACGCGGCCGTGGATCCGGGATCAACGATCCACGCTATCTCGCATCGGATCGTTGATCTTGGATCCAGCGGGTCACGCATCGAGACGCGCAGCGACGAATTCAAAATTTCGCGCGAACGTGGGCGTAGATCTAAGGATCGACGGTCGCGTCGACTCACGTTCAAACACCCGCCCACATTTCGTCCCGCAAAAACGACGGGTAGAACGGCTTCGCCGCCAGCGGCTCGCCGCGCTGTGGTGCGAACAAACGCCTAAAATGAGTCCTTAACACTCTTGCGCACACAATGGCACCAGCCGGTTTTGGGCTGCGGCGACCTAGAACGCCAAGAAAGCCGGAGATAACCGCAGCGAGCAAAATGACCGAAAACGAAAAATGCAAACGAGCTTAGCTGCGGTCCAAGGGGGCGAGTGCCAGCCAACTGGGGACTAAAGAGAAGTTACCTGAGCCCAAAGAAGGCACGGTGGAGAGTCGAATCGGCTCGGGTGAAGAAGAGTGGCGGTTTCGGCCGAAAAGGGGGCAATCCGCAATTGAACTGGTCTCTTCTGTTAAAAGCAAAATTGACAGAGGGTTAATACTCTATGAGATGCTAGGTAACTGAGGAAGCAAAGATTTTGAAAGAGAAGGCCCGGAACACCACTTTCACCGAAGAACTTGGATCTTCAACAATGGCGGCCGAGAGAAAAAAACCACGAAGGAGCTCACTCGGGGCACTAGAAGTGATGCTGAAGCTCAAGGGTGTTCAAAGGATGCTAAGGAAGACTCTGGTAGAGTTTTATAGCCGGAGGAGCAAGAGGGGAGCAACGGCAAGAAAAATGGCTTTGCACCGAGTTGAGGTCGGCCGAGGGCGACGGGGGCAGGTAACAGCAGGGGAGACGACGACTGTGGAGGCGACCGGACGGGAGCATTAAATGCGGAAGAGCCGTTGGCCGAAAGGAGACACGACTGGGCTCTGCTGAAGGGTACTGTGCACGTCACCGCTGTTGACTTCGGCCAAGCGCGCGCGAGCGGAGGAAGACGAAGGCGGACAGCCGTTGGATTTAATCGGACGGCTGAAAAAGAGCGGGTTGATTACAACGATTCGATCGCGCGCTTGATCTCGGGCCGTTGATTTGGATCCTACGGTTCACGTTGCGCGAGGCGTCTGGCGGTCCGAACGTTCACGCGATCGTGAGCCGTTGATTTAGAATCCAACGGTTAAAATGGATCAGCGCGCTCGGATGGTCCGAACGTTCCCGCGATCGTGGGCCGTTCGATGCCGATCCAACGACGCACAACGCTCGCGCCCAAACGACCGAGGCGGTGCAGTTAGTTGACTGGGCCGAGTCAAGTGGCTCGAGCCCGAGTCTGTTCGAACCCCGAGGAACAGTGCAAACCAGTTAGAATTTGAATTTTAAACATCTGATTTTTGAGGAATTATTTGAGGTGGCAAACAAACCCCAAAATTTATGAAATTTTAACTGGAGCTTGCTGACAGCAGGAGGAACCTCCCATAAAATGTTCAGAGATTTTCATGCACGGAATTATTCTCCAGAAATTCCAGAAGAGAGGGAAATAGGGTTTGACCAGTTTGACTTGCCTCCAAAATTTATCAAATAATTTCTAAAAATCATGAGATAATTCAGAGGTGTTGCCAAGCCTCCCTAGAACTCAGGGAAAAGATTTCCAAGGGTTTGGCAAAAGACCTTTGCCAAGGAGGGTTTTTGATTAGAGTCAAAAGAGAATTTAAATTGGATTTTCCATAATTCTTTTGAAAAGAATTACCAAAAATGACCAAGTCTTCAAGATGCAAGAAAAGTTTTAATTTCTTCTGATTTTCTTACATTTAAAACACAAACCCATATTTGGGATGTTACAAAACCTCCCCCCTTACAAAAATCTCGTCCCGAGATTTGGCTTACTCGGTAAAGAAAGAGGGGTAGTCTGCACGCAGACGATCTTCCCTTTCCCAAGTGGCTTCATCTTCAGAATGATTTGACCACTGAACTTTAAGGAATCTTATGGTTTTATTCCTTGTTCTTCGTTCAGCCTCATCGAGTATGCGAACAGGATGCTCGCGGTAGGTCAAATCCTCCTGGACGTCGAGAGTTTCCAACGGAGCTTCCTCTGTTGGAACACGGAGGCACTTCTTTAATTGGGACACATGGAACACATCATGTACCCCTTCAAGTGCAGCTGGCAATTCCAACTTATAGGCAACAGCTCCTTTCTTCTCGATAACGCGGTAAGGACCGACATATCGAGGAGCTAACTTGCCCTTGCCGCCGAAACGCTGATGGCCCTTCAAAGGAGAGACTTTGAGGTAAACAAAGTCATCAGGCTCAAAACTCAATTCACGACGACGGCGATTCGCATAGCTCTTTTGCCTGGATTGAGCTGTGCGTAAACGATCACGAATGAGCTGGACTTGGCTCTCAGCCTCATTGATCGAGTCCGGGCCAAAGAAAGGTCTTTCGCTGTCTCGCACTCAGTTCAACGGGTTCTCGCAATTTCTCCCGTATAAGGCCTCGAAGGTGACATGCCAAGACGGCTCGAAATCGTTGTTGTAGGAAAACTCGGCAAAAGGCAAGCATTTCTCCCAATTCTTTCCATAGGAGAGGACACAAGCACGAAGCATGTCTTCCAACACTTGGTTGACCCTTTCGGTCTGACCATCGGTTTGGGGGTGGTATGCTGTGCTAAAGGTAAGACGGGTTCCCATAGCCTCTTGCAAACTTTGCCAAAAGCGAGAGGTGAAAAGAGAACCACGATCCGAGACAATTGTCTTAGGTACCCCATGTAAGCTCACGATGCGGGCAATGTAGAGATCCGCCAAAAGACCTACACGGAGATCCGACTTGACTGGAAGGAAGTGCGCCACCTTAGTTAGCCGATCAATGACCACCCAGATGGCATCATTTCTCTTGGAGGTTCGGGGTAGACCGGTGATAAAATCCATCCCGATCGAATCCCACTTCCATTCCGGAATAGGCAAAGGTCAAGCGATCTGCTGGGCCGATGCTCGGCCTTGACACGACGACACACGCGTCGACTCTCGAACGAACTCGCAATCTCCCTCTTCATTCGGGTCCACCAAAATCCTGCATTTGAGACCTTGATACATCTTTGTGGCACCGGGATGAATAGACAAAGGCGAATCATGGGCTTCGCGGAGGATCAAATTCCGCAATTCCATGTCCTTTGGAACCACAAGGCGTTGCCCGAACCTTACAACACCATGCTCATCCTCAGAGAAGCACTTGGCTGTTCCGTTCTTGACATTTTCCTTGATGTTGTTCACTCCAACATCTGATTGTTGGGCGATCTTAATCCGATCCACCAAGGTTGGTTGCACAACCAGGGTAGCGAGGGAACCATGCTCAACCAATCCCAAGTTGAGACGCTGAAATTCCTGCAGAAGGGTGGGCTGACGTTCCTGGGGCAATAAGGCATTGCAATGCGCTTTCCGACTGAGCGCATCGGCAACTACATTAGCCTTGCCCGGATGATAGCGAATACCCATGTCATAGTCCTTGATCAACTCCAACCATCTCTTTTGTCTGAGATTTAGATCTGGTTGGGTGAACAAATACTTTAGGCTTTTGTGATCCGAATACACTTCGCAACGATTACCGATTAGGTAATGTCGCCAAATCTTAAGTGCATGAATCACAGCAGCCAATTCCAAGTCAAGGGTGGGATAGTTGAGTTCATGAGGTCTCAATTGCCTTGAGGCATAGGCCACTACCTTGCCTTCTTGCATCAGGACACAACCGAGTCCTCGACGAGAAGCATCGCAAAAGATATCGAAGCTTCGATGAATATCGGGAAGAACGAGAACGGGAGCAGTGGTCAAATGCTTCTTGAGTACTTGGAAGCTTTCCTCACAAGCATCGGACCACAAGAACTTCTTGTCCTTCTTGAGCAACTCCGTCATCGGCTTCGCGATCTTGGAGAAGTTCTCGATAAAACAGCGATAATATCCCGCTAAACCGAGAAAACTCCGCACTTCGGTTACCGAAGTAGGCTGAACCCATAAAAGAACATCGCTGATCTTGCTAGGAATTTGAAAATCTTGCCAAAAGGAAAATCCTAGAGTTGGTTATTCTAAACATTTTTGGTATTCAAAGGATTTTCAAAAGACCAACCTAGAAAAAGATATTTGATTTTCAAACTCGTCCAAAATACTACTACGACCTAAGTGGTCACTTTCTAGCACTTAAGTGAGTTTTTCCATATGAACCAAAATTCTTCATATGAATATGTTCATAATGATATTTATGACTCATACATGCAATTGGATGCTTTAAAATTCATCATTTGCTCAATTTGGATCTTTTGATGAAAGTTCATGGAAATTTGTTTCTTTTCCGAAAACCAAAAGCTTAATTTATAAAAACTATTTTAAATTTTATTTTTATGGGCTATATAAGTTGGAAATACTCCAAAGATGTTTATTTGATTGATTGTGCAAAGATTTGGAGTAAAATACAACAATTCCTTCTTTTCTTCAAAATTCCAAGATCAATTCACGAAGTTCCAGAAAATCGGAACTACTGGCGTTATAATCGAGGAACTTCCAAGTCCGATCGACCGCAAGTTAAACGCGAACTTCCGATTTTTCTCGACAAAACACCATTTCATTCCAATTCAATTCTAAATCTTTTGTGGCTACTTCCAAAGATCAAGTTGATTCTCTATATCCTTGCTAGCTACCCACTCATCGCTATTCCCTGATTGCAAATGCAAATTGCATCTATCAAGTGGTATTCTTTTCAAAAGTGGTAGCTTCTTCTTTTGATCATCTTGATCTTGGCATGAGTCTCATCTTTTCAAGTGATATCATCTTATTCGTTAAAATGGTATCCACAATTATCTCATGTCAATCAAAACTCTCTCTTCTCTTTGGAATGCTTTCATGGAAGATCAATAGAAGAGAAGTTCGAGCACCTTGCAAAATTCAATTATGGATGGATATAGTATAAGAGATGACAAGATGAATGATGAACCTTTGTGTGTCAAAGGAGAAAGTTTTTTTTGGAACCTTTGTGTAAAGGGAATTTTTTCTTTGTGAAAAACCTATTAATATTTTTGGGCTTAATAAAATAAAAAAAAAATTGGGTAAAGTATTAATATTGGGAAACTATTTTACCTATTTGCCCAAAATAATTTATTGGATCTTGTGAATGAATGTATTTCATTCTCATTTGCTTCATTTGGTATTCTTGGAGTGACATTACAAATCATATGCAAGATTAGCTTTTTAAAATCAAGCCTTCCAGTCAAAAGCCAAATTTTTTTTACAAGTGGCATCTTTCTTAAAAGGGTCAAAATTTGTGAAAAACTACACAAAAGTATCTAAAAATGTATTTCAAATGTTTTCAAATGCTTTTGAAGTAAAAATTCCTACTTTTGAAACAAAATAGAAAATTTGGCCTCAAAAGGATCTTATATGATCTTGATTTTGAATTAAATGACCTATTTCCTTAAATCAAAATCTATTGAGTTTTTGAAAAAGTTTACAATACCAAACTCATAGGGTTGGTCATTTCAAACATTTCTCAAGTTCAAAGTTTTTACAAAAGACCAACTGTTGAAAATCTATACTCATTTGAAATTCACCGAAAAACTCGATTTGACCCAAAATGACCTATTCTTGCATATAGTGAGTTTTGCTATTTGAGCCGGATTTCTTTGTGTATCTTGGCTTGAAATAGTATTTATAACTCATACAAAGCTAACAAAGTGAAAAACTCTATGAAATCCAAATTGGTTTGCATTTTGGATCTTAAAAGCAAAATTGCTCTCTTTATATACCTTCAATGCGCATTTTGCCATATCTTTTGAAAGAGAAGTCCTTTTTCAAAAATTCTTGTTGTAAAACACTCTAAATAGTCCAAAGTTAAAATCTGGAACTTTTCAAAGAATTTGGACTTCATTTGTAAAAGTATTGACTTTTCTTCTCTTTAAACTAAAATCTTACCTTCAAAGCTTAAATTGGCATATCTTTTGATTGGAGACTCCTTTTTCGAAAATTCTTCCCGGATAAGTTTCTCAGGAGTCTAAAGTTTATTTCTGCCAAATTTGAAGGTATTTCGACTTGAATTGAAAAAGTTTTGACTTTTTCTCTCTTTGCTCAAAAGCTGAAATTTCAGATTTGTGCATGGTTTTGAGCAGATTTGTGAATTTTGTATCTTTAAATGGGTTCACAATTAGAGGAAGCTATAATAATGAAATTTGATCCTCTATAGTGGTTCTATGTTGAAAAAATTTCTCAAATTTATTGGAACCATTTTACCCATTTTCTCAGCTGTCTTTTGAGGCTCAAATGAATTGTCAAAATCTGAAAATCCTGAATTTTTCAGTTTTATGAAACTTTGTGATTTTCATATCTTTAAATTGGTTGACATTTGGTTAAGCCTCCCAAAATGAAAATTGTGTGTATATGCCAGCACTAGCTCCATGATTAATTTCATATTTTTCTGAGCTTGCTTCCACATATTTTCAATATTGGCCATCTTTGATCTTCTCGTTTTGGAATTTGAAAATGTTCTTGAGAAGACTTCAAAGAAGGAGATTATTTGAATGAATTTCAAATATCATTTCAAGTCGAATCATTTCAAGTGGTTCTCAATGTCTTGATTTAAAAGGGAAGAATGTAATATGATCAATAGGTTTGTGACCTATTCATTTGTTTCTCTTCTCATATCTTGAGAACAAAATCTCCTTTGGTCATATAAGTTCAATTCATACTTTTTGTGACCAACCTCGATATTTGCAAGTGGTATCGATTTGCAAACCTCCCTTTGTGTCCTTTTTAGTGATTAATGCCAAAAGGGGGAGAATGTTTATATCAATATTCTTCCATTTGGATGTTTCATTTGTTTAAAATGCCAAAAGAGGGAGAATTGCCAAAAAGGGGGAGAATGCATTAAATGTATAGTATATCATTCTCATATGCATAATGATTGACGTTTTAAAATTTCACCTTATGGCATGCATAGACATAGTTCATTAACTTAAATTCTCTGTTATGTCTATTTATATCCAAATGTTGTTATTGAAAATGGATTTGTCATCAATCACCAAAAAGGGGGAGATTGAAAGATCTAGACCTGCCATTATGAGTTAATGGATTGTTTTGGTGATTAATGACAAATCAAATATGAGACTAACTCTTTTATCTAGTAATATCTTGTGTAGTCTCATTTGGATATAAATGTGAAATTCAATGAGGTATGCAATCGACATCTTAATCTTATGTATTGTTGCATTCTCGAATCCAAAATATAGGTTGAACTCAACCATAAGTTAAACTTGAATATGTGCATATGTTCTTATTACACATTTGTGTATGCACACATTTAGGGGGAGTTCACTCTATATTTTGTGGTTTCATAAGTATTGATCCATATTCCATTCTCCTCACATATTAAGGATCATTACTTTGAAACAAATCCTTTGAGTATATAAAACTTGTGTAGTTCATATATACTCATATTGCTTTATATTCAATTATTTGCAATTGTGTTGTGGGACTAATGTGTGTGCTAAGATGTGTTCAAGGTTTAGTCCCTGAGTCCAATGAAGACATGAAAAGGAAATGCAAAGATGGTAAAAGATCAACTTAGGATCATGCATTGTCTTTTGGTTTGGTTTAAAAGCAAAATCTTTCTTCTTCAGCATAATCGGAAGTTCCGACGTTATACGTGCGGAAGTTCCGATTATCGACGGTCCGATTTCCGTTGATTTTTCGAGAGCATCCGGTTTGGGACTTAGCCGATTTCTCGAGGTGCGGAAGTTCCGCAATGATAAGAGCGGAAGTTCCGATTAATCGGATGGTCCGAAAAAGCGCGGTTTGATTTTTCCGAGAGTACCCTTTTAGGACTTAGCCATTTTCGCAAGTGCGGTAGTTCCGCAATGAAATGGCGGAACTTCCGATAAATCGTACAATAGTTGGCGGTAGTACCGCACCTTTCTACAATAGTTTATTTAGAAGCATTTGTTGCATGTATATCTTGATAATTATTGTTAATCATTGTGGGACTAACATTTTTCATGAGTTGGATGAATAGGCTATGTTCTAGGGTGACGAAGACTTTGGATGACATCATGAGTTGATCGTCATCAAGTCAAGGTTCAAGAAGAGGATGTATCGTGTGTTGATGCATAACAAGATCTCAAGAAGGAGATGATCATGAGTTGATCGTCAAGTCAAGAGAAGACCCATCATGTGTTGATGGAGGTCAAGTAAAGGATGCATCATGGGTTGATGCATGTCAAGACGATGACCCGACTTGAAGTGAAGATGTGCGTCATCAAGCTTCAAGAAGATGCTCATGGCAAAGGTATGACTAGCTAGGGCTAAGGATGTGTTCCTAGTCTTTTACCGGTCTTGGTGTTTGGTTGGAAGACCGGATTGCTAGTATAGGTTGCCGTACTATTAAGAGGGGTCTTGTCTAGTAGCTTGAGTCTCATCATGTGTTGATAGCTCAATCTTACTTGCTCTAGCTCTACATGGCATGATGCTATTATTTGCGAATGTGTTTTGCAAATAGTTGAGGCTTATGCAGTTAATCCTTGTAGCATGTGACTATACTTTTGCGAATGTGTTTTGCAAATGGTTGAAGTCCATGTACCTACACCTTGTGGCATGATCTAAGTTTGCAAATGTGTTTTGCAAATCGTTGGGATTCATGCATTTTTCCTTGGCATGGTCTAAGATTGCTTATTGCTATTTATTTGGACTTAGATCATGATAGTGGCTCTTTGGAGTTGTGCTTTTTGATTTGATCAAATGTGTTTGAGATCAATAAAATAGGTGGGTTGTGTAGCCCTCTGAATAAGCTTTCCATAGAGTCCGAGATCACTCAATTCCGACATCGGAGTCAAAAGTTATGACCTTTTTACCGAGTGTCGTCTGTGCTGAAATTGAGCTGCGGAACTTCCGCCCGAAAATAGGAACTTCCGATATTATCGGAAGTTCCGATTTTTGTACTGCGGAACTTCCGCACCAAACTTTTTAACGGCTAGTTTTTGAGCCGTTATGCACCCGTACGGCCCATGAACAGTAAAAATGGAAGTTCCGCACTTTGTACTGCGGAAGTTCCGATTTCCCTGATTTTTCTGCAACTTTGCCTCCAACGGCTAGTTTTTGTGTGTGGGCTATATATAGCCACCTTGGCCGGTTGGGAGAGGTTGCTGGTGCCCATATTCATTCTATTGAGCTAAGAGCAAGCCTCTCATCTCTTTTATGCATGTGTTGCACTTAGTGAGTGTTGAGAGCAAACCCTAAGTGCATGTGTTGCCTTAGGTAGTGGATTGAGTATCCACTTGAGCGTTGACACTTGATTAGTTCAAGTGATCGTTGAGACTTGTTTCTCTTGGTGTTTGCCGACACCTAGACGGCGTGGAGGCGTCGTGCTCGGTGACCTTCTCAAGAAGCTTGTGAGAAGGCCCGACGGTTGTGAGTGGTTTGGTGCTCGCCATCTCCGGAGTGGAGGAAGAGCAACCATAGTTGAGCGAGGTGTTGGTTCGGTTTGGAACCGGTCCAAGTGTTGGACTTACCTCGAGGTGTGTGCTCATTTGAGGAGCCGTCCAACGCGGGTTGGGCTTACCTCAACGTGGATTAGGGGAGACCGGCAAGTCTCCGAACACCACGGTAAAACATAATCGTGTCATCTTGTTTTTACTTGTGCGTTACTTTGAGCAATTTACATTCCTGCTTTAATTGCTTATATATCATTGTATGTTTGCTCTCTTGTATTGTCGGTGCACTTAGTTGAGCCTAGTTATTTAGGTTTTAATTGTGCAAAACCAATTCGCTATTAGCTTCCGCATTTATATATTGGTTTAGCCCGATAGATTTTTAAAACCGCCTATTCACCCCCCTCTAGTCGGCCACCTCGATCTTACAACAAGCCGTAGCGAGTAAAGAAAGCCGTCTTCGGAATATCTTCAGGTCGTATCTGAACTTGATGATATCCCACTCTCAAATCAATCTTGGAGAATACTCGAGCTCCGGTTAATTGATCAAAGAGATCATCAATGCGGGGCAAAGGATACTTGTTCTTTACCGTTACCTCATTAAGCGGACGGTAATCAACGCACATGCGCAAAGTATTGTCCTTCTTCTTTACGAAGATTGCTGGACAACCCCACGGAGATGAGCTAGGGCGAATGAATCCTTTTTCTTGCAGCTCATTCAGTTGCTTCTTCAACTCCACCAACTCGTTCGGTGGCATCCGATAGTGCCTCTTTGAAATCGGGGCAGTACCGGGAACCAACTCAATGACAAACTCGAGGTCTCGAACTGGTGGCATCCCTGGAAGATCTTCAGGAAAGACATCAATGAAGTCACGAACTGTGGGGACTTCACTAATATCTAGAGCGGGCTTCGTTTCAAGCGCGAAAAGATGCGAACTTAGCAGCTTCGGCGAAAAGCGAACCTGCTCGCCGGAAAGGCTAGATAGAGAGACACACTTCTTGGCGCAATCGATTTGTCCCTTATGGCAAGACAACCAATCCATACCAAGAATTACATCCAAACTTGCTGAATGGAGGAGAATAAGATTCGCGAAGAATCTCACTCCCTCGATCTCAATTGGAACATCCCTACACTCAGATTCAGCTCTCAACTCCGAACCCGGAGAGCGAATGAGCAACGGGACCAACAAAGGAGTAAAAAGGAGCTCACTAATAGCAGCAAAAGACTCGAAAACAAAGAATGAGATGCTCTGAATCAAACAAAGCGATGTGCGAATGAGAATTAACGAAAGTGTACCCGGCCAGACGACGTCGGGTGCCTCTTGTGCCTCCTCTGCTGAGATGAGGTTGACGCGACCACTACCCACGCCTTGGGTAGTAGGGACTATCTTCAGGTCCTGAGAAAAACCACCTCCTGGCCCGCGTCCTCCATTAGGACGAGGGGCTGCTCCTGTCTTCTTAGGGCATTGGTTCGCATAATACCCCTTCTGGCTGCAGGCGAAGCAAGTGACTCCGGCAGCCGGGTTGCGGGGGCCACCTTGCTGACTCGCAGGTGCACGTGATTGGGGCACGGCCTGCGAAGGGCGAGGAACAGTCTTGACGGGCCTCGGGTGTCTTGAAGCTTCTTGACGCGACCCACGAGACGGATCAAACGGGATAGCCGGCCCTGGATGACTTCTGGGCCTCCCACTTACGCTTGCGGGAATCCACAAGCGCTCTCCCTGAGTGCTCGGCGACAATGGCCTTGTCCACCAAGGCCTGGAAATCTGGGAAATCGACGATGGATAGCTTGTCCTGAAGCTCCTCAGACAAACCATCCTTGAACTTCTCTTGCTTGGCCTCATCAGTGGCCACCTCCTCCGGAGCATAACGAGCCAAATGGTTAAACTCGTACAGGTACTCCGTAACTGAGAAACGTCCTTGTCTAAGCGACAAGAACTCCTTCTTCTTCAGCCTCATCAGGCCGGAAGGAATGTGACTCCGACGGAAGGCAGTGCGGAACTCCTCCCAGGTGACGGTGTGACCGTCAGGCTGCATGGCGAGAAAGCTCTCCCACCAAGACAAAGCTGCACCCTCCAGCTGGTGCGATGTAAAAATCGCCTTCTCGTGCTCCTGGCACTGCGCTATGCGAAGCTTCCGCTCCACCGACGGCCGGTTATTCGCGTCAAGTGGGTCCTCGGACTGAGAACGTGGGGGGCTGGGTGCGAAGAAACTCCGCAAGTCCCCCACGCGGCTGGTGTCCACTCCCTTGACCGGATCCTGAAGCACCGGTAAGGGCGGAAGTGTTGCGCGCGATGACGTCCAGAAGGACCCTCCTGTCCTCTGCACGGTTGCGCTCGATCTAAAGAAGGACCTCGGCCATGGTCGGAGGAGGAGGAAGATCCTCGTCCGGACCAGCTGACTGGCCTTGGCCGCTACGAGTGCGTCCGGCCATCCTGTTACAAGAAACTTGGGTTAAAAACTAGACCCGAAAACAAAGCCGAAATGAAGCGAAAAGCTAACGACTAGGGGAATGGAATGTCCCCTAATCGAAAGCCGAAAACAGCTAGTATATAAACTTAAACAGGCTTATAACAAGACTCTCAAAAATCGCAAGGAATCACCAAACCAAGGCTCAACTCCCCAATACAACTAACCCGTATTGAATGAACGAGTAATTGTTTGAGAGGATAAAAATCAGAAGATTAAGGTAAGATCTAATACCACTTAAGATCAAGGCTAAATCAGCGAAAATAGTGTTAGATACATAGCTAACTAGTATCACATCTTACCCTTCTATTCCCACAAGTTTTAGTTGATTAACCTCTCATTTTCTACCCCATTAGAAACCATCGAGCTTGCTGTCCGGAAATTGAGGTTGCTGTTGTGATTTTGCATCCAAGCTTCCAGCCGAAGTCTTCCATTCTAGAAACTTCAAAATCTGGCACACTTCAATTTGCCAAGCTCAGTGGTCCTATCAGAAACCATTGAGCTTGCTGTCTGGAAATTGAGGCGTGCTGTCCAGATTCCGCATCCAAGCCTCTAGCCGAAATCTTCAGTCCAGAAACTTCAAAACCCTAAGCACTTCAATTTGCCAAACTCAGTGGTTCCCAAAACCCATTTAATCGATAACACTATCTTTGAAGGAAGAAGAGGTAAACAATTTTCAAAACTCAAATTAGAGTAAGATGAGAGGAGAAAGCTAAGATAGGTAAGGAATAAAATCTGAGAATTCCTTAAGCTTTCACAAATCATTTGATACTTTGAAAATAAGATTTTCCAAAATATCCTAAAGACGACCAACTTGGGTTACTACGGTCGAGATGGTTCGATACAAACCTTGTGAGACCCGGTTTATCCGCTTGTAATGCTTAACCATCCATCCGGTCCTAGCATCACAAAGCGGATAAGCGCGACTCGAGACATGTATACTTCCCAGTGTAGTATACACACCTCTTTACAAAGTTCATGCATCAATTCCATTCATTCACATAGAACCGAAACATAAACAACAATCCAGAAGATAACATAAATAAGGGATAGTCATTACAAAAGAGAGGCCGGCCGGCCAAATGACAAATACATAAAGAAAATTAACAGCGGAAGCAAAAGTGCCATAAGATGGCCATAAAACAAAAGAGCCAATCAGTGTGCCTTTAACCCACAAGGCAACCGACCGGACCGCCAAAGCTAGTCGTCGAATCCACAAAGACAACTCACAAAAGTGAGGCCCTTGGGGCTCACCTTCTTCCTCTGCAAACAAAAGCGACCAAAGAAAAGCGGGTGAGTACTTTGAATGTACTCGCAAGATATATAAGAATGATAACAGATCTATACAATAACTATATGCAAGCTGATTTAAGTGGAGCAGGATAGGACTCAAATTGGTAAGCATAAAGCAAGTTTTATTTGCAATAATGTAATAGATCAAAGGCAATTTTTGTAATCTGATTTTATTTGATAAAAACAGTAGTAATCAAGTAGCAACAACGATAAAAGCAGTCCGAAGTGACTAAACCATTAGCCACCACAACAATAGCATGAATTACCCATTCATGCCAACCATGTCAAATTTTAATTTTTAAAAGGTTGTAGTCTAGTTCTTGCACGACCTTACCAAGCATGTCCATAACCTAGGACGAGGCTATTCGAATAGTTTTATCCCTGCAGGGGTGTACCAATGTACCCACACGCCAGACCGCCTTTTTGCCACTAGATTAAGCACACTTCCTTAGGTATGCCGGCACGGCTAAGTCCTACGAGACATTTCCAATATTGTGAATTATTCACGAGCCGCCGTATGGATAGAAACCCATACGTTGTGTCGAGTCATTGTAAAGCCTCGGTCAACTACCCGTCGCGAGTAAAGCCTTGGACAACTACAATGCTCCTCGAGGTGGAGAGCCTACCCTAATCTCCACCACCGCACACCCAACACAAGAACACCGAGAACACATATCATGTTTCACACAACACACACAACCCCCTCCTGCGACTCGGAGATAACCCACGCCAAAGTACTAAGTCAAGAGAGGTCCCATATCCCTCTCGTGTGGTTAGCACGCATAAGCGCTTGGCTTAGTGACACAAGTAACTCGGTCCTTGATGACCTAGGCACCATTCCATTCACACCAACAGATCACACCAACATACCATTGTGCCCAAGTCTAAAACAATTTTATTTTCAGTTTTGACTTTACAAAATTAACAAAGCACAAAGTCTTTGGACATAATGTAATAATAATTATATTTGTGTGATCAAGGTCATCGACTAAGTCGATGACTGCCCAAAACTACCGACATCTAAGCATTTCTAAGCATGACACCGAAAAGATAATAAAAGAGCATAATTAAATCACCGGGCTCTAATTCACCAGCGATGATAATAACTTATGGTTGTGGCAGGGGATAACATTTTAATGGCAACAATGCATTAGGAATAGCTACCTCTAAACAGGTCAAAAATAATTGGACACAAAAGCAATGCATACATATAGTTTGTAAACAAGATATTAGACTTTGAAAGTAATGGGACATTTATGATCAAATATCTTGCACCTTCTTTGTGGGTCAAGGTGTTCTTGAGGATCGATAATATTATCAACGTGCTCTTGGATCCTAACGAAAGCAAAAGCAACCGATAAGAACGAATAAAAATGCAAAGACCCAACAGTAAACTCTCTCCAAAAATTCGGAAAATTTTACAGTAGCAAGATCATGATTTATAAAGAATTTAGCAATAAGAACCAATTGATTTGGATTCTTAATGCCAAAGATATGACCAAAACAATTTTGCTCAGCTTTTATAAATCAAAATGCTACTATTCCTTAGCAAAAATTTCTGGAGCTATACTGGGGTTGGAAACATTTTTAGATTAAAGTTCAGTTGAAAACATAACCCACAAAATTTGAATCTCCCGAATAGGATTTAAAATGAATTAGTTATGCATTTTACAAGTTATCACATTTTTCAGTTGATAAATAAATCCTTTCGGGAAAATCAGAATTTTGAAATGACGTGGCCGAACGAGGAGCGTCGATCTTGGATCCGACGGTCTGCGTCCCAGCGCTAACGCGCGAGCGCGCGCGGCCCTGAAACCCTAAACGTCAATCGTTGGATCTGGATCCAACGGTTCACGTGGATCGGAGCGTTCGGGCGTCCGAACGTTCACACACACGCGAGCCGTGGATCTGGGATCCAACGATCCACGCTATCTCGCATCGGGACTGTTGATCTTGGATCCAACGGGTCACAGACCGAGACGCGCGACGAATTCAAAATTTCCGCGCGAACGTGGGCCGTAGATCTAAGGATCGACGGTCCGCATCGACTCACGTTCAAACACCCGTCCTGTTTCCGTCCGGCAAAAACGACGGGGTAGAACGGCTCGCCGCCGGCGGCTCTGGCCGCGGTGGTGCGAGCAAACGCCTAAAATGAGTCCTTAACACTCTTGCGCACACAATGGCACCAGCGGTTTTGGCTGCGCGCCTAGGGCGCCAACAAGCCGAGATAACCGCAAGCGAGCAAAATGACCAAAACAAAAATGCAAACGAGCTCACCAAGGTCCAAGGGGCGAGTGCCCGAAGCTGGGACTAAAGAGAAGTTACCTGAGCCCAAAGAAGGCACGGAGGAGAGTCGAATCGGCTCGGGTGAAGAAGAGTGGCGGTTTCGGCCGAAAAGGGGGCAATCTGCAATTGAACTGGTCTCTTCTGTTAAAAGCAAAATTGACAGAGGGTTAATACTCTATGAGATGCTAGGTAACTGAGGAAGCAAAGGTTTTGAAAGAGAAGGCCCGGAACACCACTTTCACCGAAGAACTTGGATCTTCCACAATGGCGGCCGAGAGAAAAAAACCACGAAGGAGCTCACTCGGGGCACTAGAAGTGATGCTGAAGCTCAAGGGTGTTCAAAGGATGCTAAGGAAGACTCTGGTAGAGTTTTATAGCCGGAGGAGCAAGAGGAGAGCAACGGCAAGAAAAATGGCTTTGCACCGAGTTGAGGTCGGCCGAGGGCGACGGGGGCAGGTAACAGCAGGGGAGACGACGACTGTGGAGGCGACCGGATGGGAGCATTAAATGCGGAAGAGCCGTTGGCCGAAAGGAGACGCGACTGGGCTCTGCTGAAGGGTACTGGGCACGTCACCGCTGTTGACTTCGGCCAAGCGCGCGCGAGCGGAGGAAGACGAAGGCGGACAGCCGTTGGATTTAATCGGACGGCTGAAAAAGAGCGGGTTGATTACAACGATTCGATCGCGCGCTTGATCTCGGGCCGTTGATTTGGATCCTACGGTTCACGCGTTGCGAGGGCCCGGATGGTCGAACGTTCACGCGATCGTGAGCCGTTGATTTAGAATCCAACGGTTAAAATGGATCAGCGCGCTCGGATGGTCCGAACGTTCCCGCGATCGTGGGCCGTTCGATGCCGATCCAACGACGCACAACGCTCGCGCCCAAACGACCGAGGCGGTGCAGTTAGTTGACTGGGCCGAGTCAAGTGGCTCGAGCCCGAGTTTGGTTCGGACCCGAGGAACAGTGCAAACCAGTTAGAATTTGAATTTTAAACATCTGATTTTTGAGGAATTATTTGAGGTGGCAAACAAACCCCAAAATTTATGAAATTTTAACTGGAGCTTGCTGACAGCAGGAGGAACCTCCCATAAAATTTTCAGAGATTTTCATGCACGGAATTATTCTCCAGAAATTCCAGAAGAGAGGGAAATAGGGTTTGACCAGTTTGACTTGCCTCCAAAATTTATCAAATAATTTCTAAAAATCATGAGATAATTCAGAGGTGTTGCCAAGCCTCCCTAGAACTCAGGGAAAAGATTTCCAAGGGTTTGGCAAAAGACCTTTGCCAAGGAGGGTTTTTGATTAGAGTCAAAAGAGAATTTAAATTGGATTTTCCATAATTCTTTTGAAAAGAATTACCAAAAATGACCAAGTCTTCAAGATGCAAGAAAAGTTTTAATTTCTTCTGATTTTCTTACATTTGAAACACAAACCCATATTTGGGATGTTACATGTTTATAGGGACACCTTTTTACATTGTATGGGTTGCAAGCTTGCACGTGACCTGTAGCTCCCCTATCCCTCTAGTGATTCTGTTCTACTCGTCCTTTTGATATTGTTCACTCCGATGTTTGGGATCCGGCTCCCTTCGTTTTGAAAGGGGGTCATCGATACTATGTGCTTTTTATTGATGATTATTCTCGTCATACTTTGATCTACTTCATATCTTCTCGCAGTTAGGTTCTCTCTGTTTACCAAATGTTCGCCACCATGGTTCGTGATGAATCACGGCGGCCCCATCTTCCGATAGGTTTGATTTGGTTAAATCGTGAGGACGTTGACGCTTTGAGGCTTCCGACCAGCGGATCGTCACCTGCAATTCGCTACACCCGCACGCCTGTCGTTATCGACCACGCTTGCACGCGATCAACCTTACCACGAAGGTTATTGTTCCTGCAAGCAATCGAAGCAACTCACAAGAACAAGGTAGATGCAATCTGAATTGTATTGCGGACATGGATGAAGTTTACAAGTGGGGTTCCTCAAACCGATAATCGGCGAAACTGCAATTGGCAGAATAATCTAAGAAAAACCCGCCTCTAAACTATGGCAGCTACTGTATTTTTATAGGGGAACGTGAGGAGGTCGACCTAGGGTTGTGCGGCCGTGGGATGAAGCGTACACAACCTGGACTCCGACCTCGTTACGTTTACAATGTCTTATTAGTTTCCAAAACGGTGACGCAACACCTTGTGTTGCGTATTTCTGGTCGAAGATCTGGTCGTAGGACTGGTCCTAGGGTGGTCTTGAGGAGTCTATGCTATCTTTGGTCGTAGATTGTGTCCAACGAGTACTGTGCTCATTTTTCTGGTCGTAGATTGCTCCAATCGAATCAACTAGTCGTAGGTCTTCTTGTAGTGGTCGTAGACCTTCTTGAACTGGTCGTAGTCCTAGATTCCTGAGTACAAGTAAATCATCTCCATTAGGCAGCATCATAGAGTTCTCAAATAATACACTCAGCCCTGGAAACGACTTTACCTGATCGATTAAGTGATGTGCTCTAGCTCTTGTCATAGGACCGTGTAGTTCAGCACCCAGATCTGGAGGGTCTTGTGTAGTGCGTGTATCCGAAGGAGAGATGTCCTCATCATACTCCCCCCTTGAATTGGAGTCGTCCTCGACTCAAGCTCATCTTCTTCTCCCACGTATGGTTTCAAATCTGAAATGTTAAATGTGGGGCTAACCCCAACATCAGCAGGTAATTCTAATTGATATGCATTATCATTTATCTTCTTAATTATCTTAAACGGTCCTTCAGCTCTAGGTATCAACTTTGATTTTCTTAATTCCGGAAACCTATCCTTTCTCAAATGAATCCAAACTAAATCACCTGGTTCAAATTTGACAACTTTCCTACCTTTACTTCCAGCAACCTTATACCTTTCAGTCATATGCTCTATATTCTTTTTAGTGGTTTCATGCAACTTGAGAATAAATGCAGCATGCTTCTTAGCATCTAGATTAATTTTTTCAGAGGTCGGTAAAGGTAGTAAATCAATAGGCGCACGGGGGTTAAAACCATACACTACCTGAAATGGACTTACCTTGGTGGTGGAGTGTACTGACTTATTGTAAGCAAACTCAATATGCGGTAAACACTCTTCCCACATCTTCAAGTTCTTCTTTAAAACAGCCCGCAACATGGTGGATAACGTGCGGTTGACAACCTCCGTTTGTCCATCAGTTTGGGGATGGCATGTAGTAGAGAACAGCAGCTTTGTCCCCAATTTATTCCAAAGTGATCTCCAAAAATGGCTCAAAAACTTCGTATCACGATCCGAGACAATAGTATTGGGCACTCCATGTAAGCGAATGATTTCCCTGAAAAACAAATCAGCTATGTTTGTGGCATCATCGCTCTTGTGACAAGATATAAAATGTGCTATTTGAGAAAATCGATCCACTACTACAAATATACTATCTCTCCCCCTCTTTGTCCTAGGCAATCCTAAAACAAAATCCATAGAAATATCCTCCCAAGGGGCGCTAGGAATAGGAAGAGGCATATAAAGTCCATGTGGAAGGAGACGGGACTTAGCTTTGTTGCATGTAGTGCAGCGAGCTACGTAGCGCTCGACATCACGCCTCATCTTTGGCCAAAAGAAGTGGGTGGCCAGCACATCTTATGTCTTCTTTGCTCCATGATGGAGTGTTAGGTTTCTAGAGTTTGGATTGATTGTGTGCTCATGCATTGAGTATTATTTATCCTCCATGATGGAGTGGTTGTAAACCAACATCTATCTCAAATCAATCCAAGCAATATTCCTCAATATGGTCTTCTTCTTGTACTTGCTCTCTGTTTTTTGATTTTACTATTCATAATGCTGGAGGCCAGACCGCCCCATGTAATAGTCGACCCGCCAATCTAAGAGGTCAGACCGCCCAACTTATTGCAGATTGAGTTTTTATGTTTTTTTGGTTGTTTTGCTTCGAAGTTTTGATTGGATTCAATACAAGTCTTCCTCTGTACTTGTACATTGATCTTCATAGATCTCATAGCTATTGGAGTGAAAATCGTGTTGAATCCGATCTTAGTGAAAAAGAGATCGTACTTCTATTCACCGACCACCCCCCTCTAGTCGCCACTTCGGTCCAACACATATTGAGATCGACATTTAATTCGTTCACGAGAAGGTGTCTCTCAGTCACGTTTAGGTGCTCCACGTGCCTTCTTTACTGCAGTTTGCCGACATCACGACGAAGGGCCTTCCAACTCAATTGTTTCGATATTTCCACACCGCCTTTGCATTGGAAGCCTCACGATTCGATCGAGGGGATGTTAGCGCAATGGTTTTCTTGGTGTACAAGTTGTATGGGAGATCATTATGTTATCTTTCCTTGTATAGGAGATTATGATCTTATCCTTCCCTAACCATGATATATGGCTATTGTACAATTGCCGCATTGGCCATATAAGCTAGAGTCGGCCCGGTTGTTTTGCCATGCGCTGTGCTTCCCTCTCTCTCGCTTTCATTATTTCAGGAAAAAAAAATGTTATAAGACTTTTCCATTTCTAGAAAATCAACCTACAAACCTTACATTGGAAGAACTTTGAAGATATTTTGAAGACTAATAAAGGGATGGCCAACGAGATTATGGACCAGGGATGCATATCACTACCACTGAGCACAGCTGATGCCCCAGGCCTCCTTCGCCGATGTTGGTGGGGCCGCCCGAGCTCGCCAATTGGTGGGTGTTGCCTCTGGAAGGTTTTTCTTTTCCTGACGGCAAAGATCGCTTCCCTAGAGAGTGCTTCTTTGGCGATGTATGCGACAGGACATTCCATATTTTACAGTAATTCCAAAGGGTGAAAGTCAATCTCTGGTCAGAACGTGGATGCAAAGTAATATCGAACATAGACAACTCTCAAATAGGCGTAAATCGATGCAGATCAACATCGAAATACAGAGGACTGTATATGAACTCTGACAAGTCCAGTTACTTGTTGAGAGGCTGTATATGAACTCTGACAAGTCCTTGCAGTAAACGTACACGTGTCTTGTACAATCAAATCAAAATTGCTGTTCAGTTCTAGTTAAAAGGGACACAGGACATCAATTATCACCAAGAGTCCTGACTGAATGGAAGAACTCATCTCGATCAAGCACGTCTGAATTAACCGTAACACTAGCAAATTAAGACTCAGTTTTTTTTAAAGGGGAAACAAAGATTCACAGTTGTCCAGTTATATCTGAAAAAGAAAAACTCGAGCGCAAAAGCTCCAAGAGTCTCGATCGGACTCTAGTGTCCAAAAACTATTGACTGCATGCAAAGAACCCAATCTACTCGGTATGACATGCTAACTAGATATATAACGGATGATGATCTGTAAGAGATCAGAAGATGTTATTACACCAGTGTTTGAATTCTCCATCTGCACACCAAAAGGCACTATATAAATCGGTCGCCACCCTGCATGTATGTCCTGCACAACGCAAAAGCAAAAGAAAGCCTCCACATGCAAAAGATGGCGCCATCTAGGTGCATCCTCGCCGTGTTGTTCCTCGCCTTCGCCCTCGTCGCCGCCACGCTGCAGCCATTGGAAGCAATCAGGGTCCAGGGGGTCAAGCCCGCGGCGACCGCTGGTGAAGAAGCATCGGAGAAGACCGCTGCTGCCTCCACCAACGGCGATGTAGCACAGCCATCAACATGGCCCGGCTTCCCGGGTATCCCAGGCTTGCCGCAGTTCCCTCCATTGCCTGGCTTCCCACCGCTACTGCCATTGCCCAGCTTTCCGCCGCTACGACCGTTGCCGGGCTCGCCACCGCTACCAGCTCTTCCACCGGTGCCCACCTTTCCGGGCTTTCCACACGGTCCGCCATTGCCGAGATTTCCACCGCTCCCGCCGCCTCATGGCATCCCTGTGTTTCCGCAATTCCCCCCACTGCCTGGCTTCCCAGGAACACCAGGTGCGCCACATGTCCCTAGTTCCCCGAGTGCACCAGCAGGTGCTCCATCGCCGCCGTCGCCATCACCGCCGCAACCAACGGAGTGCCTGTCATCGCTGATGGGGTTGATGCCATGCGTGGACTACCTCACCAGCACCAGCGTAGCAGCGCCTCCAAGCACATGCTGCGACGGCTTCAAGTCTCTCATCGACGAGGCACCCATCTGCCTCTGCCACGGCATGAACGGCGACATCAACAAGCTCATGCCCGCGCCCATTGATTTCATGCGCATGATGTCTCTTCCGGTCACATGTGGCGCCACGCTTCCTCTGCAGACCCTTGCCAAGTGCTCCAGTAAGTGACGACTACAGCTTGTCCTGCATCTGTGTTCTGCAAGATTTTTGTGGATGCTGTAATGTACCATGTTTGTAAGGAGACTAATCTGTTTATGGATTTAACAGCGCAACCACTGCCTCCGCTGATGCCTGCTCCTACTCCTGCTGCTGCTCCATCCCCGGGTAACTAATTCTTTCCGGGAAAACATGCCATATTAATTTGATCAAGCTTGTGTTAATTCGTGATATGTTTTGTTTTCCGATTCCGTCATTGTTTTCCTTCTGCAGAGCCATCACCGTAATGGCAACAGGATGGAATAGCTAGGGTACTGTCGTCCAGATCAGTTGGATGCTCGACGACATACTCTAGTAGTACGTAGTAAAAGTACATGTGGCTGGCTAGTATTTCTAGAATATATCCACCTGGTTTTGTTATGATAGCTTAATTACGGTTTAAGCCATATACCCCAGTTAGTTTGGAGTGTCATGTGTATATATAGGTACAGAACTATAAGTACCAAAGCTGTTTAATGTTTTTCCTCGCGCTATGTATGCGGTCGTCAATACAATATATATCCGGTGCTTCATGAATGTCTTACCTTAATGCATGTCTTGTAAGATGAATGCTACCATGCATGCATATATCGCCAACAAATTAATACCCCGAATGCGTGGCGCTGATGGCAAACTTATTTTTGAAACCCATCCGCCTCAAGCTGAAGAACTAGAATTCAAGCTGTGATCTGTCGTATGATAATGCACGGAAACCACCTCTTGATGGAGAGGTGGAGCTGTGGGTGTAGATTAATTACTTCATCTAGCAAGCTTCAAAAGTATGCAAATGAAGTGCACTTCAGCGGAAACTTTGTGAGCTCGTGGATTCTATCTCTTGTAATGGAAAAAAAAAAGTCTATGGCAACACATGCAGTCTTGAGTACTGGCATCTCGGACAGGCATGAACAACAATCCAACCTAAGACCCTCTAAAATCACAACTTGTAATTCCCCGGTGAGAAGCGTGAACATGCCAGGCGCACGCATGGATCGCCCTGACCGAGCGTAATATATATATGCATGCGCACGCACAACACAGGCACAAACCGATGCGTGACGACATTCTGAACCACAGTATGAGCATGTGAAACTGAAAATTCTATGAATAATCTTTGGAGGCATACGTCCGAAAGCAAAAAAAAAAATTCGGACGCCTCACTCCTCGTGTGTGACACGTCCTATAGCCAGCTAGCTTTTCCTCGTGTGCAACACGTCCTATAGGTCGCTAGCTTTTCAACTCTATTAATCCCCTGTTTCTAGCTTCTTCTATATTTATCCTCATTCCACTCACATTTGGCATTGAAGCATATACCCCATAACCCCTCGCACTCCGATTCAAATCTCTCTCTCTCTCTCTATATATATATATATAATATATATAGCAAGGTGAGCCATGACGGAGTCTCTTGCTAACTTGCATGGGTCTTGGACCTGCGCCCTACAAGCTCTCCCTGAAGCTCCTCGTGCATAGTAAGATGAATGCTACCACGCATGCATATATCGCCAACAAATTCCCCGAATGCGTGGCGCTGATGGAAAACTTATTTTTGAAACCCATCCGCCTCAAATTAAGATTACGTGATTTAAGCTAAAGAACTAGAATTCAAGGCGTGATCATCAGATGATAATGCACGGAATCACCGCTACTATACAAAGGGTCATCACAGACGGTTTTTAAACCATCTGATTTTATATGTCTGTGATAATATGAGGACATCATAGACAGTTTTTGAACCGTCTATGAAAAAGCTATCACAGATGGTTCTTGTTTAGAACCGTCTGTGAAAAAACTATCACAGACGGTTATGAACAAGAACCGTCTGTGATAATTAATTACCACAGACGGTTCGTCTATGAAAAAAGCTTTCACAGGTGGTTCTAAACAAGAACCGTCTGTGATAGCTTTCCATTACAAAAATAAAAACAGCACGGTGCTATAACCCGGATGGTGTTTTGAGGCCCTAAGCGACCTTTTGGGGGTTCACTTCATCTAGAGCCTTGCGAATGAATTTGATATGGACTTATGGTTTTTTGGATTGAACTTCTTGTTAGCTTTCCAACGAGCCAAAGAACGTCGCAATCCGAGTTTGTATGCAAAAGTTATGGTGGTTTTATTGGACAGTGCGCGATCTGCCATTTATATTTTGGCCGAAACCAAATAACTCAACATGAACTACACATGCATAGAGAGCTTCCCACAATAGCCACAAAGATCACCCACATCACAAGAGCATCAACTCAATCCATTCACGGAGCACTAACACTAGCTCTTAGTATGTAACAGCCCAAAATTAATAAGTTGGGTTAGTTAAGCATTTACTGTACAATTATGAAATTTCGGGCTTTATAAAATATTTTGTTGCGTCAAATAAGTTCCAAGTGTGGGAATATTTTGGTTGGATGCTTATTTCTTTGATATGCTTGTTTGGATTTTATGGAGTTTACTGGAAGTTATTTGGTTTCTATTTTATTTGCATGCTTAAATTGAATTTGAAGTTAAGATACAAACAAATCAAGTGAACAATGATTTGGAAATATTTTTCCTACGTTCTGAAACAACTAAGAGATCTACCTACAAAATTTTAGAAATTTTGGAATTAGATTACTATTGGTAAGCAACCAATCAAATTTGCAAATTAAAAGTCAACCACTTGAAATTGGAACTTCAAACAATTAGAGAGAACTTTATTAAATGAAAAACTATATAAAAATTACAGAAGAAACTAGGCAGTGTCAAGAACCTTGCATAAAATTTGTAGGGTTTTAGGAGCTCAGAAACTATGCCTATTACATCTTGAAAACTCTCAGCCGATTTTTACGAAATCTGGAAAATCATTTCTTCACTACAATTCCTTTGTTCGGACCATGTTCCCACCCAACCAGCAAAGCGCCGAGCCCAACCCATTTTGCCGACTGAGCTGTCTTCTCTGCTGCTTAATGGGGGACCCGGCCGTAGTCATCATCCTCCATGTGCAAGGCGCCGCAGCGCCATCGCAGCCCGCACGCCATGCATGCGCGCCACGACTCCCAGCTTCGCCCACACGTCTTCATGCGACTGTAGCTTCTGATTCCTCCGCCTCCCTCTAATCAGCCGAACACCGTCTCCCTCCAGCCATTCCTCCTCCCCCGGCCCATTTCTTTCTCCACCAAGGGCCGCCCTAGCATCGCCGCTCCATTTCCCAGCAGGCGCTGCCACCGAGCTCGTCTCCCTACCCCTCTCGGCCGACACCACTCTCCCGGCCTCTCCCGGCGCCACCTTCCCGTTTCCCGGCCCAGATCCGGCCGCTCCGTCGACCCTCCGGCCTCCATCGCTGCCCAGCGCCAACTCCGCCGCCTCGGCTCCTCCAGATCCGGCCCTCGCTCGGCCTCCCGCTCTGGGTTCTCTCCCCTGGTTGTTCCTGTGGCTTGGCCGGCCTGGTCTACGACCGTTGGTGCTGCTGCGCTCCTCCCTCGGCTCCCTGGACCGGCCTCTCGGCTCTCTCCTCCCGGCGCTGATGTGTCCTAGGTGCCGCCACCTCTTCCTTCTCCCTCACCCTACCACTCACTTGCGCTCCCCCTTCCCCCAGGTCGTCGTCGTGAGGTCTACCTCACGCTCGGGCTCACCGTCGCCAAGACGCCTGCCACCTTCCGCCTCTGCCGACCACCTGGCGTGTTCCAGTACACCGCCGGTCCTCATGGTCCCCTATTCGACCCCAACCTCACCGTGCACCGCGCATCTTTTCTCTTCCAGTCCGGCCGCCGCTTCCCTCGTCCGGCCGCCACCGCCCTCCTTAAGGCGTGCCACCACCACCACTCGGTTCATATACCGTCCACGGTCCCATTTTGCTCGTGCTCGGCGGCCGGTGTCTCCTTCGTCGGTGTGCCGCCACCCCCAAGCTATAAGCCACCTCCTTTATTCTCGCTTCTCGGTTATTTTTCTCTATGACTATCAATGGTACCCTTGATGATCAAGCCATTGTATTATTAACAAGTTTTGTGAATGTCTTTTGATCACCCCAAATGTTTCTGACAAATGAATAATTGATCTTATTATGGAGTTTGGTTGTCAGTATAGTAAGGCATTTTTGGGATGCACTGATGTATGAGCGAGGTGTTTTAGAAGAAGATGAATTTTGTCAAGAAACTCATTTACATAATCCACCGTCCTTTTGCTATCAAGTGTGAGATTGTCAACTGAATCACTCTTCTGAGTAGCAGTTGGAAGTTGAGTTGGAGTCCAGATTTGTTCATTCAACTCTAGCTGATGTGTGTAACATGAACAGTAATCTGAATAATCATAGGACTGTCAGAAGGTTAATCACATGATCAATACAGTAGATAGAGTCTCTGTTAAATTCAATTAGCTTGGCATTTATCTAACAACAACCAACTGATTTGGAAACAAATTTGAATAAATAATTTATGAGGAGGGTAGTTGTCGACTCAGTGAAAGACTTTGATGAAATGAATTAGGGATTGGGTGATGTTAGAGCTCAACCACTCTTAGTTGTATGATTGCTCTACTAGAAGTAAGCAAATCTGAAAATTAATTGGGGATGAGTATTTTGAGACCATCAGAAATTAATCAAATATGCAAAACCTTATCTCTTATGCCAACCAAGTTGGTTGATGTCCTTTAGGTCACTTTTGTTAGAAAATCTGAAGATGAGTTAAAGGAGGTTCAGACATTAGTACCTTAGTTGTGAAGAAAATTGGTTGTTATAGATGAATAGCAATAACCTGACAAGTATCACAATTGTTAACTAGTAACACCGTAATTGTAAAGATATCATTTTGTAGGATGTATGCCTAGTTGAGATAATCTTTAGATAATCGTGGATTGTCAATAGTCTTATAATAACGTTAAAGTAGTAGTTAGAGTTGGTCTTAAATCAATTAGTCTACGGACCATTATCTTCTGAAGTAACAAATCTTGGAAATTAGTAATGAAGGAGATTTTCTAGAAAATCAACTAGGAAGGTGTTGTCGAAAAGGTTGTATTGTCGGTTGAACCCACTTATAGATCAAAACATCATTGCTAACAAATACTTAGTATGACAGCATTATAGTGGATTAACAAATTTGAAAGCTAGTACGTAGTAGGATAATTATCGGGTGATAAATATTCAACTAGTCAATGCTTTCTCTAAACCAACAACTAATAATCAATTCGAGCTTATCCCAAACATTTGGCATGGTCAAAATACTCTTTTATATAAAGGTGTCTTCATATTAGTATGGTCTTACATCATTAAGTAACTCCTGTAATGTTTCTAGTTGAGCCTAGTCTTCTGTAGTGTTTTGGTATCTTGGAATGAGAATATAAAGAAGAGAGAATATAATAGGATTGATTTTGACTGTATGATCACTGTGGGTGTCTACATAGAATGCCTGGAGAGAGTCTCGTGAGTACTAGGTGTCCTGTTAGGTTTATTACAACTTCACAAATCCCTAATTAATTGAAATGAACTCCAAGTGGACTGAAAATTATCACCTAAATGCATCTAACTTCATTTTCTATCTTCCGTATTACTTTTTTAATTTTTGGAGACTCTTGGATTTCTTGGTGTTTATTCGGTGTTTTCACTTTGTCAGTTCTTATCATTAGACGGCGATGATGCAAGAGTGTAACCAAAATAATCGTGAGAATGTCCAGAGTACCAGCAAATAAAGGTAAGCAGTTTGATCATGTTAATCCCAGTATTTTCAAGTCTAATATATTGATTTCAACTTGTATGTATGCATTGCTATTTAATTGTTAAATTATGGTTTGATTAGTGTATTGTAACACCCTGACCCAGATTCGGCTCAATGCCCAGCCCACCGTGGGGCGGACCCGCCCACACATAGCACCTCACTTACACTTTCGTCCTCGCTTCGTGTAAAAGGGTTAACCCGGAGGTGCTACGTTTGGATCCAACAGGCATTATATACCACTACAACTCACTTGAGACAAGCTATGTGGGATTAATCCCACCACACAACTCCTCATGGGCCACATGGGCCACGCTAGGAGCAGGCCTGGGTATTACATTCACCCCCCCTTAAGGGCTGATGCCCTCGGCAGCATACCGCATACGCGGCAAATGCCCAGAACCACCCCTCGGTACACGTCCGTGCGTCCAGTGCCGGCACATATGCCAGGCCATGTGTGAGGACCCCCGGGTTATTTCCGTAAGACCGAGGTTTACCTGGTCTTAAGGAAATAACTCTGGGCCTCAAGTAAATGAATTCCACCTTAACCCCATCCAAGTGAGGAGCCCGACCGAAACTAGAGCCCCGGTGATCATACGCGCTGCTCCTCTGCAAGCACTACATGATTATCGGTTCTCCAAACGGTCAAAGCCAACACTTAGACAAGTTAAGGTGGGATTCATCACAGCAGTATGAGGCCGTGTTGGCTCCGGGATCAGCGACCAACACGCTCATACTCTCATTCAACGTTGATCACATCCATACAACAACGTACATCAACAATCCAAAAGACATACAACATAATAGTTAAGTCTACACTATTACATAACGACCGATCGGCCAAATTCAAATAAGAGTGATAAATAACAGCGGAAGCAAAATAAATAAACCAAAAGTCCAGCAAGGTATGCCCATAACCCAAGGCAACCGACTGGGGGTTAAATGATAGCACTACTCGTCAGTGTCGCCTAAATCGGCACTGCCGAGCTCATCGGGCTCAAAATCGTCCTCACCTGAAAAGGAAAACAAAAAGGCCAGCCAACATCTGGCTGAGTACAAGTGCACTCGCAAGTCTTACACAAAGAAAAGTAGTTATGCATATTGGGCAATCAAGGGATAGCATTAGTGGTTCTAGTTTTGCATAAAACGCAACATCTTATATTCCTAGACCATCTAGTTTTCAAAAGCCAAGTTATAAATCATTTACTCAAGAGAGGGTTTCACAAGACATATGTAATAATATGGATCAATCAATATCAAGGTGGCTGTCCACTTTGATAAACTAAAGTACATGAACATCCCATTCATGCCGAAACCAATTGTAACCATGTCAACTTTTAATTTTTGAAGTCTAACGATGAAGCATACTTAAACCAAGTGTTGTCCATAACCGTGGACACGGCTATTCGAATAGATTATCTCTGCAGAGGTGTACTACTTTACCCACATGACTCGACTAGCCCGTAAGCCTCCGGATGCCTCCGAAAAATAGCACACTTCCTTAGGTATGCCGTAGGGAGAATCGAGATCTGATCATTTTTAGCAAGAAAATCTTATTGGGATGTACCACCCATATGTGGGAATCCCAACTTAGACATAAGCATATAGCAAATGCTAAGCGGGCACACATGTTGTACTGGAGTGGCGAGTGTGAGGTAGTTAGTATGTTGCATCCCACAACATAGGTAATCGTGCTCATTAAGCACGGTATATATCACATTTGGGGTTCCAAAGGAACATAGGATTTCACGGTCTCTATGTCCCCACACCGCTGCGGTCTTACCCAATAAAACATTCCCTTACTTAACCGTGCGGTACCCATATCCCGCATGTGATAGTGCGCTCGGTACTTGGAGTGTAACGTCCATGGCTCGGTCCTTAATGGTCCGCATAAGACAACCACAAACCCGAATCTCGTGCATAACAGCACCCACACTAACAACCACTTGTCCGGACCCAAAACCATTTAACAACAACAAGTTTTGAACCAAAATAATCAGATATAAAAATCTGGACAAAAATTAATAACAGAATAAGAGTTGTTATGTGTCTCCCACAATTGACGAGCTAGTCCCGCCAATCGATCTACTGCGTTATCTAGACCCGCAATGGCTAAGCAATAGACACACAACAATCATATCATCACAAACCTATCTTAAGCATATGTGTATGTGAAATATCAGGGATAACCATCAAGCATAGGATATAACTAATCTACTCAAACATAAAGGTATACCGAAAATAGCATGCAGGCAATATCATTGCATTTCAAATACTAATGTAAGAAAACTGGGATCAATATGATGCAAAAGAAATTTCAAAGGATGCTTGCCTTGCTGGGAGTCCACTTGCTCACTCTCGGTTACGTAGTCGTTCATTAGCGACAACTTGGACTCTATAGAAATAGCGATACCGAATGAACACCGAGAAAAGTGAAAAATTCAAAGTTCTCCAAAATGAATGAAATTTTCACAGTAGCTAGATTATGATTTTAGATGAATTTAGGTGAAAGAATTATTTCATTTGGATTTCGTATGTGAAAGTTATGACAGTTTGAAAATTGATTTTTGGGAAAAATGCTGAAAATGGGCTTCGGTTACTGTTCATCCGAAATCCAATTTTTAGCACAAATTTGTAGAACAGTGGTGAAGAAAATGATTACATATATAAATAGATAATAAAATTATAAGACCAAAATAAATTGGTTCAAAACATTTAGAGTTCAAATGAATTAGTTATGAATTTTCAAAGTTAAAAGCACTTTGTAGTGTAAAAGTAATTCTTTTTCTGAAATTTCTACAACATAAAAATACTTTTTAACTCAATCTAACCTCGCCTCGTCATAATCAAAGTAACCAATCCAACCACACAATGCCCTTTATTAATGATCTTCCAACTATACAACATATTCGATAATTGTACAAAATCCACCGACTTATGGGCATAAGACCATGCCTAAATCCACCAATCATTCTTGATAAATTATTTAAGCTAATACTAGCTATCTAGCTCTACTAGTCTCACCTCGGAAATTCATATTTGCATCCATCCAAAATTTCCACAGACCGAGGTTTATTTTACCAACCGACTCCTAATGGACTTAACAATCTAATAACACACCCATCATCCAATCGCTCACTTACCGATCAACTCATATTCATACCACCGAACTTAGTCGTGCACCACCTCTACCAATCCAATCATATATGTGCCACTACGATCAACTAATAATCATTTATCTACTAATCCAATCGAGGCACAATTCCTAGGACTCGGCACATAGGATTTATCTATTAAATACATAGCAATCCAATTATTTATCCATAATCAAATAATCCATTCTACCATCTCTCAAATTCTAGCATACATGTCTCATGTAGCTATTACTTCGGACATCCGATCAATTTGCTCATGCTTAATTAAATCATCCGATTCAACTAATCCAACAAGGTACATAATCCGATATCCAACGAGCAACAATACACATATATAAAAGGTATATCATTAATCATCAACACATACGCCATCCACCAAGTAGTAGATTATAAAAGTCTTTATACATCCTATCCTCAAAAATAACCAATCCAGTGTGACATGAAACCTCCAATTAATGTCTCATCTAAAGATCACCACTAACTTCCATGCGACTTCATATTAACACCGACTGATCAAAATAATCAACTCATAAATTTAATGTAGCATCCACCGATCAATAATAATCATATTTTGCCACAATAATCTAATTATTCGCATCCACCAATATATCGGTACATAACTACACCTACGCACAAATACAACCTAACCGGATAATTATACCGGTCCTAAGCTATCAAATCATTTTTATAAATATATATGTAAAAATAGATGCCATGCTCATGACTAATATGCAACATGCACAACGAATATCGTAAACGTGATTAAACACTAAAGCTTTTTACCGCGGCACTAGGCGTGCAAAATATCACCGGACTTCTTCTCGGCTACACATCCACGTCCACCGTAGTCGTCGCCGTTCCCGCATCCGCTCGGCCTCTCGTCCATGTCCACAGTAGTCGTCGTCGAGCTTGTCCGCGGCCACGTCTGGCTCCTCGTCCATGTCGGTCGTCCTAGTACCGCCGCACGCGCCACGCCGTCGCGTCGACACCGCCTCACCTTGCTTCCTTGGCTCGACTATCTCCGCCTCGGTGCCGTCGCATACGGCGTGCCAATACCGGCCATGCACCGCACCGGCCTCCGTCTCGGCTCCTTCCTCGACGCCGCGTCCTGAGCCACTACCGAGCCTTGCCGGACGGTCTGGGGCTGCCGTGCCTCATGCATACGCCGCCTTTGCCGATGCCGTCGAGGCCGGCCACACGCATACATTCGTCGAGCCGGCCGCCTTCACATGCATGAGACGCGCCGCGCCTCATCTTACTCGGGCCGCCACGCCCTCCCTAGACACCACGCCGCCGGGTCGTCACATGCATTGCCGCCTTGAGCCGGAGCTCGGCCGCGACGCCAGGCTGCTGGCCGTGCCCCTCGCTGACTGGGTTGCAGCTGCACTGCGACCGAGCCGCTGCACAGTCGAACTGCTACACTTGCTAGCTGCATTGCTGTGTGCTGCTACATGGGGCTACTGCTACTTCACTGCACCAGCCGAGCAAAGCCCCAAGCCGAACAGATGCACAGCCGAACAGAGCTTCATGCTACCACTTGCTCTGCCGAACTTACTAGTTGCTAGTCTAGCTACAGTATGTTGCTCCATCTCTCTTCTTGCATGATGCTCAAAAGTGCTTGGAGGCAAAAACTAATTGGATGAATTGAAAGCGTAGGTGACGACGAATCCAGCGGTATAACATGCAAAGGTAGATTTTTAGTTTTTGGGGAAGATCAGGAAGAGAGAAGTGAGGGAGGAGAACTAGTGTGTTGGGGGAAGAAGCAGTAGTGCACTAGTGCTTCGGTTTGGAGGGGAGAGAAAAGAAATGGCAGAGGGGGATGGAGTTGGCAGTGAACTCGATTGGGGAAAAGACATTGGCAGGTAGAATGCTTTCGGCTGTGCATTGCTTTGATGGGGGAGGAAAGAGAACTGGCAGGGAAGAAAAGTGGTTCGGCTAGCAAAGAAATTCGAATGAACAGTGATTTCAGACTTTACCGAAATGGCTGACCGTGTTACGTAATTTTTAGACATAGTTTCGTAACTCCAAAAATTACGAAATTTTTAGGAGAGGTTCCTGATATAATGTAGATGCTCAGGTAAAATTTTCAGAAATTTATCCAGAGTGTGATGCTCTCTAAAAATCTTTAAACCTTCTGCTTGTTTGGGAGATAAGTAGCAGTATAGTTTTTCATCTCTTTTTCTTTTGCGTCGCTCAAACGACCTTGCATGTGTAAACCGATTATAGAAACGGAATGTCCTCGAGACAACGATCACGATGACATAACATGCGTTGCCAAATTCTTGATTTTTGTTAGTGATTGCGAGGAGAGAAGTTAGAAAAATAAAGAATGGACACGCAGGTATTTCATCTGCTAATTCTTTTCTCCATTTTGCGAATTCACTCAAACTGCTATGCATGCGAAAACAAATTATAGAAACGGGTTGCTCGTGCGATGACGATCGCGGTGGTATGACATGCATAGCTTGGTTTTGAAGTTTCGGCTGAGATTTGAAGGGGGAAGACGACAGGAGTTAGCAGGGTCAGAAATTGGAAGAGATGACCAGAAGAAGGGACACGCGGTCGTTTACCATGATCGGTTGAATTGGAAAATAAGAACGGCAATACTAATGTATGCATCATGATTTTTGAAATGCATGCGGAAACGAGAAACAAAATATTTAATTTAATTGCAGTCGCTCAAACAATTTGATTAAATATAGGTTATGATTATTATTGTTTTTTTTAATGCATCTTTTAAACAAATTTGATTTGACTTGGAAATGCAACCTTTTAATTATCTCAATTTGATTTTTGAAGCAATCTTTTTACTTAAACACGGAAAAATTTTAAAACACTGCCAAATATTTATTAGATCGCCTAGTTAAATATTAACATCCCGATTTTGAAAATCAGGATATTACACCATGTGTCCACTCCGGGCCCACATGTGACATGCGCCATATGCCCGCGCCCCTGTCCCGCACACGCCCGTGCAGCGAAGGTTGATGCTCTGATACCATCTGTAACACCCTGACCCAGATTCGGCTCAATGCCCAAATTTCACTGGGCGGACCACCACACATAGCACCTCACTTACACTTTCGTCCTCGCTTCGTGTAAAAGGGTTAACCCGGAGGTGCTACGTTTGGATCCAACAGGCATTATATACCACTACAACTCACTTGAAACAAGCTATGTGGGATTAATCCCACCACACAACTCCTCATGGGCCACATGGGACACGCTAGGAGCAGGCCTGGGTATTACATTTATCCTATAGTTGCATACTCTGTAGGTAAATTATTACTCTCAACTACCTGAGCCTGGGTTATGTGTTGTGATTAGAGTTCATTGGATGGGCTCTTGTCACTTAGTAGATTACGAGTTAATATGTTTAGATATGCTTAGCTATCGGTAGTATTGGGCGATCATCGACTTAGTCGATGATCTTGATCACACAAATCTTATTATTACTTCATTATGTCCAGCACCATGTGCTTTGTTAATTTCTAAATCTAAAACTAAAAATAAAATTGTTTTAGACTTGGGCATAATGGTACGATGTTGTGATTGTTTGGTGTGGCAAGGAATGGTGCCCGAGTCAACAAAGACCGAATTACTTGCGCCATTGATCCAATCAATTTTGCGTGCTAACCACACGAGAGGGATATGGGACATCTCTTGACTTAGTACTTTGGCGTGTGTTTGCTCCGGGTCTCATGGTGGTTGTGTGTGTTGTGTTGAAAAAGAAAACTTGTGTGTTTGGGTGAGCAGTAGTGGGGGTTACCCACTGCAAGGAGCATCGTCCTTTATAAGGAGGTGAGCATCTTTGATGACTCCGCATCAACGTATGGGGTTTCCTCCCATATGGCGACTTGTAGTTAATACATAATATTGGAAATATCTCGTAGGACTTAGCCGTGCCGGCATACCTAAGGAAGTGTGCTTCATAGCTTGGCAAAAAGGCGGTCTGGCGTGTGGGTACATTGGTACACCCCTACAGGGTTAAATCTATTCGAATAGCCTCGTCCTAGGTGTAACAGCCCAAAATTTCAATTTCAGTTGAAAATAAAACATCAATAATTTTTGTGGATTTTCTGGAAATTTTAAAAGCTTTTCCCTAAAGTATATTAAGGCTAAAAGAATTTATGTGCAAAATCTATTACCAACTAAAAGTTGGAATTATTTTATTTAAGTCCAGAATGCCTCATAGAATTTCTGTGAATTTTCTCAAAATTTTTGGACTTCATTTACTATTTTCTAAAGCCTATTTGAATTTCTGGAATAAAATCAATTGAAAAAGAATTTAAAATTCTCGCTCATGATTAGGGCGAAGCCCAAAGACCTTTGTGCTGCGTCTCGCCCCAACTCTCCTCGCTGAAATGCGCTGTGGCCGTCCGATCAAAATCGGACGGCCGACATCAATCCGCTCGCCCTCTCTCCTCTCTCTCGCTCGCGATCGGTGGGGCCCGCTTTGCCAGCGTCGTCTTCCTCGCTCGTCTTCTCCGCTACCGCCGCTCTCCGCCATTACCGCTGCTTTGGAGCTCATCAAGCCCGTGATTCCTCCCCATTTCTCTCGCCATCACGCGCAATGAAAGCGGCCGTTCCCACCGCGTTCGTTCCCGGCTTTACTCGCCTTAAAAACTCGCTGTAACACCGCCGCCCTCACCTCCATAAGCGGCCGTTGCCACCTGCCCACGATCTCCATCTCCGGCCTCGCCCTCGCCCTATAAAGGAGCACCAGTGCGCCTCTACTCCCTCAAGCTTTTGCCCCAACTCTCCACACCTCCCTCGCTCCCGTTCAAATAGTCGCAAAAGACAACAATATAACAGTAGATAGGGAACAGCAACAATCCTGGAGGTGACTAACCCAATAGTCACCACAACAATAGTATGAATTACCCATTCATACCAACCATGTCAAGTTTTAATTTTGAAAACAAAGGTTGTAGTCTAACTCTTGGAAGACCTCCCCAAGCGTGTCCATAACCTAGGACGAGGCTATTCGAATAGTTTTATCCCTGCAGGGTGTACCAACTTACCCACATGTCGGACCGCCTTTTTGCCACATGATTAAGCACACTACCTTAGGTATGCAAAGCACGGCTAAGTCCTACGAGACGTTTCCAATATTATGCATTAACTTCGAGTCGCCCGTATGGATAGAAACCCATACGTTGTGTCGGGGTCGTGGCCCAGCCTCGGACAACTACCCGTCACGGGTAAAGCCTTGGACAACTGCGACGCCCCTCGAGGTGGAGAACCTTCCCGGCAATCCCCACCACCGCACACCCAACACACACACCAGAACACATACCATGTTTCCCGACACACACACAAAACCTTTCCTCCTGCGACTCGGAGATAACACACGCCAAAGTACTAAGTCAAGAGGGTCCCATATAACCCTCATGTGGTTAGTACGCAATAGTGCTTGGTTTAGTGTAACAAGATGTTCGGTCCTTGATGACACAGGCACCATTCGATCACACCCAAAACACCACACCAACATACCATTATGCCCAAGTCCAAATTCGTTTTCATTTTTCGCTTTTGATTTGCAAAATTAACAAAGCACAAAGTCTTTGGACATAATGGAAGAATAATAGTTTTTGTGTGATCAAGACCATCGACTAAGCGTTGGTGTCGCCCAAAGCTACCGAACTAAGCATGGCTAAGCATTTTCCAATCGGAAGCTACTAAGTGATCCAAGTCCCTCCATCGGACTCGACCACGACAAATCACCTAAGCTCATGGTAGTAGAGGATAAACGAGTCCTCTGATTATGCAACTATAGGATACTAACCATAATTTAACAACAAAATAGCAATGCATACATACGAGTTGGAAATCAATATATTAGACTTGTAAAATAATAGGATTAACATGATCAAGCGCTTTTTGCTTTCTCTGCGAATCAAGATCTGTGAGGATCAACAAGATTGTCAATGTGCTCTTCGGATCCTAACTGGAAAAGCGAAAAGCAATCGATAAGAACGAATAAAATGCAAGGACTCAACATCAAACTTTTTCCAAAATTACAAAACCTTCAAAGTAAGGTCTTGATTATAAAGAATTTAGCAACAAGAACCAATTGATTTGGATTCTTAATGCCAAAACTACGACCGAAAGAAGGTCTTACGACCGGTGGTGGTCGTAGAAGGGCGTCTGTTGGTTACTAGTCGTGACAGAGACTACGACTAGGTACCCGGTCGTAGAAACACTTACGACCACGGCGTGAGTCGTAGCAAGTCTTACGACTAGATACAAGCCGTAGAGGAGCGTATGACCACGCCATAGTCGTAGTGAGACTTACGACTATGGGGGTGATTGTAGAAACTTACAATCACTCGGTGAGCCTCTCCTTCTAAGCATAAGGGGCCCTCTTTGGGAACTACGGGGCGTCCTATTTACCCATCACAACACTGCAATCTGGTCAAACGACCAAGCTACGGTGGTGGTCGAATCCCACCACGCGGCGCCTCCCGCGACGCGCTTTGCCGGCGGCTTCTCAGACCCAATGATACGACCACGAGTGCGGCCGAGAGGTATGGCTCGAAAGCGGCGAGCGGGCAATGCCAAGGACAACGAAACACACTTACTTTCCTATAGGGCAATGCGAAAGTACACACAGGGTGAAGAACGACTAGAGACCCACGGGTGCTCCGTGACAGTATCCGAGCAGCGGTGGTAAGGTTCTCGCTAGGCCCACGACACAGGCACAGAGAGAACCAAACCGCGTGAGTAAGCTCCAAAGAGTAAAGGGGGAGCAGAGGGGGCGAAGACTTGAAGAAGAAAACCCCCTCTGCACCGCCTCCACCGAAGCTCCACACTCAACAATGTCGGTCGAAGAGAGTGCGAGGGACTGCAGCTCAAGCAAGAGGGTGAGTGCTAGCTGGAGTTGCAGAAGTGCTAAAGGAACTAAGGGCGAAGCAACGGGGTTTAAATAGAGCAATGGCGGAGAGCAACGGCCGGATTTTTCCAGTCGGGTCAACACTGCCATGAGAGCACTTGAGAGCGACGGGCGCAGTTGAGTCATGGCCCTCTGAGGTGTGAGCGCGACAGGCATTTAATGCGCTCAGAGCTAGCCGTTTAAAGGTGGACATAGAGTGGACCGCGCCACGCCATCTTTTCTCCTCTGCGCGCGCGCCATGGCGGAGCTCACGCGCCGCAGACGACAGAGAAGGGACGACTTCGTTGGTCGTCGGATTGGAATCGAGCAGTAGGGCTAGATCGAAGCGATTGAACGATCCCATCGTTCGATGGTCGAGGATCGTTCGATCCGATCCAACGGTGAGTCGGTCGGGCGGTTCACAACGACTCGCTCGTTCGGTGGTGAAGGCCGTGCGATACCGATCCAACGGCTCACGACCCTAGCGCCCGAGCGGCCAGAGTTGGTGCCGGTTAGTGGGCTGGACCGCGCCCCGTGGCTCGAGCCCGAGTCCGACTTAAACCCAAGGAACAGTGAAAACCAGTTAGGGTTTGAATTTGAATCCTGATTTTTGGAGAATTATTTAAGGTAGCAAGCAAGCTCCAAAAATTATGAAATTTTAACTGGAGTTTGCTGACGACCGGAGGAACCTCTCACAAAATTTTCAGAGGTCTTCATACACCGAATTTTCCCCCCAGAAATTCCAGAAGAGGGGAAATAGGGTTTGACCAAATTTGACTTGCCTCCAACAATTATCAAATAATTTCTAAAAATCATGAGATAATTCAGAGGTGTTGCCAAGCCTCCCTAGAACTCTGGAGAAATATCTCTAAGGGTTTGGCACAAAATCTAAGACAAGGAGGTTTTTTATTAGAGTCGAATGAGGATTTGAATTTGATCTTCCCTAATCCTTTTAAAAGAATTACAAAAATGACCAGGGGTTTAAAGATGCAAGAAAAGTTTTAATTTCTCCTGATTTTCTTACACTTGAAACACAAATCCATTTTTGGGATGTTACAGGAGCAGCCCCCACCTCCTCCTATTTATAGTGGAGGCCTAGAACTCTCTAGGGTTTGACTCAATTGGGCTCCCGTTAAGGCCCACTAACAAACGGGTCACACACGCACGCTTCGCAAAGCGCCGTCTTTAACCTTTTGACCTAAACCGCTTCACCATGCGTCATGGATTTGCCAATAGGTCACCCTTGTCCATCTTGCGTCACGCTGGAGTCGTTGACCTCACCCGGCATCGTCGATCGTTCTGGAGCTCAACTCTCCAAGTCTAGTCCCGATCCTCCTCGCCGTTGACCGTCGTTGACCACCAAGCTACCTGCACAACCATAGACAAGCAAACACGAATTCGGGAATAAGTTCTTCACAACTTGACCCATGTTAGTCAAAACATGCATCATGCAAATCATATGCCATGAAACCAATGACTTTGACCTAACAAAACAACATCGCATACCTTGATTGGCGGGCGTTCAAATCAATCTGCGTCCCGACCGCTCCATATGAGCGATCGGACCATTTATGGCTGGTCGGACCGCTCCTGTGAGCCGGTCGGACCGCCTCATGGGACTTAGCCAAAATTCAAGCCACAAATTCAAACCTTCCGGAAATTAAAACTCAAGAACTCCCCTCACTATGATCCTCAAATTTGAAATTTTCAAATTTTCGATTTCTCCCCCTCTGTATAATCTTCTCCCCCAACAATGTAATATCAATGTAATTGTTGGACCGTAAAAAGCGACTAGAGGGGGTGAATAGGAACACGCTCACTTTTTCACAAATTATGAACTCAATACAATTTCACTCCAGTAGCTATTAGAAAGCTATGAAGATCAATATACGATGACAAATGGAAGACTAGTATTGAATCAATTAAATCCCTAAGCAAAATAACAAAATCAACTAAGATTGCAAAGACTCACAAAGACGCGGGCGACGACCATTGTACCCAACCGGTCGGACCGATTGTCGGGCGGTCGGCCGGCGTTGTCTTGGCGGTCGGACCGCTCCAAAATCGATCGGCCCGGTGATGACGGGCGATCGACCGCCGACTCGAGCCGATCTGCATGCGATAAAATCAGCCGATGGCGAAGTTGCAATTAGGTGAAACTTTGATTCTCAACTCAATCTTTATGAAACTTTGCACACACCTTCTATATGCTATTGAGGACCTATTCCAATCGAATATTATGATAATTCTTGGAGCGATCTTGAGCAATTGCCAATTGATTAACGAAGGTCTAAAACAGGGCAAGAACGAAAACTTGATCCTAATGCTTGTTCGTGAGAGATTGATGATCAAGATGATGCTAGATAGATTCACACATATCACGACAAGCTAATCCACGTGAAAGAATCAATCACAAACTCGCGGATCAAAGAAAGCCCTAAAAACACGAAATTGAAAGCAAGAGCGAAAGGAGACTTATCTCAAGCAAACCTTGCATAGATTGATTTAAGTGATTGATCTTTGGATTACATCCACACCATCATGGATCGATGACAATCAAAGATCACGAAATTCTCCACAAACCATCAAGAGCCCTAGCCTCCACCTCAACTCCCTAAAGACAATTAGGGTTTTGAAACATAAAAAGGCGAGAGAGAGAGAGTGCGACCACCACCTCCTCCTATTTATAGTGGAGGCCTAAAACTCCTAAGGTTTGACTCAATTGGGCTCCGTTAAGGCCCACTAACAAGCGGGTCACACACGCACGCCATAAGCGCCGTCTTTAACCTTTTGACCTAAACCGCTTCACCATCGCCATGGATTTGCCAATAGGTCACCCTTGTCCATCTTGTGTCACGCTTGAGTCGTTGACCTCACGGCATCGTCGATCGTTCGGACCTCAACTCTTCAAGTCTAGTCCGATTCTCTCGCCGTTGACCGTCGTTGACCACCAAGCAACTGCACAACCACGGACAAGCAAACACGAATTCGGGAACAAGTTCTTCACAACTTGACCCATATTAGTCAAAACATGCATCATGCAAAACATATGCCATGAAACCAATGACTTTGACCTAACAAATCAACATCGCCACGAAGTTGGCCAGCGTTCAAGTTATTACCGGTCGTACTGCTCCAGGTGGCCGGTCGGACCGCCATGGCGGTCGGACCGCTCCTCAATGAGCCGTCGGACCGCCTGAGACTTAGCCAATTTCATACCCTCAAAACCGAAACCTTACGGAAACTTAAACCAATAGAACTTCTTCTTGGAGACTCCAAAATTATGAGACCAAGTGCATTGGGATCCCCTCACTTGCCTACAACACCTATTTTTGGCCCACTCGTTTTGAACACTTTTAGGTCACACGGTCCGATCCGCCCCACATGGCCGGTCCGACCGATTTGGGACGATCGGACCGCCGTGCAAGGACCGGTCGGACCGCCCTATCGAATACACAGCTTTGTCGAAAACACGTGAAACTACAAACCGTAAACGCCATTGCCAATTGTCACATCATCCTAAGATTCGGAACATATCCCCATGAAATCCACAATCTCCCTTGATGAACACATTGGCAATTATCCGAAAAATGTAAGTAAGAGGTTTGAAAACGAGTTTACTCGTAGTTTTCGCACAAAGGCACAACTTGGTCCATAAGCAAGAAAAAGCAATGAACATGACCAAGCTGGCATCAGAATAGTATAGGCATATGAGACAAGGCAAAAGTAAGCATAAAAACTTTGATTTCCAGAAAAGGGTCAAAATTCTCACATAAGGTCCATATGAAAGAACCATTGTTCAATTGACCTAAGATCATTGTGAGTATAAAAGAATGCAATTCAAGTTCAGAATATTCAATAAGACAATAAGAATGCAACTCAAGAACTCCCCCTCACTATGATCCTCAATTTTCAAATTTTCAGTTTCTCCCCTTTGTAAAAACTTCTCCCCCAATAAAGAACTATCTTCTTATTAACACAACTTCTCTTCTCATTTAACATATCTTCTCCCCCTTTGACAATGGATTCATCAAGGAATCACGCCTTCCTCTCATCCAGAGATAACAAAAATAGAATAAAGAAAGAAGCAGAAACAAAGGAAGCGTAAAGAGAAATATGCATGAAATGCAATGGAGTGGCTTCAATTTTTGTATTTTTCAATTTTTGATTACAAGAAGCTTTGGAGATTACCCAAAAGAACAAGCTAGTATCTCTAATATTGCACAAACAACATATCAAGCTGTGACAGTAGCTAGCAAGATCATGGTAAGACATATATATCAAAGCTAAGCACAAAGGCTCAAAAGTAAAGCGATAGATTTGATCAATTTAAGCAACGCTTCAAATTCAGCAAGTTCATCAACAGGGGATCCTAAAGTGAAATTGGCCATGTCAAAATGTCAAATGAGATCAAAAATCTAACAAAGACCACATTAAGAGTCAATCAAGTCCCGTATTGAATCATTTTGCTCAATATTTTATAAACGCCCATTTGTCAACATTTTTTTCATTTGCATTGAATATTGAAGTTGACTAATGATCTAACTTAGTGACAAGATCTGGACTAGGAGCCATCCACAAACTCATCCTAAGCTTCGACCAAAAGTTGATTAAAGGTATATCTTAGTAAAAAGATCTGGACTAGGAGCCATCCACAAACTCTTTCTAAGCTTCTACCGGGCGACAAATCTTGAGGTTCATGTCATTTCGACAAGCGGTCCCCATGAGATCGTCGGTTCATCAAACTATCTCCAAGTTCATGTCATTTGACAAGCGGTCTGTAAGAATAGTTTGGCACAATTTAAGCATAAGACAATCTTGATTTTCATTTTTCACATGAGCAGTTTTAGAATCTCAAGAACACAAAAGCTCAAGTAATGGTCAATTTTAGATCAAAGAGCTAACAAAGCAATTCTGACAGGGCCAATGTCACAAGAGGAGCACTAATTGCGCAACTCGCTAAAACATCCACAAATTGCAATTTCTTAGTTTGAGTTGTTTAAAAGATTCTAGCTCATATAGCAAAGACTTAGCTACACATGTAAAAGCATGATAATTCTAGCAAGTCAAAGAACTAGACATGACATTGAGCAAGAATTGAAATACAAAAGCTCTAAAGGGTAATAGGCAAAGCTTCATCAATTTTAAAAGATAAGCGAAAAATCTTATATTACAATGCATCTTTTTGGATTTTTCATACCACTTGTTGTAACCACTTGTTGTATTTTTCATATGAATGCAATATGACACAATGAGATGCAATTAAAAAGCCTAAAAACCTAAAAAGTTTGAAAAGATCACTAAGTTCAGAAAAAGAACAATAAAAGATCAAAAGAACAAGGAAAGATAAGAAAAAGATCAAACTCCCCCTCAAACCAACCCATAAGGATAAATTACCCCTAACTCGCATCTTAAGGAGGAAAATCTGGTTTGATCTAAAGGCTTGGTAAGAATATACGCCAATTGAGCTTGGACTCTCTGAAGTGCATCACAATATCACCTTTTTCAACATGATCTTTAAGGAAGTGATAGCGAATGTCTATGTGCTTAGTCCTAGAATGTTGCACAGGGTTTTTAGCAATATTAATAGCAGAAGTGTTATCACAGAAAAGAGGAACACTAGCAAAGTTTAACCCATAATCTTTCAAAGTGGATGTCATCCACAAAATCAGCTCTGACAACTAGCGTGACTACATACTCGCTCAAAGATGGATTGTGCAATGTAAGACCGCTTCCTAGAGGACCAAGATACAAGAGAAGTGCCTAGGAAGTGACAGTGCACGAGGTACTCTTCCTATCTAACCGACGACCCTAAAATCGAGAATCAAAAACCTCTAATGGACAAAGTGAAGAGCGAATACCAAATGCCATATAAGAGGGTAGAGTGTAAATACACGAATATGCGCTTAACGGCTTGGCGATGGGAAGTTCTCGGAGGCGCTGAAATCTTGCACAAAGGCATACCGTTAAGTGAATGTCCGGTCTCGAGGTAGTCAAATCAGAAGGGAGCCGATCATGTCTGCGGTACTCGCGTTGATCCACGACTTCTCCTTCCTCATCCGGATCCAAAGCGATCGAAGTTGCCATGGGAGTGGAAATTGGCTTGCGATCACCCATGTTGAAGCGTTTGAGTAGATCTTTAGTGTACTTCGTCTGATGGATGAAAGTTCCTTCCTTGCATTGCTTGATTTGAAGTCCCAAAAAGTAATTAAGCTCTCCCATCATACTCATCTCAAATTCCCTGGACATAGTGTCAGAAAAACTGGAAACAAGAGCATTAGAGGAACCACCAAAGATAATATCATCCACATAAATTTGAGCAAGCAGGAAGTCATTGTCACGTCTAAGAATGAATAGAGTTTTATCCACTTTACCCATCTCAAAATTATTTTTAAGCAAGAAGGTCTTAAGTCTATCATACCAGGCTCTAGGGGCTTGTTTAAGACCATACAATGCTTTAGATAGCTTGAAAACACGATTTGGATATTTAGGATCCTCAAAACCAGGGGGTTGCTTAACATACACTTCCTCATCTATGAAACCATTTAAAAAGGCACTTTTAACATCCATCTGATATAATTTAAAACCTTTTGATGCAGCAAATGCAAGCAGAATGTGAATGGCTTCTAGTCTAGCAACAGGAGCAAATGTCTCATCAAAATCTAACCCCTTAACTTGGCTGAAACCCTGAGCTACCAATCTGGCCTTGTTTCTAACCACAGAACCATCCTCACCTTGTTTATTCTTAAACACCCAACGGGTTCCTATAACATTATGACCACTAGGAGGTTCTACTAGGTTCCAAACTTTGTTTCTTTCAAAATTCTCTAACTCCTCATGCATGGCATTTACCCAGCTAGAATCAGATAAAGCATGTGATATATCGCGGGGTTCAAAAGAAGCAACAAAAGCCGAATGAGAGTAGAGATTTGGATCATTATACATGGAGCGAGTGACTCGCTCATGTAGATTACCTATTATCCATTCCGAGGATCTTTGTCTCTGAATCGCGAGTGGGCGCCGGGTGAGATCTGGTTTCTTCGACCTCATGGTGCTGCGATGATGAAGATGCAAAGAGAGCCTCAATCAAGGTGAAGTAGGCGTAGCGTGTTCTTGTATCAATATGGGCGCTTGATGCGGCAGATGAAGGAATGATATTAGCCGTCCTCATCTTCCTCCACAAAAATGCTCTCTGTCACTGTAAATCATCTCAGTAGCAATTGATCTAGCTCGAGGCTAGTCTCATCAAAAGTGACATTACAAGTCTCTGAATAATGTTAGTCTCGATATTAAAAACCCGAAAACCCTCGAATGAGCGGGATAACCCGAAATAACCCATCAAAAGTTCTTGATTCAAATTTATCTAAGTTGCTGTCTTAAGAATAAAACATTTTGATCCAAAACTCAAAAATGCGAAACAGAGGGTTTTCTACCAAAACGAAGCTCATAAGGAGTCTTGCCTAAAGAAGGTCTCAAAAAGACACGATTGGCAATATGGCAAGCAGTAGCAATAGCTTCGGCCCAAAATCTCCTCGGTGTGTTATACTCATCTAGCATCGTCCTAGCCATTTCGACCAAGGTCCTATTCTTCCTTTCCACCACGCCATTTTGTTGAGGGCGTGTGGAGAGGAGAGCGATGCTCAATACCACGCTCAGCACAAAAAGAAGCAAAAGAAGTATTTTTGAACTCCGTGCCATTATCACTGCGAATCGCTCTCAAAGCACCAGGAAGCTCAGAAGCCAAACGAAGAACAAGGTCATGAAAATAACCAAAAGCTTCATCCTTTGAAGTAAGAAAGAACACCCAAGTATATCTAGAAAGATCATCGACTATGACAAGAATATACCATTTTCCACCGACTGACCGGACTCTAGCAGGACCAACAGTATCCATATGAAGCAAGCGCCACAGTCCGTCGGTCATAACCATAGTCACGAGAAGGGTGTGAGGCGGCAACTTGTTTGCCATGCCTACGGCGCATACAAACATCCTTGATGACTTTGAGTTTGGGCAAACCTCTCATGAGATCAAGGTTGCTAACTCGTGTCGATGATCAAAACCAATGTGCCCCAAACGTCGATGCCAAAGCCGTAAATCGAAGAAGATGTAAGCAAACATTTAAGAGATCCGAAGAAGAGATTCGAAAAATCAGCTCCAAAAATTCTACCAACTCTAGAGATTCCAAACACAAGCTCACCAGTAGAATCAAGCACACGACAAGCATTTTTCTTAAAAACAGTCTCATAACCATCATCAAGAAGCTGAGAAACAGAAAGAAGATTATACCTAAGCTTGTCCACAAGAGCGACATCTTTTAGAATGAATTTGTTGTTTATCCTAATTGATCATGTTCCTTCAATTCGCCCTTGTGTATCATCTCCAAAAGTGATGAAGTCATCACCTGTTGCCCGCGTGAAAGAGGTGAACCATTTTGAGTTTCCGGTCATGTGGCGTGAACACCCGAGTCGACGAACCACGTGTTCTTCCCTTTCCACGGTAGTCCCGAAAATCAAGGAACAAAAGAGCGATGTGTCTCAATCATCAAGTTAGATAAACAAGATTTAGGAATCGATCTTCGAGACACACGTCTACAAGTAGTATACAAACCAGAAATACTATCCTTGATTTCATCTAACATTCGGTTATGAGCAATGTTTAAATTAACATGAGACTTAAACTGTCCATGGGCGGTCGATCGTGGTCTTTGTGATCGGCCGTGACCAAAACGGTCGACCGGTGACCACCAGTGATCGAACCGCCATCGATAAACATTAGAATTAGGATATCTAGACACATAATGATTTGCATGAGAGAAAATCCTAATCCGTGTTTATTCTTTTCGGTGTTACCATGTCTCATAGAAGCTCTAGGTTGCATGAATGAAATTCTATCAAAATTTTCCTATCATTTTTCAACCTCATGCCAAATTCAATCAAATGTCCACCTTTTTGCAATAAGTGCAATGGTACTTGGTACCACTAGAAGAAGCACCATTTGAATTAATACAAGGTTGGGCAAAGCCTGCAGATTTAAAAGATGTTTTTGCGGGTTGGGTTTTGAATTCAATTAAACCTTTTTCCAAGACTTGAATGACTTTTGGGTTTGAATTGTCTTGAAAAGAATTGAATCCTAAACCTTACTTCTTATAAGGAGTTTTAGACTTGTCAAGAATCATGTTTAATTGTTTCTTACCTTTAGAAAATTTCTCTAATATATCATGAAGGTAAGCATTTTCTTTTCTCAAGTTAACACAAGCATCACAAGTTTTATCCATAGATTTTTTCTTATACAAAGCAATTTCAAGCTTAAGAGTGGAACAAGAAGCACAAGTAGTATTTTCAATATTGTCCTTAAGCTTAGCATATTTGACTCTAGCAGCTTCTAAGATATCTTTGATTTCACGTTCTTTTTCTAAACATGAAGTGCAAGGGCTAGAATCAAATACATCAAAAGCAATCAATTTACTAGATTCTAAACATTTTTCACAAGGAGCACTTTTAATTTCATTTAGTTCAGATCTAGCATTCTCAAGTTGTTGTACGTAAATATTATGAGCAGATTGTAACTTGGTAATTTACGAATGCATAGCATGACAAGATAAACATTCATCGAGTTCAAGAGTCTTAGCATTTTAAGCTCTACTTTCGGTTTGCTAATCTTTGACTCTAATTTCTTATTTTTATCATAACAAATTCTAGCGCTTCATCTTGACTAAGCAATTGCTCAACTATAGAATCATATTTAGCGAAAGCTCATCATAAGAAAAAGATACCTCATTATCATCAATATCATCCGTGTCGACCATGAAGCACATGCCGGTGAAGTCTTTGGCCTTCCTTTCTTTTGCCTTGAGGATCTCCTCCTCCTTATCCTCCTCACTCCCGGTATCCACATCGCTCAAGGATTGATCCTCAAAAGCGGCAAGGACCCGGTGGCGACCTTCACAAGCTTATTAGCCTCATACCTTGATTTGTTGAAAGGAGGCTTCTTCCAAGTCGGCTTTCCTTCCTTATAATTGCTCTTACCTTTCACTTTGGGGCAATTTGCGGATATGATTGAGCTCACCACATTCATAGCATGTCACCGACCACCTCTCTTTTGTTTCTCACATTATTGTAGGCCCGTGTGAATTTTTAGCTAGAAGAGCTAACTCTGCTTCAGAATACTTTCAAGCTCCTCTTCATGAATAGCGGATAAACAAGCAAATGAAAATCCGAAGAAGATTCAAAAGAGTCATCAAAAGCCTTTTGAGAGGATCTGCTACCAAAGCTAAATTATCTTTCTTGGGATGATCAACTCTTTTAATTTCATGAGTCTTGAGTTTACTATAAAGCAATTCTAAAGTAAGACTTGAAAGATCAACATTTTCCTCTATAGCGAGAGCCTTCATCTCCCACTCCTTGGTGTTGATTGCGGCCAAGAGATGGGTGGCATTTTCAGATTGAGAATATTCAATATCAACGACTTTCATTTGATTAATTACTTTATTAAAGCGATCGAAAATGTCATCGATGCTCTCTCGGGGCGCATCTCGAATTTATTGTATTCACGCTTGTAAACTGTTTGGCGACCTTTTGATTTGGGACGAACCCTCATGATATGTTTGAGAGTGTTCTAAATTTCATGCGCATTGAAAGATTACAAATTCTATCATATTCTTGTCTACCAAGTGCACCATATAAAAGATTCTTAGCCTTATTGTTGTTAGCCAAAAGAATTACAGAAGCAGGTGTAGCAATTTCAGGAATAACAAGCGGGGCTCTAACAACATCCCAAATAGCTTGTCCCTCGCTCTCAAGAAAGACGCGCATACGATTCTTCCAATAGGCATAGTCGTGCACATCGAAGATATGCGGTTTAGTAGAAAACTTATCCATCGCCAAAGTTCGGTGACGGTTAAGATCAAGATTGAACTAGCAGCTCGATACCACTTGTTGGACCGTAAAGGCGACTAGAGGGGGTGAATAGAGCACGCTCACTTTTTCACAAATTATGAACTCAATACAATTTTACTCCAAGTAGCTATTAGAAAGCTATGAAGATCAATATACCAAGATCAAATGGAAGACTAGTATTGAATCAATTAAATCCCTAAGCAAAATAACAAAATCAACTAAGATTGCAAAGACTCACAAGACGCGCGGTCGACCATTGTACCCAACCGGTCGGACCGATTGCAGGCGGTCGGCCGGCGTTGTCTTTGGCGGTCGGACCGCTCAAAATCGATCGGCCGGTGATGACGGCGATCGACCGGCCGACTCGAACCGATCTGCAATGATAAAATCGGCCCGATGACGAAGTTGCAATTAGGTGAAACTTTTGATTCTCAACTCCAATCTTTATGAAACTTTGCACACACCTTCTATATGCTATTGAGAACCTATTCCAATCGAATATTATGATAATTCTTGGAGCGATCTTAAGCAATTGCCAATTGATTAACGAAGGTCTAAAGCAGGGCAAGAACGAAAACTTGATCCTAATGCTTGTTCGTGAGAGATTGATGATCAAGATGATGCTAGATAGATTCACACATATCACACAAGCTAATCCACGTGAAAGAATCAATCACAAACTCGCGGATCAAAGGAAGCCCTAAAAACACGAAATTGAAAGCAAGAGCGAAAGGAGACTTATCTCAAGCAAACCTTGCATAGATTGATTTCGTGATTGATCTTTGATTACATCCACACCATCATGGATCGATGGACAATCAAAGATCACGAAATTCTCCACAAACCATCAAGAGCCCTAGCCTCCACCTCAACTCCCTAAAGACAATTAGGGTTTTGAAACATAAAAGGCGAGAGAGAGAGAGTGCAGCCACCACCTCCTCCTATTTATAGTGGAGGCCTAAAACTCCTAGGGTTTGACTCAATTGGGCTCCGTTAAGGCCCACTAACAAGCGGGTCACACACGCACGCCATGCAGCGCCGTCTTTAACCTTTTGACCTAAACCGCTTCACCATGCGCCATGGATTCGCCAATAGGTCACCCTTGTCCATCTTGTGTCACGCTTGAGTCATTGACCTCCCGCATCGTCGATCGTTCTGGACCTCAACTCTTCAAGTCTAGTCCCGATTCTCCTCGCCGTTGACCGTCGTTGACCACCAAGCAACCTGCACAACCACAGACAAGCAAACACGAATTCGGGAACAAGTTCTTCACAACTTGACCCATGTTAGTCAAAACATGCATCATGCAAAACATATGCCATGAAACCAATGACTTTGACCTAACAAATCAACATCGCCACGAAGTTGGCCAACGTTCAAGTTATTACGGTCGGCCGCTCCAGTGAGCGGTCGGACCGCCCCATGGCGGTCGGACCTCCTCATGAGCGGTCGGACCGCCCCTTGGGACTTAGCCGAATTTCATACCCTCAAAAACCGAAACCTTCTGGAAACTTAAATCCAATAGAACTTCTTACTGGAGACTCCAAAAATTATGAGACCAAGTGCATTGGGATCCCCTCACTTGCCTACAACACCTATTTTTGGCTCAGCTCGTTTTGAACACTTTTAGGTCACCGCCGGTCCGACCGCCCCACATGGCCGGTCCGACCGATTTGGGACCGGTCGGACCGCCGTGCAAGGACCGGTCGGACCGCCCCTGTCCAGAATACCTGTAGCTTTGTCGAAAACACGTGAAACTACAAACCGTAAACGCCATTGCCAATTGTCACATCATCCTAAGTTCTGGAACATATCCCCATGAAATCCACAGTAATATCTTCTCATTAACACATCTTCTCCACCTTTGACAATGGATTCATCAAGTAATCACGCCTTCCTCTCATCCAGAGATAACAAATATAGAATAAATAAAGAGGCAGAAACATAAAGAGGAGTATGCATGAAGTGCAATGGAGTGGCTTCATTTTTGTATTTTTCAATTTTTTTTATTACAAGAAGCTTTGGAGATTACCCAAAAGAGCTAGCCAGTATTTCTAATATTGCACAAACAGCATATCAAGCCTGACAGCGCTAGCAAGATCATGGTAAGACATGTATATTAAAGCTAAGCACAAAGGCTCAAAAGTAAAACAGTAGATTTGATCAATTTAAGCAACGCTTCAAATTCAGCAAGTTCATCAACAGGGATCCTAAAGTGAAGTTGGCCATGTCAAAATGTCAAAGTGAGATCAAAAATCTAACAAAGACCAAATTAAGAGTCAATCAGGTCCCGTATTGAATCATTTTGCTCAATATTTTGTAAACGCCCATTTGTCAATATTTTTCTCATATGCATTGAATATTGAAGTTGACTAATGATCTAACTTAGTGACAAGATCCTGGACTAGGAGCCATCCACAAACTCATCCTAAGCTTCGACCAAAAGTTGATTAAAGGTATATCTTAGTAAAGAAGATCCTGGACTAGGAGCCATCAACAAACTCTTTCTAAGCTTCTACCAGGGCGACAAATCTTGAGGTTCATGTCATTTCTGACAAGCAGTCCCCATGAGATCGTCTGGTTCATCAAACTATCTCCAAGTTCATGTCATTTGACAAGCAGTCTCGTAAGAATAGTTTGGCACAATTTAAGCATAAGACAATCTTGATTTTCATTTTTCACATGAGCAGTTTTAGAATCTCAAGAACACACAAGCCCAAGTAATGGTCAATTTTAGATCAAAGAGCTAACAAAGCAATTCTGACAGGGCCAATGTCACAAGAGGAGCACTAATTGCGCAACTCGCTAAAACATCCACAAATTGCAATTTCTTAGTTCGAGTTGTTTTAAGGTTCTAGCTCATATAGCAAAGACTTAGCTACACATGTAAAAGCATGATAATTCTAGCAAGTCAAAGAACTAGACATGACATTGAGCACGAATTCAAGTACTAAAGCTCCAAAAGGTAATAGGCAAAGCTTCATCAATTTTAAAAGATAAGCAGAAAATCTTATATTACAATGCATCTTTTTGGATTTTTCATACCACTTGTTGTATTTTTCATATGAATGCAATATGATACAATGAGATGTAATAAAAAGCCTAAAAACCTAAAACGTTCAAAAAGATCACTAAGTTCAGAAAAAAGAACAATAAAAGATCCAAAGAACAAGAAAAGATTAGAAAAGATCAAACTCCCCCTCAAACCAACCCATAGGGATAAATTACCCCTAACTCACTTCTTAAGGTTGCAAACCTGGTTTGATCTAAAGGCTTGGTGAGAATATCGCCAATTGAGCTTGGACTCTCTGAAGTGCATCACAATATCTCCTTTTTCAACATGATCTTTAAGGAAGTGAAAGCGAATGTCTATGTGCTTAGTCCTAGAATGTTGCCTTTGGGTTTTAGCAATATTAATAGCGAAGTGTTATCACGAGAAAAGAGGAACACTAGCAAAGTTTAACCCATAATCTTTCAAAGTGGGCGTCATCCACAAAATCAGCTACAACAACTAGCGTGACTACATACTACTCGCTTGAAGATGGATTGTGCAACAGTAAGACCGCTTCCTAGAAGACCAAGATACAAGAGAAGTGCCTAGGAAGTGAGCGGTGCAGAGGTACTCTTCCTATCTAACGACACCGCAAAATCGAAATCGAAAAACCCCTAATGGGCCAGAGTGAAGAGCATGAATACCAAATGCCATATAAGAGGGTAGAGTGTAAATACGAATATAAACTTAACGGCTTGGCGATGGGAAGTTCTCGGAGGCGCTGAAATCTTGCACAAAGGCATACTGTGAAGTGAATGTCGGTCTCGAGGCCGTCAAATACAGAAGGGAGCCGATCATGCTGCGGTACTCGCGTTGATCCACGACTTCTCCTTCCTCATCTGGATCCAAAACAGTCGAGGTTGCCATGGGAGTGGAAATTGGCTTGCAGTCACCCATGTTGAAGCGTTTGAGTAGATCCTTAGTGTACTTTGTCTGATGGATGAAAGTTCCTTCCTTGCATTGCTTGATTTGAAGTCTCAAAAAGTAATTAAGCTCTCCCATCATACTCATCTCAAATTCCTTGGACATAGTCTCAGAAAAACTGGAAACAAGAGCATTAGAAGAACCACCAAATATAATATCATCTACGTAGATTTGAGCAAGCAAAAAGTTATTGTCACGCCTAAGAATGAATAGAATTTTATCCACTTTACCCATCTCAAAATTATTTTTAAGCAAGAAGTGTAACACCCTGACTATAAGGAAGTCAAGATGTCACCTACAATCACTACTCTTCAAATGTATAACATCAAATCGCATGATAAGATGAAGCAAGTATTAGGAATATATGGAAACAAGTATTCATCCTCAAGTCTTAATCAACGAAATGGAAGAAAACAATTCAGAAAGATAAGGTAGTCAAGGCCATGATGGCTTATTACAATGCAACACAAGTCATAATTAACGACAGTAAAAGTCCTCAAATGGTTTGATATATGATAGTGAGTGCAACGTGATGATCTACCCTCCACAAGATCATTCTTCCTTTTCAATTACCTAAATAAGACAATAAAGCAAGAATGAGCCAAAGACTCAGCAAGCAACTGTATGTAACAATCAAACATACAATGAGCAATATATCACAAACATAATTTGAACAATTACTGGAAACGAATTTATGAATGGATGAAGTGGAATGGTGCATTGAAGGAAATGGACATATTGCTGCATATACCGGTATAGTGAGTGAATCACCCGTCGGTGTTCACTTAAAGTAATCGTATGAAGAACGTTTCATACGACTGTCCAACGTGGCCCACATTGGAATGGTGGACTCACGTAACGTGGCCCACATTGGAATGGTGGACTCACGTACCCATCTTGGAATTGATGGGATTTCAAGTGCCCATACTGGAATTGATGGGTCTTACCAAAATAATGTATGCATGTCATGATGATCCCATGTCAATAATGAATAGTACTCATAAATGAAAAGAACACATGGCATTCATCTACAAATACGAACAAATGTAAGCATTCATTCACACAACATACATGACATCAATCAATGAATACAAATTACTTGCAGTATATCAACATCATGAACAAGGCACAAAACATTCATGTAAACAACATATCATTATGCATACAGTACTTGCCTTTTGCGTAGTGACTCGTTAGCGAACAGCGGAGGTGTTCCCACACGGATGTCTCACCGCCTACACAAGCATGTTCCCAAAATAAGAACAACGATATAACACTACTACCGATGTTCTACAATAACCCCGACTATTCAATATACCGCATAGACCCAAATTGAAAATAAACTATTACGCTTGATTTCAGCCCTTATGAGCAGCGATGCGAGAAAAACATATTTAATTATCTGGAACTCGAAATGACACGAAACTAGTGCCCAGATTTTCTTAACGTAACAGGCTACGAAACTCTAGTTGATGGTAAACTCTAATTCGGCCAAAACAGAGGTCTAACCATCCAATGAAAAACTATAACTGCAGTCTGTCCAGAATTCAGAACAGCCCTAAAGAAAAGGCTCTAACTTTTAAACCACTGATCCAAATAAAGTGATCTTTATCATCCTGGAAAGCTGGTGAAATTATCTTCATAAACCTAGTTGGGTGGCCGACCTGATTCTGACTCTAACTAGATCAAAACCTAGGTGCAACCGACTATATCCAACATTTCTGACAGACAGACCAGCACGTAGTAAAACAGTCATAACTTTTAATCTACTGGGTGAAAATTCGTGATCCAGGTGCCAAAATAAAGCTAATGAGACCAGGATCATATCTCCAGAAGACATCGACCTGAGATTCGGCCTCTAAAGGCCTTCAATCTGCCGTGCAACCTACTGCTCTAAACTGGACAGATCTGGATTCGCAGACTAAACCAAATCAAACGAACAAAAGAGCAACAAAACTAATACAAACAGCGAATCGAAACCTTCATTACCCTTGAAGACCCGTGAGAACGACTATGATCCGCTGCACACGGCCTTCCTCCTTCCCCTCTCTTCCTTCTCTTAGGGCGGCCACGGAGACGACGAGCGAGCAGGCGTCGGCGGGCGGGAACAGCGATGTTGGAGGGACCTTGAGGAGGAGCCGGGGATCACGGAGATGGCACCACCACAGCGAGGTGCCAAGGAGCAGCAAGGAGGCGGCTTGGGGAGGGAGGAGGCGGCCAAGGGGAGGAGGAGGCAAGGTGGCGGCCGGGGTTTAGGGGAGTGGCGCCCCCCTTTGGCCGGCCTCTTGGGCCTCTGGTCGCGACTGCGGCCCAGGTTGACGTACAATAGCGTTTAGCCCCCCCGCTGATTGGAAAAATCCGCCTAAAGTTGTTTCTTTTGCTCCCTCCGACTTCTTTCTTTTTACCGATTCGATTCCGGAAAGTTTTAAATCTCGTTTTCGAATAAAATTCCCAGACATTCGAAACGATACAACCTAGCTGGATTTATGAGGTATTACACTCTATCCCCCTTAGAAAAGATTCGACCTCGAATCTACGCACCAATCTACTCGTAAGGAAACAGCGTCTGGAATGAAACAACGATATTTCTAGCTTGGAATTGCTCAGATACTCGCTTAACACTCGAGCATACCAGACGATGCGTACTTCGCATAAGGATCCGAGACGGTCAATGCGATATGCTAACTTCCCAATTTCTGCAACCTTTCTGAAACGAAGATAATCCAACTGGAAAATAGAGTCCTCATCGCATCCACGCAATGCTAACTCTCCCCCAAAAGGTTAGATTCTAAATTTGACAATCATCTCGAAAACAAATCCATTCTCCAAATAAGCAGTTTACAAATGAACACCACGACAACCAAAGGAGAAATCACTCGAACGCTCAAACCAAATACTTGCGGTTTATGCGAATTTGGAAAGAATCAACACGCCAACACAGCGCCAACTCAAATTATGGAAAATACAAGTCAACGACACAAAACTCAAACGGCAATCAAGAAAACACTTCATTATCCGATGAACATACCTTTCCACAGTTTCTCTCTTCTAGGAATAGAATTTCTCTCGAACCTTGAAATTCGAATTCACTGACTACCACATGAGCTAAAACCTCTTAGTTAAACATCCTCAAATTATACTCAAATTGAAATACATCCTCCACACCCCTGTGGGGTGGCTCCATTGAATCCTCCGAATACTCTATGCATCTCATTCTACTTAATCAACCATAATTTGATTGAAGGCACCCAAAGCGCCACAAAAATAGAACCCACTGTAACATCCTCGGCTATTCAAAGCCAAGATGTCATAAATACATTACCTCTAATTTTTCAAGAACAACTCAGAATCCTGAGTACACACGCTCATGTACTACATCAAAAAGGTTCTATCAATGATCATTCCACTGCTCAGGAAACTCCTTTATTCCACTTTCTCTACACACACTCATTGAGTGACCAAAGGTCTAACATAACAATGCAAACCCAAATTTAATCTCCAAGATCTCTACCACAAATTTCAATTATAACATATAGGGAAATCAACGGATTGACTCTCCAACATTTTCCCCAATTCTAACATACTCACTCATTTGCATACTTAGAAATTTCTCACCTAATCTCGCATCATTATTCAATTGCGTTGCTCTATAGAAGTAATCAAGGTTTCCACACCTTCGATAATCACCGACCATTCAATCATGAACTGAAGTTCTGAAGTTTCACTATACCATAGGTTCTACTCAGTCGTAACACTTTTCAGACTTAGTTCGAAACCAAACATTCCATGTGAATCAATTTCCCTCCAAGGGATACAGATCAAAACTATTTCACATTCTACTACTCCTCCGATAACTTGGTAGCAAAATATCGTCGCTACGATTACTCATCCACCACCAAACAGTTGCCAAACTTTCACCTTGCAAACACTTCGCAACACGAAGCGTGATCCTTTCTCAAAAGGAAGAGGCGAACAAAAACAAATTCATTCATACAGGGAAGCGTTGCTCCTCACGGCGGCCATGAAACCAAAAGAAATATTCTGATAAAGGTGATCTTGGAAAACGAAAGCTGAGTTCATAAATGGGAGGCACACATCCCTCAAAGAGAATAGCAAATAACGGTAGACACGAAAGAAAGATATTACGTTTGAAATTCGCCATCTCTTGGCGGAAAGAGCAACAAATTTAGGGGCGCTTCAAATAATCACAAGATTTAATTAAGAATCGATAAGATCCTTCAACAGACAACTTGCTCAAAGCAGTTCATCTACTTGGGAAACACGAGATCCAAATGTTCTCGACCACAAAACTCAAACATTTCCCTTCACGATTTCACGGAAAGCAAGCGGATTAACCGTCTCAAGAGATCAACGAAAATATTCTTTTATTGCAACCTCACTTAGCGAACTCAAACCAAGGAGCCTTTCGGACTAAATCACACGAAATCTTTAAGAAACAATAGGTTAAACCAATTCCTCTAGTTACCCAAAATAATTTCAATTATCAGTTGATTCACGAGCTCCAAGGTACCGTGAAAGCTAAACTTGAAATATTCTTATTTGAACGATGCCACTAAAGGCGATCAATTTACTACAGGTATTAACATCAAGCCCATAACAACACTTAGAAAACTTGAGGTATTAACATCAAGCCCATAACAACACTTACTACAGGTATATCTAGAAAGATCATCGACTATGACAAGAATATACCATTTTTCACCAACTGACCGGACTCTAGCAGGACCAACAGTATCCATATGAAGCAACTGTCCTGGTCCGTCAGTCATAACCATAGTCACAGAAGGGTGTGAGGCGGCAACTTATTTGCCATGCCTACAGGGCGCACATACAGCATCCTTGACAGCTTTGAGTTTGGGCAAACCTCTCATGAGATCAAGGTTGCTAACTCGTGTCAGATGATCAAAACCAATGTGCCCCAAACGTCGGTGCCAAAGCCAGAAATCAGAAGAAGATGAAAGCAAACATTTAAGAGATCCAGCAAGAGATTCTGAAAAATTAGCTCCAAAAATTCTACCAACTCTAGATATTCCAAACACAAGCTCACCAGTAGAATCAAGCACACGACAAGCATTTTTCTTAAAAACAGTCTCATAGCCATCATCAAGAAGCTGAGAAACAGAAAGGAGATTATACCTAAGCTTGTCCACAAGAGCGACATCCTTTAGAATGAATTTATTGTTTACCCTAATTGATCCTGTTCCTTCAATTCGCCCTTGTGTATCATCTCCAAAGGTGATGAAGTCATCACCTGTTGCCCGCGTGAAAGAGGTGAACCATTTTGAGTTTTCGGTCATGTGGCGTGAACATCCGGAGTCAACGAACCACGTGTTCTTCCCCTTTCCGCGGTAATCCTGAAAATCAAGGAACAGAAGAGCGATGTGTCTCAATACTGGGGTTAGATAAACAATATTTAGGAATCCAGTACTGAGACACACGTCTGAAAGGAGTATACAAACCAGAAGTACTATCCTTGACTTCATTTAAAATTCGGTTATGAGCAATGTTTAAATTAACATGAGAATTAAAATATCCAGTGATCGGCCGTTATCTTTGGCGGTCGGATCATGCGACCAAATCGGTCGGGCCGGTGACCACGGAGGTCAGACCGCCAGCCTGATACACATTAGAATTAGGATATTTAGAGGCATAATGATTTACATGTGAGAAGAATCCTAATCCAGGTTTATTCTTTTCAGTGTTACCATGTCTCACAAAAGCTCTAGGTTGCCTGAATGAAATTCTATCAAGATTTTTCCTATCATTTTTCAACCTCATGCTAACAATTCAATCAAATGCCCACCTTTCTTGCAATAAGTACAATGGTACTTGGTACCACTAGAAGAAGCACCATTTGAATTAATACAAGGTTGGGCAAAACCTGCAGATTTAAAAGATGTTTTTGCAGGTTGGGTTTTGAATTCAATTAAACATTTTTCCAAGACTTGAATGACTTTTGGGTTTGAATTGTCTTGAAAAGAATTGAATCCTAAACCTTGCTTCTTATAAGGAGTTTTAGACTTGTCAAGAATCATGTTTAATTGTTTCTTACCTTTAGAAAATTTCTCTAATGTATCATGAAGGTAAGCATTTTCTTTTCTCAAGTTAACACAAGCATCACAAATTTTATCCATAGATTTCTCCTTATACAAAGCAATTTCAAGCTTAAGAGCGGAACAAGAAGCACAAGTAGTATCTTCAATATTGTCCTTAAGCTTAGCATATTTGATTCTAGCAGCTTCTAAGATATCTTTGATTTCACGTTCCTTTTCTAAACATGAAGTGCAAGGGCTAGAATCAAACACATCAAAAGCAATCAATTTACTAGATTCTAAACATTTTTCACAAGGAGCACTTTTAATTTCATTTAGTTCAGATCTAGCATTCTCAAGTTGTTGTACTGAAATATTATGAGCGGTTTGTAACTTAGTAATTTAAGTGCATAGCATGACAAGATAAACATTCATCGAGTTCAAGAGTCTTAGCATTTTTAAGCTCTACTTTCAGTTTGTTAATCTTTGACTCTAATTTCTTATTTTTGTCATGACAAATTCTAGCGCTTCATCTTGACTAAGCAATTGCTCAACTATAGAATCATATTTAGCGTAAAGCTCATCATAAGAAAAGATACCTCATCATCATCAATGTTGTCGGTGTCGACCATGAAGCACATGCCGGTGAAGTCTTTGGCCTTCCCTTTCTTTTGCCTTGAGGATCTCCTCCTCCTTGTCCTCCTCACTCCGGAATCCACATCGCTCAAGGATTGATCCTCAAAAGCGGCAAGGACCCGGTGGCGGTCTTCACAAGCTTATTAGCCTCATACCTTGATTTGTTGAAAGGAGACTTCTTCCAAGCTGACTTTCCTTCCTTATGATTGCTCTTACCTTTCAACTTGGGGCAATTTGCCCGAATATGGTTTAGCTCACCACATTCATAGCATGTCACCTGACCACCTCTCTTTTATTTCTCACATTATTATAGGCCGTGTGAATTTTTAGCTAGAAGAGCTAACTCTGTCTCAGAATACTTTCAAGTTCCTCCTCATGAATAGCAGATAAACAAGTAAATGAAAGATCGAGAAAAGATTCAAGAGTACCATCAGAAGACCTTTTGAGAGGATCAGCTATCAATGCCATGTTGTCCTTTTTAGGATGATCAACTCTTTTAATTTCATGAGTCTTGAGTTTACTATAAAGCAATTCTAAAGTAAGACTTGAAAGATCAATATTTTCCTCTATAGCAGTAGCCTTCATCTCCCACTCCTTGGTGTTGATTGCAGCCAAGAGATGGGTGGCATTTTCAGATTGAGAATATTCAATATCAACATTTCATTTGATTAATTACTTTATTAAAGCGATGAAAATGTCATCGATGCTCTCTCTGACGCATCTCGAATTTATTGTATTCACGCTTGTAAACTGTTTGGCGCACCTTTTTGATTTGGGACGAACCCTCATGATATGTTTCGAGAGTGTTCCAAATTTCATGCGCAGTGACAAGATTGCAAATGCGATCATATTCTTGTCTACCAAGCGCACCATATAAAAGATTTTTAGCTTTGTTGTTGTTTGCCACAAGAATCGCTGAAGCAGGTGTTGCAATTTCAGGAATAACCAGCGGGGCTCTAACAACATCCCAAATAGCTTGTCCCTCACTCTCAAGAAAGACTCGCATACGATTCTTCCAATAGGCATAGTCGTGCCCATCGAAGATATGCGGTTTAGTAGAAAACTTATCCATCGCCAAAGTTCAGTGACCGGTTAAGATCAAGATTGAACTAACCGTGCTCTGATACCACTTGTTGGACCGAAAAGGCAACTAGAGGGGGGGTGAATAGGAGCACGCTCACTTTTTCCCAAATAATGAATTCAACACAATTTCACTCCAATAGCTATTAGGAAGCTATGAAGATCAATATACCAAGATCTGATGGAAGACTAGTATTGAATCCAATTAAATCCCCTAAACAAAATAACAAAATCAACTAAGATTGCAAAAGCTCAAAGCACGGGCGGTCTGACCTCTGGACCCAACCGGTTGGACCGATTGCCGGGCGGTCTGACCGCTGTTGTGCTGGCGGTCGGACCGCTCCAAAATCGGTCTGACCGGTGATGACGGGCGGTCGGACCGGCCGACTCCAGAACAGATCTGAAACAGTAAAATCACCCCGATGACGAAGTTGCAATTAGGTGAAACTTTTGATTCTCAACTCCAATCTTTATGAAACTTTGCACACACCTTCTATATGCTATTGAGGACCTATTCCAATCGAATATTATGATAATTCTTGGATAGATCCTGAGCAATTACCAATTGAATAACAGAGGGTCTAAAACCGGGCAAGAACGAAAACTTGATCCTAATGCTTGTTCGTGAGAGATTGATGATCAAAAGATGCTAGATAGATTCACACTTATCACAGCAAGCTAATTCACGTGAAATAATCAATCACAAACTCGCGGATCAAAGAAAGCCCTAAAATCACGAAATTGAAAGCAAGAACGAAAAGACACTTATCTCAAGCAAACCTTGCATAGATTAAAAACGTGATCGTTGCTGGAATACACCCACACCATCATGGATCAGTGGTCAATCCAAGATCACGAAATTCTCCTCAAACCATGAAAAGCCCTAGCCTCCACCTCAACTCCCCCTAAGCCAATTAGGGTTTGAAAGCGACAAAAGAGGTAAAAAAACAGCGAGAGAGGGGAGCAGCCCCCACCTCCTCCTATTTATAGTGGAGGCCTAGAACTCTCTAGGGTTTGACTCAATTGGGCTCCCGTTAAGGCCCACTAACAAACGGGTCACACACGCACGCAACCATAAGCGCCGTCTTTAACCTTTTGACCTAAACCGCTTCACCATGCGTCATGGATTTGCCAATAGGTCACCCTTGTCCATCTTGCGTCACGCTTGAGTCGTTGACCTCACCCGGCATCGTCGATCGTTCTGGACCTCAACTCTCCAAGTCTAGTCCCGGTCCTCCTCGCCGTTGACCGTCGTTGACCACCAAGCTACCTGCACAACCATAGACAAGCAAACACGAATTCGGGAACAAGTTCTTCACAACTTGACCCATGTTAGTCAAAACATGCATCATGCAAATCATATGCCATGAAACCAATGACTTTGACCTAACAAAACAACATCGCCACGAAGTTGGCGGACGTTCAAGTCAATACGGTCGGACCGCTCCATATGAGCGGTCGGACCGCCTATAACCGGTCGGACCGCTCCCGTGAGCGGTCGGACCGCCCTTGGGACTTAGCCAAATTCAAGCCCCAAATTCAAACCTTCGGAAATTAAAACCAATAGAACTTCTTCTTGGAGACTCCAAAATTATGAGACCAAGTGCATTGGGATCCCTCACTTGCCTACAACACCTATTTTTGGCCCAAATCGTTTTGACCACTTTTAGGTCACGGTCCGATCGCCCCACATGGCGGTCCGAGCCGATTTAGGACCGGTCGGACCGCCGTGCAAGGAACAGTCGGACCGCCCCTGTCCAGAGTGCCTGTAGCTTTGTCGAAAACCCGTGAAACGACAAACCGTAAACACCATTACCAATTGTCTCATCATCCTAAGATCTGGAGCATATTCCCATGATATCCACAATTATAATCTCTAATTAACCTAGCAAAACAGATAGAACACAAAATTACAGATCGTTACTGACAAGAATTTGGATCTCGACTTCTTTTCTTCTAATCTTTATCTTCTCCTTCCTTACTGTTCAAGTCTACACGCACACATACAAAGCAATTTGCACTGCTAGTTAATTTCTAGTGCTTGTTGCCTGCATGCAAGAGCCTCACTTGAGGTAATCACCAACGCGGCGCACACTCATTAACTACTAATGCCAACACATGCATGCATGAAAAGGAGGCAATACTATCTAGTCAATCGACAACAACAAAGAATACTAGCTGGAGCAAACCTCCCAATTCTCCACGTGATGGCCAAACCTCCAACCGAAGACTCCCACACGAGCAGGTGGCGTCGCTGGTCCAAGACTGAAACGGTGAGCGGCGGCTTCATGCGACGGTAGATGGCTTCACGCGATTGGGCACTCGGGTGACAAGGGTCTCAAGTACACGAGTAAGCGCCGAGGTGGGTGCATGCAAGAGACCATGTGGCGGCTGCGCGTTGGCCGAGCGGCAAGAAGCGGCAGTCTTGGCCAAGGCCGGCGGGAACACTCTGCGTGATGGCGTCAAGAGAATCGGCGGCGCACAGAAAATAAAAGGGTAAAACTACTAGGGTTTCTAGATTCTATTCTCCCACGATCCTTTTATATCTCGCACAGTCTAGCCCCTCTGTAAAACTCCAAAACACACTTCTTTTACTTAATTACGCACAAGCCCTTAAGGCGTTATTATTATTATTATTATTATTATTATTTATTTATTTTCGGAATATTACATCAACAATGTTGTGACTTGCTCCTGACATAGTTAGTTGTGCAAAAATAACAATAGACAAAGAGCTATGTCTATATGTGTGGAAATATATCTCTCAACCTCACCCTTTCTTACCATCGAAGTTCTTACTTACCCTTTGCTAAAAAGCGGAGTAGCATACACTTTGGTATTGTGGAGATTACACCAAGGTGATGGTTAAGTGAATTCACAGTTGAGGAATTTCACAAACAATGTATATATGTGGAGTTTGGAGGATAAAGTGTATATCCTATCAATCTGAAATCTTGATATTGTAATGATAAGTAAATATCCAAGCTAAACTCAATGCCTAGTTGATGATCTCAAAGCATAGGTGATGAAGAAAGCAACTCACATGCAAGGATGTTGGAACTTAATGCAATCAAGGGTGAGCTAAATGGATATAAGTGATGAATAAAGTAGCTCGCATTGCACAAGTTATAGAAAGACACAAACTAATTGCACAAGTGATATGAGGGCACAAGATTGCACAATAATAGATATATGATCACAATGGAATAAAAAACTAATGGGGTGTAAAGCTCAATTATGGTTCGCCCAACTTGAATCTTATTTTCCTTTCTTCTTTTGACTATTTTCTTTTCTTTATTTCTTTGTCTTTTTATACTATGGCCGGCCGAACAAGGAGCACAAGCAATGAGCTAACACTTCCTTCCCAAATTCGGTTTCACAATTGCAAGTATAGAAATATTATGTATGCAGCCCTACGCAAATCAAAGAGCTTGTCTTGATAGTTTCAAAGTTCCCACAAAGGATGAGATAGTTATCAAAGAAAAATGGATTGCTATAGTCATGTAGTCGAACCTCCTCCGACCAGGTAGTCGAAAGCATCCGGCCAGATAGTCGTGTAGTTGAACCTCCTCCAACCAGGTAGTCAAAAAGATAAACAACACGGGGTCCTGGTGCGGTGACCTCTTGATTGTGGTGTCAAAATTTGGTTTCAGAAACCCACTTTGATTTGGCCAAGAGATCGGATAGAGAACTCATATTATGGTATACGAGTAGTACTCGACGCAAACAGGACACGACTTGCACCAAACTCTAATGCTCACGACTAGGATGACCGAAACCATTACTAGATCGGTTTAGACTATTAGAACAACAATAGTAAAATCAATGCAAAGGAAACCCTAAGATCAGCAAGCTAAACACGAATCTAATGGATACAAACCTAGCAATACTCACAGAAATTTCAGATTGAACACTAAGGCTAAAAAGAAAAATTTTGGGGTTTTGTGTATAGGTGTAACATCCCAAACAATGGTGTGTGTCTCAAACGAAATAAAAATAAGGAGAAATTAAAACTTTTGATTATGCATTGGTTTTGTGGAGTTGTTGCATAAATTTTTGGACTTGCAAGTTTTAAAGACAAAGAAAACATACAACTCAAATTCGAATTCCAAAAGAAAACGAGAGCAAAAAGTTAGGTTAACCCTCTGGGAACAATTTATTCAAATAATAAGATAATTAAAAGGAATTAATATAAATTTTCCCAATTTTGGAACCTAATCAAACCCCTAGAAAAGACAAAGACCTATTTTCAGTTTGAATTTAAAAACGCACAAATTAAAGCTTGAACAGTAGGTTTTAAAATTTTATTGGAAACTAGGTTTCCCCACGAAACCCCCTGATTTATTTCAGAATTTTTAGGAATTTATTTCAAATTTTTGAGCCCTGGTCAAACTTTTTTTTAGTTAGTCAAACTGATTTGAACCTCGGGCTAAGTACTGTTCATTGGACCCGAGCCATGCTACTGTTCCGACTCGGTGAATGGGCTCGCCCTAGCCATCTTATCGCACCGAGCGCTAGCCGTCCGATCTAAAGTCTACCGCCCGGATTCCTTGACCGTTATCATCACTCCGGGCATCTCTCTTGATCTGAGCCGTCCGATCAAGATCGAACGGCCCACACCACACCGTTTCCTGCTCCGCCCGCACTCCCTTCGCAGTCACTGCCGGTGGGCCCCGCCGCGCACAGGGCGTCTTCTTCCTCGGGTCAGCTCGAGCTCAAACGCTGAGCTCCACGCGGCGTCTCTGCTCTGCCCACGCTCCGTCCACACCGTCACCCACCGCCCTTTTCGACCACTCATGGGACTGCGGCACTTGACACCGCTTCCTTCTCCGTTTTCCTTCCCGCACAAAACCACCTCTGGCCCCCACCTTGACCCTCACTTCTCTCTTCGGCTGTGGGAGAGAAGGAAGCCAAGCTTCCACTCCAGTCCCGGTAAGCACCACCGCGACCGCTCGAGGGTGAAAACAGTGAAACCACTTTTAGTATTTTTCATTTTTAATGAACTTTACTATAAAATAGGTTTCAATCTTGTCAATGTCTCAGAAAATATATTTTGAGAGAGTGGCCTAAAAAGGAAATTATTAATACATTATAAATTGCTATTAACTTTGAAAATTCATAACTAATTCATAAAAACTCTAAATCTTTTGAACCAAATTATTTTGGTCATGTAGTAATATTACCTATCCATTTTTGTAATCCTCATGTCCACCACTACTCCAGAAAATTTCGCGAAAACTTTGAATGCGGTGAACAGTGGCATTTTCTAATTAAATTGGATTTTTTCTGAAAACTGATTTTTAAACGGCTATAACTTCTGCATAGAACATCCTAATGAATTGATTCTTGTTTATAAATTCATATAAAATCATAATATTCATTCTGTGTATTTTTCATAATTTTTGGATGACTTTGAATTTCTGGGTCTTTTCGGTAATATTCGTTCTTATTGTGCTTTCGACTTCTTTCGCTAGGATTAAACGATATTATTGATTGCAAGAGCGCTCCTCTGCAGCAAGAGGGTAATCCACAGCAAGGCAAGCAGTTTGATCATAAATTTTTCATTACTTTCAAGTCTAATATCTTGTTTACAAATCATATGTATGCATGCATGCTTTTGTGTCAAATTAATTTTACTGATTAGAGGTAGTTATTCCTATTGCATTGTTGCCCTCAAATTGTTATCCCCTGCCACAAACATAAGTTACTTATATCGTTGGTGAATTAGAGCTCGATGATTTAATTATGCTCTTTTATTGTCTTTTCGATGTCATGCTTAGAAATGCTTAGCTACCGGTAGAATTGGGCGGTTATCGACTTGTTCGATAACCTTGATCACACAAATCATTTTATTACTCTTTGTTCAGCACCTTGTGCTAAATTGCTATGAAAACTAAAAGTGCAAATGAAATGTTTTAGACTTGGGCAAGTGGTTGGATGGTGGGATATTGGGTGTGTGAATGTCTTGCCCAGGTCAACAAGGAACGAACATCTTATTTCACCAAAACCAAGCATTTTGCGTGCTAACCACGCGAGAGGGATATGGAACCTCTCTTGACTTAGTACTTTGGCGTGTATTAGCCCCGGGTCGCAGGAGGTGGGTTGAGTGTGTTGTGTGAAAAAGGAACTGGGTGTTGTTGTTGGGTGTGCGGTGGTGGAGTTCAGTGGTTCTCCACCTCGAGGGCATCGTAGTTGTCCAAGGCTTTACCCGTGAGGGGTAGTTGACCGAGGCTTTACGATGACTCCGACACAACGTATGGGTTTCTATTCAATGGGCGACTCGTAGTTAATGCATAATATTGGAAAGGTCTCGTAGGACTTAGCCGTGCCGGCATACCTAAGGAAGTGTGCTTCATAACTTGGCAAAAAGGCGGTCTGGCGTGTGGGTACATTGGTACACCCCTGCAGGGTATAAACTATTCGAATAGCCTCGTCCTAGGATATGGACACGCTTGGATTTGGATTTGCAGGAGTTAGACTCAACATTTTGGAATTCTTTATTAAAACTTGATGTGGGTGGTATGAATGAGGAATTCATGCTATTGTTGTGGTGGCTATTGGGTTAGCTACTTCCAGGATATCTTGTTATTATTGTTACTCGTTTATCACTGTTTTATCAAATAAAATCAGATTGTAAAATTACTTTCAATCTACTACATTATTGAAAATAAAAACTTGCTTTATGCTGAAAATGAGTCTAGAGCTTGCTCCACTTAAATAAGCTTGCATGTAGCTATTTATATAGGCCTGTTACTCTACACGTAAGTCTTGCGGAGTACAATTTTTGTACTCATTTGCTTTGCTTAACTATTTGTTGCAGAGGAGGAAGGTGAGCCCCAAGGGCCTCACTTTTGCGAGATGTGCTGCGGGTTAGACGACTAGATTGGTGGTCCAGTTGGTTGCCTTGTGGGTAAAAGGCACACTGATTGGCTCTTTTGTTATCGCCATCTTATGGTTGTTCGCTTCCGCTACTTATTTATCTCTTTAGTTGTATTTGGCCGGTCGGCCCCTTTTGTAATAACTCTACTATGTATGTCTTTTGAATTGTTAAGTGTTGCTTTGGTTCTATGTCTTGAATGGAATTGATGCATGAATTTTGTAAAGAGGTGTGTATACTGCATTTCTGGGAAGTATACATGTCTCGAAGACACGGGTTATTTTGTTTGTGATGCTAGTGTCAGTTGGTGACTAAGCATTGCAAGCTTAATAAACCGGGTCCTCTAATAGGATGAAAACAAAAATTAAGGTAGCTAGATAAAATCCTACCGAGTCAACGAAACTCTGATACCAAGATGATACGGAGTGCCCTATCTTCTTGACGTACGATCAAGATAACTCGAGTAGCCTGGTGAATCGCATGAAGCTAATACGCTGCCAATGCAACAACCTGCAACACATAAACTCGCCCAATGACACACTTAGATGTTGAATATCCACGAGACCACCAAGTGGATGCAGTGCTCCCCCAATCCGCAAGGACCAACAAGAACAACAGCAAAGAACACCGAATTCTCCTCTCTAGATTTTGGTTGTAATAGCTAACCCTAGGAGAAGAACAAGTGTAGAAAAGCAATATGTTATTTCTTGAATAAAACGTGGTCTAGAGTATACAAAGGTAGGGGCAATATTACTAATGGTGCCCCTCCACAACTTATGCATGGCCTAGGGACGTTTGTACATGCCGAAACAAACTCTAATTCGAAATTACTGTTCACACTGAGTATTGTTCACGCCTTGGGCCTCCACTTGGTTTGGGCTTGCACCATGTGCTATGGGCCTCTTTCTCTAAGTCTTGGACTGCTTGGACCTTCCCCTTTAGCGCCGCATGGCGGCATCTAGTCGTAGACATCGACCGGTGTTTCCTGCCCCGCTCGACTACAACCTTCAGCCAAGACCTGGTCGTGGGCCTGGTCGTGGACCCGCATGGTGGCATCTGGTCGTAGAATCCTATCGACGTTCCCTACCCTACACAACTACAACCTTCGGCTAAGACATGTTGTGCAAGTAGCTTAGCTCTAGCTCGAGTAATAGGACCAATTAGTGCGTTTTTGCTAAGTGTGGGAGTAGATTCAGTAGTGTTGATAGGGATGTCCTCATCACCGCGCCCACGCACGCGTGCTGTTTCCTCTAGGCGGCCCTCCACGATTTTCATTGCTATGGTGCACCAAATTGTTTGCAGAGGGCATGACTTGAGGTGCAGTCTCATTCTGCTCAATCCGCAGCTCGTGGATGACCAAATGAGCATAGAGTTCATTCAGTCCCACCAGTTCTGCATTGTTAGATATGGACGTGACTAGAGATTCATAGTCCTGTCCAAGTCTCGTGAGAATGTAGGAGATGTCCTCTTCGTGCAAAAGATGGCCAATTACAGAAATAGTGTCCGCCAATGCCTTCATCTTGTGGAAGTAGTCAATCACAAGCATCTCTTTCTTCTCCATATTAGCCAACTGAAATCTGATCTGCATAGACCTTCCTCGTGACCGAGAGGCAAACATGGCCTCTAGTGCCCTCCATACTTCATGGGAGGTGGTCAGGAAGAGAACTTGGCCTAAGATCTCTTCTATCAGCGAGGAAAGTAGTGCATTGAGCACTAGTTGATCCTGTTGGCACCAGGTGATGTACGCAGGATTTGCATCTTGGGTGCTTTCTCCATTGGCAGCAATGATCTGAGGTGGCGCTCGAAGCGATCCATCAACATAGCCGAGTAGGCCTTGGCTTCGAAGGTATGGAGTAATTTGTGCTTTCCAGAGAAGGTGATTGTCACGGCTAAGCTTCACCTTGACAAAGTGGCTAAGGGATGATGGCGCCATGGAGGTGGATGAGGAAGATGCAGAGGAAGTAACAGAGCCGGTCATCATGGGAGTCGCCGAGCTCATGGGGTTTCCTTGATATATATATTTACAATATACAACGGTTTTGGTAATTAGAGATTACAAGATCACTTGGACCGAAAGTCAGGGAAGGAGATCGTATCAAATGACAACAAACTTATGTGCTACAGTGAAACCGACAATATCTAGTTTATATCTGAAGTTCAACCAAAACCACATCAAATCGATTCAGGATCTTAATAGATCTTTTGACAGTACGCATATCCAATGATCATATAATTGCAACTCATCAAAATACAAAGAGCCAACCGAATGTCATCTGCAACCCCACATTGACCTTGACAGTACGTAGTTGTCTGGAAAGAAACTGAAATATATCATAGTTATACATTAGGATAAGTACAGGTTCAGCTCATCAGCAAAGTTTTGCTCTGACTTAAGCCAAGTGGAGCAGAGAGAAACAGTAGAGGCACCCGTCTCAGATGTCACTGCTTCCTCTTGTTTGTGAATGGTTGCTCACAGATGCATTTCTACCCTCTGCTTACAGAACTCATCTTGTCAATGCTGCTTAATTAGGTGCTGCTCCCGGTGATTTCGTCGTAGGTGCTCTTGATTTTACTGATCAGAGCTTCCCTGCAATACATAAATGAACTGGACGTGATAAGAATCTGACAAGATAATTAGTTCCTTTCGTGCAAATGTGAATCACAGTAAGAATCTGAAAATACCATTTTCTTGTAAGTAAACTGTTTTTGCAAGTTGCATAGTTCTTTACTTCTTTTCCATGGTTTCTCATACACCATAGTAAGGAGGCAAGTTCGATTTGAAGAGGGTAATTTTAAAAAAAAAAACCACTTATTGTAATCTGTCGAAACCTAGAACCATTGATGTTAGATTGGGGTTAAGCGATAACTTCCAGGGATGTACTGCCTTGTCCTCCTTACCACAAGTAGGTGAAGCAGTGCTCGATAAAAATTAACTATTTAACTTTGTTTACTTGTGAAAACATGGTCACATCGAGAAACGAAAACTCCAAATAATATAGCCCGACGATTAAAATGTGGTTTAGTTTGACGAAAATCTCAGCAGATTATTGTCATTCATATAGATTGCGGACAGAAACTCATCCAATTCGAAGTTCATTGATGTGGATTTTTGCAAGTTGGAATCAGGGATATTATAACATAAAGTGTAAACAATATGGTTATGCTAGAATAAGACATTATGATTGCAAGAACTGGGCGTTTTACCTGTCTGGCTGGAAGATGAGGTTTCGGTATGTAAACCACTGCATCAACACAAAGTAGCAGTTGTTAGTGTTCATAAAGAAGTTAAGAAGTGACATAATGAATTAATGAACCAAAATTACATGTACAAATGTTTATAAACTTACCCCCGTGTACCCAATTCCAACAAGCTCAAAAATACCAGGCAAAATAGGAAGATTGTCAATGGCCTGAATGCACAAACGAGCAAAAATAGCTCTGAGATTTTCAGACAAAGTATCTCTACATATACGAATACGACGACGAAAAAGAAGGACGACAAAGTAGTCCTAATTGAGATTGTTCTCTCTTGTACCTTCACCGCCCCTACCGCCGTCCAGAGAGCGACGAGCGCGGCGACTCCGATGGTGGCCACGGCGTACTTGTCCTCAACTTTGGCCCACTGCCTAGAGACAACGGTCAGAGTAACGCACATTGCGCAGAATGGCAACACACTTCAGAAGAAAAAGATCATATGCGCATATGCAGCAAGCAAAACGTAAGGATGCTGACCGCGTCCTGGGCAGCCTTGACGATCTCCGGGAACTCCGTCGAGCCCTCGCCGCCGGACGTCCCGTTCGCCGCCTTGATCGCGACGCTCCTTGGAGCCTTGGAGCCTGACAAGAGCAAGAAAACGGTGTTCTTTGAGCTAGAAAGAGGCCACGCAGTGCAGTAGTAGTGAGGCAGTGCAGTGCTCTCACCGCAGTTGACGGCAGCCGCGGCGCCGGGGCGGTGGCGAGGCAGCGGGACGAGTCCGAGCGGCGCGGCGAAGCGGCAGGCGGCGGTGGCCATGATGTCCCTTCGCTACGTACGTGGCCGGGTGCGATTCAGTTATTTGTTTCTGTGTAGGAGACGGGAGGGGGGACTGCGACCCTGGCTGGGATTTGTGATGTTGCGCGGCGGGGCCAACGAAGATTTTGGTTAGATTTGCGCGCGGCGAACACCACACGTTGAAGGGTCGGGAATCGACCTACGGATAGTGTCAACTGTGCAGGATAGATCTCATGAGTCATTGTCCTCCTTATGACGCAACAGTAAATATTATTGGCATCAGAAATATAACATATCTATCGTACTTTCCGTGTGTAGTATCATTTTTCATAATCCTAGTGCGCAACAGGCCACCTGTCACGCTTACAATTCATAGCGTAGCAGGAATATACATGCCTACGGTGCCTACATGCACATGCCATCTTGCCACTGACCGAGAGCACAGCAGGTGACCATGACCTACCACGCACGGGGATCATGGAAGGAGGTAATGCATGGTAGGAGACATATATCATCTATCTGCCTATTACAGTATTATTTTTTATTACAATAACGGAAAGTTACATTTGTTATTTCACAAAAAAAAAACTAAATGAGCTCAAAAACTGTAGATGTACTACCCATCTATGCACCACGATGGATCTGGATTCTGGAAGGGAACACAGGTGGGCACGTAGGTAGGGGACATGGAGCGTACCAGCAGCTGTCAATCAAGAGAGATTCAAATTCACAGGTGACCTTGCCTGCTGTCGGGCTGTAGGGTTGAATAGTTGGGTTAAAGAGATTTGATGTTTGATTATTTATTTTTTAGATGGACTGACTGCAGCTTCCGAGTTAAGAAATATCTGGAATATCTCTGAGGACAGTAACAACTTGTTTGATGTCGTTTAACGCAATTAATAACATTGAACGAGAACAAACGATAATTAACGACGCTAAACGCATTTAACGACATTTAAAGACGATGAACAACTAACAAAAATGACAACAACTACAACAGTTAACGATAATTAACGACGGCTACCGCAATTAGCGGAATTGATCGCATTTGACGATGATTATCGCAATTAACACAATTGATCGCATTTGACAACGACTACCGCAATTAACGTAATTGATCGCATTTGAAAACAATTAACACAATATATGGCAATTTAGCACAATTAGTGCAATACCACAATTAACATAATTAACGGTAATTAGCGCAACAAACCACGATATAAATACTCATGCTCCATAAGTCATGTCCAGTTTTGTTCGCGTCCGACTCAATTAAATTGATCATTTGTAATTGTCATGGGTGGATTTACAGTTGACTAAACTGTATATTTGTTCTGATGACATTCTCCAATCTTAACAGTTTACAATCCACTAACAAAACCATGAACATTAGATATTTTTACCAAAGCCTCGGTGAGGGGGTAACAACTAACAAGAAACAAGAAACAGAGAGTAACAGAATTGTTCATATACAATGAACCAGGGAGAAGATCATGTTCAGTGGGTGATACAGGGGAGAAGGGCACAAAACTGCGTCCACCGAACATCGGTCGCATCAGTGCGTCGTCGAACTTGCGCCAGTAGTAGCGGACAGTGTGGGTTGGCTTGGTGAGGAGCATCAGGAGGCCGGAAGGCCTCGTAATGTGTGCTGTGCCTTCTCGAGGTCAGAACCTTGCATGCTTGTAAGAAGAGGAGAATGCAGTGACTTTGGTGATGAGGGCTCAGAGGTAACGGCATTGCTTGAGGCAGGCAGCAGGAGCCGTATCAAAGGCTTCGTCATCATCCCAAACACCTAATAAACATGACAGATGTCAGATGATTTCAGAATAGGTGTGATACATTCAGAGTATGTAGGGAGGCAAGTAATTCTGGAGAAAGGATATAGCTTATCGAGTTGGAAATTTGGGAGTTATGATCAAGTGATTGCATATGCAATTCTGCAACGCATGTATATGTCCCTAGAGAACCTACCAAGAAAAAAAAAATCAGCAGGGACAACTGGACAGGTAGTTTTGAACCAACATCAGCAGGGACAGCTGGACAGGTAGTTTTGAACCAACCTTATTGTAAGCAAGAGCAATCGACACAGCCCCTCTCATCAGCCCAGCCCACAATATTACGATCTATCCAAAGAAATTTAGTTAGCAGATGGTAACTCAGTTCAGATTACAAATGGGCTGGTACAACAATTACTCACTTGTTGCCTCCAGGTTATTCTTTCATAAGCTGTCTTCTTTGTTAAGTTCGACAAGAACGAGACCGGGAAAACAAAAGCAGCACTTCCAATGGATTTGCCAGGGCTGCAAATAGGACAGAATAAAATTGAGTCTTCCCAAACAGAAATCTGTAAATGGAAATTAACTAACGAATAATAAGGGTTTTTTTGGGAGGTTAAACGAACCTTCCTATGTATAGCTTCTTGATTATGTATGCACTAAGCAATCCAGCCTGCCAGTGGTAGAACGAATGTTAGTTTCATGTTTCCAATGATCCGATCAAGTCAGTGAAAAGGAGTATTAAGTGAGAATCAACGACTCAACAATCAACTTACAAACACTCCAAGGAAGGTGTTTGACAAAAATAAGTAACAGAAGTTCCCTAAGAATTTCAGAACGACGGCTACATCAATGTGGACAAGATAAAGTTCTGGAGCGCATTGAAAAGCACGACTGATTGGGCATCGTTCACAACACCTTCGCCAAATACTAGACTATACAAAAGGGGTGTCTCGTCCTGATTGAGGACCTGTTTTTGGATTAAGATCAGTACAAAATTTAGTCCAGGTTTCCCTCAAGATACAAACTGCGAGAATCATGAGAAGATTTGAATAATTAACCTGCAATGTGCAGTCAGAATCGGTTGCAGAAAAGATGGCTCCAATTGCTGCATATGTAACATTACAGAAAGAATGAGGTTCATATCGTGACAACATTAGTGCCAGGGACCTAGGGTGAGGATCATGTGGCAAACTAGTGAAGCGTTCCAATGTTCATTCTGCTGAAAATTTCTATGGCAGCTGAAATATAGTTACGGGTGACAGAGAAGTCCAAGAGGGGGTACAGCACAAAGTGAAAGCGTATAGAGTTTTGGGTAATAACGCAATAGATTGATGAAAATTTTAAGGTACACAGGTTACATATATATAGCCGGTCGAGGTTGGTGTGAACACGAGACCGAAACGAACAGTCGGTGTGAACACGAGACCGAAACGAACAGTCGGTGTGAACACGAAACCGAACCGAACAGTCGGTGTGAACACGTCCGTGATTTATCCGTCTAACACGCCCCTGTAGTCTGAGCGGGAGGAGGCCGGACGTTCAGACTAGCCCGAAATTCGGTGAAGACGGACGTAGGTAGACCCTTGGTGAAGATGTCCGCAAACTGCGACGACGTAGGCACGTGAAGAACACGGACGTGTCCGAGAGCAACACGCTCACGAACAAAGTGTAGGTCGATCTCCACATGCTTGGTGCGCTGATGCTGAACCGGGTTGCTGGAGAGATAGACAGCACTGACGTTGTCGCAATACACAACAGTAGCGCGACGCAAAGGTATGCGCAGCTCGAGGAGTAACTGGCGTAGCCAAGTAAGCCAAAGAACGCCGTAGCCACGGCGCGATACTTCGGCTTCGGCTCGACCGAGACGGTGTCGTCATGCGTTTGGAAGACCAGGAGATCAAGTTATCACCAAGAAAGACCGCGTAGCCGGAGGTAGACTTGCGTGTGTCGGGGCAGCCAGCCCAATCGGCGTCAGAATAAACCACCAGTTCAGTTGGGAACGTCTGGTGAAGAATGAGGCCATAGTCGAGGGTGCCCTGAAGGTACCGCAGAATGCGTTTGACCAAAGCGAGATGAGGTTCGCGAGGATCATGCATGAAGAGACAGACTTGCTGCACAGCATAGGCAATATCCGGGCGAGTGAAGGTCAAGTACTGGAGAGCACCAGCTAGGCTGCGGTAGTGTGTCGGGTCATCCACAGGAGTACCATCAGCAGAGAGCTTGGAGTGAGTATCAACTGGCGTGCTGCAGGGTTTGCAGTCAGACATCCCAGCACGCTCCAATATGTCGAGGATATAATGCCGCTGGGAGAGATAAAGAGCACCATTCTGTTGACTCACAGAAAGACCCAGAAAGTGATGAAGTGGCCCCAGATCCTTCATAGAGAACTCATCCCGAAGAGCAGCAATAATCCGGCGAAGAAGAGTGTCTGAAGAAGCAGTTAATACAATGTCATCCACATAGAGGAGCAAATAGGTTGTATCCTGTCCTCGGCTGAAGATGAATAGAGATATATCGGACTTGGCTTCTATAAATCCCAGTGATGAAATGTGAGATGCAAATCGGTGTATACCATGCACGAGGAGTCTGCTTCAAGCCATATAGAGACTTGTTGAGTCGACAGACGTAATCCGGATGGGCAGAAGCTGCAAACCCGGAAGGCTGAACACAGTAGACAGTCTCTGCTAGTGTGCCATGAAGAAAGGCATTCTTCACATCCAGCTGATGGATAGGTCAATATCGAGAAAGAGCCAATGTGAGAATCTATGCGAACCGTAGCGAGCTTCACCACTGGATCGAAAGTTTCATCAAAATCAATGCCGGCCGGTGGTGAAGCCACGAAGAACCCAGCGAGCCTTGTAGCGCTCAAGAGAACCGTCAGGATGAAACTTGTGGCGATAAACCCATTTGCCTGTGACGATGTTGACGCTAGGTGGACGAGGAACGAGGTCCCACGTCTGATTAGACTGGAGTGCATCGAATTCCTCGGTCATAGCTTGGCGCCAATTGGGATCACCCATGCATCGCGAATGTCTTGAATCGCGAAAGAAGCTGCGCATGTAGGTTGAGGCGATCCGTTGAAATACGGATACCGATTTGGCACGAGTAACCATACGGTGATCATTAGCTACGGTGGAGTCGAGCAACCGGATGGCGACCGGTACGTGTGGCCACAACTCGGGGTGCATGGGTGTCAACAGGAGCCGGTGCAGGAGCAGCATTGGCGCCAGGAGGTGCTGTGGTTGCATCGTCAGGAAGCATCGGGGGAGCATCAGGTGGGCCAAGTGGTGGTGCGACTGCGGTCTTTGAGATCGCGAGTTACGTAGGGAGGCCAGAAGGGCCAGACGATGTCACGGGGGCAGCAGGGGCTGGCCCGGAAGTTGGCCCGCCTGCAGCCAACCAGGCCAGATGGGCCCCGCGACCAAAGTAGGCCCAGGGGAGTGTGTGTGTAGCACAGGTCCTGAGGGACAGTGCAGGTCAGAGCCATCAGCAGACGATGAGGTGCGGCCGGTTCACTGGCACCGCCAAGGTGATGTACCATTAGAGGCGGCGGGACCGGCCGCCACGTGACGTCGTAGAGCCTCGCAAGAGGAAAATGCCCAAGGCGGTGGACGGAGTCCATGTTAGCTAGAAAGTCAAGGCCTGGCTCAAAAGCGATCGTGGGAGGTGGCAAAGGGAAGGATGTTTCATCGAAAGTGACATGCCGGGATATGATAATCCTATTCGATGAAAGATCGAGACAGCGGTAGCCCTTATGTTCCGATGGGTAGCCAAGAAAGACACATAGAGTAGACCGGGGAGAGAGCTTATTAGCCGCCGTGGAGGAGAGGTTTGGGTAGCATTGACACCAAGACACGTGGCGGGAGTAAGAGGGATGAACACCAAATAGAGCGAAGTGTGGTGTGAGGAACTGGAGTGTCTTCGTGGGGTGAAGATTAAGCAAATATGTGGCGGTGTGGAGAGCGTCAACCCAATATGATGGTGGGAGGCTAGCTTGGAACATGAGGGAGCGCATGATGTTGTTGGTGGAACGAATGATGCGTTCGGCCTTGCCATTTTGTTGAGAAGTGTGTGGGCATGACATGCGGAGTGCAACGCCATGTGTAAGAAAGAAGTGACGGGCGGAGGAGTTTTCAAACTCGTGGCCATTGTCACATTGGACGCGTTTGATGGTGAGGCCGAACTGCGTGCGGACATAGGCAAAGAAATGCGACAAGGTGGAGAAGGTGTCCGACTTAAGGCGCAGTGGAAAGGTCCACGAATAGTGCGAGCAATCGTCTAAAATAATGAGATAATATTTGTAGCCAGAGATACTAGCAACAGGAGATGTCCAAAGGTCACAATGAATTAAATCAAAATTTGAAATAGCACGGGAGCTAGAAGTGGCAAAAGGTAAACGAATGTGACGACCAAGTTGACAAGCATGACAAATAGACTCGGTAGCCTCATTAGTATATGAAATAGCCGAAGTACTAGCTAGTTTGCAGAGGGCCTCGATGCCAATGTGACCGAGACGACGATGCCAAAGTGTAGAAGGTGTAGTGGCGACGAGAGCTCGCGGCGTGGGTGGATATGGCAGCAATGGATAGAGGTAGCCGGAACTATTGCACCTGGCGATCATGCTCCGAGTGCGAAGATCCTTGACAGAAAGACCATATGGATCAAACTCAACGGAACAGTTGTTGTCAATGGTAAATTGTCTAACAGAAATTAAGTTTTTAATAATATGTGGAGTGACAAGAACATTCCGAAGAGAAAATTGACCATGAGGAGCGGAAAGGGCGATGATCCCGACGGAGGTAACGGGAAGAGATGATCCGTTACCCACTATGATAGTAGAGTGAGAGGGGGGAGGAGGGTGCGAAACTGAGATGTTACCGGCATCCGAAGTCATATGAGATGTGGCGCCGGAGTCCATGTACCACTCCCCAAAAGGAGACGGGGTGAGGGACATAGTGTTGAACGAGTTCAATAGTGCTTTGCTTGGTCCCACCGCCAAAGACTGATATGGGATGCCGGCCAGCCGCCGCTGTCCGTTGGCTCGCTGAAAGCGCCCCAAACGGGCCTCCACCAGTCTTTGCAGGATGGGTCGCATAGGGCGCGCCATGGTGAGCCGTGAAGCGAATCCCAAATTCTTTGCATGAAGAGCGGAGGGAGGCACGCGGGTCGTTCTTTGCTACTGATTAGGCCACGGACCGAGAATAGATTGTGGGTCTGGTGTGGCGGACTTGACCGCTCCGGTCCATGGATTCCGAGGACGGAGGCCGCCCGCGCCAGCACCGAGGGCGCTGGAGCCGATGCTTGACATGCCCTTTGTGCCAGAATCGCGTTGTTGCCGCGAGTTAGATGGGTTGTTGCCACCGGTGCGCCGCTGCCGCCCGCGATTATTACGGCCGCCGCGGCGGTTGCGGTTTTTGTTGTTGTCGCGACCGCCACCGCCACTGCCTTGGCCCGTGGCGAGGAAAGCGGATGAAGGGCCGCCGGGCTTGTTCTTCATGGAGAGCTCCTCAAGCATGAGGTCCGCACGGACTTCGACGAAGGAGAGGGAACGGCCGAGCGCTGATAATAGCGCCATGTGGTCAAAGCGCTCGTTCGATCCACGTAGCACCGGAGAGGACGAGGTGCGATCGAGGACGGTTCGCCAAGATCGCCGAGAGCGTCGGCCATGGTCTTCATCTTCCGGCAATAGCCGGAGATGGATAGATCGCCCTGGCAGAGGTTGCGGAACTCGACGTCGAGGTGCAGGGCGCGCGTCTCCTTTATCCCGAGAAATTGTTCCTCGAGGCCGAGCCAAACACGACGTCTTGCGCCGCCATCGGCATCATAACGAGCTCGGCGAGGTGGCGGAGATGGTGTCGTAGAGCGGTGAGGACCGTGCACTCCATGCGACACCAATCTGGAATGTCGGGGTGCACGTCGTCGGAGAGGACGTGGTCGGAGAGCTCGTACTTGCCGACGGTGAGGAGGAAGAGGCCACACCACTTGGTGTAGTTCGGCGTGTCGGAGTCGAGCACGACGGGGATGAGGAAGCGGATGTTGAGGCGGCCACCGCTTGAGCGTGAAGGGTCGCGATGGCGCGGCTTCAAGGGCATCTGTTGGCGCCGTGAGCACGTTCGGCGTCGAGGAGGCGCCGTGGTCGGCATCAAGCGGCGCGCTGGCGTTGATCTGCGCCACCTCAAGGCGTGCGCGTTCGTCCTCGGCGTGCTTCTGGGCGCGTTCGGCCTCTTCAGCAGCGAGGCGCTCGCGCTCCTCAGCGGTGGGATCAGCCATGGCACCGGGGTGGAAAGAAGGAAGAGAGACAGGGAGGGAAGCGCGGCGGGCGAGGAGATGGCAATGGCGCGGTAGTAGCGGCGGCGGCGTGCCGGCGGCTATGGTGCGAGCGAGGTCACAGATGCGAACCACTCATGATACCATGAAAGCGTATAGAGTTTTGGGTAATGACGCAATAGATTGATGAAAAGTTTAAGGTACACGGGTTACATATATATAGCCGGTCGAGGTTGGTGTGAACACAAGACTGAACCGAACAGTCGGTGTGAACACGAGACCGAAACGAACAGTCGGTGTGAACACGAGACCGAACCGAACAGTCGGTGTGAACACGCCCGTGATTTATCCGTCTAACACAAAGAAACATAAAAGCTAGGGTTTGGGCCGCTGCTACCCACGATAGGGAAGGGAGCCGGAGGAGGAGGCCCCGCCGCATCCGGAGAGGAAGGAGTTGGGGGAGACGCCGGCGGAGGGAGGAGGAGTAGGGCGGCGACCGCGTCGAGAGGAGGGAGAGAGCGGCGGTGGCTCCGGGGGAGGAGGTGGGGCGTCGGGGGGGCTGGGCTGGGCTGGGGTAGGAGGGAGGACATGCGGAGCTGGCACGGGAGGAGGAGGGCAGCGGGGGAGGAGTAGAGACGCGGCAGGGGAGGAAGAGGGGCACAGGGCCGGGGGAGGAAGAGAGAGCAGCTGGCGGACGGGGCGCGAGGGCTAGGGTTTCGGGCACGGGGTTAGGGGTTTTGTGCGGTAGCAAAAGTTTGTAATTACCTCTAACTTCGGGGGTAAATTTGGAACAGAAGGCATGGGAAGTTGTCGGAAGCTACCCCAGTTTCCGGCTTTTCTACGTTGCGTGCAGTTTGCGGCTTCCAGAAAATCCGTAGAGAAAAAGCCTCCCATTTAAAACAACTTCCAGCTTTTTTGAACGAAAAGCTGATGCCGAAATCGTTCCAAACTAACCCTGAATTGTCAGTGCTGCGATGTTCGGTTGGTTGGCCGGATAAGGCCCTGTTTCTGGCTCCCACTCGGCGTTCGTGCAGCGACGGCTCCGCGACGTCGATTCCTACGTTGATGCGCAGCGTCAGTCCTACTCCCCGTGTTCGCCGAGCAACGTCGACCGATATGATTTGCTGGGCAGTAGAGCAAACTTAGCCCAGACATCATCTTGTCGTATGGCCTACTAGACTGTACGAACATCTGTGTTATGAATAATTGCTTTGTTGAGGTGTTTTCGTTGCAGCAATGAATATATATGGTGCAGTTTCCCTGAAAATTAACTGTTTCTGCAAGAGCTCGGCTGATGTTGCGAGAACAGAAGAAGAAAGTTTCCGGCAATCGCAATTCTAGGACTGAGAAAAACATGTACTTGGCTATCTTGTCTATATCTCAGTGTGTTACTGCCATTGCTCAGGTAAGTTCCCTTCATCTTCCATCAGACAACACGACTGAAAACCCCATCCAGTGATGTGGACTACGAAGGGAAATTCTACATTTTACCCTTGCAGGCAAACATTTTACAATGCTACAGCTTCGCATCATGTTTACAAATGCTACTGTTCAAAATTGAGGAAACCATGATTTTACACACACACACGAGCTACGGCTATCGCTTTTCTGATTTTACCGACACACCCTTGTACATGTTCACGCGCTGCCTCAGGTCATCTCGGCGTGGCCTCGCGACCTTGTTGTTCGGATCAAACAGAAGTACCTCCTCAAATGCCTTGAGAGCAGACTTCAGGTCCTTCTTCTGCTCATATGCGTCACCTAGGTTGTTCCAAGCTGTCACATAGCCTGGCTGAAGCTCCACGGCCTTCTCGAATTGCTGGATTGCCTTGTCAAGTTTGTTATCTCGCTTGTAGCTGACTCCCAGGGCATTGTACACCTGACCAACACAGCAAAACACTTTTGAGAAAGAAAACATGAAATGGGGTTTCTACTTTTCAGAACATATTCTATTGCCTTGAGTTCATAAGCACAGTTAAGAGCCTATATAATATCAGTTGCAGATATTTTGCAGTTTGCACACGAGAATCTCAACTCTGGTAACAATATCAATATAACTGAAGTGTTGATACACGTCTTGAAGGGCAAACTGCACCTTTGGTCAAAAGAGTAAAACTTTCTACATGACTATACCAACACCATCTTTTTGTTGAAAACAGAAAGTATGTGCTTTGTAACAGTATTAGTTTGTACATACTATACTACATAGGTAACATTGTAACAGTACAAGACAATACAATTTCAGAAAATTGTACGTAGTACTAGTAGTTGAGGATATCTGACCTGTGCAAGATCTTGCTCATCTCTATCCCATTTTTGGATTGCTTGCTGTAGATATTTGTTAGCTGCAGGGTAAAATTTTCTCCGTAGCATGACTGCTCCAAGCTCAAAATACTCAGTAGCACTTCCATCACCACTTCTCACTTGTTCCTAATAAGTATTGTGGATTTCATTCCATCACAGACCAGAGATTAAGATCTAAGGTTGCAAATGAGAGGCCACTACATAGTACATGGCATGCAATGTTCATTATGAAGCAAGCAGCATCAACTACAAAGTCACTTCTATGAACAAACAATTCTTCGGCGCATATAAGGAACTTGAGTTACCATGTTACGAGGATTTACACTCTAGAACAGCAGTACAAGAGCTAACTAACTGCTTCCTCAGACCAGAAATTAAAGGTTGCAACCGCAAGAAAGGGGTGTCCAGACTCAAGAAATATACTTTTGAAATGAAACTATTTTAACCATGATGTATGGATAAGATTAAATCTATTTTCTAAATCATATGATCATGAATTTCATCCTTTGTTAGATAGATATACATTTGAAAATAATACAACTACCTATGATTATGAACAATATGTATTCATTCCGGTATGCCACTTATCTAGTTATCTTCTTGCCTAACTAAACTTTATTAAGTATAATATTTCGATAAAATATGAAAATGCCGAGTGGAAGATTTGGCACAAAAATTGACAGAAAAAAAGATGGTGTGATCACAATTGATTCTGTCATTATTTAATATCGACATTAAACTGAACTTTTATTCTTCAGAGTTTACATTGATTCCTGTAGCTTTTGCAATATAAAATTGGGCCATAGAAGTATAATTTGAAGAAATATTTGCAGCATGCTTACCTGCAACTCTTTGGCAGAAAGATCAAGCTCTCTGCGGACCAGGACCTGACGGATGACAAAAAATGTACCAGCTCCAAGCAGACCGAGTAGTATGAGCAGATAAGACAACTGAATTCCCAGCTCAAATAGCTCTCCAACCTCGTAAACCATATTTACCTTTGCTCCTACACTAGACTGTGCTGATTGCGCAATACTCAACCATGCCATAGTGCAACAAGGAAGTGGACCAACTTGGAGCAGCATATTCCTGTTTCTCTTTTTACCCTTGTCAGAAGAGTGACAGAAAGGTTCTGGTGTAAAAGGCACATCATACAGCATATATCAGTAAAACAATTGTACAAAAGTAAGTACTGATTGAAATACTATTGAAGGAGATGATACTTTTTATTCAGCATATGAGAGATGATTAATTTCATATACCGCTTTTAGCCTTTTAAATTAGGCAGAAAACCAACCACAAAGGGAGACTAGTTAGATTCCCACATAATGGAAATTTAAGATTTACAGAAGATGGAAGAGGCATAGTTTGTCCAATTGTTTTTTTTTTCTCCCTCTTTCAGATATTTGTTGACAAGTATTGAGTTTGTTGTTAACATATGGCATAAGGTCACCATTATAAAAAGAAGTACATAATTAGAATGGATCACGTTGCAATGCCTCATTTGCACACTTTTACAATCATAAAACAAACCAAGACAATTATCAATAAAAACAGGAAACTGTTAAATTTCAAAGCACTGAATGATGCTTGCCGTCAAAACCCAATATGTGGTGTTTTAGTGAATAAATTTCACGTGAACACGAACATTTGATAGAAAGAACTTACCTTCTACATTTGTTGAAACAAAATTGTCCCCTCCTCTCTTTATGATCTGCCTTCCTTAGCAATAAGGAAACAAATCCCAAATAAGATAGGTTTTGAAACTGAAAACACGGTCATACAAAATGGTGTTTGCAATTTAAAAAGGTAAGAGTGCGAAAGAAATATCAATTGTACGTTTTGAGAGCAAGCATACAAGTTCAAAGCCATGATCATGTCTTAGTCTAATTTATCTAAATTAACAAAAGCAGTCCCTCCTAGAGCTTGGGAATTAAGCACAGAAAAGCCATAATTTTCTATCGGGCACCCCTTTCATGCAGGAATTATGGTCACAGGTTCATTATATTGTTAATAAAAATTAGCAGGCTTGACAGTTACAGTTTCCTGATCAGAAATCCTTGCAAAACTAACAGCCTTCAGAATCTTCTTGGTTTTGAAGAAGGAAAATTTGAAAGATGGCAATAACTATCGTGCAAATGTACTCTATTTTCCTACGTAGAGAGACCTTCTGGCGAGGACACGATAATCTGAAGTTGAGGATGTCGCCTTAGATTATTGTCTATCAGGTAGCTCAAAAACAGTCTAATTAAGGGTAGTAACATATAGAAGGATGCAAATAGTTTCCAAAGGTCCAGGTACTGCAGCTCTAAGCTTGGTCTGCCTAACATACATCCGTAGGTTCGTAGCATGACCTTCCCCATGTCAAAACTAGCAATTACGGCACCAAATGGTAAAGACAAGATACGAACAGTGTCAAAGCAAAAGGCCGAAAACCTGTCGACGATTCGCGGCAGCTCACTGGAACCCTCACGAAGGAAGGCTCTGGTGATGGCTCCCCTCGATAGCCTGCGACCTAGCACAAGAAGAAGGCACCATCAAGCACCCGTCATCACCCTTCCCATGAAGAAAACACAAACGCATTACAACCACCAACCAGAGCATCTTAATCTGACGGCGGCGAAGAGGGTCGGAGGAGGCTGAGGCTGAGGAGGAGGCGGGAGGGCGCCAGCCAACACCGGCGCGGCGAGGCGGGACGCGGTCGCCAACATCCCCTCGCTGGTGACACCTGCGCGCCGCTTCTTGTTCTTTGGACACCACACGTTGGGGTCGAAGTGGCCTCTGATCTATCCGCACGCCCACGCCCACGCCCACGCCCACGGGAAGGTGGGGGGGAGTCACGTGACGTTTGGTTAACGGGATATGGGATGGGATTAAGCTCGTTAAAGCCACGTTTGTTTGGGTGGACGCAGACAGTGGTATCCAAATGGCCCCCGGCCCGGTATGGTAACTAATCGGGTTGTATTATGTTGGCATATGGGTCGGGTGCTGATCCATAAATTTGCCTTTTGGGCTGTCTTAACTACTGTGCCGAGCACGATAAGCCCAGTTGTCGCCGTCGCGTTCGGTCACCTCTTTCCTCACCGCCTCCGCCATCCATGTCACCACCATCATGTCGTGCCTGCTAGGCTAATAGTCTTGCGCTTCGTGCCGGTACAACCTATTTAGACACTACTAGCTAGGGCTATGAGATGATCTTATCGTACCGGTCAGGAATGGTACCAAATGTACCATTCCTGTAACATCCCAATTTTCAGAGCTTTAAAAAAATCCTTTGATTAGTAAGTAGAAAGAAAATTCACCATTTGGATTTATTTGAATTAAATTTAAAAGCTTAAATATGGACCTTGTGTAACAAAACAATTTAAAATGAATAATTCCAACATGAACAATAGTCAAGACTATTTTATTTGGATTCTATGAGCTTGGTTATATTTCTTAGAATTTTCTGGAATTTTTCCAAGTTAATTTGCTATTTTCCATTGCTTATTTGATTTTCTGGTTTTTCTTAAAAGAAAAACTATTTTAAATCTCCAAATAGTGTTTGGGCCGAATTCCTCGGCCCGATCCTGCTCACCTCACCGATCTTTCGTGGCCGTCCGATCGATTTGGGCGCTTGGATCTCCGCGCGCCTCTCTCCTCCACGCTACCCGCTAATCCTCGATCGTTGGATCGCGAATGGACGACGGATCTTGGCGCGCGAGCGCCGCCCTTTCTCCCCCGATCGTGGGCCTTCTGATGTCGTCCGTCTTGCCGCTTTCTTCTCCAGCGTTAAATCGCGATCGCCATCGAAGCCGCGGCGAGCTCGCCAACGGACCGCTCCAACCACCCACGACTTCGCGGCGCGGCGCGCGAGACTCGCGCCTCCTCCGCATGACTCCACGCCTTCTCCCTCTCTCAAGCGCGCGGCGCCCAAGCCGCAACCGCCGCCACGATCTCGCACACGACCTCCACGCCGCCACGCCGCCGGAGCTCCCAACCTCTATAAAAGCCACCCGGGATCGCGTCGCCTCCTAGCGTCAGATCCACCACTCACTCCTTCTCTCGTGCTCCTGCTCGCGAAATTGGGCTTTCGCCCGCCGCGAAGGCTTGGAACTTCGATTGCGCCGCCTCCGTCGTCCTCGCGTCGTCGCCGCCGCCACCGTTGGATTCCCGTGACGCCACGGCCGGTGCTCGCCTCGCCGCCACGGAGGACCCTCGGGCGCCATTTCGCCGCCAACCGCAACTCGCCGCCGCCTTTTCCTCGCCGCCGGCCACCACACTGCGTCTTCTCTCACGGTGAGCACACCCCTAGGTTCGCCTTTGGCGCCTCTACCGGCCGTACCACCCACCTCACCGGAAAGCTATCGTCACGGACCCTTGGTTCCGTCTTGGCGCCGCCTCGCCGCCGCCCACGCCACCTCCACCTCACCGGTTTCGCCTCAGTGGCGCGTGCGTGGCGACCACGTGGAAGCCGTGTCGGCGCCACGCGCGTGAGCGCGCCACCACCCATCCTTGGTCCGGTGGCTCGGTGGACTTAGTCCACGTGGTGAGCGGTCACCGACATGTGGGTCCCACATGTCAGTTATTTCTTTAATTATTTAAATTCCGGGAAAATCCTTCGTTGACGTCATGCTTGCGCAATAATCCGATTTTTCTATTGAGAAATAATTCGGAATTCCAGTAAATCCTATTTTTAGGGTTTTTCTTTTGATTCAAACTTTGAAACCCTATAACTTTTGCATCCTAACTCCAAATCCATCCTTTCAAATTTCTAAATTTGTATAAAATCAAGATCTATCTATTGGAGATTTTTAATTATTTTTATCAGAGTTATTTACTGCTGTTATTTATTTTTCTTATTTGCTTCGTTACGAGTAGACTTCGTCGATACTTCTGGAAGGTTTGAGGAAGAAGGAGCTTTTCAAGACCAAGACCAGCACTTGAACCTATTCCAAGGCAAGCTATACCTTTGACCATTTTGCTTCCCAGTTTTATAAAAGTATTTTAATTCAAATTACTGCATCTTAATTCAAGTATTTATTTAAAAGCTTTTGGGTGCAGTAGTTAATCCTACATTGTTATGCCATCCTTGTTAATTGCTATGTCCTGATTCCTTGTCACCTTAGTTGGTATTTAGTTGGTAAATATTGTAGTACCACCGTGGGTTGGTTAGTTGCGTATTAGATTGCTTAGCCATGCCACGAATCACTTGTCATGTATACTGCTGTTATAAATTGACTAAGTGAATATGAAACTGTGTGAACAAACTGTGTGTACTATGTGTCTTTGTGGCATATGTTGCACTTAAATCAACCAGGGTGGTAAAAGGATTTGGACTGAGGCAAGGGGTGGATCCTGTGTGAAAGGGTGGACTGTGTGGATCGTGTGAATAACATTAATCTCGTGTCTATGTGGTTTGGTTAGTTTGGAAGTCTTGCCTTGGTCAATTAAGGACCTCACCATGTGCGTCATTGAACCGAAGCCTTCTGTGCGACATGCCTGCTTTTAAGACGGGCCTAGCATAGTAAGATAAGGTATCTGAATTGTTTTGTTATGCTTAGTGTTAGCTACATTAAGTGTATCTTGTGGGTAAAGTGTACAAACCTCTGCAGAGTGTAACTTAATCTATTCGAATAGCCGTGTCCGCGGTCATGGACAATGCTCGGGGATTTCACACTAGGGGTAGATGTTTTCATAAAACTGTGTGGGAAGGGAGCTATGTGATTAAATCATCTAGCTATGTGAATAACCTGTCAGGCTGCGTGTGTCTTTGTGAAATAACTTGTTAAGATTATTATTGTCTATTGGTTTTACCTGTTTTCAATCTATTAATTGCATTTATGCAAAAGAGCCACAAAATGCCTTCCCTTGTAAAAAGCCAGCATATATACATTTTGCATCTATGTGGTGTGGCTTATAGTACAAAGGTGTACTCACGCTTGTTTTGACGAATCAAGCAGAGGAGGAGTCTTCACCAAAGATTCGAGGACGAGTACATCGAAGGTGTTTAATCGTGAGGTCTTGATCCCAGTCGGTTGCCTGTGGTGAATCGATGGGGGTGCCACTACCTTTTTCGTTTCCGCTGTCGTTTATGTTCTCTGTTAGCCCTGCGTGGCTCAGTAATTGTAACCCGACCTTAAGGTCAAAACCATTATTTATTAATCCAAGTTATTCGTTTATGTTGCTATTCGCTTGTATGGATCGAATTCCATCTTTGTTAACACTGTGTGCACTAGCGTGATCCTGGGCTAGTGCATTAAACACAGAGGGTCCTGAATCGAAATTTTGGGTCCCGACAATTCCGCTGTCCAAACCAGCACAGGAGATGCTATGTATGGTTCTGGCACCAATACCTATTATTTCGGCCGGAGCGAACCTTACCAGCAATTTTGATACCGGCATTTTTTAATGAAAATAGTTGGAAAAGATCATATTGTATATATGTATTAATATATAGAAATAAAAAGAAGAATTACATATTTACAATGGAACCAAAATTAAGAAATACTATTCAGCCATTCCTCGATAGAAGGAAAGTATATTTTTTTCTTTACTCTATGGATAACCATAGCAAACTCATGTTTGAACTTCCTTTTGCATTCTTCTTTGGTTGGCTCCGTGGCTTGAAAGAACTTTTTATTCCTTGTGATTCGTATGCTCCATGCCAATAAAATGATTATCTCCACGAAGAAAGGCTTCTGAAGTCTGATCTTAAAGTCTTGGACTGAAAAATTGTGAGTTCTTGGCACACAAAGTCCCAACAAATTTTGGAGAATGGACAGGCAAAAAATAAGTGATGGAGAGTTTCTTCAGCTCCACTGTCACAGAGAACATAAGTGTAATCATCCATGTGGAAAATTTTCCTTCTAAGTAGATTCCGTGTATTTTGCCTGTCTCTAAGAAGCAGCCAATAAAACACACTATGTCTAGATTGACATGAACTTTTCCATAGCCATTTGAAGGAAATTGGAATTTGAGCTTGCCCCATAGTGATTTTATAAACTTTCACAGAGGAATAAATACCGATTCGCGGATATATGTCCACTTATCCTCTTCCTCATTTAATTGCAAACCTTGTAGCATTCCTTGAATGTCCTGATATTGATTTTATGCTTGTGTTGACAGTGGCAGATGAAACTGTAGGACCGAAAAGACGACTAGAGGGGGGTGAATAGACGTTTTCTTAATTTTCGTCTTAATCAAATTCAACACGAACTTTTCTTCAATAGCTATGAGAGCTAAGAAGATTAGTAAATGCACAGAGGAAGCCTTGTGCTGAATCCGATTAACCCCTTAAGCAAAAGACCCAAAGTATAGAGATTAAGCTCATCAAGGCGGTCGGATCCAATGTGGCGGTGTATCGCTCAAGGTCGGACCGCCGTTGTGAAATTGGTCTGACCGATTTTGTCCAGAACCACTGCAGACCACGCGAAACTAAAACAAAAATCGGTCTAACTTTTGATTTACTCGATGAAACTTGACCAAATTTGGAACACACCTCCCTAAGGATATTTGGAACTTATTCCTAGCAACGATCGTCCAGATCCACGTCAAAGTTTTGACCTTTTTAAGTTTTACCAAAGGAGAGTTCAAAACCTAGCAAAACGAAAAACTTGATCCAAATCTTGCACGTGGGGGATTGATGATCTAGATGGTCCTAGGAGTATTCCCACACATCATAGCAAGGTAAAAAGAGGTCAAGAGACCAACAAAAAACAACCGGATCAAGAAAGCATCAAAATCATCAAAAGAGAGAGAAAAACACAAGAGACCTCATCTTTGAACAAGCATCCATAGATTGATTCAAGATGTTGCTTGTTAAAGCCACTCCCTCAAGGAGGACAAGAGCTCAATCCAAGAGCACACACACAAATCCCCTCTCTAGAACCTAGCCTCTCCTCTCTTCTCCAAACCCTAACCCAAACTAGGGTTTTTACAAATGAAGTGGTTGGGGCTGTTTTCCAAACACCCCCCCTTCTCTATTTATAGTGAAGCCTAGTCTCTAGAAGAGTTCACCTAATTGGCTCCCGTTAAAGCCCAATACGCACGCATTACAGTTGAAGCAATCGCCTGCTTCGCCACGTGTAGCTTGATCAGCGACTCTCATCATGTCGACAAGTCTCTCCCATCCGAATCCCATCGGAACCTCCAAGGCACTTGCACCGACCCCCGCGCCGCTTGATCCAACTAGCTGCAACAAACTGCCCGTGCGAACCATCTTTTCCATTCTGCGTCATGCTTGAGTCACACGACCTCACCCGGCATCTATGATCGTTATGGACCTCAGCTCTCCAAGCTTAGTCCTGATCCTCCTCATCGTTGACTGTTGTTGACCTGCAAGCCACCTACACAGCAATAAACAAAGAAATCGACTCCGGAAATAAGTTCTTCACAACTTGACCCACGTTAGCTCAACCATGCAATAAGCAACATTAAAGCATTGGAACTCATGCACTAGAGTTAATCAAAACACAACACCACCAAGATGGCCGACGAACAAGTGAAAACCGGTCTGTCCTCCATACCCGGTCGGTCTGACCGATTTCCAACCGGTCTGACCGATTTTATAACATCGGTCAAACCGCCCAAAATGACTTAGCCAAAATTCCATCAGGAAATCCGAGAACTCTCTGGAATTTTCAAATGAATATAACTTTTGACTGGAAGCTCCAAAAAATATGAGACCACGTGCAGGAGACTCCCCTCTCTTGCCTACATACTCTATTTTTTGGCCTAGCTCCAAACTCACCCTAAAGCTCTGGCCGGTCGGACCGGCAATGCTTGCCGGTCGGACTACCACATACACAGGCGGTCTGACCACCAATGCCGCCAGTCTGACCGCCTGAGGTCTGAACAGCATTGAAGATTTTCCAAAAATGGGAGATTCGTCAAACCAACAACGCCATTGCAAATTGACTCATCATCCTAAGATCATGCACATATCCCCACGATATCCACAATATATGCTTTTGTATTCTCGTTTGTTGCGTTGTTCTCGGTACGCTAATTGGATGTTTACATGCGTTTTTTTTGTAATACAACAGCGTCTAAACATCCCATATACTTTTGTAATCTTGTTTGTTGCGGTGTTTTCAGTATTCTTGCAGTATGCCCTGTATATACTCATTTATGTGCTTCCCAGAATGTCATAGTTAACCATTAGCTATTCTTTTGTTACATGATGTTGCACTCTATTATGAGATCTGAATAATTGTGCTTTCTATTGTGCGATCCAATAACCATCTTTGTGCAAATATCATTATTAAAGTGTCTCACAGCATAAATGCGCTGCCAGGCTACTAGTTGGTTGGAATTGCAGGCTTCTTTGCAGTCAAGGCAGCGGAAGGGGAAGGGGGCGGCGTGGGAGGAGGCCAAGTCATGTTTGGTATTCAACGCGGATGAAAGCTTCGAGCGAGGAGGGGTACTCAAGGTAGTATAATACTCTTGCCTAGTTCTTGTTTTTGCCCTGTTTTTATACTCTCAGGTAGTATATATAGATAATACCATGGGAATTTGAGGATTTGCCACATAAAAAAATATGTATTTGATGATTTATCGCACCATGTCTTACTAACATTAGTCCCAGGACCCATATGTCAGTGAGACATGGTCTGATAAATTATCAAATATATATCTTTATAGTAAAAAATCCTCAATAATTATCAAAATTAATGTAACAACTAGATGCCTACTGCACGCGACACCTCTACGCGGTGCTGCATCTCCCCTTCGAGCGTCTGCGGCCCTCCAGCGATGCGGCAACCGCGGTCGATTCGCGACACAACAGCATGTGAATTAAAGTTGTACATGCCCGCGCAGTGCACGCAGCACGGGCGATGAGTGCCTTGCCCCCCTCATCCCTCCCTCTCATCCTTATGCATGCACACACGCATATGGGTGCATGCACCTGTTTTACACCCGCGTCGCATCCGCACCGGGCGCGCTGCCAAGGAGCAAACAAGCGACAGCCACCTCCTTCGTTATCAACGCCAGCGGAACGTCATCGTGCTCCTGGGTCTAGGCGGAGAAAGTGCACCTCACTGCGTGGTTGCATCGTCCCCGCCGGTGGAACGTATCCGTCCTCTCCGGCAGTGGTGAAACCAAGATAAAATAGAGGGTGGGCTCAAAGTTTCAAATGACTAAGCTAATTTGAGACAAAAAAATAGTTTTATATTCTTGTGCAATCGAATTTATACATGAATAAAAGCAAAGTAAAGCAAAAAATGAAAATACATTTAAGGTATCTCGTTAATGGAAAGCGCATCTCCAAAACATATAAATATGGTTCCAATGGTAATGACATATACATCAAAATTAGCAAAATTAGTGATATAATAGCAAATTATACTTAAATGATCGTGAACATTCAAAATAGACGAAACATACCACTAAATTTCTTCCAGATTAAATTCTAATCGAGGCTTCATTGGTTGAGTTACACTCTCATCGGTTGGGGAGTAGTACTTGAATTGCTTATGAAAAAATTACGCAAAGTTTGTTTCTCCATTATTGCAAACCTACGAGCAAATTGCTAATTGAGTATATACCACACAATATTCTAACCAACGAATAAATTGCTAATTGGCACATTGAGTAATAAGTTATGCGTAATTGAGTATATACCACTATACTAGCATTCAGCAGAGGCCGCAGAGTAGATCAGTAGTTCGCCAGTTTGGTCTTCACTCTTCAATTCAACAGATGGCTAGGTGTGCATATCCCTCTCAGTTCTCATCCTCACGCCCTCTAAGGCTCTAAGCCTTTAAGTCCTCAAGGACCTCAAGGTCCTCAACCGACAGCCTCAGCCGGCCCCTCGGCTCCTCCCCTCGCCTCCTCTAGCTCCCTCGCTCCGAATCCCTCCTCCTCCTCGCCTCCTCTACATCCCCGCCCTAGATTCGGAGATCCCTCCTCCTCCTCGGCGTCCTCGCCTCCTCTGGATCCTTGCCTCAGGCTTCTCGTCCTCGGCGGCTGCACGACAACTCCCACCCTGACTCAAACCTCCTCCACGTCCTCGGTGGCACACCGCGCACTCGCCGCCTCCTCCTCAAGCTCGGCGGTGCCGCAGCGCTCCCACCCTAGCTCCGTCCTCAGTGTCGGTGGTGCACTGGCCTGCGCCTCGCCGCCTCCCCTCCTCGGCTCCTCTGGCTATGGCGAGGCTGTGGTGGCTAAAGAAACTCATGCTCAACACCTGAAACTATGGTACTCGGGGTAACTACTCCTCTAACCACATACCACGAACGATGGTGTAACCTGGTGAATCTCAGAGTAACAACCACAACCTCCACTTCTTAACATCCGTTATCAACACGCATAACCAATGTAATCAATTATGAATATATAGGATCATCTCATGACAATCATAAATAACTTCATAGATATAGGATAGCACATCATATCATAGATTAACAATAAGAAAGATAGTACAGAAGCAATTTGATACAGTACAACATGATGAACCACTTCACTAGAAATGCTGATGCCATGGATTTCCCAAACCCCACCTACTGTGCACAGTGTGTCATTTTAATACTTTGTTTACCACGAACCTAAAGCACGCTCTGATACCAACTGTAACACCCTACCTATTCGGAAGCCAAAATGTTATCTAAAGGATCTAACATACAACCATAATTCAGAAGAATTTAAACAATATCTCATCTAATGACATAAAGAGATCAACATATAATAGAACAAATGCAGGAATATAGTCCGAATCCAACGACAATTCACAAACTCCAACTATTCAAGTCTAATGAATCCACTAAGATAATTATATCGAATGAATAATCAAGGATCACAAGCAGCTATTTAATCATCCTTAACATAGAGGAAGATATCATCCAACATCTAACTCTATTTAATACAGTTCACCACTTAACGAATGAAAGACAAGAACCAAATCATATTATTGAAACTCGCATACGGTGAAGTGAATGAATTATGTGTGTCTATTCCCTCCCAAGAATGCCATCATCAACGATCACCTAGAATAGACAAACAAAGGCAAGAATAAGTCCAAGACTCAGCAAGTACAAAAAATAATTTGAACTACACTGAACATGAACAATACAGTATCATTAAGAATATGAACATAGAACTGATAGGAACATATGAATGAATGGAATGAATGAACTACACTTCTGCTTATACCGGTATAGCTAGTGACACACCCGTCGGTATTCACTTAGGCCTGCATTTAACAAAATACAGGGATCCAAGGCCCGTATAAAGAACGTTTCATACGGGGATCCAAATCTGCCCACATTGGAATGGTGGGTCTTACGTGCCCATACTGAAATTGATGGGTCTTTAATTTCCACTCCCGTGGAGGACACATGACAAATGAATGAATGGAATGAAACATGAATAATGAAAGACGTCATCTCTTTCAACACGGATTAACAGATATGAAAGGAACATGAAGCATTGAATGCAATCATGGATTATAAAAATAACAGTATGAATACAAGCACTCATCATTCATCAACATAAAGAATTTCAATGTACTTGCCTTCCGCTCTGCGAAGCGTTATGAGGCAAGACGGAAGCTGCTACACTCGAATTTCCCCCTCCTACACAAATTAAATATATTTGAATGAGGAACCACGTGAATAGGATCTCGCTCGAACCATCTAATCGCAGCATCCTAACTCAAGGATCACAAAGTCGATCTACTCACATAAACCAATATTCTAAGAGGACTACAATCTGGATGATAAATACATAATAAATCATAACTTTTACTACGAAACTCGGAACATAGTGATCTTAGACTCTCTGGAAACACAGCAAAACCATCTACGATAACCTAGTTGGCGAAGTCCTCTGATTTGGCCTTCTAATAAATCTAATGATCAAGTGAAGTTTCTGTTCCTTCAATCTGTCAGTCAGAAATGCAGCGGTAGTATAAAATCCATAACTTTTGATTGACACAACTAAAAATTGTTTTCTTTACCAATATGGGAAGATTACTGGATTGCCTAAAAAATTCATGTTGTGTGAACTTTCTGATTCGGTCTCTAATTAAGTCATATTGGCCAGACAAGGTAACTGCTAAATTCGTTAGCCCTTCTGGACAGTCGCAAAGAAAATATCATATCTTCTAAACCGTAACTCCAAACCGAGTGATCTTTGCTCCTATAAAAATTTAAGGACGAGCACTACAACTTTATAGGAGATGAGATTTCCTAATTTGACCTGTAACTATGCGAAAACAGACGCACAAAAATACCTACAGATCCTGAACCTACGCGCAACAACACAACGAAAATCTAATTGGTAAAAACTACTAATCAAACCGGCCTCAACCAGTGGGGAGATCATCGTTACCCCTTGAAGGCATGGCTGAGGCTCGCTGAAGATCTCAAGCGGGTGTGCTCCTTCCTCTCTCCTTTTCCTCGCTCAATTGGCCACCAACGGAGGAAGCGACGGCTCCGGGAGACGACGGCGTGGGGAGGTGGAGCAGCAGGCGACGTGCAGCACCGGGGGAGGTACTATAGCACAGGCTACTGTAGCAAATAGTGCTAGGGTTTGGTTCCCCTCCTCCCTTGCCTTCTAATGGGCTGCTAGCCCACTCATGGGCCTTGGGCCTCTATGGTCGGCTCCCCTTGGGCCTCTTGGGCCGCAGGCTGCGGCTCAGGTTTGGCGGGATTATGCGAAAACCCCCTCCAACCCACTGAAATTCTATTATTTAACTGGTTTCTCTCCTCCTGAATTATTTTATAAATGCCCGATTAAAAAATTCGGGGTATTACACCGAGACACTGACGCATGGGACCCACCTGTCATTCACTGAGATTTTTGGCTAAGAAATTAATCAAAAAGGAAAATAAAAAAGGGTGGATCCACCTATCAGAGAGACCCCCTCTCTCTCCTTTTTCTTTTTCTAGGGATTTTCAAACCGAATTAACTTCAATCCTTAATAACTTTTGTTACAAAACTCCAAATGAATTGATTTTTGTCTCTAAATTCATCTAAAATCATAATCTACCTAAATATGCAAAAATAATTGGATTTGGTTACTGTTCGAATTTATTTGCATTATTTAATTAATTTCTGATTCTTTTTGCAATAGACGTTGATTGCGCTTCGACGACTAACCAATCTTGTATTCAGAACAACTTGACCAAGGCAATCACTCCTTTTTATTATATTGATCCTACTATTTTAATTATTGTATTTCTTTTTGCAAAACCCTACAAAAACTACTGCGCTTTGTGGCATATAAGTTAAAACCAACTCTTATTTCAAAACGGCCAGGAAGTATACAAGCAGAATGAAGTGTACACTGTACAGACGCCCCACGGAGTATTCATGCCATAACAAATTACTACTCAAAAACACCAAAATAACATGCGAGATAAACTGATATTGTTGCTATTGCCCAGAAATGAGTCGAGGGAAAAAGGCCTTTATTTCAACACACGGTACTGCCCCCATGACACTAGACACGCAAACAAACAACAAACGCCAGCCAACCATACGCCGCCCGCACGCGTCCACCGGCCGGCCGGCCGATCGATCCATCTGCACTACTCAACGCCGTACTTCCTTTTGAGCACGCCGATGAAGTCGTGCACCTCCTCCGGCGCGGTCAGGCACTTGGCCACGCTCTCCCGCTCCCGGCACCGCCGCGCCCACGCCGCCAGCCTCGGGCACTCCACCTCGACGCTGAACCCGCCGTGCCTCTCGTAGCTGTAGAACCACGCCGCGAGCGGCACGAGCGCGACGTCCACGAACCCGAACGCCTCGCCGCCGAAGAACCCTTTCTCCGCGAGCTCGGCGTCCAGCGTCCTCAGGGTCTCCAGCATCTCCGCACGCGCCGCCGCACGCGGCTCCCCCTTGAGCTTCCACAGCCGCGTCCCGCAGTCGTACACCTTCTTGTCGATGTAGTCGGCCCAGAACCGCGCCTGCGCGCGCGCGTAGGGGTCCTCGGGGAGGAGCGGGGCCGCGCCGGGGAAGGCGTCCTCGAGGTACTGGAGGATGACGAGGGACTCGCAGACGGGGCGGCCGTCGTGGAGGAGGACGGGGACCTTCTTGTGGACGGGGTTGGAGCGGAGGAGGAGCTCACCCTTGTCGCCCAGCAACTCCTGCTCGAGGGACTCGTACGACAAGCCCTTCTCCGCCAGCGCGATGCGGCAGCGCTGTGCGAACGGGCTCACCCAGAAGTCCAGCAGCACCAGCCCCTTCTTCACCCCCGCCATTCTTGCCTCCTCTCCCTCCCTCTCCCTCTCCCTCTCCCTCCCTCCCTCTGTACGCGCGTGCGTTTGTGTGTGTCGGGGTGGAGGAGAGCTCTGCTCTTAATAGGGGAGGAAAGGGTGATATGGTAAAATGGTCCTGAACAATATATTCCAGTTCATATGTTCAGGGGCCAACTGCTACTCGATTGACCATTAAGTATATCAACTAGTAACGTCTTTTTTAGCCGGAGTTGTAATACAAAAAAATTTTCTGGAATTGTTAAAACTCCATACTAATTGAATTTGTAGCGCTGCTTCTTCAGTACTACGGTTACCGTAGCAGCGGTGAATTGGCCATGGTTAAGCACAATCCTTGACGAACTATAAATTAAAAAGCACAATCCTTGATGCAATTCTGAATGCCCCATGAACTATCTCATCAATTTTTAATATTAATTCGGTGCATAAGCCAAAATGAGTTCCATGATTACACCTTGTTCGCGGTTGCACCTATCATTGTATCATAGGCTCGTAGCAGAGGATGGCTACCCCACGCGAGTTCCATTCCAAGGATCAATACGTGTGCGTTATTTAATCCGAGTACAGATGTGTACGCGTTCAATAAAAAAATATGTGTGGTCGTGTGTTCAATACGTGGATAACATTTTAATTTCAAATTTAATTATAAGATAAAGATCATAAATAACTAGAGATACACAAAACAATACTAACAATAGGTAACTCATTGCACACAAAAAAAACTATAACAGAATAGAATGGTCTTACGACCAATTTACAGTTGGATTCGGTGAAAAACAGGACAGCGCAGTCTGAAAGCAGTGCAGGTCGTAGATGATGCAGCGCAACGAGTGGTTGCGCAGATGCGCTGCCCAGTAATCTTATTGCCGCCCTGTGCAGGTGTACTCTGCGATAATGGTTCGAAGATATCCGCTCACCCTCCTCCCAAGTGCACACCGCGGAGAAAGGACGGTTTGGTTCGACAGCACAACTCTCTAGGACAATAGAACAGAGAGAAAGTATAAAGAAAATGGATGTTTAATTGTCTATTTTCGTCTGGACGTCTCCAGATCTTATTTATGGTTGAGATAATTACTCTCTAGTAACTGTCAACTTATACCACTGGTAACTGCTAATTTAAAATCAATTAATGGTCATTAAGCAGTGTTTATTGATCTTGATTATACACTGGTCTATAGCTTCGACGGTGTATTATGACCACGTTGGTCTAAGGATCCGACTACTATTTTTTGACCGCACTGGTCTATACATTTATCATAATGTTACGACCACACTGTCTAAGGCTTCGACCACACTGGTCTATGTCTTCGACCACACTGTCTAAGGCTTCGATCACACTGGTCTATGCCTTCGACCACACTGTCTTGGAGTGATCCGAAGAAATCTCCACAGGAGGTCCAAGAAGATCTTCCGAAGAGGTCCAATAGTGGTATAAGAAAAATTCTCACTGGTCATATGGGACACTTGTTTCGACCATAGTGTTCCAACCACACTGGTCTTATGGACGACTTGTTTGAGAGAGAAATGCATGGTTAGCAAGATTAAATGAAAGAGTCCATGTCAAGTACAATATAGAAATAAGAGTCCATCTTAAGTACAATACAAAAATAACTGAAATTCAGAATAAAAAATAAAATAAAATAAACAATTCAATTTTGTTATGAATTTATAAGTAAAATCAATGTATAAACATAATTCAGAATAAAGATTTTAAAATAGTAATTGGATTAATATACGAATTCCGAAGTAAAATCACCAATAATTATAATTCTTTACACACACCCACACATAAACATACACACACACACATTATGTATGTATGTATGTATGTATTAATTGGATTGGTATACGAATTTCAACAAAAAAATAATTAAAAATCAGGCCAAAAAATAAAATAAAATTTACAGTTTTAGTTCCATATGAATTCCAAAGTAAAATAATTAAATAAATAAAATTTAGAACAAAAAATATCATCAATTTGATTTCCATACGAATTCCTAAGTAAACTCCTTGACGAGGATCTAATAATCCTCATTTTATCTTTTATCTATAATTCTTATTGTTGGACCGAAAAGGCGACTAGAGGGGGGGTGAATAGGAGCACGCTCACTTTTTCAACCACGATTAGATTCAAAACAAATTTCACTCCAATAGCTATAGAAGCTATGAAGATCGATATACCAGTACAGCGGAAGACTAGGATTGAATCCAATCAAAACCCCAAAGCAAAACAACCAAAAACAACCGAAACTTAATTTCCTAAGAGAAGGGCGGTCTGACCTCTACTCGGCGGTCGACCTCTCAAGGCGGTCCGACCTCTAGCTAGGCGGTCGACCTCCAGCCGATGAACAGTGAAATCAGCCCGAAAAACGAAGTTGCAAATAGGTCTAACTTTTGATCTACAACTCCAAACTTCATGAAACTTGGAACACACCTTCTCTAGGATGTCAGGAACCTATTCCAATCGAAGATCATGGAGATCCATGAAAAGTTACGACATTTTTCAGTTTGAGAGATGGATGGTTCAAAACCGAGTCAAAACGAAAACATGACCCAAAAACTTGCTCGTGGGTGATTGATGATCAAGATGATCTTAGATGTGTTCCCACATGTCACAGCAAGCTATATCATGTAAAGAAATCAATCAAAAACATGCGAATCAAAGAAAGACTCAAAATCACCAAATAGAGAGAAGAAGGGCAAAGAGACACATCTTTGATCAAAGCTTTCTTTGGATTGATTGATAGGGTTTGGGTTTACTGACCACTCCATCAATGGAGGACAAAGCTCAATCCGAGAGCACAAGATCAAATCAAAACTCTCAGAACCCTAACCTCCACTAATCCTCTCCCTAAGCCAAAACTAGGGTTTCAATAATGATAAAGAGTTGGAGGGTGCGACCACCTCCTCCTCTATTTATAGTGGAGACTTAGACTTTCTAGAAGATTAACTCAAATGGGCTCCGTTAAGGCCCAACACAAGCGGGTCACACACGACGCATATTAAAGCGCCGTCTACAACACCTCTTAACCTAAACCGCTTCTCTTGCGCCGTGGGTAGGCAAAAGGTCACCAAGGTGATATTTGGTAAGATTACCAAAATACCCTTCTCGGTCCTTCTCAGAAGACCGAGTCCATCTTCGCTGGCACTTCGCATGCTCATGCACGTGTAGGTTGATCAACGGCTCTCTCCATGCTCGGCAAGTCTCTCCCATCCGGCTCCACCGAACCACCATGGCACTTGCACCGACTCGCGCCGCTTGATCAAACCGATCGCCGAACCGCCTGCTCGGTCGTCATTGTCCATTACATGCCATACTTGATTTCATTGACCTCACCCAAACATCGCCGATCGTTCGGACCTAAGCTCTCCAAGCCTCGTCCGATCATCCTCGCCGTTGACCGTCGTTGACCACCAAGCAACCCGCACAACAATAGACAAGCAAATCGAACCGGGAACAAGTTCTTGGCGGCTTGACCCACGTTAGTCAAAACATGCATCATGCAACACATATGCATCGATCGCCGGCCTTGCCGGTCGGACCGCCGACCAAAGGCGGTCCGACCGCCGTAAGGACTTAGCCAATTTTCAACCCCGAAAATCCAAACCTCTCGGAAACTTTAAACCAATAGAACTTTTCTCGAGACTCCAAAATTATGGGAGCAAGAACAATGGGATCCCCTCACTTGCCTACACCCTCTATTTTTGGCCCGACTGCTTTGACCACTTTTGGTCACGGCCGGTCCGATCCAAGCGCACATGGCCGGTCCGACCGATTTGGGACCGTCGGACCGCCGTGCTATGGCGGTCGGACCGCCCGTCGAAAGAAAATAAAGCAGTCTTTGAAACTTTGTCGAAAACTTCGTGAAACGACAAACCATTAACGCCATTGCCAATTGTCACATCATCCTAAGATCTGGAGCATATCCCCATGATATCCACACTTATTATGGGTAAATATGATGTCACATAGTCCCCAGAGATACCCCTTATCTATAAGGAGAAGCCCAATAAGAGGTTGTAAGTTCTTCTACAATCACCCCACAGTTGTAAGTCTTGCTACGACTATATCATGGTCGTAAGTCCTTCTCGACCACTACATAGTTGTAGGTCCTTCTACGACTGCTACCTGATCGTAAGTTCTTCTACGACCAGGTAAACTACGACCACCTTATAATCAAACCTACGGTGAGTGGGTCTAATTGATTAAAGAATCGAGCAGTGCGCACGCACTATTATTCCGCTTATTAATGGTGCGTAATTATCCCATTATCTCGGAAGATAATTGCGGACGGCGTGAAGAAGCCGAGGCGCCGGTAATTATGCCATCATGCGCGTTCTTCGGATTAATTAGGCGCATCTCCGCGAGGCAAAATGGCTACTTCTTCACGACTATATAAGGGCATCGATCGAGAGAGATAGAAGGAGGCGAACAAGAGCTAGTCAAGTAGGAACACAAGTGCTATTCTCTCGTAATAGTCTTAGTCTTTTACTTGATCATCAAGAATACCATACACACGGGATTAGGGTTATTATTCTCTCGGAGAAGACTGAACTGTCTAAACATCCGTGTCAATCCACTCTGCGTGATCTTATCTCTAGGAGACCCCGAATCAAACAATCTTTACGTAAGATCGGTTCTAATACACCGGCGGTTGGCGCCGCCGTAGGGGATCTTCCGTAATCTCTTGTCAACATACTCTCTTTTTCCAATCTCATGCAATCATGGCGGGAGAATGGAGCGAGGAGAACCGGTTTGACTTGGCGGTCTGTGCAGACATCGACATGGATGCGGTTTCGACTCTGGCCGAGTGATGCATCCGTGATGGTGATGTTGCCTCGGAGATTGTTCTCCGGAAACCATCCCATTAATGGAGTTGAGGAGGATCCTTATCCCCACAACAATACGTCCAACAGAGGAGCCAATTCTCTCAAAGGACAAGGGTCAATCCGACCGGGACCGCTCCCGGGAGGACTCACAACACGACGAGTTCTTTCCCCAAGTGTTCAAGTCCCTTAAGGCGGTCCGACTTGGTAAGTCAAGTTCGGAGCCACCATTCCAGGACTCCACCGGCATCTAGTGATCCTCTCTCTCGGGATAACTCGGAGAGGGTGGGATCAAGCATGCTTTTCCTACAAATTCGACCATCTCCCGCAGATCTCATTTGCGAGCGAGCGATTATAACCGGAGTTCCCCTACGGAGGATTACTCCAAGTCGCGAGATGGTGTCCTCGAGCACTCCTCAAGCGGGAGGCCTCGGCGCAAGTGAGAATCATCAGCGGAGGTCTTCGTCCTTCCCCCAAATCGAGTCGACCTCATGGAGGCCGAGATAAGAACACTCCCGAAGATCACACCGCTGCGCCTCGTGGTAATGGCAAGGGCACCACCGTTGGCGAGAGAGGACCAACACTCGATGAGCGAGGGAAATCCTCGACATTCTCGCACTCCACTAAGAAGGCCTCAAAGACCTGATGAGGAGGATTTTGATGTCGTCAGAAGAAAGAAAATTGCAGTCCAGAAGAACTTGCCTGGGCGCATTCAACATCAGTCGGAGGAGGTACAAGAACTCCAGGACATCAACGACTTGCTCGAGAATCGATCAAGAGCTTGCTCGAGCGCCAGTCACGATCTCTTTCTTTGAAGAGATTACGCAAAGACTTGAATCGTGATGACAAGACTAGAGGTACCTCATCGACAACATTCAGGTAGTCGTAGCAATACGACTTCCTCAGCTACCAGTCAATCGAATATTTCTCTACGTAGGAATCGACACGGCCATAAGTCGAATCGATCCCCTATTCGGAGAAATACCTTTCGATCAGCTGAAGATCAAGAAGCCCCTCGGAGGTGATCATTCACCACTTGACAAAGAAATTCTGCGAGTGGAATACGAGGAGTATTCTCCTCGTGAACCGAGGCCTACTACGAGCAATCGACTGTTCTGGGTATCGTCGTATCGATCACTGGTGACATTAACCCTTCTTTTCTACAAAGAAGGCGTCAAGAAGTGATTCTGGATGCCGGCATTTTCGCCGACCTTGAAAGATTATTGCCACCTCATTTTCGACCGAGGAACATGGAGAAATTTGATGGATCTCAAAATCCCATTGAATTTCTTGAGATCTATCTAATTGTCCGGCGGCGGGAGGAGGAGAGCATGTAATGGCGAATTACCTTCCGATCGTGCTCGAAGGATCCGCTCGATCGTGGTTATTAAACCAACCACTCAGTCGATCTACTCTTGGCAACACCTCTGTGATCTTCTACAGGTAATTTCCAAGGCACATACAACCGCCTCGGAAAAGAAGACGACTTGCACCGGATAAAGCGAACAACAACGAGACTTTGCGTCAATTCATCAAGCGCTTTAGCGGGTTCGTAACTCAATTCGGAAATTTCGATTCCTCTGTGATCGGGGCTTTTAAGCAAGGAGTCCGATGAAGAATAACGGAGGACATTGCTCTAAATCCTCCCAACACTTTTCTTAGAACTCTTGAGATGGCGATCGATATGCAATCGCTTCGAGGCGGTCGAGTGGAACAACACTATCGATCGAGAAACATATACTCCTCGAGAGCCGGTGAAGTTGGTAAGGATAAAAAAGCAAAAAGTCCAAGAAGAAAATAAAGAGTCAAAAACCACAAACCGGTGGTTCCAAGGAGGTTCTCGCGTGAAAGATGGAGAGCCCCAAACCACCAAGTCGTACCACTGATCAAGGCAAAGGTAAGCGCATACGATCGTAGGAGCGACAAACCAAGGTGGTGTCCTTTTCATAAAAAGGAAGGACATGACCTCCAAGAAGCTCGCCGAAGTTTTCCAAAGAAAGCTCGAGGACTACTACAACGACAAGCACCACTCCCTACTCTCGGCGGGTAGGACATACGAGTGGCCAAAAGTCGTCGGATGATGAGGAGATGCCGTTCCAAGATCCACAACATACCGTTGAGCACATCTACGGAGGATCATCGACATCGACTCCAAGCGACAACTTAAAGTGCTTGGACGAGAGGTAAATTCTATACATACTCCTCTCGTCAATAAATTACGAAGTGGTCGGAAGTTACCATCTCTTTTGAGAAGGATGGTGCCCGATCACTACTGAGTCGATCAGTCGATATCCGATTGTGGTCGAACCCACCATCAACAAGCTGTCGGGTCAATCGAGTGTTGGTTGATGGTGGCGATTCTTTGAACATATTATTTACTAATGCCACGGGCGAGATGCAAGTACCGGGACAAAGGTAAGGCGATGCGATACTCCTTTCATGGAATTGTCTGCGGGTCTTGACCAAACCTATTGGCCAAGTTTCTCTTCCTTTAACATTTGGCTCACCAAGTAATTTCGGGACGGAGAAAGTCTCCTTTGATGTGGTCGATTTCGATCGGCATATAATGCCATACTCGGACGACCAACTTTGGCAAAATTCTTAATGGCTACTCATTATGGGTATCAATGTCTTAAGATGCGAGTCCCAAAGGAGTGATCACCATTCAAAGTGACAAAAGATGGCGTATAGGCTGCGGCCGTCGATCCTCGAGATGGTTGGTCAAATACCAACTCGAGATGAAAGTCGACCTTCGACTAGCAAGTCGAAGCCTAAAAGTCGCACCAAAGCCGAACGACCAAGTCAAAGAGGTTCCTCACGGGCGCAGAAGAACCCTCGAAGACGCTCAGATCGGGAGACTTCCACCCCAAATAGGAAGGCGCCCTCATTACCTTCCTCAGAGCTAACGCAGATGTCTTTGCGTGGCAAGCATCCGACATGCCCGAGTCCCGTGGAGGTGATCGAGCACGAGGCTAGCTTTACGGCCGATAAAGTACACGTAAAACAAAAATTACGGAGATTTGCCTGATCGGCGAGATGCTATTAAATCGAGTTGGATAAGCTACTTAAGCGGGCTTTATAAGAGAAGTCAACCACCCGAGTGGTTGGCTAACCTGTAATGGTCAAAAAGTCAAGCGGCAAATGGCGTATGTGCGTGGACTTTCTTGATCTTAATAAAGCTTGTCCAAAAGATGATTTCCCTTTACCTCGTGTCGATCACCGGTTGATTCAAGCTGCGAGTTGTGAGATATTAAGTTTTTAGATGCATATTGGATACCACGGATCAATATGTGTTTAAGCGATGAAGAAAAGACCGCATTCATTACTCCATTTGGTACCTTTTGCTATGTCAAAATGCCATTTGGTCTAAAGAATGCGGTGCTTCTTTTCAACGCCTAATGCAATCGACTTTTCATCTCAATTAGGCCGAATTTGGAAGCCTATGTTGATGATCTAGTCGTAAAAGCATTAAGAGACTTAATCATATCACCGACCTACAAGAAACATTCGACAACCTCGAAAGCACCGCTTAAAACTCAATCCGAGAAGTGTGTGTTTGGAATTTCTTGGAAAATTGCTTGGATTCCTAGTATCCGAGCGAGGAATCGAAGCAAATCTGAAAAAATAAAAGCCATCCTCGGATCGTCCTCCAAACACAAAAAGGAAGTCAAAAACTCACTTTGGGTGCATGGCGGCTTTAAGTCGTTTCATCGCACGACTAGGAGAAAAGGACTACCTTTCTTTAAACTTCTCGGGAGACATGAAGGTTTTGAGTGGTCGAGCGAGAAAACAGCGCCTTTGAGGATGTCAAGAGGTATCTTCGAGTGCTCTGTTCGGTTTCTCCAAAGCGGAAGAGGCGCTCTTAATTTACCTAGGCGCCACGCCACGAGCGAGAAGCGCGATAGTAGTCGTGAAAACGTATAACGGCCGGTTTACTCGTCGGCGAAGTTTTACGGGCCTAAGGGCGTTACCCTCGGTCCAAAAACTTCTATATGCCCTCCTCATGTCTTGAGAAATCTGCGCATTATTTTCGGCGCACAAAATAGGTGTGCCGTCCCGAGTTTCCTTTGGGAGCAATCCTCCATAATAAGGAAGCAATGGGGCGCATGGCAAAATGGTCGGTCGAACTTGGGAGTTCGACCTCCATTCGTGTCGAACGGCCATAAAATCGGATCTTGGCGGACTTTGTCGCGAATGGACAAATCTGAACTGCTCGGGATCCCGATCTGATTCCCACGACCGGTGGATGATGTACTTTGACGGGTCACTTACTTTAAGTGGCTCGAAATGAGGTGGTCTGGTATCTCCTAGGAGAAACCTTAAAGTATGCCATACAATTAAACTTTCGGGCTACTAACAATGTAGCAGAGTACGAGTTTGCTAGGCGGCATACAAGCCGAAAGCACTCTCAATTAAATCGACTACTCGTGAGAGGAGACTCTCAACTAGTCGTGAATCAAATCGGAAAGAGTACGGTGCTCTAACTCAACAATGGCTCGGTACTTATCAAGCACGTAAGCTAGAAAAACATTTTTAGGTTTGAGGTACAATTTATCCCTCGAAAGGATAATTTCTCATGAGACCAACTTGCTCGGATGGCTTCTTCCCGATCCACGGTACCAAAGGAGTTTTCTTGGAGCAACTCCAAGAGCGAGTCTCAGTCGAAGAACCGAAACACCTCCTCTTGAGATGGCCTCATTAGATTACGAGGATACGGATGACTCCCATCTCGAGTATCTTTACAAGGGTTCCGTGCCAAGATGATCTTGAGGCGGATCGATTATCCCGAAAAGCCAAAATGTATACTTTGGTTGAAGGAGTCCTCTATAAACGAGGAACCCAAGGAATACTCATGCGATGCATTCCATAAAGCGAAGGAATAACACTCCTTCACGATATACGATGGCATCCGTGGGGCGCATGCTTCCTGAGAACATTGGTTGGTAAAGCCTTTCGACAAGGTTTTCTTGGCCTCTGACCTGTCATGCGATGCTATGGAGGTGGTTAAAAAGTGTGTCGATGTCAATTCCATGGTAGAGCGGATACACCAACCGGCTCAAGCATTACAAACAATACCTCTTTCTTGGCCTTTTGCGACACAGGGGCTTGATATCCTAGGACCGTTTCCCAAAGCTCCGGGAGGTTTGAATTCCTTTTGTGGCTATTGACACGTTCACAAAATGGATCGAAGTGAACACATGCTGGGATAACAGCGGGCGAAGAAAAGGTTCATGATGAGAAGCGTAATTAGTCGATTTGGAGTTAAGTCGGATAATTACGCACAATGGTAAACAATTCGCAAGTGCAAAATTTGGGAATTTTGCGACGAGTTGGGTACCAAGCTATGCTATGCTTCATTGCACATCCCCAAAGTAATGGGGCGGTCGAGCGTGCAAGCGGCCAAATAATGCGAGGAATTAAAACTCGAGTCTTGACCCGACTTGTTAAGCGCTCGGGGCTTGGGTACAAGAATTACCTTCTATATTATGGGCGGTTAAATGCGACCACCAATCGAACAACAGAGAAACACCATTTTCTAGTTTTGGGCGAAGCCATGCTTCCTCGGAGCTAAAATGCGGTCGACACGAGTTGAAACCTTCAACAACTCGGACCGAGAACGACTTCGGCGGATGACATTAACCTACTCGAAGAGAGGAGAAACCTAGCCTTAATCCGTTCGGTCTACCAACAAGCCTGCGCGAATACTATAATCGTAGGTCAACCTCGCGACCTTCTTGTAGGTGACTTAGTATTGAGGCTCGCCAATCCAAGTCTAATCGGAATAAACTTTCCCTAAATGGGAAGGTCCTTACGATGGTCGAAGTAACTTTCGGCGAGGTCGATCACGACTAGCAATGGAAGATGGACAGGTTCTCTCAAACTCTTGGAACATCGACCAGTTACGCAAATTCTATGTGTGACCAGTTTCTCAGGCAATAAAAGTCCAGGTTCTTTCTACCTCTTTTTGCCTTATTTTTTGAGTAGAGTTTTTTTAAAAAAATCTTTCGACTATGATATGAAAACACCCAGTTTTCTTTACACTGGCCGAAAAGCGAGAAACGTCATCTGGTCGAAACTTCTCCTCTCTGCATGTGGTTCTGCCCACTAGAAGGAATTTCCTAGCATCGACTGTTACTCATTTTTACGCCAATACAAAGAGCTCGGGTTTTATCTAGTCGTAATGTTCTCAAAGCCAACTCTCTCAATCTTAGTCTATTTTTTCAGTAAATATTCTAAGCAAAGTGCACTTTTTTACATTTGTTCGACCACCTTTGGTGTATTCGATTTGTTTTAACTGGTCGAAGGAAGAGACACACCTAGTCGAAGTCTTTCCTCTCTGCATGTGGTCCTGCCCACTAGAAGGAAACTTCCTAGTGTCGCTCAGTCTCCTACTTTTGCTACTGGAAAAGACTTATCGAAGTCCACCAAAAAAGGACGAACGAATGACTAAAGTACTCTAAGACGTTTGTTTAACTCAAGTTGCTGTTCTTGGTTTGATTAAACTAGTCGGAGATGGGAACATCACCTAGTCGAAGTTTTTCCTCTGCGCACGTGGTCACGCCCCACTAGAAGGAACTTCCTAGTGTCAAGTCGTTTCTACTCTTTTCGACCAGTGCTTGACAACCGTAACAAAAGCTATAAGTTAAATAAACCTCTCTTTGTTTTCAGAAACCCCATTTTTTAGACACTATTTATTTAGATTGTCTAAACAATCTAAGCAAATAGTCGGGGGCTAGGATAAAGTTATTAATTTGACTTCAATTCTTAGTCTTTCATTCGTTTATTATCTTTTGAGTTACTAACTACTCGACAAGATAATTTTCGTGAAATGAGGCGGATCATATATTACTCATTAACAAAAATCGTACGCCTTACAAGGTAGTTACAAGATTACTACGAAGGGAGAGCCTAGTTGCATTTCTCAGCCACCTTTTTACCAATCGTTGCATTTCCTCAATCAGACGACTTGCCTCGATTCGGAGACGATCGAAGTCGGCTTCGATTGGTTTAACATTAAGGCGGGGTCTTGAGCTTTAAGTTTCGCCAAAGCGTAACTACTGCGACTTATTGCTTCCTTATTGATTCAAATTTTGATTAGTCTTGAGTGGTCACCATTTCTTGCAATTTTCGACTTGTTCCCCAATGGTACTTGTGTGGCGACTATGGTATCTTCTCGAGGAGTTTTCCCTCGAATGTAGCTCACTAAGCACATTGTTCGGAGAGTGATGTTGCCTTGAAGACTAGTCTTCATCAACTCCATCTCTGTTGGGTACAAGTCGAAGCCTCATGAAGCTTCTTGTTTTCGACCACTTGTTACGAAAAGAATAATATCGGTCAAACAAAATATACTTCTAGAGGAAGATAACACAAAGATAATTATAGGTAAAAGCTTTTCTTACCTACTAATTGAGAATCCAATTTCTTGACCTCTTCTCGATGGGAAGCAATAGTTTGACATGCTTTTGCTCCCATGCTCGATGTCCTCTGCATTCATCTTAGCAATGCGGACGGACTCATTGCGATTAAGGTCTTTGCTTGGATTTGACCTCGAGGCTTCTCAATTGGCGACAATTTACGAACAAGAAATTGGCATTAGAAAAGGAAAATACTCAAAAGGATAGCAGTAAAGATTTACTTACATTAATCGAGTTCTAAAACCCTCGAGTTCTTGATCCTTATTCGCGGTAATGCGAAAAACTCTGAATAACCAAAGATTTTCTTGAACTTGATGCGGAGCTTCGCATCTCTTTTTCTTTATCGGAGAAGAAAGGAGAGTCGGGTAAGGTTAAAGATCAAAAGCGATCTTAAGTTGAGAACTTCTTGTTTATTTTTCTGCAATCTTTTAGATGAGAGCAGTCTCTCGAAGTCTATCAGAGAGGACTAATACTTCGTTCCTTAGCCTCCTCGACTCTTCCTTTTCACGATCGGTGAGTCATTAAGGTCTTCGTATCCTTTTTAACCTACAAAACGAGGAGCGAAGATAAACATCGGTAGAATGGTTGTGAGTACTTCTACAACCACCGACCTAGTCGTAAGTTTTTGCGACTAAGATATGGTTGTAAGTCTTTCTCGACCACTACACGGTCGTAAATAGTCGTAAGTTCTTTTAGTGATACTTAATCATGAGTTTCTTCCATGACTATTCTCGTGAAACATTTTACAGTATTTAAGTCAAAAACAACTATGAATGATAAGTGACTTACCACCTCTCGCCTCTGCTTGAGTAGTTCTTTCTCTTGTCTTAGCTCTAAAAGTTGTCGATGATACTCACCGACAGCGACAATTTGCTCGAGCTTTGCAAAAAGAAAACGTTGAGAAGGGAAGGAAAGCCACATATATAAGTATTACGAAGATACTTACATTCATAGTCGTTCTAGCAAAAATCGAATATACAAGGTCAGGGTCTTTGCGGCTTATCTATCCTCGCGACTTTGTCCCACCACCTTCTCGAGGTGCTCGTTGTCAAAAGTATTCTCCGTATTGGGAATATCTTTGGGATGGGGACTTCGGTCACGAGATTTGTGTGAAGACCCTCTGACGGAGGAGCCCAAAGAAGTCACCACGAAGTTGAAATTTTCTCCTTACGGTTCGTGATTTCTCTTTGGGTAGGGAAGGCACGCCTCCTCGATTTCCTTCCCAGGCGGTCTTGGTGGTCACCACCTTGACCAGAGGCTTCCACAGTTGCCTCTGTTGTTTCTCGACTTTAGTAGTCGTGGCGGCCACCTCAACGATGCGGCCGCTACCTCAAGAGTCGTGAATTACGACTTGACGGATGTGGAGACACTGCAGGAGTCTCGACTTCATCGGCACACAGGCCAAGGGTGATGCTTGACCACCTCCATTGCTATCTCTCCGATGGTGAAGGGATAGCAATGGACTTCTCAAAGAAGCATTCGAAATTTGAAGAGTCGGATGAAATAAAGAAAAGCAAATCGGGTTGTGAAAAGAAAAGGTAAATGTCGTTCTTACACTTCAGTACATTTCACATACCTCTGCACCCTGGTCTTAACCAGGAATTTTGGAGCAATCCTCCCAACGGAGGACCTTTTCTTCTCCACGACCACGTCTGGTCGAGGTTCAACAATTGGCTCAGCTACGACCACGTCTGGTCGTAGAGTTTGAAACGAAACGAGCTCTGGTTTCCTGATCTTCTGGATGGACGAGATCGGTCTCGACCATTCCAGAAGCAGCACTGCCCTCAGTTGCAGGTTGTGCTGATGCAGCATCGTCCTTCATAAAAGACACAAAATCCTTCCAGTTCTCCCTTTCAAGTTGCTTAATAAAACTAGGAGTGGCACCAACTGCGAAAGATTAGTGTCATAATAGAAGGTACCTTAGCCTTGCGAGGTTTGCGCTTGAGAGGTTCAACCGCTTCAACCTCCTCGGCCGGCGGTGCGGCCTCGGCCGAGATACAACTACGGTGCCGCAGCCCCAGAAGGTTTGGTCGAAAGACCGAACTCGAACTTGCTCCCCCTTGTCGCAGATTTTACAAGTCGGCGTCTCTTGAGGAGGCCGAGCCTTTGTCTTTCGACAACCCGGCGCCAATAGTCATCGAGCGACTTCTTCGTCGTCTGGCGATTTTCCATGCCTACTTTACGTAAAGCAAAGCAGAAAAAGAAGAATCACTAATTAGTCGTAAGTTTTTCTCGACTAGTACCAAGTCGTAAGTTTTTCTCGACTTTTCTTGATTGTAAGATATTCTCGATCACCATTAGTCGTAAGTATCTTCTACGACTATAAAGTCCTAAAGAAAGAATCAGATTTACGATTACCTTTAGGCGCTCTATCCTTTCATCTGCGGACAAAACCGCAATGACTTGAGAACCGCCCCTCGGAGTGGCGGGGACTTCTCCGAGATGAGTCGACTCAGAGTCAACCTCGGCTGTGAAAGATGCTGTAATAAGCAGATAAAAATATTAGACAAGGTTGAGAAAGACCAAGCGGAGAGCTAAGTCGACAATTGCTTACCCTCCTCGTAGTCTCGGTGGGGTCTCCTCTTCCGAGTACCTCCACATAGGAGATGCTCGTTTCTTGAAGGACTAATTCGGGTGTGATGAAATCCTTCACCACATGCCATCCGGTCGACCCTTCTTCCTTTAAGTCCTTAATGGCTTGAATATAAGGGCTAATCGGTGATATCTTGAGGTTGAATCCATGAAGATTTCTTTTCAATGACCTTCCCCACGAAAGAAAGGTGTCTTGAGGTGACCTTCGGTAGAACCACCTCTTCCTCGGCTCGGCCACGAAGGCCGAGTGAAACTCGAATGTACTCCTTCGACTTGGTCGTGGAGCTTGAGACCACGACTTCCGGCGATTCGGTTTGTCGAGCCATCCCATAATAATATTGGAACAGCTCGAGATCCATAGGAATCCCAGTGCGCCTACGCCAGATATACGAACACACTCAACATGTTAATGGAATTGGGACCTAAGTTCACGGTTCCACCCCAAAGTGTTCGAGTACTACTTCTCCCAAGATGGCGGTCTTTGCCAGATGGCGGGAATCCACTTCACGAGCCTTCTCGGAATCTTCCCGACATCGACCAAAATCTTGATCTTAGCGCATCCATCTCCGATTCCTCTCATTCGAAACTCTCTTGGCCATTTAAGCTTAGAAGCAAGAAGTTTTTTGGGTTGGCGGAGAAGATGAAACCTAGTCGAAGGCGGAGAAAGCAAGAGCTCGAAAACAATGGAGTGATTTGGGGAAAGGTAAAAACCCAAGTCTACCTCTGGTAAGTTTTTATAACCGCGATCTCCGCCGCTTTGAAACCGTCTCGGCTATAGGCCTATGAGAGATGGTTGTACCATTGGGAACCGCTTCATCGACAAGTCTATGAGAGCGGTTGCAATTCCCGGATGGTCCGTTCGAGAAAAATAAGTGCGTATTGTCACCTCCAAGCAAAATTACTTTCTTGACCAAGTCTTTCTAGTCGAAGGAAGTATCAATCGGAAGAGTCTTTCTCCGATTCCCCTACTACGACTATCAGACGGTCGTAGGGGTTTTTATGACTTTTTGATAGTCGTAAGCAACCTTCTGACCAAGCAAATTTACTGGTCAAAGTAGCACTCAAATGTCGAAGAGTTTTTCCTTGACTAACATTCTCTGACATTCTCAAGGTCGTAAGTCCATTCTGAAACCTTTACCAAGTAAGTTATTTTCACTTGAAGTGGGGCTAGATGACGAGGATCTAATAATCCTCATTTTATCTTTTATCTATAATTCTTATTATGGGTAAATATGATGTCACATAGTCCCCAGAGATACCCCTTATCTATAAGGGAGAAGCCCAATAAGAGGTTGTAAGTTCTTCTACAATCACCCCAAAAGAAATTGTTTTCACGAAAAATTCCAATCTTCGGGGTAAACGTTATTGCAGGGACAACCCGGGCGCGCAGTCATGACCTGTGGCTCAAGAGGGGGCCACGCCCATGTAGGGGCCGCCAAAGAGGGCATCACTTCCCCCAAACCCTAGTGCCTCCACCTCCTCCCCTTGAGCCGCCCCATCTCCTCCTCCACTCGCACCTCCTCCTCCTAGGCGCCCCCCTCCATTGGTGGCTGCCATTGGTGATCCCCGAGCTGCACACCCTGCCTTCCACGCTGCTCACCATCGGTTCTTCCCCGCCGGCATTTGCATTCCACTCGGTTCGTGGTGTTGGGGCCGCCAAAGAAGGAGAGGAGAAGCCTTCGGAAGTTGATCCTCGTCATTCTTCGGTTATACAAGGGTAACGAGACCCCATCGCTGTTTGATTGCGTTAGAGTTGTCGATTCAATGATTTTGGTAGTATCGCTTAATCTCTGTCAGTAGATTGATTCGGTACAGAATGTTGTAACTCGATTTTGGGTGTCTTAGAGGCAGAATTGGATGTCTTCGCCTTCTGGAGTTTTGTTCCTTATTTCATTAGCTTTGTTTTGGCACCTGGATCACGAATTTTCACCCAGTAGTTTAAAAGTTATGACTGTTTTACCACGTACTGCTCTGTCTGTCAGAAATTCTGGGTTTAGTCGGTTGCACCTAGGTTTTGATCTAGTTAGATTCAGAATCAGGTCGGCCACCCAACTAGGTTTATGAATATAATTTCACCATGTTTCCAGGCTGATAAAGATCACTTTATTTGGATCAGTGGTTTAAAAGTTAGAGCCTTTTCTTTAGGGCTGTTCTGAATTCTGGACAGACTGCAGTTATAGTTTTTCATTGGATGGTTAGACCTCTGTTTTGGCCGAATTAGAGTTTACCATAAACTAGAGTTTTGTAGCCAGTTAAGTTAAGAAAATATGGGTACTGGTTTAAGGTCTTTTGGACTTACGGTTTTTTATTGGTGAATTTTCTAGTAAAACTGCCAGATTAGGGATATTTGGAATGTTTGGGTAAATTGATCAAATTGAACTTTTGTTTGGTTAGTTTGGCTAGAGATTGAGGGAGGACACGTGTAGCATTGCCATATTCGCTTGCCCTCATTTCGATTATTTTATATTGTAGGCGGTGAAGCGGTGAGTGGTGGGGTATCTCAATTACCTCCCAACCCGCTGTTGTGCAGCGAATAAGTAATTTGTATTCTATGATTGATGCAATGTATGATGTGAATGAATGATTATATTTGTTCGTATTTGTAGATGAATGCCATGTGTTTCTTTTCATTTATGAGTACTATTCAATATTGACATGGGATCACATCATGACATGCATACATTACTTTGTAAGACCCATCAATTCCAAGATGGGCACTTGAAAATCCCATCAATTCCGGGATGGATGCGTGAGTCCACCATTCCAATGTGGGCCACGTTACGTGAGTCCACCATTCCAATGTGGGCCACGTTGACTGGATCGTGATGAAACGTTCTTCATACGATTACTTTAAGTGAACACCGACGGTGATTCACTCGCTATACCGTATATGCCGCAATATGTCCATTTCCTTCAATGCACCATTCCACTTCATCCATTCATAAATTCGCTTTCGATAAATGTTCAAATTATGATTGTGATATATTGCTCATAGTATGTTTGATTGTTACATACAGCTTGCTTCTTTCGAGTCTTTGGCTCATTCTTGCTTTATTGTCTTATTTAGGTAAATGACAAGGAAGAATGATCTTGTGGAGGTAGTTCATCACGATGCACTCACTACCATAAATCAAACAATTTGAGGACTTTTCTTGTCGTTAATTATGACTTGTGTTGCATTGTAATAAGCCATCATGGCCTTGTTTACCATATCTTTACGAATTGTTTACTTCCATTCCGTTGATTAAACTTGATGATGAATACTTGTTTCGTATAATCTTAATACTTGCTTCACCTTATCATGCGTTTTGATGTTATTCAATTGAAGAGTAGTGGTTGTAGGTGACATCTTGACTTCCTTATAGTCGGGATGTTACGATTGGTATCGAGCGGGCTTGGATCCGTGGTAATAATATTAAAATGACACATCGTGCACAATAGGAAGGGTTGGGTAAACCATTGTTTTCCGCAATTACTTGGTTATGTTCCAATTATTATGTTTATCGATTCGTTGAGCTAAGTGTTTGGTTTTCTTCTCGTTGTTTTGTTCATAGATGGCAAGAGGTAGAGGCGTGGTCGTGGTCGCCCACCGACCACCGTAGTCGCGATCGTGGCGCGATCCGCAGACTACATCATCTTCGTCTGAAGGGTTGGTGGTCTTTGTATCGAGGAGATTGCCTCACCGCGCCTCGGCCGCCGAGCCACCGCCGCTCTGGCAGATCTTATTGAGAACCTAATAAGGAGAATCAACAACTCCGCCAACAATTGCAGCGGCCATTCCTGCGTTTCTTGCACTGTGGTGGAACACATTCTTGTCTCTTCGTTCCACCCGAGGCTAGGATGAGCCTCCGTGAGTGAATGTCGCCGTCGGACACTTTTGACGGAGCAGCACACCGTTCAGCCGCGGACTGGTTGAGGTACATGGAGCGCCGCTTGGAGCTTTAGAGTCGCATCCGCGCGAGAAGCGCGATTTGTAGCCTTCAATTTGAAGGGCCAGCCGACATCTGAGTGGGAAGGGTCTTGTCTTCCGTGACTCAGTAGCGAGGTTTCGTTACTTGGGAGGTATTTGTAGAGAGGTTCAGACACGCTTTATCCCCGACTCCTTCATCGAGAAGATGGAGCAATCACTCCTGACCTTTGTGCAAGGAAAGATGTCAGTATCTGAGTATGAGGCCGGATTTAACAATCTGGTGCGTTTTGTTCCAGCCGTGGCAAGTGATGATAAAGAGAAGGCTAAGAGGTTCCGGCGGGGCCTCAATCAGGAGTATCGCCAGATTCTGGGAGCAACAGGTCTACGTGACTTTAGCTCGGTGGTTGAGCAGGCTAGAGGGATGGAGTTGGAAAGAGCTCCTTCGTCGCAAGGGCATGTTGCTAGTGGTTCTGTTGCTACGGGTGGATCTAGCAGTGGCCAGAAGCGGAGTTTCGGTGGAGGTAGTGGGTCTTTTCAACGGCCCGCTGCTAAGAGGTTTCAAAAGAACCAAAACTCCCGTCCGGTTCAGCAGTGGCAGTCTTCCTCTTCGGCGCCACGTTCTTCATCTTTCGCCCCACAGTTGCGTCCTGTCCCAGGTCAGGGCATGAAGTGTTTTCGGTGTGGTGACGGGCATCGAGCTTCAGAATGTTCCTTCAAGGGAACATGCCAGCAGTGTGGTCGGGAGGGCCACAAGTCCTCAGTGTGCAAGCAAAATCCAGCTAGTATCATCAAATGGGAGACCGTCCCAGCCTTCTTCCTCCGGCTTCCACGAGGTTGATTCGAGACTGACAAAGCGGTTCTCGCACCACAAGTACTCCAAAGATGGGTTCCACTGCAGCTTTTACTCGGCGCCTCTTGCGGGGTTCTATTGGAATCCCGCACCATCCGCACCTCCGCGCTTGTTCCTCCAAAGAATTGCTTCCGTATTCCGTCGCAGAGTGTCGGTGCGTCTTCCTCTGCCGGTGCATCGAGGTTCACGCCATGCCCACCCCTGAGACTTTGGGACGTCCTGATGTGGTGACATGTACTTTACTTGTGGATTCGCATGATGCCTTTGTACTGTTTGATTCGGGGGCTACTTACTCGTTCGTGTCTTTGGAGTTTGTTAGAAAAGTGGGTTTGAGTTTTCAGATTATTTCTGAGTCAGTGGTAGTCAGCTCCCGAGGAGGACTTATTTCTAGCTCTACCGTCTGTCCCGGTTGTTCTATAATTATTGATGATGAGGTTTTCACTGCGAATCTTATGGTTATTCAATTGGCACCATTCGATGTTGTTCTGGGTATGGACCGTTATTCCAATACCGTGCCAAGATTTGTTGTTTCGAAGACGGTGACCTTGCTAGCTCCTTCCGTGAAGAACGGTATTCCGAGCGCGTGCAAATCGATTGATTTTTTGTGTCAAGCTAACCTATTCCCTAGCCGCTGCATCGACCATCGGATTACTTTGCTCCTCAATGAAAAGATAGATTCTTCGCGCGTATTGAGGAGATTCCAGCTGTGAAGTAGTTTTCCGATGTCTTTCCTATAGAACTTCCCGAATGCCTCCGTGAGGAAAGTGGAGTTCGGATTGATCTTGTTCCGAACTCGCCTTTGTCCAAGTCTCCTCACCGATTGGCTCGGCCATTTCAGAAGAATTGAAGAAACAATTGACGACCTCTCGTCCAAAGGCATGATTCAACAGAGCGTATCGCCATGGGGAGCGCCTGTTCTTTTTATTAAGAAGAAAGATGGCACCGGCGATGTGCATAGATTATCGGGCGCTTAATCAGCGATCGTGAAGAACAAATATCCTTTGCCTCGCATTGAGGATCTTTTCACCGCTTGAAAGGAGCTAGAATATTTTCTAAGATTGACCTCCAAATGGGTTATAATCGATTCGAGTTCGTGAGCAGTGATATTGAGAAAACGGCTTTCTCTACGAGGTATGGCCATTTTGAGTATAAAGTTATGTCTTTTGGACTAACGAATGCTCCTGCAGTTTTCATGGAAGCCATGAACAGTATGCTGCACCAATACCTTGATGATTTCGTTGTGGTATTCATAGATGATATCTTGATTTATTCCAAGACAGAGGAGGATCACACCCACCATTTGCGGTTGGTACTTGAAACTTTAAGAGAGAATCAATTCTATGCCAAGTCAAGAAGTGTGAGTTCGGATTTACGAAGTTGGATTTTGGGTCACGTTATTAATCGTAAGGGTATTTCATTGATCCTAGCAAGATTTCGACGGGGTAGAGTGGAAGAGACCAACCAATGTTAAAGAAGTAAGGAGTTTTCGGGTTTAGCGGCTATTAATGCGGTTTGTGGAGGGTTTTTCAACCATTGCTAAACCAATGTCCCAGTTGACACAGAAAGGTGTTAGGTTCCAGTGGTCGGATGCATGTGAGCGCAGTTTTTACACTTTGAAAGATAGATTAGTGACTGCTCCAATTCTTACCCTTCCTGAGCCCGGGAAGAGATTCACTATCTATTCAGATCGCCCATAGTTGGACTTGGTTGTGTACTCATGCAGATGGTAAAGTGATTGCCTATGCATCGAGACACCAAGAAGCATGAATGTAATTATCCCACCCATGATCAAGAGCTTGCCGCAGTTGATTCATGCTTTGAAGATCTGGCGGCCATTATTTGTACGGCGAATCTTGTGATGTGTTCACCGACCACAAGAGCCCGAAATACATCTTTACCTGTATGACTTGAACTTGAGACAGAGGAGATGGCTAGAGTTGATCAAGGACTATGATCTTACTATTCAGCACCATCCCTAAGGCTAATGTGGTAGTCGATGCCTTGAGTCGCAAGGCGACACCTCCTATCCTCGCTTGTCTTATTGCGACTTTGAGCGTATGGATATTTCCTTCGCTTATGGTACCGCATGCATCGAGACTCGCTTGATTTTAGAGTCACCTTCCGGATCGGGTGCGAGTAGCACAAAGAAGAAGATCGATGCTCCAACGAGTGAGGAAGTTGCCAGCCGAGGGCAAGCAAGGTCACTTCAAAGGTGGATAAGTTTGATTCTTTGCGATTTAAAGGACGCCTTTGTGTGCCACAGAGTCTCGTGTTAAATTGAGATTTTGAAAGAGTCCCATCGTATTTTATACTGCATATCCCGGTGAGACCAGGATGTACAAAGATTTAAAGAAAATATTCGTGGAAACGGATGAAAATTGATATCGCACGATGTGGCTTCATGTGGTGTGCCACCGGTCAAGGTCGAGCACAAGCGACCAGCAGGTCAAGGCAACCCTTGGAGGTACCGTTTGGCCATGGGACGATATATCTATGGATTTTGTGGTTGGTTTACCTCGCACGCAATGAGGAAAGGATGCTATTTGGGTAATTGTGGACCGGTTCAAGAAGTCCGCACATTTCATTCCTATTCGTACAACCAATTCGCAAGCGATTTGGCTCCTCTTTATGTACGAAATTGTGCGCTTGCACGAGTGCCAAAGACCATTGTTTCGACCGAGATGCCAAGTTCGCTTTCCAAATTATGGGAAAGTTTGCGAGTGCATTGGGCACACAACTCCGCCTTAGCACGGCCTTTCATCCCAGAACAGATGGTCAGTCCGAACGCACCATTCAGACATTGGAAGATATGCTCAGGTGTTGTATTTTATCCTGGAAAGGGAATTGGGAAGAGCATTTAGCTTTGGCAGAGTTTGCTTATAATAACAGCTATCATACCAGCATTCGAGCTGCACCATTCGAGGTTCTTTATGGGCGTAAGTGCAGGTCCCCGTTGTGTTGGGATGAGGTTGGGGAGCGGGCAGTTTTGGGTCCCGATTGGGTTCAGCAAACAGTGGCTAGAGTGGCCGAAGTTAGGCAAAATCTGCTGGCTGCTCAGAGCCGACAGAAGAGCTATGCAGATGTGAGAAGGCGGGATTTGGAATTTCAAGTGGGTGACGAGGTTCTGTTGAGAGTTTCGCCATCTAAAGGCGTGGTACGATTTGGTACAAAAGGGAAGCTTAGTCCAAGGTATGTTGGACCCTTCCCAATCGTGGCACGAATTGGAAAGCTAGCTTACCGTTTGGACCTTCCCGATTCTATGAGTGGGGTTCACAACGTGTTTCATGTTTCGATGTTGAGAAAGTTTCTGAGAGACCCAGATCATGTCATTCCTTTGGAGCCTGTGATTGTCAAGCAAGACCTTACCTTCGAGTCCCGGCCAGTGAAGATATTAGAAGAATCAGAACGGGTTCTGAGGAACAAGACCCTGAAGTATGTCAAAGTTCTTTGGTCTCATCAGACTGAAAGAGAGGCCACTTGGGAGTTGAAGTCCCGCATGCGAGAACATTACCCTGACCTGTTCGATTAAGGTAAATTGTTTAAGTTGTAATTTCCGGTATTTATTTCTTTCTGTCGGATCGTTGAATAGATTCGAGGTCTAATCTCAAGGGGGTGGATCAGAATACTCCTAAACGGTCCAGTAAAAAGAAAGAGGTCGGAGAGAGTAAAAGAAATTGTTTTCGCTCGGAAAATTCCAATCTTCGGGGGTAAACGTTATTGCAGACAACCCGGGCCGCAGTCATGACCTGTGGCCCAAGAGGCCGGCCGCCCATGTAGGCCGGCCAAAGGGGGGCATCACTTCCCCAAACCCTAGTGCCTCCACCTCCTCCCCTTGAGCCGCCTCCTCCCCTTGAGCCGCCCCATCTCCTCCTCCACTCGGCACCTCCTCCTCCTAGGCGCCTCCCCCTCCATTGGTGGCTGCCATTGGTGATCCCCTGAGCTGCACACCCGGCCTTCCACGCTGCTCACCATCGGTTCTTCCCCACGGCATTTGCATTCCACTCGGGTTCGTGGTGTTGGGGCCGCCAAAGAAGGAGAGGAGAAGCCTTCGAAGTTGATCCTCGCCATTCTTCGGTTATACAAGGGTAACGAGACCCCATCGCTGTTTGATTGCGTTAGAGTTGTCGATTCAATGATTTTGGTAGTATCGCTTAATCTATGTCAGTAGATTGATTCGGTACAGAATGTTGTAACTCGGTTTTGGGTGTCTTAGAGGCAGAATTGGATGTCTTCGCCTTCTGGAGTTTTGTTCTTTATTTCATTAGCTTTCTTTTCGCACCTGGATCACGAATTTTCACCCAGTAGTTTAAAAGTTATGACTGTTTTACCACGTACTGCTTTGTCTGTCAGAAATTCTGGGTTTAGTCGGTTGCACCGAGGTTTTGATCTAGTTAGAGTCAGAATCAGGTCGGCCACCCAACTAGGTTTATGAAGCTAATTTCACCATGTTTCCAGGCTGATAAATATCACTTTATTTGGATCAGTGGTTTAAAAGTTATAGCCTTTTCTTTAGGGCTGTTCTGAATTCTGGACAGACTGCAGTTATAGTTTTTCATTGGATGGTTAGACCTCTGTTTTGGCCGAATTAGAGTTTACCATCAACTAGAGTTTTGTAGCCAGTTAAGTTAAGAAAATATGGGCACTGGTTTTAGGTATTTTGGACTTACGGTTTTTTATTGGTGAATTTTCTAGTAAAACTGCCAGATTAGGGATATTTGGAATGTTTGGGTAAATTGATCAAATTGAACTTTTGTTTGGTTAGTTTGGCTAGAGATTGAGGGAGGACACGTGTAGCATTGCCATATTCGCTTGCCCTCATTTCGATTATTTTATATTGTAGGCGTGAAGCGGTGAGTGGTGGGTATCTCAATTACCTCCCAACCCGCTGTAGCGCAGTAAGTAATTTGTATTCTATGATTGATGCAATGTATGATGTGTGAATGAATGATTATATTTGTTCGTATTTGTAGATGAATGCCATGTGTTTCTTTTCATTTATGAGTACTATTCAATATTGACATGGGATCACATCATGACATGCATACATTACTTTTGTAAGACCCATCAATTCCAAAGATGGGCACTTGAAAATCCCATCAATTCCGGGATGGGTACGTGAGTCCACCATTCCAATGTGGGCCACGTTACGTGAGTCCACCATTCCAATGTGGGCCACGTTGGACTGGTCGATGAAACGCTCTTCATACGATTACTTTAAGTGAACACCGACGGTGATTCACTCGCTATACCCAGATATGCCGCAATATGTCCATTTCCTTCAATGCACCATTCCACTTCATCCATTCATAAATTCGCTTCAAAGAAATGTTCAAATTATGATTGTGATATATTGCTCATAGTATGTTTGATTGTTACATACAGCTTGCTTGTCGAGTCTTTGGCTCATTCTTGCTTTATTGTCTTATTTAGGTAAATGACAAGGAAGAATGATCTTGTGGAGGGTAGTTCATCACGATGCACTCACTACCATAAATCAAACAATTTGAGGACTTTACTTGTCGTTAATTATGACTTGTGTTGCATTGTAATAAGCCATCATGGCCTTGTTTACCATATCTTTCTCAATTGTTTACTTCCATTCCATTGATTAAACTTGATGATGAATACTTGTTTACGTATAATCTTAATACTTGCTTCACCTTATCATGCGTTTTGATGTTATTCAATTGAAGAGTAGTGGTTGTAGGTGACATCTTGACTTCCTTATAGTCGGGTGTTACAAACAAGATAACATATTATCCAATGTTATGAACATATTGAAATACAATCATCTGTATGATTGCCTCTAGGCATATTTCCAACAAAGATCTTGGCTTTCGATATCCGTGGTGTTACAGTGCCACCACCGCATTTTGTGTTCCCATCAACTGGGAGATTCTTGATGTTCTAACCGCCACGTCGTGTTCCCGATCCTAGTGATCATTTTCCTCAATCAATTTCGTGTTTTCCATAGCACATTGTCGAATTTCATTGTCGCCTCCTCTATGCCAAAATCTTCCCATCACTCGATCTCTTGTTTCGTGAGTTTTTCCACAATTGGACGCATCATCACATGTTCCCGATCATACTCTATCTATCCCTACCCACAATTTGTCCTCTTCGTTGTCGTGGACTGCTGCCACCATCGCTGCCTCTATCCCGTCACTGGCCGCCATCACACCACCTCCTCAGAGCCTCTTCTGCCTCCCCGAGCAGCCCTACACATTTCTTGTGATCGTGCGCAACCCATGCTTGTGCCATTTTTTCCCAAGATGTCATTGCCGCCGTGCTCCTCCTCCTGTCACACCGCCACCCGTGGGACCAGCATCCCCACGGAGTTCCATTTTGCCCCTTTCCCGACTGCCTCGTGCTACCACTCGTTGGTGCCACCATCGCTACCAAGCCGTCGTGGTCTCCTTTGTTTTTTGCTCTCTATTGAGTTTGTTTGAGTCAATGGCATTTGGGTCCCATTGTCATACACGCTGATGCTTTTCTTTCTTTCTCTAGCATGTAGACACATGAATTCTTACACTATGTTGATCATTAAAAACAAACCAAAACAATAAATTCTATGGAATATTCCCTCTTTTTCAATTTCTATAATTTCATGTGATATTCAAACTTCTGGATGTTCGTTCTCCTTCATACGAACTACGATTCTGTCAATTCTTGATTGTAAATTCATATAATTTCAATATCTATCTCCTAGAACCTAAATTATTTAAGTTGGATTTAATTTGAATTTTATTTAAATATGGCTTATTGTCGCACATAGATTTGACGACTTCAGCGAGCCAGATTTTGGCACTATTTCAGAACAACAATTAATTGAGCAAGGCAAGTTACATCTTTGATCATTTTTTATCCCATATTTTAAATTACGTATTCTATTTTAAATTATTGTTGCATGCTTAATTTTATTCAAATTAATTTAAATTCCTATCTTTAAATTATAGCTAAATCCCAACACTTGTACATCCAATTTTTGTCAAGATAGGTAGTATGGAGAATCATTCCAGGTATGATATATTTTGGAGTTAGAAATTTAAAAGATTGGATAATAATTTCATGAATTGAAGGAAACAAAAGTATATTGTGGGTACCCATTGATTGTGAAGAATTATAGGTATACATTATTGTTGAATATTGGATTATAGGAATACATTATTTCTGAATTAAATAAAGAAGGGTATCTTGGTGGAATTAAATTGATTTTAATTATTGTTGGAGAATTAGTATTGATCTAAAGTTGAAAGAACAAATTGGATTTAGACCAAATCTCAATTGAGTTAAATGGATTGGTAGTAATTGTTGGATAATTAGTATTGAGAAATTGTTTCTGTAAAGGTGGTGATTGAAATACGAAAAGGTTGGACTTTCATAATAATTCAGGAATACATTATTTCTGGATTATAAAATAACTATCTTGGGACTTAGTACAAATATTTTAAAAGAAAACTTTTCTTTTTGCAAATTCAACCTTATAAGCCTTCCTTTGATATATTTATGCATGCATTATGATTTTGTTATTGGGCGTAACTTGCGGAGTATATTTTCGTACTCACCCTTGCTTAATAAAATGTTGTCTGGAGGAGAAGGACTTCGCTACCAGTGTAGATCTCGACGACTAGGATGCTACCCCAGTCGATTGCCTGTGCAGATTTGCTGGGCTCTACTACTTCTTCGTCTCCTACTGTGTTTGTTTATTGTTGGCTTGTAAGACTTTCATGGAATATACTCTGATTAATAATAAAGTTGTGCGAATTATGGATGTTACCATATTTGTTTACTGTGTACACTAGCTACTATTCCAGGGACTACTGTCAAGTACACAGACGATTTGAGGGTGTTACTCCTGGGTCCGACAGAGATGGTATCAGAGCCATATCGACTGTAGGTCGTGACCTAGTTAGAATGGCCGTTAGTTGAAAAACTTCAAAACTTATTTTACATAATAAGAAAAATAAATAGTTCTCTCCTCATCTTTGGTCATGTATATATCCTGACATTCTTCATGGTATTCTTTCTTATCTAGCTCTTCCTTCACCATTTTGCAATGTTAAATGGATCTTCGTTCCCTTCAAAATTTCTATAGTTGATCAACACATTTCTTACCATTAAGTTCAAGACCACAAGACATAGAGCCATCAAGAAAGTATCATCGTCTCCACCATCCAAGGACAATAGACATGATTAATTGAAGACTGTGAGCAAAAGTTGTGATGTCAGACCAGCTATATAGTCTAAGATTGCAAAGACTCATTCTGTGTATTGAGTCATATCATCAGCTTAAGAGTATCGATCGAGTAGAACATTGTATTACTTCTTAACTTATATGGTATATTTTCTTTTGGTACGTTGTATGTAAATCTTTTTGATATTGTGTACAACGCTTGCTTAAGTGGGTAGACTTCTCTCCTCATAGCTTTCTCTCTCATCCTTTACTCTCCCCTCTTCTCTAATAACCCATTCGACAACTCAACAAGGTGATGCACATGGGACTTTAAGGATGGGTCTAAATTATTTAATTTGGAGTTCATTTGAATTTTATTTGAATTTGGCTTATTTTCGTGTTTAGATTTCGTCGACTTTAGATAGCCAGATCTCGACATCGTTTCAGAACAACAATTAATTGAGCAAGGTAAGTTACATCTTTGATCATATTTGATTATATTATTTTAAATTACTTATTCTATTTTAAATTATTATTGCATGCTTACTTTTATTCAAAGTAATTTAAATTGCTATCTTTAAATTGTAGCTAAATCCCAACACTTTTATACCCAATTTTTCTCAAGATAGGTAGTATGGAGAATCATTCTGAGTGTGATATATTTTGGAGTTAGAAATTTAAAAGATTGAAGGAAACAAAAGTATATTTGTGGATACCCATTGATTGTGAAGAATTATAGGGATATATTATTATTGGATATTGGATTATAGGAATACATTACTTCTGAATTAAATTAAGAAGGACATCTTGTAACACCCTGGCTATTCGGAAGCCAAAATGTCACGCAAACCTATCAAACTACTAAGCATAGCATTAAAACTAGATTATCCAGATTCAATCAACATAAATTCCTAAGGAAAGACAATGAACGATCACTAGAATCATGGTAAAGAATGGATAAACGGTCATAATACCACGAACAGTCAAACGATACTAACATAGGATTATTACAACTGAACTTATTTCAACAATTTGACTTGATCGAATGGCAAGAATAATTGTTCGATTGGATAAAAGTGAAGTGTAGTGTGTCGAACTACCCCACCAAATCATCTTGTCGCCTTCCTCAATTACCTAATTAAAACATACAAAGCAAGGGTGAGTCAAGACTCAAAGTACTAAACAAGAATAATCAAGCATGGAGTGGACAACACAATTCACTTGAATTACGAACAATTATTGGAACACATACATGTACGTATGGAATGAATACATGAATGGATGAAATGTAAGAATGCATTGAAGGTATGGACTTATCGATCGTGATATACTGGTATAGCGAGTGATACACCCGTCGGTGTTCACTTAAGCCCGTGACGTCACAAAGCACGGGACCCAATCACCGTATGAAGAACATTTCATACGGTGTCCAAGTTGCCACATTGGAATGGTGGTCAACACTACCCACATTGGAATGGTGGGTTTTCAAATGCCCATGCCGGAATTGATGGGTCTTTCAAATGCCCATACTGGAATTGATGGGACTTACTAAAAGAATCCACTCCGTGGTCATAATGAATTTTATGAATGAACATGATGATTTCTCATGGTATGAATGAATAACACACATTAGTGGAAAAGACACATGGCATTCAACAACATGTGTAAACAAGTATAAGTATGTATTCACACTCAACATAATGTACCAATAAGGCCACACTAGTCACTTGCAAGATATCAACACCATGAACAAAGCACAAGAACATTCATGTAAACAACATATCATTATGCATTCCTTTGAATTCAACACCGCTTAATATACAAGACTTGTCTTTCGCATACAGACTCGTTAGTAGGCAACGGAGGTGTTCCACACATGATGCCTCGCCGCCTACACAAGCATGTTCCCAAAATAAGAACAACGATATAACATCGCTACCGGTGTTCTACAATAACCCCGACTATCCAATATACCGCATAGACCCAAAATGAAAATAAACTATTCAAATTGTGATTTCAGCCCTTACGAGCAGCGATGCGAAAACTTCACCATTAATTATCTGTAACTCTAAAAGACCTCAAACTAGTGCTCACTGAATCTTAACAGATCAGGCTACAAAACATTAGTTGGCGGAATCCCCTGATTCGGCCAAAACAGAGGGCTAATTTGTCCAGAATACAGATCAGAGATAAAGAAAACGGCGTAACTTTCAATCTATTTATCCAATGAGAATGATTCTTATCAGCTTGGAAAGATAATTTTAAGGGCTAAAATAACTTAGTTGGGTGAAGGTTCTGATTCGGCCCCTAATTTGAATAAAACCGAGGACAAACCCATCGACCTCGCTTTTGACAGACCGACAGTTCGTAATCCAAAATTCATATCTCCCAAACTACAGATCGGATTTTCCTGATCTCGGTGCCAAAAGAAAGCTAACGTTCCCAGGAATAAAACTCTAGAAGGGCAAAACCCCAGATTCGGCCTCTACAGTAGTCTAAACAATAGATGAAAACACTAACATTTATCTGCCCAGAATTCAGAACAGTGGTAAAGAAAATATAATAACTTTCATTATACAGATCCAATGGATATGATCTTTATCAGCTTTGAAAGATAATTTAAAGGGCTACAATAACTTATTTGGGTGGAGGTTCTGGAAATGCCTCTAACTAAATCAAAACCTAGGATCAAGCCGACAGATCCTTCTCGTCAGACAGACAGAGCAGCACGCACTAAACAAATCATATCTCTTAAACCGTAAAGCGGAATCACGTGATCTCGGTGGCTATGGAAATCTAAGAACAATACCTACAACTTTTTAAGAGATGGACAGGACAGAAAACGAACGCATCTTACCCAAATCGACGCACAAGGCGATGCACAGGGAGGGGGAAGGGGGGCGGCGGCTCCAAAGGGGGGAGGGGAGAGAAATGTGGAGTTTAGGGTTTGGGGGTGGAACCCTCCCTTATGGCCGGCCACCACATGGGCCCCTCTGGGCCGTGGCCCAGCCCAGTTGTCGAGAGTTTATGGAAAACCCCTTCTATTTTTCAGGAATTTCTACTCCTTTAATTGTCTTTTCTTTCCCCGGCTTCCATTCAAATTACTCGATTCGATTCTTTACTCTTTTCGTTTCCGGGGTATTACACATCTTGGTGGAATTAAATTTATTTTAGTTATTGTTGGAGAATTAGTACTGATCTAAACTCTCTCAGTTGAGTTAAATGGATTATTAGTAATTGTTGGATAATTAGTTTTGAGAAATTGATTCAGTAAAGGTGGTGATTGAAATACGAAAAGGTTGGATTTTCATAACAATTCAGGATGTTAATTTTGGTAGATTGGTTGAATCATGAAGTATTTGTAAACGTTGTAGAGTTAATTGGATAATTTGGTTATATTGGATTTATTGAATATGATTGAATAGTTAAATTGGATTTAGATATATTATTAGTGATTGTTGGAAATTTAGTATTGACAAACTGATCGAGTGTAGGTGATGAATGAAGAATGAAGTTGGATTATTATGATTGGAATTCAAGTGCATTGGTTGAATTATAGAGAATTGATGAAATTGGTGGATTTAATTGAATAGTAGTGTTTGGTTGATCTACAGTTGTTGGTGGACTAACTAAACAATGATGTGGTGGATCAACAGACATAATGATTGATTTGGAGATTATGATACTAATATTGATGTATGAGTTACTGATCTTGTAATACCCCAAAAGTAAATCGGCGTACTAGAAGAAGTTTCGGAAGAAGGAGCTATTGGGAAAATCTGAATTGTTTTTTATTCAGGGGTTTTCGTGTTTTTTCAAAGAACTGGCTCTGGGCCTCAGCCCAGGGTGGCCCATGAGGCGGCCGGCCAAAGGGGGGTTATCTCCCCCCTAAACCCTAAAACTCCTTCCCCCTTCCCCTTTTCCCCCACTTGGAGCCGCCACTCTCCTTCCCCCTGCGCCACCTTCACCTTCCCCCTGCGCCAGATTTGTTCGTCAGATTTGGGTAAGTTCCGTACATTTTCTGATCTGTCCACCTTTTATAAAGTTGTAGCCCTTGATCTTATATTTCTTTTTGCACCAAAATCATCTGATTTGGAGTTACGGTTTAGGAGATATGTCCATTTTTGTGCGACTGGTCAGGAGAGCTGACGGGATTTAGCAGTTTTCTTGTCTGGCCATTATGAATTGCTTAGAGGATGAATCAGAAAGGCCACCCAAAATGAATATTGTAGAGAATTCAGTAATATTTCCAAGTTGATAAAGAACACGATTTTTAGAGTTGGCAATCAAAAGTTATGCAATTTTTACCGTCGCTGTGTTCTGACTGTCAGATTGAAAGGACAGAGAACTTCACCTGTACATTAGGGTTAATAGAAGGCCGAATCAGGAGTCTTTCCCAACTAGGTTATTGTAGCCTGTTTAATAGTCGTTCCAAATTGATAAAGATCATCTCAATTGGATCTGTAGAGTGAAAGTTATACCATGTTCTTTACTGCTATGCTGTATTCTGGACAGATGTCTGTCAGTTATTTTCAATGGTTGTTTAGACCACTGGTTTGGCCGAATCAAAGAACCCCACCAACTAGAGTTTCGTAGCCTGTTACGTTAAGAGTATTTGAGCACTAGTTTCAAGTCATTCAGATTTACAGATATTTAATTACGATTTTTCTCGTCATCGCTGATCGAAGGGCGATATTGGTGATTAGTTAATTCGTCATTTTGAGTTTTTGGTTATGTTGATTTGATAGAGGGTTATGGTAAAATGCTTGTAGCCATGTCATGTCTTGTTATTCTTATTTCGAATAAATATTTGTGTAGGCGGTGGGACAGGGAGTGGAGAAATTCCGTCGTTGCCTCCTAACTCGTCACAGCGCGGAAGGCAAGTACATGGTAGAGTGGTGAACAATGGGTTGTTCACCATGATCATTGATGTTACTTATCATGCTATTTATTATGCTTTCGTTCAGCTTATTCTTATACATGATAATGATGACCTTGAGTGAATGAGATTATGATATTGAGATAATGAGGAGGAGATATTGAGTTAATGAGATGGACTATGTTGATGAGTAAATAAAGATGTCGCATCATTTACATTCATCATGACAAGGGTTGCATGAGCCAGGTCGGTGAGAAAGTCATGTAACTATTCCGGTGAGGTTGGTGAGAACGATACATGACTAGTTCGGAGAGCTCTAGATAAAATCCTACTTTGGTGGGGACTTCACGGGAGTGAAGGATAGAGTGTGTCATCGACGGGTGAACACTCCGCTATACCCCAGATCACCGATGAGATGCATATGAGCATGAGCATGTTGGTGCATTCGCATATCTAAGTAAATTGTTAAATTGTGCAACTTTACCTATATGGCATATGGCTTGTTTGTTTGCGAATGACAATGGCATTAACTAAATGGATGATGATGATAACTTTGATTATGGTTAATAAACTATTGTTTATGGCTTTATTATATATTTGCTGAGTCTTGGACTCATTCTTGCTCTATTGTTGTTTTTAGGTGACCAAAGGATGACGCTTTTACTCGGGAAGGGCTAGCGACTTGGAATCATGCACTTCACCCAATTATTTGATTCGTTGGACATGAGAAACTTTTAGAATAACATGAATATTTATATCTAGGACATGATGGTATTGAATAACCATAGATACTTGGTTTATGTTAATCTTGGTTTATTATTTTGCTATGCTCCTAGGTCTAATTTATTTATGATTGTCATAGTGTTATGCTTGTGTTAATGCGACCTGTGGATGGCTTTTAATGTCGTTATGCTTGCTGAAATTTCACAAAGGTGTTGATGTATAATAGATGATAAGAGTAGTTTGGTGGCATTCCGTGCTCGGTGTTGAAATGAGGTGTTACAGCTTAGTATCGAGCGGGCTTGTGTCCGTGGTGAATAGATTAATAACTTAGTTAACCTAAAATTGCTAAAACTTATTTTAGGACTTGTAAAATAAACCAAAATTTGATAATGGTTAATTAACTTAAAATTTTGACACAATCGTGCACTGAGAGGGATGGGAATGGGATGAGTATCGCATTTACGCTTGTTATGTTGTATTGATGATTTATGTTATGAATTGGTTCGACTACTTATGATTTGATTATGTGATTGCTATGGGTCATGATAGTCGAGAGGTAGAGATTGTGGTTGTGGCCATAGGCATGGCCAAGTTATATCACCGCTTGTTGTATGATAGTGGTGAAGTGTTTACATCTGCAACTTAGTTACAGTGTTGAGGATATGTTTCTTTAGAAAAGTTGTTTTCTTCCTTGAGTTTGAATTTGATTATTCCTGTTATAGTTGCGGTTGATGAATTTTCTTGGGTTAGTATTTACAATGCAGTTGATGTATTTTCATTGGTCTTTGTTGGTTCTATTAAGTTATTATTTGTTTTCCGATCGTTGATCTGTTGTTGTTTCTTGTGAACGCCGTTAATTTGCAAGGTTGATCTTTTCATGAGAGATCCGCTTTCTTGTTGGGGAAAAAATGACTCATTTGTTAGCTTGGTATTTTGGATAACGAAAGTTTTCTTTTTCAAGTCCTTTAACATGTGGAAGCTTTGACCCAATGTATTTCTTTTGGGTATTTTGAGTATTGAAGTTGAATGCTTCTCTGTTATAAAATAAAATATTAAAACCCTTTAGCGATGTCCTGTTGTGGTTAAGTTAAATGTTGTAATTAAATAAATTAATGGATATGGTATGGGTTATCAAGTTGGGTCTGTAGTGTGGTGTATAATCAATCTTAACCAAGAACCTTGGAAGGAAAGTTGATTAACTTGATGGTGTCATGTGGTAGTTCTTGATCAACTATGATTAATAGTATGGCTATACCTAATTGGATTAAAAGGAGTTATTAAGAATTGTAGAACATTGATGACTGGTATGATCATTAAAATTATTTAGTTTTGCTAAACTTGTTGGATTAGTTGGTCTCAGTGGATTAATCTTACTGTGTGGGAAGGTGAGAGACCATGTGAGTAGGGTCCCCGTATGAGTGATGAGTATTTGACGTTGTGGTGAGAAGTTTGTGATTGAAATCTTTGCGATTGCGTTGCTGCTGATCTGTTTCTGGAAGTGCGGAACTTCCGGTTCTGGGAAACGGAACTTCTGATTATCCTGACGTTTGTGTTTCGGTTGAAGTAATCGAAACTTCCGCACCTGGGGACGCGGTTTGTCCGATAATACTGACGTGAGTATTCCTCTGTGACGAAAATCGGAATTGAAAATCTGGGAGTGCGGACGTTCCGATAATCGGAACTTCCGCAATGGTAACCGCGGAACTTCCGATAATCCTGACAAGTGCGGACGTTCCGGAAATCAAAACTTCCGCAATGGTAAGTGCGGAACTTCCGATTGTGCACAAAACTGTGCAGAGAAGGATAGTTTGTGATTTTGAGTTTGTATGAGTTTGCGTCTTGTTCAAATATTGATGCTATGATATTGGGCAATGTTATGTGATGTATTTTTGTCTGTGTTGACTGCAGGACATCGAGACGAAGTCGTGGCGAGACACGAGGTGATCGGACTAGGCGCAGGCGGCGTTGAGGTCAGAACGGTCGGGATGTGTCGAAGACGGCGTGAATCTTGAGGTCGTTGCGAGTCAAGGACAGCAAGGTGTACGGGAGGCTTCCAGAAGGTGCGCAAGGGGCGAAACGGTCTTTTCGCGAAGCGACACAAGTGGAGACGGTTCCGTTCGGGTGTAGTGGGCTTAATGGGTTGGAGACCCGTTAGCCAAGGGCTATAAATAGAGGTGAACCCCTGGTGTTAGAGTTAGACTTTTTGAGAGAGAAAATTAGGGTTAGCTTTTGCTAAAGAGCCTTTGGAGTGGTTGTTATGCTTTTTGAGAGTTTGTTGAGTTGGAGAGGATGAACTGAAAACTTATGTAATCATTCCTCTGTGCTTCCCTCTGTAATCTTTTGATTTCTATCAATGAAACTCTGACGTTTTGGTTCTTTGTTTATGCCTCTCTTCGTCTCTCTGTTCTTCTCTTGAATAGCTAGGGTTTTGATGAAACTTTTGAATCGTCTTATGAGATGGCATGAAACTTGATATCTAGAGTCTCTTTGATATTGCTAATATATCTTCAAAGTCTCATGAGCCGAGAATTTAAGAATCTTGCAAATTGTGGGTTTTCGGTTGTTCTTGCCTAATACTCAAGAAATCCGTTTTTGCTTTGATTAATGAATCTTTGTCTGCGATTCTTTGTCTGACAGAACAGCCTGAAGCTTGTTTTCGTTCTCTGATTTTGCTTCACTCTTCTTGAGATTTCCAGAGGGCTTTGTAGGTTTGTTTAAATACAGTAAAGGGGAGTTCTTAATTTTGAAGGCACCATTCACCCCCCCTCTGTTGCCATTTCGGTCCTTCAATTGGTATCAGAGCCGGTTAGCTCTTCCTTATAGATCTTAACCGGTCTGTTGAGCCATGGCAACGGAAAAGTATTCCACCAAACCTCCAGTCTTTGATGGCCTGGATTACCCCTTCTGGAAGAGCCGAATGGAAACATACATCCAGGCTCAGGGGTATGCCATCTGGAGAAAGGTGAAGGTCAGATTCGCCGTTCCTGCCGATGAAAACATCAATGTGGGAAACATGCCCGATGTTGAGGTCAATGCTAAGGCAAGGAACATTATCATTCAGGGTTTGAGCAGAAGTGAGTTCGATCGCATTTCTCATTTGTCTTCTGCTTACGACATCTGGGTGACCCTCGATGCATACCATGAGGGCACCACCCAGATTAAGACGGTTAGACAAGACCAGTTCAAGCGAGAATATAGCAAATTTGAGATGCTTGCTGGTGAATCTCTTGACGAGTGCTTTTCGCGTTTCCATAAGATTTTGAGCAACCTCCGAGCGGTCGGTCTTACATACCCCGACTCGGATAACGCTCGACAGATGCTTTCTGCACTCGATCTTCGTGTCTGGGAGATGAAAGTGACTACCATCAAGGATAGCGCGGACCTCTCGACCCTGACTCTTGATGCGCTTTACTCGCGTCTCAAGACTCACGAGATTGACATTATCTCTCGAAGGTCGAAGTCACAGTCGATGGCTTTAGTCACTAATCCCATCTCTGGATCTTCTTCTGAGTCGATACACGGGTTCTCCCTTGCTGCTCTCTGTGACATAACTGATGATCAGTTAGAGTAGCTTGAGGATGAACAGTTAGCCCTCCTAGCTCGGAAGTTTTCCCATGCTTACAAGAGGAGGAGGGATGGAAAAAGAGGAGGTCCTGTGATTTGCTTCGAGTGTGGTGGCCCCAACCACATCCGAGCAACCGCCTAAGCCGGGAAGGGCAAAGGTGACTATGACGGTTCGGGCAAGAACGACTACATCGACAAGAACCGCAACACGAAGCCCTCAGCACCTGATCAAGGCAAGAAGAAGTTCCGCAACTTTGGGAAGGCAAAGAAGCTGTTCCATCGCGCCCTCACCGCCTCGACGAACCGGACACCAAATGAGGCGGAGGGGTGGAGGACGATCATGGAAAGGACGATCAAGATCCCAAGGACGACAAGAACTTCTCCCAAGATGTGCTTCATGGCCCTGGGCGATCTAAGCGACAATGAGTGTACTCCGACTCGATGAGGTTAGTCCCACTTACGACCACTTTAATGATGCTTTTCTTAAGCTAGGTAGATTTCATGCTAAGTCTAGGGCTAAGTGTACCGAGTTGGAGAAGGAAGTAGCTAGACTATCACGGAGCTTACCTTACTTACATCCGCTCCCTCCCGTGATGATTGTGACACATGCCGTGTGCTTTGCTTGATGACATGGAAAACTAAGGACCTTGTATGATAGTGTGTCCTCCGAATTAGACATGATTAAAGTGGAGAACATTAGCCTTCTTGCTGAACTAGAGATGAGTAGGGTAGCACCTCCTTCATCTACTACTGTTGAGGCTACTGCTTGCACCTCATGTGAGGTTAAGGACAACTCGTTTAGAGGTCTATATACCATGTTGCTCGATCTGCCTGAGACTTGTGAAAATTGTAATAATCTCAAGATGAACCTAAAACGGGCAGATCACAAAATTGCTGAATTCCAAGCTGCTTTATTAGAGCCCATTGTTTCTTGTTTAAACTGTCCTAAGTTAATCATTTGAACTAGAATCAGATCAAAACAGTTTCAAGAAATGATTGATCACAATGACAAATTGGCTCAGTATGCTTCTAAGGACCTTGTTAGCTCACCATGCAATCAGTGTAATAAACTAAAATGTGATTTGGTTGCTTTGGATGAAAAATGCGTGAAGATAACTAAGGACCTTCTAGAGACACAATCATCTACTTGTATTGTGTTTGCTGGGAAGAAGTCTAAGGGTTTGGTAGAGACGCCTAGCAACGTGAACCAATCTGCTAGCAGTAGGACTGTCCCCCCAAAGTCGGCTGTGCATGCACAAGCCAATCTTTCCTCTGCTGTTGGTTCTTCTTCTGCTCCCTTACCTTCTGCTGTTCCTTCTTCCCCCTGCTCTTCTTGCACCTCTCTCTTTCGTGAGTGTCAGCATCTTATGAACACTCTCGAGAGGTTTGTAGGAGGCAAGAAGAAGCTCAATCTCATTCTAGACCAATATAAGATTTGCAGATTTAATCAGGGTCTAGGATATGATTTTCATGAGGATATGAGGAAGCATCCACCTGTCGTGCTCAGAACCATAGCACCAGGTGTGAGAAAGTTAATTTTAAATCAGCGGGTTTTGTTCAAAGGATCTCTGACAGCAAGGTGATTTCACCTGCAGCTTCGGCCTCTCAGAAGGCGAAGTATCATTGCACCTTCTGTCAGAAGAATGAACATTTAGTTGATCATTGCTTCAGGCGCGCCAAGATCGCGCGTAGAGATCATGTTGAGTCCTTTAGGCGCATTCAGGGTCAGCCCCAAACCATGAGTGCACCTAAGACTAATATGAGGTCTAGGTTTGCTCTGATTGATATTTTAGGCGATCGAGGACTTGGTTTTTCCGAAGCTTTCGTCCTCATGCTCCCTTTGGTCGTGACTTCCGTCGCTTGAGGGTAGATCTCGGTTTCCCTTTCGAGATGGCTACCACGGCGTGATCAAGATGTTGCGAATTCACTCGCTCTTCCATAGCGATCGGATTCGCCAACGACTTCAGTCTGCATACGCACCTTCCGGCTTGTTGAGTGACGAGAGCGAGGGTAGATAGAGGTCGGTCTTGCTTGACTACTTCATCTGCTCGACGTGTTACTCAGTATTGGGTGCCAAAATCACTTTTGATTCACCCCAGTACTGAGACTTTACTCTCTGTTTGACTCAGGTTCGACGGGCTGGGAAGGGAAAGGTCTGGATTGTAGAATCTGGGTGTTCTCGTCATATGACCGGAGACTCTCGTTGGTTTTCTTCCCTAGCCCGTGCTCGAGGTGATGAGACGATCACCTTCGGAGATGCTTCTTTTGGGCGCGTCATCGCTAAAGGTACTGTGAGCATTAATGATTCTTTTATTTTGAAAGATGTTGCCTTAGTAAGTAAGCTGCAGTATAATCTGCTTTCAGTCTCTCAGCTTACCAATGACGGTTACAAGGTGAGCTTTAAGAAAAACAATTGCAAAATTCTTGATTCTTCGGGTAGCCTAGTTTATGGATTTCGATATGGGAGGATCTTTCGTGCTGATTTTTCCGAGTCTTCCGTGATCCTCTCCGGTGTTTAATTGCTTCAATCCCGTGATTTGACCTTCTGGCATAGGAGACTTGGTCATATAGGCTTTGATCATTTGACACGAGTTAGCGGCCACGATCTCATTCGTGGTTTACCAAAACTCAAGATGGTCAAGGATCTAGTTTGCTCTCCATGCCGGCATGGCAAGATGGTTGCCGCTTCTCACTCACTAGTCACAGTGACAATGATCGATGCACTGTGACAAGCGCCCATATGGATACGCTTGTTCCAAATGAAAGTTGATCGGCAGGAGGGAAGTGGTATGTTCTTGTTGTGGTCGATGACTTCTCGAGGTACTCTTGGGTGTTTTTCTTAGCCTCGAAGGATGAGACGTTTACTCATTTTCGTGGTCTTTTTAGTAGGCTTTCTGTTGAGCTCCCAGGTGCATTACGAGCAATTCGCAGTGATAATGGCACCGAGTTCAAGAATTCCTACTTTGAGAGTTTCGTGGTGAGACAGTGTAGAGCACCGCCTGCTCCATACGTCCCCCAACAGAATGGCGTTGTGGAGAGGAAGAACCGTACCTTGGTCGAGATGGCCAGGACGATGCTTGATGAGTACTCTACACCTAGGAAGTTTTGGGCTGAGGCTATTGCTACTGCTTGTCATGTTTCTAACAGAGTTTTTCTTAGGGCACTCTTGCATCACACTTCTTATGAGTTGAGATATGGGCGAAAGCCCAGTGTCTCGCATTTTCGTGTGTTTGGTTGCAAGTGTTTTATTCTAAAGTCTGGGAACCTAGATAAGTTCGAGTCACGATCTTGTGATGGGATCTTTCTGGGTTACTCGACTTCTTCTCGTGCCTATAGAGTCTGGAACTGCGAGTCTAGCAAAATGGTAGAAACCTGTGAGGTGACCTTCGATCAGGCCAGTCCGGGGACTAGGCCTGATATCTCAGGTTCTCTAGAGCAGTCTGAGTCCATCTTTGTGGACGATGAGGAAGACGGAGATGAGGGTTGTGTACCCGATCCAGTTCTTCCTCCTCTTGAGGTGCCTTCTTCCACTACACCTCGAGGAGATCAGCCCTTACCTTCTGCTTCTTCTGAAGCTAGTGGCTCTGTCCCTATCTCATCTGCTCATGAGATAGAGGCCACTTCTTCATCTCACCCTGGACCTCCTAGACACATTCAAAAGGACCATCCTTCAGAGCAGATCATTGGAGACCTCTTTGAGCGTGTCACATGTTCCAAAGCTGGTTTGTCTCTCTTCTGTCTCCATTATGCTTTCGTCGCCTCATTTGAGCCCAAAGACATTTATCATGCTCTATCTGACGAGTCTTGGATAAACGCCATGCATGAGGAGTTGGAAAACTTTGAAAGAAACAAGGTCTGGTCCCTTGTTGAGCCCCCTCAAGGTCACAATATCATTGGGACCAAATGGGTGTTCAAGAACAAGCAAAGTGAAGATGGGTTAGTCATTCAAACAAGGCTAGGTTGGTAGCTCGTGGGTACTCCCAAGTTGAGGGTCTAGATTTCAAGAGACCTTTGCCCTCAGAGCTAGACTTGAAGCCATTAGAATCCTGCTTGCCTTTGCAGCTTCTAAGGGTTTCAAGCTTTACCAGATGAATGTCAAGATTGCTTTCCTCAATGGCCTTATTGAGGAAGAAGTCTATGTCAAACAGCCTCCAGGTTTCGAGAACCCCAAATACCCTAACCATGTCTACAGGCTTTCCAAAGCTTTGTATGGACTCAAGCAGGCTCCCGAGCTTGGTATGAAAGACTTAAGTCCTATCTCATGAGTCATGGTTTTGAAATGGGTAAAATAGACAAGACCTTGTTCATCCGCCGTCTTGGCACTGATCTTTTGCTCGTCCAGATCTATGTGGACGACATCATCTTTGGTGGCTCCTCACATACTCGCTTCCCGCTTTTCCATGTTATGAGCTCGAATTTGAGATGAGCATGATGGGCGAGTTGAGCTTCTTCCTTGGCTTCCAAATCAAATGACTCGGAAGGTACTTTTCTTCACCAAGGCAAGTACACTCGAGACCTCCCAAGCGCTCGACATGAATGATGGAAAGCCAAGATCAACTCCGATGGCATCTACAAATGCTCTTGATCCGGATGAAGACGGCGAACTCATTGACCAAAAGGAGTTCAGAGCATGATTAGCTCTCTCTGTACCTCACGGCCTCGAGACCGGACATACATTTCTCCGTATGTCTTTGTGCTCGTTTGAGCTTCTCCTCAGATCTCACCGTCAGCGGTGAAGCGCATCTTTCGGTACCTTCGAGCTACCATTGACTATGGTATCTGGTACTCTTCCTCTTCTTGTCTATCTCTTAGAGCCTTCTCCGATGCAGATTTCACTGGCTGTAGGATAGATAGGAAGAGCACCTCTGGCACTTGCCAATTCTTTGGCACTTCTCTTGTCTCCTGGTCTTCAAGGAAGCAGTCCGGTGTTGCACAATCCACTGCAGAGGCCAAGTACGTTGCTGCAGCCAGTTGCTGTAGCCAAGTGCTTTGGATGGTCTCGACCTTGCAGGACTTTGGGTTAGTAATCGATTGTGTTCCACTCTTTTGTGATAACACGTCTGCGATTTGCATTGCCAAGAACCCAGTGCAACATTCTCGGACCAAGAATATTGATATCAGATATCACTTTCTTCGAGACCATGTAGAGAAGGGTGACATTGTGCTTCAGTTCGTGGAGAGTGAACACCAGTTGGCTGATATCTTCACTAAGCCTTTGGACAGCTCTCGGTTCTCAGCTCTGCGGGGAGAGCTTGGGGTGGTTTGTCCTTATGGATTGTTGTGAGGGGGAGCTTATGTGCTACTACTGTATTATATTTTATTTATGCTATTTCTCCTTTCTGGTTACATTTCATTTAAATGATTTGGGTCTAAGTCCTTCCAGCATAGGTTAGAGTGGTTCTCTTGCCAAGTTGCTTTGACTGCTAATTCTTATCTTGTGCTTCTAGGATGCTGCTTATTAGCTGTCTCTTCTCTCTCTAAGTAGAGCTTACTCACTTCTTATAGGTTCTAGCAAGGGTTGGGCCACCCTTGGGTAGACATAGACAGTGTTTGCTCCTTAGTGTGTGAGTTGATCAGCTGATAGTCCTAGAATCATATGGGGTAGATAAGAACATGTCTGAGCGATAGTTTTCTCTATATCTTTTCTATGCTCTAAGGACTGCCTTTTCTGTTTCTCTTATCAGATTCTCGTTTTTGCTCCTTTGGTTCAGGGGGAGTTCATCTTGTTTCTTCATGTTAGTAAATTTGTCCTAACTCAACCTGAATTAAAAGATGCATCTCATTCTGAAGAGGATCTGGATTTTCGTGCATTTCATCCTGCATTGTAATATAATCGTATGGAGCCTTGTCTATTATCCCTTATGATCTGTTTTCACTGTTTTACATCTTGCCATGATTTATGCTAAACTGCTAGATTTATCATGACTTTTTATGTGTAGTTTAGTCTTTGCCATGCTAAGGTGATTAAAAATGATAAACTTGAATTATAATCTTGTCATAATAGCTCTTGAGACTAGTATGTTGAAGTTATCCTTTTATGATTCTCGCCATGTCAAGTAGGCTGAGTTGAGTCTTGAACCTGTATTGAGTTTCAGAGTAAGCTATGTCAGTTCATTCAGAAACTTGACTTATCTTTAATCGTTGGTCTAAAAACTTCAAAAGCAAAAATGATCTCTTTTGTGCGAAAAATCTGATCTCACTAAATCTTTTTCATGAGACTGCTTGCCATTGCACTAGGCATGAACTCAGGGGGAGCCTTGGATGACCTAAGATCACTTCCTTAAGTCTGTTGCTTGGAGTGGTCGCATAAGGCTTGGGATCTAGCACATGGTTCAGATTTGAAAAATTGGTTGAAGCTTAGGTGGCAGTTGTGGATAGCACCTAGTCCAGGACTTGCTTCACTAAGATAAAGCCATAATTATGTTTCCAGAAAAAGAAACTTGTGCTAAAATTGTTTATCATTAAAAAGACCAACTACTGGATAAAATGAGCCTCTCTTCAACTGGTAGCACTCTAAACTGTTCAATATGAGTCCTCTTGGTTCAACTTAGATTATTTGACATGGCTTGTATCATCCTTGGATACCTTTAGCTAGACTACAATCTTGGTTTATTTGACTTGCTAAAAGATTTGGATCATTAATCAGATTATGGATTTTCTGTCTTAGCTATTCTATACATCAATTGTCATGATCTTGATAGCATTCTTATGTGTTATGGCTTGGTGTAATACTCCAATAGTCATTTTGGATAATCTTCATGGCTCCTAATGCTTAAAACGAATATCATATAGTCATTTCCTCTCTTTTCAACTTCTTGATGTGTTTATTGCCAAAAGGGGGAGAAGTTTGTTTGGAGAGAAAAAGTCTTCTGGAGGGCTTTGCAGAAAAATTTGCTCTTTCATTTAAAGCTCAAATCTTTCTTCTTTGACAAACATGGTTTTGAGCCTTCTTGATTTCTAGATTAGACCATGTTTGGCTTCTATCACAAACTCTTCTATATGCTTTTTCGTGTTTGTCAATATACTCATCAAGGGGGAGATTGAGAGACCATGTAAGTAGGGTCCCCGTATGAGTGATGAGTATTTGACGTTGTGGTGAGAAGTTTGTGATTGAAATCTTTGCGATTGTGTTGCAGCTGATCTGTTTCTGGAAGTGCGGAACTTCCGGTTCTGGAAAACGGAACTTCCGATAATCGGAACTTCCGCTGTGGTAAACGGAACTTCCGATTATCCTGACGTTTGTGTTTCGGTTAAAGTAATCGGAACTTCCGCACCTGGGGACGCGGTTTGTCCGATAATACTGACGTGAGTATTCCTCTGTGACGAAAATCGGAATTGAAAATGTGGGAGTGCGGACGTTCCGATAATCGAAACTTCCGCAATGGTAAGCGCGGAACTTCCGATAATCCTGACAAGTGCGGACGTTCCGGAAATCGGAACTTCCGCAATGGTAAGTGCGGAACTTCCGATTGTGCACAGAACTGTGCAGAGAAGGATAGTTTGTGATTTTGAGTTTGTATGAATTTGCGTCTTGTTCAAATATTGATGCTATGATATTGGGCAATGCTATGTGATGCATTTTTGTCTGTGTTGACTGCAGGACATCGAGACGAAGTCGTGGCGAGACACGAGGTGATCGGACTAGGCGCAGGCGGCGTTGAGGTCAGAACGGTCGGGATGTGTCGAAGACGGCATGAATCTTGAGGTGGTTGCGAGTCAAGGACAGCAAGGTGTACGAGAGGCTTCCAGAAGGTGCGCAAGGGGCGAAACGGTCTTTTCGCAAAGCGGCACAAGTGGAGACGGTTCCGTTCGGGTGTAGCGGGCTTAATGGGTTGGAGACCCGTTAGCCAAGGGCTATAAATAGAGGTGAACCCTGGTGTTAGGGTTAGACTTTTTGAGAGAGAAAATTAGGGTTAGCTTTTGCTAAAGAGCCTTTGGAGAGGTTGTTATGCTTTTTGAGAGTTTGTTGAGTTGGAGAGGATGAACTGAAAACTTATGTAATCATTCCTCTGTGTTTCCCTCTGTAATCTTTTGATTTCTATCGATGAAACTCTGAGGTTTTGGTTCTTTGTTTATGCCTCTCTTCGTCTCTCTGTTCTTCTGTTGAATAGCTAGGGTTTTGATGAAACTTTTGATTCGTCTTATGAGATGGCATGAAACTTGATATCTAGAGTCTCTTTGATATTGCTAATATATCTTCCAAGTCTCATGAGCCGAGAATCTAAGAATCTTGCAAATTATGGGTTTTCGGTTGTTCTTGCCTAATACTCAAGAAATCCGTTTTTGCTTTGATTAATGAATCTTTGTCTGCGATTCTTCTCCATGAGGTCAAGATGTTGTTTAGGATGATGTCCTGTGAAACTTGACCTGAGAAGAGCATTCAAGATTTAGTATTTCGGATTTTTAGGCAAAACCCGAAAGCCTGTGTTCTTGGTCGGACAATCGGAACTTTTGATTGTCCACGGCGGAACTTCCGCACTGAACCCGGAACTACCGCAGTGTGGAACTACCGCTAGGTAGAATCGGAGCTTCCGATTTCTGACAGAATAGCCTGAAGCTTGTTTTCGTTCTCTGATTTTGCTTCACTCTTCTTGAGATTTCCAGAGGGCTTTGTAGGTTTGTTTAAATACAGTAAAGGGGAGTTCTTAATTTTTAAGGCACCATTCACCCCCCCCCCTCTGTTGCCATTTCGGTCCTTCAGAAGGAAAAGTTGGGGAGATGCTAGATTATTACCATAGTGGATATTAATCTTAGAGTTATCTTATCTGTAGATACTAGAAGATTTTATATTATGGAAGGAGTTTCTAGATAGTTATTTTAACTAGAACAATTGGACGAATTTGGTTGCAGAGTTGTTGAGACTTTTTGATCGATGGAAGGCTATGATTTTGGAAGTTTTGTCGGGATTTTGCACCGAAATATGAATATGAGGATGGACAGTTGAACATGTATTTGTGATTGTTCATGTTATTTGAAAAGGAAAGTAGGTAGCATATAGATTTCTTGATGAAGCCAGTTGATAGCAATAGTGGTTGGAGCGCAACAATTGTGTGTTGATGTTTGCTGTTGAGCATCTATAAGAGTTGAATTGTGGGATTTAATTGGTGGCCTATGCTTTCATGATAGTGGAATTGTCGGACGATAGCATGTCCATAATGAAAGGGTTTTGGTATAACATTTTGATTTGTGTAGTAGATCTCTGCTAAAATAAAGTTGTTGTTGTATTGAGTTTGTAAGCTTTTGGTGGACTCTCGATTTGAGGACGAGATGATAAAGTAGTATGAAACAATTTGGTGAGTTTTTAGAGAGCTGTACAATGGAAGGTTAGACTATGATGAATTTTCGTTAACAGTGTATTATTCTGGATGTTAGTAAGATTATCAGCAATAGATTGGTAGTGTGTTGTCGATTCTTATAGAAAGAAGGTAATTTGATCGTCACTCGTGGTATCGCTCAAATGAAAATTTTCAAGTTTTGCATCCGTGATCTTTTGTAGTTCATGGTTTATGTAGTAGCTGGGATTGGATTGAGCAAGTGGTTTGTTGGAAAACTTTATTGGTTCTTAAGTGATTCATGTGATTTGGTCTTACAACTTTTCTTGTTTGAGTGGGCAACGTGACGTTATAATAAAAAGAATTACTTTCTTTGTTAAAGGAAGAGTGAAGTAGAAGTATTCGAGATCGAAGTCAAGTTTTGTAACTCGCAGTTTACTTGTAACCACAATTTTCAAAAGTGGTGCTTTGTTTTATTTGAGATTTCATATTATCTTTTTGTGGGACTTGTGCCCTCAATTGTGGTCTCCGCTTTTGCTTTTCCGAGATCCTTGTTATTTGTCTATTTCTCCCGGTCTTATGTTTGTTGCGAAAAGAAAACATTTTTTTCTCGGGTGCTGAAAAAAAATATTTTATTTGCCACTTCATCAATTTGTTTTACAAAATCTTATGGGGTATACAGTGGCATCTGGTTAGTAGTGGTCAAGTATATGTTGATGTGAGACCTAATGTTGTAAGTTATTTCAAGAGCATTGGAGGAGGAATTAATTTTGTGATATAAGTCTTGTAGAGAATTGGATCCAAAAGGAATGATGGTCGTTGAGGTACAACTGATTATGTTGTTACAACTAGTAAAACCAATAGTGAATTGTAATTCAAGAACCCTTGTTCATGTCGGTGGAATATTGAAATATTCAAAAGTTTGGAACTTTGTCAATTAGTTAGAGTCTTGCGAATGTGTATGTTGCGGTCGTGTGGGTGAAATGGAATAGTGTGGTTTAGTGGGTTCAAGTTTGGTGAAGCTAATCACATTAGGCAGTTACTTGATTAGTGAGGAATGTTGATATTAATGATTGCAGATATTGTTTGGATTCCAGGAATTTTAGTTATCCGATCAAAGAATTTCCTATCAAGTATACCAGAAGTTTATTGTAAGAGTCTTAGAGGTTGAATCCGGGCTTTACATTTTTATGCTAGACCTTTGGTCACACAATGAGTGTGTGTAAAGAAAGTGGAATAATAGAGTTTCCTGAGCAGTGGAATGATCATTGATAGAACCTTTCTGATGTAGTACATGAGCGTGTGTACTGAGGATTTTGAGTTGTTCTTGAAAATTAGAGGTAATGTGATTCTGTGGGATCTATTTTGTGGCGCTTTGGGTGCCTTCAATCAAATTAATGTTGATTAGTAGAATGAGATGCCTAGAGTAATTGGAGGATTCAATGGAGCCTCTTCACAATGGTGTTAATGATGTATTTCAGTTTGAGCATAATTTGAGGATGTTCAATTAAAAGGTTTAAGCTCATGTGGTATGCGATGAATTCGAATTCCAAGGTTCGAGAGAAGTTTTACTCCTAAAAGAGAAACCGAGGAAAAGGATGTTTCCTCGGTTAGTGAAGCGCTTTTCCGATTTCGCTTTGAGTTATGTGTTGTTGATCGTTGTTTTCCGTAACTGAGTTGGCGTTGTGTTGGCATGTCTGATTCATTTTAATTCAGACAAACCAAAAGAACTATTTGATTTGGGCATTCGAGTGGTTTCTTCTTTGGCTGTCGTGGTGTTCATTCGTAAACTGCCTATTTAGAAAATGGATTTGTTTTCGTGTTGAAATGTCAAATTTTGGGATTTAACCTTTTTGGTGGAGAGTTAGCATTGCGTGGATGCGATGAGGACTCTCTAGTTCCAGTTGGATCCTCTTGGTTTCCGAAAATTTCAGAAATTTGGAAGTTGGCATATCACGTTGACCGTCTGGGGTCCTTATCAAATCGCATCGTTTGGTGTGCTCGAGTGTTAAGTGAGTAATCGAGCAATTCCAAGCTTGGGATATCGTTATTTCATTCCATTCTGCAGCTTTCGAGAAGATCGGTGAGTAGATTCGGGGTCGAATCCTGTTTAAGGGGGGTAGAATGTAATACCCCAAAAGTAAATCGGCGTACTAGAAGAAGTTTCGGAAGAAGGAGCTAATGAGAAAATCTGAATCGTTTTTTATTCAAGGGGTTTTCTGTGTTTTCTTGACAAATTTGGCTCTGGGCCTCGGCCGTGGTGGCCCATGAGGGGCCGCCAAAGGGGGGTTATCTCCCCCCCTAAACCCTAAAACCCCTTCCCCCTTCCCCTTTTCCCCCACTTGGAGCCGCCACTCTCCTTCCCCCTGCGCCACCTTCACCTTCCCCCCTACGCCAGATTTGTTCGTCAGATTTGGGTAAGTTCCGTACATTTTCGGATCTGTCCACCTTTTATAAAGTTGTAGCCCTTGATCTTAGCTTTCTTTTGGAACCGAGATCATCTGATTTGGAGTTACGGTTTAGGACATCCGTTTTTGTGCGACTGGTCAGGAGAGTTGACGGGATTTAGCAGTTTTCTTGTCTGGCCATTATGAATTGTTTAGAGGACGAATCAGAAAGGCCACCCAAAATAAATATAGTAGAGAATTCAGTAATATTTCCAAGTTGATAAAGAACAAAATTTGTAGAGTTGGCAATCAAAAGTTATGCAATTTTTACCGTCGCTGTGTTCTGACTATCTGATTGAAAGGACAGAGAACTTCAGCTGTACATTAGGGTTAATAGAAGGCCGAATCAGGAGTCTTTCCCAACTAGGTTATTGTAGCCTGTTTAATAATCGTTCCAAATTGATAAAGATCATCTCAATTGGATCTGTAGAGTGAAAGTTATGCCATGTTCTTTATCACTGTCTGTGTATTCAGACAGATGTCCATCGATTGTTTTCAACGGTTGTTTAGACCATTGGTTTCACTGAATCAAAGAGCCCCACCAACTAGAGTTTCATAGCCTGTTACGTTAAGAGTATTTGACCACTGGTTTCAAGTCATTCAGAGTTACAGATATTTAATTACAATTTTTCTCGTACTGCTGATCAGAAGGGCCGATATTGGCTGATTAGTTAATTCGTCATTTTGAGTTTTTGGTTATGTTGATTAGATAGAGGGTTATGGTAAAACGCTTGTAGCTACATCAAGTCTTGTTATTCTTATTTTGAATAAATATTTGTGTAGGCGGTGGGACAGGGAGTGAAGAAATTCTGTCGTTGCCTCCTAACTTGTCACAGCGCGGAAGGCAAGTACATGGTAGAGTGGTGAACAATGGGTTGTTCACCATGATCATTGATGTTACTTATCATGCTATTTATTATGCTTTCGTTCAGCTTATTCTTATACATGATAATGATGACCTTGAGTGAATGAGATTATGATATTGAGATAATGAGGAGGAGATATTGAGTTAATGAGATGGACTATGTTGATGAGTAAATAAAGATGTCGCATCATTTACATTCATCATGACAACGGTTGCATGAGCCAGGTCGGTGAGAAAGTCATGTAACTATTCCGGTGAGGTCGGTGAGAACGATACATGACTAGTCCGGAGAGCTCTAGATAAAATCCTACTTTGGTGGGGACTTCACGGGAGTGAAGGATAGAGTGTGTCATCGACGGGACTGCGCTAATTGATTTCAAATCAACTCCATATGAAAAATGCTTAGAGTCTAGCAAGTTTGTAGCTTCTAAGAAAATTGACTCTACTGCTTGTTCTTTCTGCCTAAAACGTAAGCGAGAAATGGATACATGATAGAGGCTTTTAGAGTCAAATATGACAAGCTTAAGGTCAAAATTGAAACTGCTACTTGCATTAGTTGTGAAGCCCTCAAGGTTCAAGTTGCTATTCATAAGGAGAAACATGTTAGGGTTGTTAAGACTAAAACTTATGAATCATGTCCTAAATTTGAAAAGGAAAATGATTATCTCAAGGACACATTAGAAATTTTTTCCATGGGTACAAAATAGTTGAACATGATTCTTTATAAATCTAAAACTCTTTATGGGAAAGAAGTGTTAGGATACAACTTTGCCAAAGATAAGTCCAAGCCAAATACCATTCATGTTTTGGAAGATGGCTTAGTTGAGTTCAAAACCCAACTTGCAAAAATTATTTTCAAATCTGCAGGGTTTGCTTAAGAAACCTTTAAGGCAAAGGGTGCATCTCCCAGTGGTACTAAGTACCATTGCGCCTATTGCAAGATGTATGAGAATTTGCTTGAATTTTATTGGGGAAGGTTGAAAAATGCTAGAAAAAATCTTGCTAGACTTTCATCTCATCAACCTAGAGCCTTCATGAGACGTGGCCATGTAGAGAAGAAGAATCCTAGATTAGGATTTATTTCACATGCTTATCATGTGCCTAGACAGGATGTATCTCATGTTTTAGTGACAATTGTTGGGATATGAGTAGGCTATGCTAGCTGGAAATTCAAAAATTCTACCACGTAAACCAAGATGCCATGCAAGTAAGAGATCACAGATCGCTACCACTAGACGCGTAGTGCAGCGAAAGAAGAGTTGGAGCAGCCTAGTCCAACGAAGAGCGCGTCGATGTAGTGGTCGTGGTCGATTGTCCTCGTACACCGATCGATCGTTAAGTGTGTGACCCTGTAGGTTCATGTGTAGTTCGGTTGTGGCTCAGAAACTTTTTTCAACCATGAGTCGTTAGTGGTACCTAGTAGGACATAACGATTCCCGAATACACACAAATTATATTGAACGAACCTTAATGCAATGTGATCAACGAACATGTCCTATTTCACCTCGACCAGTTCGAATGTGGTCTCGACCAGTTCGTAACTCCTTACGATCAAGTTTCGACCAGTCTACAACCAGCTCCTATTTGACATCGACCAGTTTGTAACTCCTTACTACCAGGTTTCGACCAGTCTACGACCAACTCATATTTAGTCTCGACCAGTTCGTAACTACTTACGACCAGGTTTCGACCAATCTCTGATCATGTTCGACCAGCCTACGACCAGCTTGTATCCTCATACGATAAGTTCGTATCTGATCGAACTGAATGACTAGCTCGTGTGTTCTCATTTTGCCTCATGATATTTGGTTGAACTCTAGTTGAGATATTATGTTATCCATGGAATGTTCAATACTTTCTCGATCGATTGTCAGATAACTTCATGTGGTCGAACTCTTCAACTACCAGTGGCATGACCATGCACTTTCTTTATCCGATCACATCGAGGGGCCCAGAGACATCTCTCTTGTTATGTTAGGAGGTGCAAATCCCATATCCGACCAATCACATTCCAGCTTATGTTTTATAGTATACTCGAAAGCTACCTTTATGACTACCCAGTTACAAAGTAGCCTTTAGCAACCCCAAAGCGTACTCTTACACATGTAGGAAACCATGCTAATCGTAGATCTAAGGATTATACATCAACATTACTTGAGACCAACTGATGACGCATGAATCATAACAATATTAGCAGTGTTTCAAGGTGGGTCAATCTAACACCATGTTCTCTAACATGTGTTCACATTATTGATTCGATATCCCTATATCCATGACCGGTGAAATATGGTCATCAATCAATACATGTTCTGGTCGATAGGATCGCTGGTGTTCCAACCAGTGACATCCGACCAGAGATATATTTAGAATGACATCATATAAGTTAAAAGAGTTCCACCAACAAGTCACATACTCGTTAATCCTTATAACTGATGATTCATTCAAGGAACAGAATAATACTCATTCAATAACACATAAATATAGATGTGATACAATTATCTCTATGATTGCCTCTAGGGCATATCACCAACAACTATTGCTCATGATAGATTCAAGGCTAGCAAGTCAATTTTATATGCTTCTCGTGGACATTTCCCTTAGTACTGGGATCCTAAGTCCTGTTTAATTAACCCCAGTATTGAGACACATCAATCTTCTATATGTTAATTTTCAGGATCGCCGCGGAAAGGGGAGGAGCGCGTGGCTCGTCGACTCCGGGTCTTCACGCCACATGACCAGAGACTCAAGATGGTTCAACTCCTTCACGCGAGTGATGGGTGATGACCTCATCACCTTTGGGGATGATACATAAGGGCGGGTCGAAGGAACATGATCAATCAGTGTGAATGACAAGTCCATTATGAAGGATGCTGCCCTTGTGGAAAAGCTAAGGTACAACTTGCTCTCTGTCTCACAGTTTCTTAAAGATGGCTATGGGACTAAATTTAAGAAAAATATTTGCCGTGTGCTTGATTCAGTTGTTGAGCTCGTCTTTGGGATTTCTAGAGTTGGTAGGATTTTTGGAGCTGATTTTTCTAAATCTTTAGCTGGTTCTCTCACATGCTTGATTACTTTTTCTGAGTTCTGGCTTTGGCACCAATGCTTGGGGCACATTGATTTTGATCATCTGACATGAGTCAGCAGCCTTGATCTCATGAGAGGCTTGTCCAAACTCAAATCTGTCAAGGATGTTGTATGTGCGTCATGTAGCATGGCAAGAAAACTGCCGCCTCACACCCGTCATTGACTATGGTCATGACTAACGGACCGGGATAGTTATTGCACATGGATACTGTTGGTCTTACTAGAGTTCGGTGAGTCAGTGGCAAATAGTATATTCTTGTCATAGTCGACGTTTTCTTGAGATATTTTTGGGTGTTCTTTCTTGCTTCGAAGGATGAAGCACTTGCTCATTTTTATGATCTTGTTCTTTGTTTGGTTTCTAAACTTACTGGTGCCTTGAGAGTGATCCACAACGACAATGGCACAGAGTTCAAAAATACCTTATTTGCCTCTTTCTATGTAGAGCGTGGTATTGAGCATCAGTTCTCCTCTCCACATGTCCCACGTCACAAGGGCATGGTGAAAGGGAAGAACATGACCTTGGTCGAGATGGCCATGACAATCCTAGACGAATTCATCACTCCAAGGATGTTTTGGGCCAAAGCTATTATTACAGTTTGTCATATTGTCAACTGTGTCTTCTTGAGACCATCTTTGGGCACGATATTTTATGAGCTTCGGTTTGGGAGAAAGCCCTTGGTTTCTCATTTTTGAGTGTTCGGAGCCAAGTGTTTCATTCTCAAGACAAGAAATCTGGGTAAATTTGAGTTTAGGAGTTTTGATGCTTTATTTCTGGGTTATCCTGCACATTCAAGGGGCTTTCGGGTTCTTAATCTTCAAACAAACATGATTATGGAGACATGTCATGTCACATTTGATGAAACTAGCCCTAGAGCTAGATCAAACATTTTAGGTGACTCACAAGCATCGGAGAGCATCTTTGTGGAGGAATGCGAAGATGGTGTGGATGATGTTCTTCCGCTTGTTGCTGCTACTACTCCTAATCCAGTTGAAGAACCTACTTCTATTACTTCACCTTCACTTGAGGCTCCTATTGCATCTTCATCATCAGAAGTACATGCGAAGGTCGAAGAGGTGCTATCTTCTCCTATCACTCCACTTTATATTCAGATGTGTCATCCTCCTGATCAGATGATTGGTCATCTTCATGAGAGAGTTACTCACTCCAGGTATCACGATCTGAGTCTCTACTCCCATTTTGCATTTGTTGCTTCCTTCGAATCCCGCGATATATCACATGTTTTATCTGATTTGAGTCTAGGCTATTGCCATGCATAAGGAGTTAGAGAAGTTTGAGATGAACAAGGTATGGAACCTGCTAGAGCCTCCTAGTGGTCATAATGTGATAGGAACCCGTTGGGTGTTCAAAAATAAATAAAATATGAATGACTCTGTGGTCAGGAACAAGGCTAGATTGATAGCTCGGGGTTTTAGACAAGTTGAGGGGTTAGATTTTGATGAAACCTTCACTCTTGTAGCTAGATTAGAGGTCATTCTCATCTTTCTTGCATTTGCTGGTCCTAAGGGCTTTAGGTTGTACCAAATGGATGTCAGAAGTGCATTTCTTAATAGGTACACACAGGAGGAAGTTTATATTAGGAAACCCCTTGGCTTTGAGGATCCCAAACACCCTCATCATGCCTTCAAGGTATCCAAAGCCTGGTATGGTCTTAAGCAAACCCCTAGAGCATGATATGAGAACTCAACTATTTTCTAGGGCTTAAAATCAAGCAATGTATGGAATGGATCTTCTTCCATTAGACGAAGTAAACCAAGGATCTGCTCAAGCATTTCGAGATAGGTGACTGCAAGCCGATCGCCACTCCCATGGTGACTTCAACTTCTTTGGATCTAGATGAGGAAGGAGAAGTTGTTGATCAACGTGAGTACCACAAAGATGATCAACTCCCTCATCTACCCGAGTTCTCAAGATCGGATATCCGCTCATGGGTCTACCTTTGTGCGAGGTTTTAAGCGCCTCTGAGCACTTCCCATTGCCAAGCCATCAAACGCATCTTCGGTACCTCCACCTACCCTCCAAGATGGCATTTGGTGTTCCTTCTTATCTTTATTATCTATTCGTGGGTTTTTGGCTTCAGATTTTGTGGGCTGTAGGCTAGATAGGAAGAGCACCTTAGACACTTGTCACTTCTTAGGCACTTCTCTTGTCTCTTGATCTTCTAGGTAGTAGTCTTCTATTGCACAGTCCACGATTGGGCTGAGTACGTAGCTGCTGCTAGGTGTTGTAGTCAGATTTTATGGATGGTGTCCACCCTTAGAGACTATGGGTTATCCTTCGATAGTGTGCCACTTTTGTGTGATAACACTAGCGCCATTAACATAGCCAAGAACCCGGTGTAACACTCGAGGACCAAGCACATAGTCATTCACCATCACTTCCTTAGAGACCATGTAGAGAAGGGTGATATTGTGCTAGAGTTTGTGGAGTCCGAGTCTCAGTTAGCTGACATTGTCACCAAGCCATTATACCCAACTAGATTTGCCACCTTGAGGAGTGAGTTAGGGGTAATTTATCGCCATGACTTGGTTTGAGGGGTAGATAATTCTCTTCCGAGCTTTCCTTGTTCATCTTATCTTATCTTATCTTATCTTTGATCTTCTTATGAGCTTTTTGACCTTCTTAATCTTTTTAGATTTTGCATTTATCTTGCATCTCATTGTATCATATTGTATTCATACGAAAATCCCAAAAATATGCATTGTATGATAATCCTTATGCTTCTGTCCTTACTTCATGAAGCTTTACTTATTACCCTCTTGAGCTTTAGTATTTTAATTTTGCTCAATGCCATCGCTTGTTCATTGACTATCTAAAATTATGATGTCTTCTCATGTGTAGCTTAGTCTTTGTTAGATGTGCTCTAATTCTAAGACAACTTGAATAAAAAACTGCAATTTGTAGATCTTCTAGTTAGTTGCAACATTAGTGATCCTTTTATGACACTTGCATGTCAAAATTGCTTTATTAGCTCTTGGATCTAAGATTGAACATTAGTTGAGCTTCTAGTTCTTTTGTGCATCTTAAAATTGCTTTTATTCTTGTGTAAAATGGAAATTCAAGCTTTAGGATACTCATGTGGCTAAATTTGTGCCAAACTATTCTCACGGAACTGCACGTCAAATGATATGAACTTGGAGATAGTTTGATGATCCGGACAATCTCATGGTGATTGCTTGTCAAATCTAACATGAACCTTAATATTTGTCGCTTTGGATGAAGCTTAGGGTAGTTGTGGATGACTCCTAGTCCAGGACTTACTCTACTAAGATAAACCATTTAACAACTTCTACATTTGTTGTTCAATTGCAAACTGATAACTATTGTAGAAGTATAGGTTCATGAGGAATTTTGGGAAACATGATTCACTTTGGAACTTATGCTCACTAGAATTATCACTTTTAGCTTCTTGATCTCATATTGATATTTTGGCATTGCTATTATCATTCTAGGATCTCTTTTTCTGAAATTGCTAAAATTGAAGCACTGCTTAACTTGTAATCACTTGAATGCTTTATCTTAAGCTTTCTATCTTAGATTTGCTTTATATGTATAGATAAAATCTTGATAGCTTGTCTTGCTTGATATGACTTGTGCAAATTAGACATGCTAGTTTGTTCTTGTGGGTAATCTTCAAAGCTTCTTGTAATCCAAAATTGAAAAATCCAAAAAATGAATTCACTACATTGTATTGCATGCATGTTCCATTTTATGCTTCTATATCATCTCTTGCATGTTATCCTTGGATGAGAGAAATGTATGATTCCTTAATGACTCCATTGTTAAAGGGGGAGAAGATATAGCAAAAATGGTAAAAGGATAGCTAATTAATAGGAGAAAACAAAGGATAAAATGATAATTCAAAAAAAAATTGGTCATCATAGTAGGGGAAGCATCTCATGTGAACTTGAATTGCATCTCTTGATCCCTCACAATGATCAAAGGTCAAATTGAATAATTGTTTTTTCATATGGACCTTGAGTGAGATTTTTTACTTCTATTTGGAAATTGAAGCTTTTATGCCCTCTATTGCCTCACCTAACCTGCTTCTGCATCCCTGAAGCTATCTTGGTCATTTTTATGGCTTTCTCTTGCTTATGGGCCAAGTAGTGCTTTTGCGCGAAAACGTCGAGTGTTTTTTAAAACAAACCTCCAGCTTGCATTTTGACAAATTGCCAATGTGTTCATCAAGGGATAGATTGTAGATATCATGGGGATATGCTCATGATCTTAGGATGATAACAAACTTGGCAATGGTGGCGATGATTTGTTGAAACACCTGTTTTCGACAAAAAATTCAGATGTTGTTAGGTTTAGGCGGTCAGACCAACCTTCTTTGGCGGTTGACCGCCACCTCGGTGATCGATCCAGCCCATGGGCAGACCAAAGGGCCAACAGTAAATTCGGCACTGAGCGACGGTCAGATCGGTCAAAAGCTCGATTTTTGGGTTTTGGGTCAGGCCAAAAATATAGGGTGTAGGCGAGAGAGAAAATTCTTCTGCACTTGGTCTCATATTTTTTGGAGCTCGAGGCAAAAGTTCTATTTGTTTTAAATTTCTATTGAGGGTGCGGATTTTTAGAGAGAAAATTTAGCTAAGTCCCTTTGCTGGCAGTCAAACCAGCCATGGTTGGCGGTCTGATCGATTTTGCCTTATTTGCTGGCTGGCAAGGCGGCGATGATTATAGGTTAGGTGAATTTCATGGGTTTGAGTGCATGTGTTGCAAGATGCATATTTGGACTAATGTGGGTCAAGTTGCGAAGAACTTGTACCCGAAATCGATTTCTTGGTCTATTCTTATGCAAGAGGCATGGAGGTCAACGACGAGGATGATCGGGACTAGGCTTGGAGAGCTGAGGTCTAGAACGATCGAGGAAACTGGGTGAAGTCATTGGAATCTAGTATGACGGTAGATGGACAAGGAAGACCGAACGAAAAGTTCAGTGTTACGGGTTGTATCAAGCGGTGCAGGGGTCGGTGCAAGTGCCCTGGTGGTTTCGGTGGGAGCCAGATGGGAGAAACTTGCCGACATGAAGAGAGCCGTTGATCAACCAATATGTGGCGAAGCATGGGATTACTCCAAGAAGATTGAACTCGGTCTTTGGAGAAGCATCAAGAACATATATTTTGGTATCTTCATCAAAATATCGTCTTGGTGACCTTTGGCTAAATCGTGGTGGAAGATTGCGCAAGGAGAGCCGGTTTAGGTTAAGTGACGATAAAGATCACGAAGAAACAATTCGGGAAGCCCGATTCGTCATCTGCTTTGAGAAGCATGCGTTAGTGTAGACCTATTTGTGTGTGGGCTTAAGGGGTGCCCGTTACAGTCTTCCCTCTAAACCTAGCCTCTACTATAAAAGGGAATGTACAGTTGTGGAATTCCCAAGCCCTTCCTAGAGAAAAATCATAATTTATGTTTTGGTGTCTTTGGAGTTGTTGAGGCTAGGATTTGTGAGAGATGGATTGATTGAGTGCTCAAGTGTTGAGATTTTATCTTGATGGAGGAGTGGTTGTAAACCAACATCCTTCTCAAATCAATCCTAGCAAAGTTTCTTCGAGATGAGCCTCTTGTTGTTCTTACTCTCTCTAAGATGACTTTTTGGGATTTTGATGTACCGCTGGTTTTCTTATGGTTTCTTGCTATGATCTTGCTTGCTGGGACATGTGAGATTACGTCTCGGATCATCTTAAACTTCATCTGCCCACGAGCAACTTTTTGGATCAAAGTTTGAATCTCCTAGGTTCGTGTGTGCTATTGCCATCATCTAAGAAATTGGTCGAACCTTGGCCTCGATCTTCCCGACTGTCTATTGGAATAAGTTTTTGATCTTCTTAATTAGCTATGGTTGAAATTTCAAGGGATTTGGATCACCGGATCAAAACTTGAGTTATTTTATGATCTTGAAATCGTGCTGATTTCACTGTTCAACCATGTGAGAGGTTAGACCGCTCATTTGAGAGGTTAGGCCAATTAGTCATTGGTCAAACCACCCATCATTAGAGGTCTGACCATCTGTGTGCCCTCACTATGATATTTTGGTGATTTTGATAATTGTCTCTCAGGGTTTGGCTCAGGTTCAACATAGGACTTCCGTTCTGCTTGTATCTTTGATCTTCATAGCTTTGATGGCTACTTGTAACATCCAAATTTTTAGATTTCAAAACCCTTTTGAGTAGAGTTTCCCTTGGAAAATTTTAGCAATCTTATTTGAATTTCATAAAGCTTAAATAGGACTTTTCACAGTCAAAACAATTTAATACGATTAATCTGAAAATCAATTAATTCCAAAATTATTTTATTTGAGTTCTTTGCGCTCGGAAGTATTTTTTATATTTTTCTAAATTTTTTTGAGTTCAATTGCTTTTATTAATTTACCATTTGGATTTTTCAGTATTTTGTAAATTAGATAACCGAATTAAAATCTCAGGAAAACCCTTGGGCTGATTTCTTTCTGTGGCCCATCTCCTTTCTCTCTCCAGCCGATGCGTCCTGCTCAATCCTGTGCTCCCACAGCCCAATCCACCTATATGTCGCGTCACATGTGCATGCGCCACACGTCCAATGCCTAAGTCGATGTCGTTGACGGGTGGGTCCCACATATCTGGTCCATTGTCGCCATCCCCGACACGTTCTCCGCTTTCCTTCATCATGCCGCCGCTGTTTCCATTTTGGACTCTGCCTCCCTAAGCTATTTAAGGGCACCCTCCCCGTTTTTCGCACCACGCCTCTCCGCACCTAAAAACCCTAGCCACCGCCTCGAGGTCGTTGCTCAGCCATTGAAATTGTGAGAAGAAGTGCAGTGTTGTCATAACCTTAGTCACCATCTTCTGCGTCGTTGGTGTGCCTAACCCCGTCATTGCCACCAAAGGGGTCACAATGATCTGGATCTACACCGCCACCTTGAAGTCGCCAAGCATCACCAATGTCTATAGAGCTACTACCGCTTAACCCTCATTGTCGCTAACACCGCCGCCCCTTGTGCCCACTGCACCACCCGGATGCACTGTTGTTCCCTCTTCCCAATGCGCGCCTCTGCTTGCTCCGCCGTGGCTACAACCGCCATCAAGCGTTGGTTCCCGAGCCGTCGCCGCCATCGAGTCAATGTGGAAGCCACTTGCCCACCAAGTGTACGCCATGTCAGCGCCACCTCAGCGCTTGTGTATCAGCCACGTCAGCGCTGAGTCGGCCCACCTTTGCGCTCACACCAAATCCAATCCTATATGGACTAGGTCCATGATAGACCTAGCCAGTGACATGTCGACCCATGGACCCAAATCCCTGGACCCGGTCCATAGACCATGGGTCCCACCCATCAGTTGCTATTTCCTATTTTTGATATGTTCTTTTAATTCTGAAATTCATTGGTGACGCAATATTTCATTATTTCCTTCAGAAAGAGAATTCCAAAAATTTGAAATAGTCTTCTCTCTTTTTCTTAGATTTTAATCTTCTAAGAGACCGTTCTTCCTTATACGAACTCCGAGTGAGCCCATTCAAGTCTCTAAATTCAAGATCCACCTTTATATGATTTTTATTTAATTTTTGAATTTTGTTTGTTGCTCTGTTGTGATATTTATTTATGTTTTCGCTTTCGTTTGCGAGTAGACGTTGATACTTCTGGAGTTTTCGAGGAAAGAGGAGTTGATCAAGCTCAACACCAGTACCAAGACTTGTTTCAAGGCAAGTTGTACGTTTGACCATGTTGAACCCAGTTTTTCAAAATTAATTTGATTCAAACTATTCCTTGCTATTTGAATTATTTATTTTTTAAATATTTTGGGATTAGCTATACACCACTTGATTATATCCACCTAGCTTATTGTATTACCATGATCATTTGCCACCCTAGCTTAGATAATTACTAGTTGGTATTATCATAGCACCAACGTAGGTTGATTAGATACGATTAGTATGCTTAGCCATGCAACAAGTCATTGATATCATTTTGAGTTGCAAATCTAAACTTGACTAATCGAATATGGAATGCTTTGTGAAAAACTGTGTGCAATATGTTGTCAACTATTGATGGCATGTATTACACTTAATCAACAGGGTGGGAAAAGATTTAGGCTGAGGCAGGTGGATGGGATTGTGATATGGTGGAGCTGTGTGCATTTGAAAAATATGAATGTTGATAAGTTGTAGTAGTTTGGCAACTTGCCTTGGTTAACTAAGGGCTTAATTTTGTACGCCATTGAATTGAGCTATACCTGTACGACCACATGCCTGGTATGAGATATACCTAACTTAGTAAGTTATGGAGTCTTGACATTGATTCCTTATGCATGTAGGTTAGACTGTGTGTCAGGGTGGAGGTATGATTCTATCCTTGTTGTGACTCATATTATGAGTGGTTCGACGTATCCATATCCAACGGTGTGCAACAGGCTAACAATCTTTGTAGGGGTTTGGTGCCGGCAGTATGCACAACCGGGGGGGTGTCAATTATTGAGTTGAAGTTTCGAAAAAGTTTTGTTATGATTGGTGCTAGCTACACTAGTTATATCATGTGAGTAAAGTGTACAACATCTTCATATTGTTAATCAATCTATTCGAATAGCCACGGCCGCGGTCATGAACATAACTTCATAAAAACAATTGTTAAGGGATAGCTATGTGAAATAACTTATATGACTTTGTGAAAGAAATTGATCAAGCTTTGTGAAAATATTTGTCGAATTATTATTGTTTATTTCTTTAAAATTACGCTTTCAATCTATTATTTGTACTCAAATGCAAGTGTTACTTTTTACAAAATAACCATATAAGCTATTTCTTTGAAATAAACCATCATCTATAATTGTATTATGTGGTACAACTTGTTGAGGCACTCGGGGTACTCATTCTTGCTGCAATCATTCAGCTGAAGTGGAGGAATCTTCGCCTACTTTTGAGGATGAGTTATGCAAAGAGGTTGATCGCTAAGTCTTGATCCCGGTCGGTTGCTTGTAGCAAGTCGATGGGTTCCCGCTGGAGTTGTTTTTGTTCCGCTATCGTCTATTTACTTAGTGCTCAACCCTGCATGGCATAAGAAGTGTAAACTCAACCATAAGGTCACAACCGTTATTTATTAATCAAATTAGTCGTTTATTCTTATTTTTACTTTGTGTAGAATAATATTAATTTATGTTGACACTGTGTGTATTAGCGTGATCTTGGATTAGTGCATTATGCACAGAGGGTCCAGATTTGCATATTTGGATTCCAACACTATTGGAGTGAGAATGAAGTTGAATCCGATCAAAGTGAAAAAGAAGTAGCGCTCCTATTCAACCCCATCTCCGTTTCAGTCCAACAATGTCACTATGTAATTTCTCATAACCAAGGTACCGGAAAATGAGGAACGTGAATATCCCACAAAATTCATGGAATAACCTTTTAGGATGGATCATCCCATTTTACAACTGCCCTTAGCGATCCAGCAGCAAGAACGCAGCGCGTCGGCTTGCCGCTTTCCACGGCCGGCTACGCGGCGACCGGCCGGCGGCGGCCGCCAAGGCAGCAGTAGCCAACAAATAATGATCAGAAACTAGGTGATGTGCTATCTGCCTACTATATCTGACCTTGTGCAAACCATGTTGTCGTCTTTGTCCTCGCAACTTTCAATTTCCATGTGTTGCCACGGTTGTAGTTGGATCATGTCATTGCACATGTGAGATATCTATCTATCACTAGATTCACCATGTATACAATTATAATAGATCAATGTACTGATCGATCAATTAGGCGATCGATCGGTTTGGGGGTCATGATTAATTTCCAATTAAGAACTGCAATCTGTGGCTCCAGGACAAGAAGCTAGCAGCGCTAATGTGTCCGTGTGTGCATCGGTGCATGCATGCACACATGCGACTAGCAGTGGGCCATATATATATATAATATTGATCTAGCTACTAGTTCGAGTATGCACGAAGGCATGTGTAGTTGCGAGATTCTCTTTGAACACAACGGCGAAGAGACAAGGGAAACAACAGAATGCGCGATCAGATCGGAGATTAATTAACTTCTCTGCAACTAGGTTGACACGGTCGACAGCGATATGTGTGTGTAGTGACGCACTCGGCGGGATTGCAAACTTTGTAGGGTTCCACGAGTCCAAGGAGACACAAAACCTGGTTTTGGGAGGGCTCATGCGTGCATGGGTTCCAACCCAAAACATGTGACTAACTATTTTTTTTAAAAAAAAAATACAAGGACGTACATACATATGTGCATATCCCCCAAACACACTTAGAAGTTATCCAGAGCAACCAATTAGACCTCACTGACTACTTGTACGCGCTTTTCCTTTAAACACGCGCATATATATTTATATATACTCTTCAAATAAATCGGTGGACACCAACGTCAACTCTAGGACTTAACCCTAGTGGTCTGGATGCACATCCGGACGTGTAACTATTTGGCTACAGGCCAGACTACGAAGGAGAACTGAGTCCAAGTTAACAACCAAAAGAAGCTTCGTTTGTTGTGAAACACAAGCAGTATGCGAGTGAATCTAAGCCGTCATTGTACTTGGTTATACCAATTGGACGGATTAGATGTTTTCATTTTCTCTGATTAATGTGATAATTTCTAGCCATTTTTTCTTTTATTAGATTAATGTGGGAGTTTTTAGATTTTTTTTCCCCTTTAGGATTAACGTGAGGATACATAGAAGTGTTAGTGTCGGTTCTTTTGATCTCTTTTGTTTGGATCTTGTTTTGGGGTTCGGGTTCATTAGAAACCGAAAGATAGAGAGAGAGAGAGAGGCGATGGGTTCGGTTACCGTCGGATGCAAAGAGAGATGAGCTGGCCATCACGGCTTGCGGGTGGTAGAGGCGGCGGTGGTCGATCCCGTCGGTGGAGGCGGCGGTGGTCGATCCCGTCCCTGTGGCGTGGCCGGCGGTAGTCGGTAGAGGCGGCGGTGCAACTTCCCGTCGCTTCAGCGCCCCCTTTATATCAGCTTAGGGTTTATAGGTTAGGGTTTTGGTGGCGGCACGGTGAACCTCGGTCACGGTGCCGCCCCGGCTCCCACCTCTTTATATGTGGCGCTGGCGACAGGGGCCTGCCAGCCTAATGGGCTGGACGCCCCTGATCAGGGCGCGATCGAGGGGTCGGGCATTTGGCCGTTGGGCCAAATGCCCGAGATCAATTCTAACATTCTCCCCCTTGATCTCAATCTGTGCTTTATCTTTAATTACTTTTGACATTACTCACTCCATCACAAATTGGTGCATAGAACATGTCTCATCGTCACGGTCAATCGCCGATAGATTCAACAGCTACAATACACCTCCCTGTTCTGAATAGTTACTTTAATCTTTTGGGCCATCTTTTAGTCCAGGAATCATAGGCTTTCCCTTAAAACCATGCCGGCTATATGTTCTCTGAACACGTTGGGTGGTAAGCCTTTAGTAAGCGGATCCGCTAACATCTTTGCGGTACTTATATGCTCAAGACTTATAATTTGATCCCGAACTTTATCTTTCACAACATAGTACTTTATGTCAATGTGTTTGGCAGCACCACTTGACTTATTGTTGTGGGCATACATTACTGCGGGTTCATTGTCGCACTACAACTTAAGTGGTCTATTGATGTCGTCAACCACTTTTAAACCGGGTATGAACTTCTTTAGCCAGTTCACCTGCCCCGTAGCCTCATAACATGCTACAAACTCGGCATACATTGTGCACGATGTAGTGACGGTTTGCTTTGAGCTTTTCCACGATATAGCTCCTCCAGCGAGAGTGAACACATATCCAGATGTTGACTTTCTATCATCTCCATAAAATCGAATCAGATAACCCACTATATGGAGTAAATCGATCTTACGTATGTCATCATGAGGCCTTTTGTTCCTTGCAAATAACGCAAGACTTTCTTTATCAATTTCAATGTTCTATTCGTGATTGCTCGGAATCGCCAAGTAACCCGGTAACAAAAGCTAAGTCGTATGTGTACACTTGAGCATCTTGTAAGCTTCCGACGGTGAAGAATATGGAACCGCTTTCATTTGATCGATCTCATCTTGGTTCTGGGGCATTGAAAATCCCCATATCTAGCCCTTGACTATAGGTGCGGTGAAGGACTACATTTATGCATCCTAAATTTCTTTAAGACTTTCTCTATGTATGTCTTTTGTGATAGTCCCAATAAACCTTTGTTTCTATCCCGGTGAATTTCGATCCCTAAAACGAACGAAGCTTCACCAAGATCTTTCATATCAAAGTTTGAGGACAAAAACTTCTTTGTCTCCAGTAGCAGACTGATATCACTACTAGCCAGTAGGATATCATCCACATACAGGATTAGGAAGATAAACTTCCCATCTTTAAACTTTGTATAGACACAGTTGTCCTCTACATTCTCTTTAAAACCAAATTTTCTTATTGTACTGTCAAACTTCAAGTACCACTGTCTTGAAGCTTGCTTTAACCCATAAATCGATTTCTTTAGGCGGCATCCCATTCTTTCATTTTCTTCCATGATAAAACCTTTTGTTTGTGCCATGTAAACATTTTCCTCCAAATCCCCATTAAGAAATGTCGTCTTTACATCCATCTGATGTAACTCTAAATCATAATGTGCTACTAATGCCATTATGATTACAAAGAATCTTTACATGAGGCCGAGAAAAGGTCTCATTGTAATCAATCCCTTCTCTTTGCGTAAAGCCTTTTGCCACAAGTCGCGCTTTGTATCTTTCTACATTCCCTTGGGAGTCAAGCTTTGTTTTGTAGACCCATTTACAGCCTACTGTTTTGGCTCTTTTAGGAATAATTTCCAAGTCCCAGACTTTATTAGCCTTCATGGACCTCATTTCCTCTTCCATGGCTTCAAGCCATTTTGAGGAATTTTCGCTTCTCATGGCTTCTTCAAATGAGGTGGGGTCATCCTCCATTTGAAATTCCTCTGTATGATAAATCTAATAATCATCAGAAATAGCTGATCTTCTTACTCTTTGAGACCTCCTCGGGGCCTCCTCATTTGGTACATCTTACATTTTGAAATTCTTGTTGCTCCCCTCATTTGTGGCAATGGGTTCTATAGGATCTGAAGAACAGGTTCCTCATTCTCATTCATTGTTGCCACGGGAGGAACAATAACAGTCTTGGCACCACAAGATCTTGTATCGTCGGTGCAATGGCAAAGAGTAGTGAGAATAGTGGCTCTTGAATCATCGGAGTGGGCACATATACCCGCTTCTCTTCAAGATCAATCTCTCGAGCTACCATGCTCCCCCTCATCATTTCATCCTCTAAGAAGACAGCGTGTCTCGTTTCTACAAACTTTGTATATCTGTCTGGACAGTAGAAACGAAAACCTTTTGACTTTTGAGTAGCCAATGAAATGGCAACTTCTTTTTGGGATCTAGCTTCCCAAGGTTTGGGTTAAATACTTTAGCCTCAGCAGGACTCCCCCACACACGTAAGTGGTTTAGTGAGGGAACTCTTCCTGTCCACAACTCGTACGGTGTTTTGGGCACCGACTTACTAGGCACTCTATTGAGAATATGAATGGCGGTTTTTAACGCCTCCATCCATAAACTCAATGGGAGTGTGGAGTAGCTCATCATGCTTCGCACCATATCCATCGAGTGCAGTTGCGTCTTTCACTACTCCATTTTCTTTGAGGTTCGCCGTGTAGAATCTTGGGCTACTATGCTATTTTCTGTAAGAACCTCGCAAAAGGTCCAGAACTTGTCCATATGGGGTATGTCGACCGTAGTACTCCCCCCCACGATCAGATCGAACTATCTTAATCTTTAAATCGTGTTGGTTTTCAACTTCAGCCTTAAATATCTTGAATTTATCCAAGGCTTTATTTCTTTCTTTGATTGGATAAATATATCCATAACGGGAGTAATCATCCGTGAATGTTATGAGCGAGTCATATCCATCCACACTTTTCACGGAAAAGGACCACAAATGTCGTGTGAAGAATTTGTAGAACTCTGTGCTTCTTTTGGCGCCTTTCTTAATTTTCTTTACATATTTTCCTTTAATGCATTCTCTGCATTGTTCTAAGTCTGAGAACTCTAATAGAGGAAGAATTTCATTCTTAACTAGTCTTTCTATTCTCCCCCTCGAAATATGGCCTAAGCGACGATGCCATAATTTCGACGATTCATATGAGTTCTCTTTAGTTTTACATTTACATTCGTGAGACGAGATTCAATCACTTTCTACTTGCGACGTTCCTATTATCGCATCGACATTCACATCATCACACAATGATAACAAATAAAGCTCATTTTGTAATATGGCAAGACCAACACATTCTTTATTAAATATTATTTCGCACTTGCCATTTCCAAAATTACAATCATAACCATCTTTGTCCAAATTGGAAACACTAATCAAATTCCTCTGTAAAGAGGGAACAAAAAGAACATCTCTAAGTAAAGATTGGAGCCATTAGCTAACTCTAATGAAAGATCGCCAACGGCTTCAACTTCTGCTTGGACTCCATTTGCGACTTTAATGCATCTTTCGTTTCTTTGCGTAGTCCTCGTCGAACGGAATCCCTGTAAGGAATTAGCAACATGAACAGTTGCTCCTGAGTCAATCCACCAAGTGGATTTTGAATATTGCACATACAAGCATTCATTTATGAAGGTAATAATGTTCTCACCTTTCTTTGCCATTATCATCTTTAAGTAATCGGATGTTCTTCTTGTAGTGTCCGGTCTTCTTGCGATGAAGACAACGATCTTTGTCTCAAACAAATTTATTACATTGAGGTGATGGATGAGGCTTTTCCTTGTTCCTTGAGAAGGAGGTACTGTTGAAGTGCTTTTTCTTGTTATCCTTCACATAGTTGATAGATCCACCATGTGAGGATTTAATTCTTTCCTCCTCTTGAACACACATAGCTATGCACTTTTCTAAGTCCCATTTATCGGGCTGCATGTTGTAATTGACAACAAAAGTGTCAAACTTTTCTGGCAATGAAGCAAAAATCAAGTGAATAAGGAACTCATCCTTGAGTGCCAAATCCATTGGTTTAAGCTTGGATGCCAAGTTGCTCATCCTTAATATGTGTTCTCTTATTCCACTGCCACCACCAGAATACCTTTACATCACAAGTCGCTTAATCACCGTGTAGCATATGTCTTTGAAGAGCGATGGCCCGACTCTTTATTTTATCAAGGTATTCGTGGCGGTGTCACGATTCTGCGATTGAGCCCACAATTGCGAGCTCAATCGTGTTCTTTATCACGACCATACATTTCTTGTTGGTGTGGTCCATTCTTATGCTCTAGGTCATAAGACATGCGTAAGGAGCATGATCTCTCTGTTTTTACGCCAAGCGGTATCATCCTCATTTTGATCCCTCACTTTGGTGCCATAGGCTCGGTGGGTCGTCTTGTAGTGAGGACCCACCCACCTCGGCTAAGATAAACGCTAAGTCTATCTTTTCTTCCACTCTCCATAATTATCTCCTTTGAGAGTGGGATCTCTCGATACAACCCATCAAGTTGTATCCTCCTGAAAATTTAGTTCAAATAAAGTGAGAACGAAACATGAAAATTATATGCCTTATTTCCAACGTTGGTCAAAAAATACGACATACAATTAAATCAATTTTATATATACATTAAAACTATATCACCGTTGGGCAGAAATAGAAACAATGCATAAAAAATCATCAATTAAAATTATAATACTGTTATTATCAACTTTAGTCAGAAAATAACAAGATCATAATTCACAATAAATTCTTAAAAATTAAATTCTCTCGTTGGTTCGAATTTAATTAAAAAGAATTAATCAACATTAACTTTTGCAACGGAAACTGTAATTATTCTAAAATAATTAATTATTCAGAAGCATTATACTGTACACATTTAATCTCTGGAAATAATAACACGTTGGTGCAAAATTTTACAGAGATTTTATTCAATTTTCTATTAAAATCATCCAAATAATACTTCTGGTAATAATTAAAATCAATTTCGGGATTTTCTTTTTCATAACCGTAGATTCTTGTGCAAACCGGCATTTCGCTGTCTGACTGGCCCACCCTGACCCGACTGCTCGGCGCGTCGCCAGCCTTCGCGCCCGCCTGCAGAGCGCATCTGGCACAGGCGCGAAGAACATCGCGCGCCGCGCTCGCGGCCTTCGCTCGATCCGAGCCGCTCGATCGATCCGACGGCACCGCTACGGTTTTCGTCGAACAAAACGGCGACCTCCGCGGCGTCGCGAAAACCCTAAGCGATTCTTCGTTTCCCCTTCTCTCGCTACGGAAAAACCGAGGCGACTCGGCGGAGCGCGGCGGGAGAAACTCGAGGAACCGCGCGCGCCGCGAGCCCTCTCGCCGGCGTCGCGCGCTCCACGAGAGGGAGCGCGCCGCCGTCAGCGGCTCCGTGTCGGCGGCTCGGCCTCCGTTGACGCGCGGGTCCAGATCGCGGGAACCCTCGGCCGATCTTCCGAGATCCCGGGCCGCTTTGGAGCCCCGGCGAGCCCATGGCTCGCCCGACCCTACCCTACTCCAGGTAAGACCCGATGTTTTAGATCTGGAGTTCTAGGGTTCTTGGGTTTCGATTCTTTTCTTTTGGATCTTTGCTGTTGAGGCTCTGATACCATTGTTAGTGTCGGTTCTTTTGATCTCTTTTGTTTGGATCTTGTTTTGGGGTTCGGGTTCATAAGAAACCGAAAGATAGAGAGAGAGAGAGAGAAGCGATGGGTTCGGTTACCGTCGGATGCAGAGAGAGATGAGCTGGCCATCACGGCTTGCGGGTGGTAGAGGCGGCGGTGGTCGATCCCGTCGGTGGAGGCGGCGGTGGTCGATCCCGTCCCTGTGGCGTGGCCGGCGGTAGTCGGTAGAGGCGGCGGTGCAACTTCCCGTCGCTTCAGCGCCCCCTTTAGATCAGCTTAGGGTTTGTAGGTTAGGGTTTTGGTGGCGGCACGGTGAACCTCGGTCACGGTGCCGCCCCGGCTTCCACCTCTTTATATGTGGCGCTGGCGACAGGGGCCCGCCAGCCTAATGGGCTGGGCGCCCCTGATCAGGGCGCGATCGAGGGGTTGGGCATTTGGCCGTGCCCGAGATCAATTCTAACAAGAAGAGCCTCCAATTAGTCTACGAATGAATGACATGCGAACTCTAGAATCCAATTTACGCATGCATGCATCGTGATAGTCCATATTCATGGGTGTGTCTCAATCGGCCATTTTTTTATATATAGATTAATTTAGGAGTTTTCAGATTTTTTACATTTTAGGATTACCGTAGGAGAGCCTTGAAATAGTACATGAAATGACATGTGAACCCTATAATCCAATTTATGCATGCATGCAGCGTGAGAATCCATATCCATGCATGTGTCAGGATCGGATACTGCATATTTTGTATGTGTTAAGAGTACAAATCAAACTTGGGTAGTCTGAGCTAGCCCAAGTTAACAATGGAAAGAAGCTTTGTTTGTTGTAAAACACCATTAGCGATGTGAGTAAATCGATGCATGTGACAGAATTGGATACTCCATCTTTTATGTCTTAAAGCACAAATCAAACTTGTGGAGCCCATGTTTGTTGTTACGAAGGAGAAACTGACACCATGCTAATTAACATCGAAAAGAAGCTTCATTTGTTGTAAAACACCAGTAGCGATGTGAGTGAATCCACGAATATGTCAGAATCGGATATATACCCCATCTTTTGTATGTCTTAAAGTACAAATCAAACTTGTGGGAGTCCATGTTAATTTGTTACGCAGGAGAACTGAGTCCAAGTTAACAATGAAAAGAAGCTTCGTTTGTTGTAAAACACCAGCAACGATGTGAATTGCTGGTGAGTCAACAATCTAAGCTATCATTGTACTTGGATATACTAATTGGACGGATTAGATGTTTTCTTTTTCTCTGATTAACGAGAGAATTTCTAGTTATTTTTTTCCTTTTTCAAATAAATTTTGAAGTTTATATACTTTTACCTTTTAGGATTAACGTAGGGGTATCTAGGAGAACCACCAATTAGTGTAGATCTAGATAGATGGATTGGTGTGGCATTCTTTCTGGCTAGAAGGCCATATTCAATTTGACTACGTCCGCAGTTGCGCCAACTTAGGATACTCCCAATGCTCCTGCGTGAGTGGTGTCTATATAGCGTGCCAACTAGAATGGAAGATGAGGTGGAGGGAAAATTAAAGAAGAGAGAAATGCAATGTCCTGTATGAGACATGGCTTGGTGATATAAACCAACAAGGAAGACCAAGAATAAGGTGGACGCATAATAATATAAAATGATATATGGAGCAACTGAGCTAGTTTCTGAATGATACGGAGAGTACTGAAAATGACCGGGAATACCCTTTAGTTAAATTTGCGGATTCGTAAATGATTAACTTCAGCTTCATCAATTCAACAGAACATCACACTAGATCGAATGCTAATGCCAGCCCCCAGTAGATACCTTGGCAAACACTACATGATTTTTTTTTCAAAAATAATATATTAAAAAATTACAGAAATAAATAGTCGAAAAGAAAATTATAAAATTAGACTTAAATTAATGACAGGGACTAATATGATCAATTTATGAATTTAATCCCTACGGGTAAATGTACTATTCCAAACCATCGAAATGGCCGGTGAACCGCTGGGATCGAACCATTCCGGCCGCTCGCACACCTGCCGAGCAAACATGTATTTGTGTCGATCCAGCATTGAGAAGTTAGCCCAGCCCACATGTAAAATCTCGCGTGCCAACCTTCAAGGTATAGCCTATGCCCTGAGAGGATGGGTTTGAGATCTAACTTGAGGAGAGCGTAGTTTGTCAAGGAATATAAAGGTATGGTAGTTTCCGCGATGAAGATAAAAACTGTTGAAAAATTATGGGTTTAGCCTAACAGCTAGTTTATGGATATATGTTTTATCCAAAACTCTAGCAGAGTCTGTAGACTATAAAGAGGAGATGTTAGTTATTGTAAAAGATTAATCGCTTGAAAAAGGAATAAAGAAGAAGAATACCCCTCACATCTTTGTCTCTTTTTGTGTTCGATCTACAATTTATTCACACATTGTTTGATGTGATTTTATATTTGTCTACGAGGTGATCGTTGATTGGACTCGCAAGCGACAGTTACATCAACACGTTACTAGCACGATCGACCCTGGCCTACCTCTAGCCCAACTCTACTCGGATCGAATCGTAACCGTCGTAGCACGACGCTCGTAGATCTAATTGCATTTTCTAGCCGCTTTCAATTCCACAAATTTGGCATTTGAGATTATTTTCTACGGTACAAATATGTTTTAATCTACCGCGAGCCGACTTGAGGTCGTCGGCCAAGCCGATCGGTAGATTACATGAAAAGAGTAGATGATGATTGCACAATACAAGGATAAACATCAAAAGAAAATAAAAAAACACCGACGCGACCACATGCGGCCGTGCCGCTGTCCACCCAGACGTGACCGCGACACCACAGTGAGTCGCATGCACTGCTGCTGTAGCACCGCGCCTCTGCACCGCCTCACACAGCGCCGCCCGCCATATGCCCGGCCTGCAGCCGCTGGCTCCCGCACCTCGCTGACCTCTCGCATGGCCACGCCGTCACGCCGGCCACCCCTTGCGCCGCCACAACGGCCGCTCATGTGCCTGCACCGGAGCTTTTGCGCCGCCCACACTGTGGTGTATATGTTGATGACCTCATTGTGACAGGAGAAGACCCAGGTGCGATCGCGGCGTTCAAGCGGCAGATGATGTCTGAATTCGAGATGAGTGATCTCGGATTACTCAATTACTATCTCGGGATTGAGGTCAAGCAAGGAGAAGACGGCATCACAATCAAGTAGGAAGCTTACACCAAGAAGGTGCTGACTCAATTCAGGATGATTGAATGCAATCCCACCAAGTTCCCTATGGAGCCGAGATCACGGTTGCACAAGGACCACGATGGACAACGGTGGATGCAGCGAGTATCATCGTGCCATTGGTTGCCTCGGTACTTACTTCACACACGACGGATCTCTCCTTTCTTTGTCGGGTGGCGGCGATTCATGGAGAGACCCAGCGTGATGCATCACAAGGCGGTCAAGCAAATCCTCGGTATGTGAAAGGGATGGGTTATGGTCTTGTGTATACGGAGGAGGAGATCTTGAGGTGATCACCGATAGCGATCGGCGGTGACAACGATGACGGGGAAAAGTACCGGGGCATGGCGTTCTATGTCAACGAATGCCTAGTGTCATGGAACTCGCAGGCGTAAAACGGTAGCCTTGTCATCATGTGAAGCCGAGTTCATGGCGGCAACGGCGCGACATGCCAGCGTTGTGGCTCAGAAGCTTGTTGGGCGGGCTGACCTGGAAGGAGAGTATCGCGGTGAAGCTATTTGTTGACAATAAGTCCGCGATCGCATTAATGAAGAATCCGTATTCCATAGGCGCGGCAAGCATATCGACATGAGGTTCCATTTTATCGTGAATGCATCAAGGAGGACATATCGTTGTGGAGTTCATTCACACAGATGAGCAACAAGCTGATGCACTGACGAAGGCGTTGCCGGCAGCGAAGCTAGCAACAATGCGGCACCTGCTAGGTGTTCGTGATCTTGGGCCACATCAGGATTAAGGGGGAGTATGTTGAAAATAATCCTGTGTGGACCTGAGTTTCCGATTGTACAAGATTGAGTCCGAATTGATTCCTCCCAATTGTTTCCTATTTTATACTTTCTATAAGTAGCTAGAACCTACTATATCATCTGTAATTTAGTACTATAAATTGAGGAGGAGAATAGAAGAGAAAATTACCCCAAGCAAACACGTTGCTTCTCTCTGTTCTTTCAAGTACCAACAGTCTGCGGTGGGGCGGCAATGACTACTGGCGAGGCGTCACGGTGGCTCGGCGACGCACCCACAACGTAAGGTAGGCGATGCAGCCAAGGCTCGGACCGGTGCAGCGATGGCCGATGAATATGAGGCTGATGGATCTTGGTGGTGACGCCGGGTGGTGGCGACAACAGGCTTGCAGTTGCCACTACGAGCGACAGAGGCGGTGGCCAGTGGTTCACAATGGGCCGACGTTGTTGAAGTATGCTTCTTAGAGACTATATAGCTAGCTGCTTGTAACAGAACTTGAGTAAGCAATTGATCATAGAAAAGCAATGTAAGAAGATTGAGAGTAAAAGCAATAGAAATACAGGCTAAAGGATGACTTGTGTAACACTAAATTATCTCTTGTCTTTCTTGAATACACATATTTCTTTCGAGGGAAAGTTTTTCTTCAGTTTGTTCCAACAGACGCGACGGTCGGCACGGTGGTCACTGGTGGATGGCGGTAGGTCGATGCAGAAACCATGTGCATGGTGGCAGGGGTTAATGTTGTGGGTCCCACAAACGTTGTATGTAGACATAACCATACTCCTCAATGCAAGTTCTTGTCGTGTCTTGCTCGTTGGTATACTTGCCCAAGCAATGTCTTGGTATACTTGCCCAAGCAATGTGGCACATATACATCATTGATATCATTGCATTGGGAGTGCCCTAATGATCCAAAGCTCAAGTAACCACATCGTACAGTGGGTCAGGGGAGAGCTAGTGTCGGACTAGGTTCAGGTTAGGGATGGCAATTGTGCCTGATTATCAGCGTGTCCACGGGCAAATACCCTAATTGAGGGCAGGTATGAGCATCTTTCTTTACCCATGGGCATAGAAAATATGATTAATTCTTTCCCCATCGGGCAAACGGGGGCGGGCATGGGTGAGCTCCACCAGTGGCCGTCGCGCCCATTTACTCGCCAACAAACACACTAACAAGTGGACCATAGTGGAAACTCTAAACTACCCAGCTCCCACTCCCACGCATTCCCCACACAAATAGCTGCCTCCATAGCTCATCCCATGCATGGGCACACAAATCAGCTCTCGCTCCCTCCTCCCCAATCCTGAGTCCAAGGGCCGCCGCATTCGGCTCACTGCCGCCGCCTTTTGTAGGCATGCCTCGTGGGCATAGGTATGGGTGAGCATTACCCATACCTAGGTGTCGGGACCTGGATTTGCACATCCGAAATCCTCTATGTATTCTGAACTAGTCCTATATCAGTAGCTAACTCACACAGGAAACATCGATGAAATACCATATATTTATCAATTTAACTAAAAAGATCTCAAAATAATAAATAGTAATAATAACTAGACCTTATGATCAACGTTTACTTAACTTGCCACGCAGGGCTAAATAAAAAAAACTCTTGCAGCGGAACAGAAAACTCGGAAAGGCCAATCAACATGGCCACAAGCAATCGAGTGGATAACGCATCTTAATTCACAAAGCCTTCCAAAACTCCTCTTCGTAGAACTCTTGAGCAGCTTGATACTCTTCAACTGAGCAGCAAAGTTTAAAGCCGTGAGTACATAAAGTACACAACAAGTCGTAGGGAACAGTATGCAATTAATATTCATGCAAGGCTTGAACAAAGGATTAGTTGTATGGTTCTTTTGTAGAAAGCAAGTATTGAAAAAAAATAGTAAATAGATTGAAATGCATATTTTAAAAGAATAATAAATAAATAGACAGTTGCTTCGAAATAACCAGTGAACCTCTTGTTCACTTCCTAACCAAACTACCAAGTGAATATCTCATCCACCACGTGAACATCACATTCACCAGTGAATCTCCCATTCACCAACCGACATTTTTATATAAAGAAACTCTATCTCTCATATGAAATCTCCGAGCATGTCCATAACCGCGGACATGGTTATTTAAACAGTTTTGACTCTACAGAGGTTGTACAGTTTTACTCATGAGAGATAAATCAATTTATAATGTTCGTACACACATTTTCGAAGGTGCTCTACTAACTGATTACCACAAGCCCTTTACAAAGCTCATTCTTAACCCAATTATGTCTGCTAAGATTTCAACACTAAATGTCATCACGACCAGACAAGGCTTCCGTTTTGCACCATTGTGAATATCCATCCCAGAACTCACGCTTCCAAAAACATAATTAAGCTAAGACATTGCTAATTAATTAGCCAGATCCATCCCATACTGGACGTGTGGTTGTATGATATAGCCCAGTTTAATGGCGCACAAGATTAAGTCCTTGATAATTTACTCAAGCAAAACTACCTCATCCACGCACCTCATCATCCAAAACAATGTGTCTCACGCACCTCCTTTACATGCTATCACTTGTTTGAGCATAAATCATTTTGTTCAATCAAACCAATGATAATCCCTGCCATGGCACAAAATTTTATAATAGCAACATCCAACCACAATCGACACGATAGTAATATCGCACTACAATTGCACAACAATGGCATCACACCATAATTCCATATATCATTAAGTCATTTTTTCAATATTGAACAAGTGATCATGTGCCCAATGTAAATAAGCATGACTAAGCATCTCTACGATACCCATGTTGGTGATACAAATATGCCCAACTAATAATGATCATCCTATGGTGACAAATGATTTATGGTATCGATAGTGGCGTAGTGACAATTAGGTGATTAACTATTCCCAAAAGTAATTGATAAAAAGATGCATGCAATTTGATATAAAATAAATAAATTTAAAAGCATAGGTTTAGTATAATCAAAGAACTATGACTTGCCTTGGCTTTGCTCGGTTATCACACTTAGATCTTCAAAGGTTGCTTCTGCTCCTGCTCTTTGCATCAGATCGTCTAACGAGAGATAAAACAACAAACAAAGCCTAAATAATTCCAAAAAAACAAAAATTCCAAAAAAAAGAGAGGAGAGAAGGGGAGATGTCGCATGGAGGCCGACGGCAACTTGTGTTGGACTCGGACACAGGTGTTGTACCAGGAAGAAGAAAGAAAGGAGGAGGTGGCATGTTGGCAGGTGGGCCCGTGGGTTAGGGAAAGAGAGAGGAGAGAAGGAGGCTGGCGGGCTGGTGCAGGAGGAAAGAATAGGCTGAGTTGGCGGCGAAAGAAAAGGCCGAAGGAAATAGAGAAAAAGGGTCAAAAGAAAATATTTCAGCACAAAAGAGAAAATCGAAAAAAAGAGATTTTTTTTTTGAATTTAGGAAAATAGATTAAATAAAACCGAACTCAAAGAAATAGCAGGTAAATTCAAAAAAAATCCTATAAAATTTCATAAAATACTCTGGAACTTAAGGAACCCAAATAAAACATATTTTAATTTAATTGAAGTTTAGATTAATTATATTAAATTATTTTAATTTATAAAAATTCAAATTAAGTTGGAACTTAACTAAGAAAATCCAAATTGTTATTTTTATTTTTGAAGGCTTCAAATAAACTCCAAATTTTGGATATTACACTAGGTATGGCAATCTGGCCCGACAGACACATGTAGTGTTCGCATATACCCATGCCCGCTAGCCTATTCTTCGCCCACGGGCTTGCCTGCGAAGGGCGATAGACAGAGAACCTCGCACATGCCCGTCGCCCGCGGGTACCTGCTGTCCGCGGGCATGCCTATATGCCCGACGACCATAAGCACGATAGCAGCAAAAGGTAACACATCAGCAAGAAGACAACAAAAAAGTGGAAAGAAACAAGAGTACCAATACATCAAATTCCTCGTCATTGCAACAGATCTAGACAAACTTACATGTGAACCAACATTTAAAGATTATTCTTGCGTAAACATTTTACAAAAAATACTACTTCACACTATCAACAACTACTCAACGCAAATTTATTGGATCTAAGCCTAATGCTACCAATCCATGGATCTAGTTGTACGTTCTACCTCCAAAGAGGAGGAGGCGATGGTGTTCTAGTGGAGCAATCGCTTGCATCGCAATACTCAAAGTAGGCATCACCCTGCTCTTCCAGGTCCTGCCGATGGAGAGTGGTGAAGGCAGCAAGGAAAGGAGAGGCGATGACCAATGGGGAAAGGGGAAGCGGTGGAGGATGAGGATGGTAGGAGGGAGGCGGGCGGCGGTGATGAGCCAAAGCGGCCCTTGGGTAGGGGCCGGGAGGAGGGAGTTGGAGCGAGAGCTGAGTCATGTGTTCGTGCAGGAGATGGGTTGTGACGGCGGCTGTTTGGATGGGGAATGCATGGGAGTGGGAGTTGGGTAGTCTAGAGTTTCCTCTATGGTGCACTTGTCGGTGTGTCTATTGATGGAGTAAACGTGCAATGCAGCGCAGGTGGAGCTCACCCATTTCCGTTTGCTGATGGGCAAAGAATTGCTCCTATTTTCATACCATGGAAAAGAAAGGAGCATATGCCTGTCTCCATTAGAGTATTTGCCCGTAGACACGTAAGTAATCGGACACAATTATCATCTCTAGTTTATGTTACGCCACCGCGGTTGTAGTATTGTGTCATCGACCACACGGTGGGCGGTCGGCGACATTGGTTAGGTTCATGAATAACACTGTGTGGAATGCTCGGACGCGCCACGGCACCGATGGGTCGGCCGTGCTGTCGCCGTCATAGCCGCCACGAGCAAGAGGAACAAGGCCACGATAGGTGCCGCTTTGCTAAGGATCATGCGTGCGTGCGTAGCAACAAAGAAACCTTATATTTGCGTCTGTCTCCTCTTGAGTGGTGAAAGGTGAATTGAACAGTAGGATTAGGATAAATCTTCTCTGGGGACACATGGGGATACCCCTCCCTATCGTCCCATCGTGATATTGCGAACCTCGAGACATTATTGGACAGCTTAACCCCTCATGTCGTGTCACCACAGTGGTGATCATTCCCATAAAAATTTCTCCACAGGATCCATCTATACGGGCTTAATTTGTTGAGTTCAAGGCCACACAAGCTTCTTTGAGATTCGTAAAGGTATTTGCGATGTGGCTGATACATGCCGGTGTTAGAGTTGATCTCGGGCATTTGGCCCAACGGCCAAATGCCCAATCCCCACATGATCTGCATACGATCGGGCGCATGCCCAACCAAGATGGTGGTGGGCCCTGTCGCCGCCGCCATATAAAGGAAGGGTGGGGGCAGTGCCACAGTTTCGAGATTCACCGGTGTGCAGCCACAAACCCTAACCTACAAAGCCCTAGATCCGATCTAAGAGGGCGGCGCTCCAGCGACGGGAAGCACCACCGCCGGGACACACCGCAGCAGAGGAGCCCCGCACCCGGAACACCCCGCTGCCGAGGAGCCCCGCACATCTCCACCGACCGTTGCTACCGTCGACGCTCAGATCTCTTCACCGACCATGGCTAGCTCCTCCCTCTCCACATCCGACGGTAATGGATTCCATCGCCCTCTATCTCTCCCTCTCTTATTCGGTTTCTTATGAATCCGAACCCCGAAATCAAGATCAAAAGAAAAGCGATCTAACACAAGATTCAACAATGGTATCAGAGCCAAAACGGATCAGATCCGGATGGCAAAAGAAAAGATCGGAGAAGATTCAAAAGAAACCTATCAAGAACAAGATCTTGACGCGCGGGTCGCGCGTGAAAAGCGCCGCCAAGAGCCCTCGACGGCGGCGCGCTCCTCTCGAGGAAGCGCGCGCCAGCGAGAGGGCCCGCGGCGGCGCCGGCCTTCTCCGGTTTTCTTCTCCGCGTGTTTTCCGCCGCTCGGATGCGAAGCAGAGACGAGAAAGAGAGAGATCGAGAATGCGCTAGGGTTTTCGGGGAAACGCCGCGCTCGCCCTTTTTGTTCGGCCGAAATCCGCGCCGAACCGTCAGATTTGGATCAACGGCTCAGATGCGCTCACGCGGAGCGAACGATGCGTGGCCTTGCGATGAATTCGGTTCCAATCGGATGTGAATCGACGGTACCAAATCGCCTCATGTAAACCCTAACGGCCACTGTGGGCTGGGCCGCACAGTAATGGGCCGGAAAACAGTGGGGTGGGCCGAATGGCCGGTTTGAACAGTACAAAAACCGGTTTTGCACAGTATATCGGCCGGTTTTGAACAGTAAATCCCGAAATTGAATTTAATTTAATTTTCAGAAGTATTTTTGAGTGAATTTCAATAGAAGAATTGTATAAAATCTCTGTAAATTTTACACCAACGTGTTATTATTTCCAGAGATTAATTGTGTATAGTTATTATGCTTCTGAATATTGAATTATTTTAGAATAATTACAGTTTCCGCTGCAAAAGTTCAATATAGATAATTCTTTTAATTAAATTCGAACCAACGAGAGAATTTAATTTTTAAGAATTTATTGTGAATTATGATATTGTTATTTTCTGACCAAAGTTGATAATAACAGTATTATAATTTTAATTGATATTTTTTATACATTGTTTCTATTTACGCTAGCGGTGATATAGTTTTAATGTATAGATAAAAATGTTTTAATTGTATGTCGTATTTTTTGACCAACGTTGGAAATAAGGCATATAATTTTAATGTTACGTTCTCACTTTATTTGATCTACATTTTCAGGAGGATACAACTTGATGAGTTGTATCAGAGAAATACCCACTCTCAAAGGAGATAATTATGGAGAGTGGAAGAAAAGATAGACTTAGCGTTTATCTTAGCCGAGGTGGACTGGTCCTTACTACAGCCGACCCACTGAGCCTACGGCACGGTGAGGGGTCAAGCGAGGATGATCTTGCTTGGCGGAAAAGACAGAGAGATCATGCTCCCTTACGGATGTCTTATGACCTAGAGCATAAGAAATGGACCACGACCAACAAGAAATGTATGGTTGTGATAAAAAATACGATTGAACCCACAATTGTGGGCTCAATCGCATGACTATGTTTCTTGTCACGAGAATACCTTGATAAAATAAAGAGTCGGTTCTTGGCTCTTCAAAGACATATGCAACACGGTGATTAAGCGACTTGTGACAGAGAGGTATTCGGTGGTGGGATAAGAGAACACATATTGAGGATGAGCAACTTGGCATCCAAGCTTAAACCAATGGATTTGGCACTCAAGGATGAGTTCCTTATTCACTTGATTTTTGCTTCATTGCGAAAGTTTGACACTTTTGTTGTCAATTACAATATCACCCGATAAATGGGACTTAGAAAATGCATAGCTATGTGTGTTCAAGAGGAGGAAAGATTTAAATCCTCACATGGTGGATCTATCAACTATGTGAAGGATAACAAGAAAAAGAACTTTCACAGACCTCCTTCTCAAGAAACAAGGGAAAAGCATCATCCATCAACCTCAGCAGAATAAATTTCTTTGTAGACAAAGATCAGTGTCTTCACTGCAAGAAGACAGGACACTACAAGAAGAACTGTCCTGATTACTTAAAGATGATCATGGCAAAGAAAGGTGAGAATATTATTACATTTATAAATGAATGCTTGTATGTACAATATTCGAAATCCACTTGGTGGATTGACTCAGGAGCAACTGTTCATGTTGCTAATTCCTTACAGGGATTCCGTTCGACGAGGACTACGCAAAGAAACGAAAGATGCATTAAAGTCGCAAATGGAGTCAAGCGAAGTTGAAGTCATGGCGATCTTTCATTAGAGTTAGCTAATGGCTCCAATCTTTTACTTAGAGATGTTCTTTTTGTTCCCTCTTTACAGAGGAATTTGATTAGCGTTTCCAATTTGGACAAAGATGGTTATGATTGTAATTTTGGAAATGGCAAGTGCGAAATATTATTTAATAAAGAATGTGTTGGTCTTGCCATATTACAAAATGAGCTTTATTTGTTATCATTGTGTGATGATGTGAATGTCGTATGCGATAATGAGAGCGTCGCGTGCGAAAGTGATGAATCCTCGTCTCACGAATGTAAGCGAAAAACGAAGAGAACTCATAATGAATCGTCGAAATTATGGCACTGTCGTTTGGGCCATATTTCGAGGGGGAGAATAGAAAGACTAGTTAAGAATGAAATTCTTCCTCTATTAGAGTTCTCTGACTTAGAACAATGCAGAGAATGCATTAAAGGAAAATATGTAAAGAAAATTAAGAAAGGCGCAAAAGAAGCACGGAGTTCTACAAATTGTTCACACGGACATTTGTGGTCCTTTTCTGTGAAAAGTGTGGATGGTTATGACTCGTTCATAACATTCACGATGACTACTCCGTTATGGATATATTTATCCAATCAAAGAAAGAAATGAAGCCTTGGATAAATTCAAGATATTTAAGGCTGAAGTTGAAAACCAACACGATTTAAAGATTAAGATAGTTCGATCTGATCGTGGGGGGGAGTACTACGGTCGACATACCCCATATGGTCAAGTTCCTGGACCTTTTGCGAGGTTCTTACAGGAAAATGACATAGTAGCCCAGTATTCTACACCGGGCGAACCTCAGCAAAATGGAGTAGCTGAAAGACGCAACCGTACCCTGATGGATATGGTGCGAAGCATGATGAGCTACTCCACACTCCCATTGAGTTTATGGATGGAGGCGTTAAAACCGCCATTCATATTCTCAATAGAGTGCCTAGTAAGTCGGTGCCCAAAACACCGCGAGTTGTGGGGAGGAAGAGTTCCTCACTAAACCACTTACGTGTGTGGGGAGTCTGCTGAGGCCAAAGTATTTAACCCAAACCTTGGGAAGCTAGATCCCAAAGCGATGAAGTTGCCATTTCATTGGCTACCACGAAAAGTCAAAAGGTTTTCGTTTCTCTTGTCCGACATGATATACAAAGTTTGTAGAAACGAGACACTTGTCTTCTTAGAGGATGAAATGATGAGGGGAGCATGGTAGCTCGAGAGATTGATCTTGAAGAGAAGCGGTATATGTGCCCACTCAGATGATTCAAGAGCCACTCTTCTCACTACTGCTGTGTCATTTGCACCGACGGTACAAGATCTTGTGGTGCGGCAAGAATCGTTATTGTTCCTCTGTGGCAACATTGAATGAGAATGAGGAACACATTCTTGAGATCCTATAGAACCCATTGCCACAAATGAGGGGGAGCAACAAAGACCTCAAGCAGGAAGAAGTACCAAATGTGGAGGCCAGGAGGTCTCAAAGAGTAAGAAGATCAGCTATTTACGATGATTATCCAATTTATCATCTGAAAGAATTTCAAATGGAGGATGACCCCACCTCATTTGAAGAAGCCATGAAGCGAAAATTCTTCAAAATGGCTTGAGGCCATGGAAGAGGAAATGAGGTCCATGAAGACTAATAAAGTGCAGGACTTGGAAATTGTTCCTAAAGGAGCCAAAAGCAGTAGGTCAGTAAATGGGTCTACAAAACAAAGCTCGACTCCCAAGGGAATGTAGAAAGATACAAAGCGCGACTTGTGGCAAAAGGATTTACACAAAGAGAAGGGATTGATTACAATGAGACATTTTCTCGGTCTCATGTAAAGATTCCTTGAAATCATAATGGCATTAGTAGCACATTATGATTTAGAGTTACATCGGATGGATGTAAAGACGGCATTTCTTAATGGGGATTTGGAGGAAAATGTTTACATGGCACAACCAAAGGTTTTGTCATGGAAGAAAATGAAAGAATGGGATGCCGCCTAAAGAAATCAATTTATGGGTTAAAGCAAGCTTCAAGGCAGTGGTACTTGAAGTTTGTGATACAATAAGAAAATTTGGTTTTAAAGAGAATGTAGAAGACAAGCGTGTTTATACAAAGTTTAAAGATGGGAAATTTATCTTCCTAATCTCGTATGTGGATGATATCCTCTTGGCTAGTAGTGATGTCGATGCACTCTCGAGACGAAGAGAATTTTGTCCTCAAACTTTGATATGAAAGATCTTGGTGAAGCCGTTCGTTCTAGGGATCGAAATTCACCGGGATAGAAACAAAGGGATATTGGGACTATCACAAAGACATACATAGAGAAAGTCTTAAAGAAATTTGGGATGCATAAATGTAGTCCTTCACCGCACCTATAGTCAAGGGCGGCAGATATGGGGATTTTCAATGCCCGAGGAACGATATGAGATCGATCAAATGAAAGCGGTTCCATATGCTTGGTTTGTCGGAAGCTTACAAGATGCTCAAGTGTGCACACATACGACTTGGCTTTTGTTACGGGTTACTTGGCGATTCGAGCAATCACGGAATAGAACATTGGAAATTGATAAAGAAAGTCTTGCGTTATTTGCAAGGAACAAAAGGCCTCATGATGACATACGAAGATCGATTTACTCCATATAGTGGGGTATCTGATTACGATTTTGCGGAGATGAAAGAAAGTCGACATCCGGATATGTCTTCACTCTCATTGGAGGAGCTATATCGTGGAAAAGCTCAAAGCAAACCGTCACTACATCGTCCACAATGTATGCCGAGTTTGTAGCATGTTATGAGGCTACGGGCGGGTGAACGGCTAAAGAAGTTCATACCGGTTTAAAAGTGGTTGACGACATCAATAGACCACTTAAGTTGTATTTGCGATAATGAACCCGCGATAATGTATGCCCACAACAATAAGTCAAGTGGTGCTGCCAAACACATTGACATAAAGTACTATGTTGTGAAAGATAAAGTTCGGGATCAAATTATAAGTCTTGAGCATATAAGTACCGCAAAGATGTTAGCGGATCCGCTTACTAAAGGCTTACCACCCAACGTGTTCGAGAGAACATATAGCGGCATGGGTTTAAGGAAAGCCTATAATTCTGGACTAAAAGATGGCCCAAGCGATTAAAGTAATTATTTCAGAACAGAGAGGTGTATTGTAGCTGTTGAATCTATCGGCGATTGACCGTGACGATGAGACACGTTCTGTGCACCAATTTGTGATGGAATGAGTATAGTCAAAAGTAATTAAAGATAAAGCATGATTGAGATCAAGGGGAGAATGTTAGAGTTGATCTCGGGCATTTGGCCCAACGACCAAATGCCCAATCCCCACATGATCTGCATACGATCGGGCGCACCGCCTTGACAAGATGGTGGTGGGCCTGTCGCCACGCCATATAAAGGAAGGGTGGGGGCGGTGCACAGTTCGAGATTCACCGGTGTGCAGCCACAAACCCTAACCTACAAAGCCCTAGATCCGATCTAAGAGGGCGGCGCTCCAGCGACGGGAAGCACCACCGCCGGGACACACCGCAGCAGAGGAGCCCCGCACCCGGAACACCCCGCTGCCGAGGAGCCCCGCACATCTCCACCGACCGTTGCTACCGTCGACGCTCAGATCTCTTCACCGACCATGGCTAGCTCCTCCCTCTCCACATCCGACGGTAATGGATTCCATCGCCCTCTATCTCTCCCTCTCTTATTCGGTTTCTTATGAATCCGAACCCCGAAATCAAGATCAAAAGAAAAGCGATCTAACACAAGATTCAACAGCCGGCACCATTCTCTACTACAGCGCACATTTAGTGGGAGAAAAGAAAGCCAGAAACCAAGCTCCATAGCTGATATTGCCTTCTCAAAGTTGGGAACACCGAACACATGTTTTTCTTTAAAAATCTTTTCAACCTCCAACTATGGCATGAGTTCATTTTCCAATCTGCAACTTCAAAAACATTAACTTTAATACCTTGAATTCTTAAAACCAAACAAAACACCCCATTGACATGAAACCGCTGTGATTTTAGCTGATGTGGCGTCCCAGTTAGCCAAAAAAACTTTGACTCCGCAGGCCATGACATTTTTTCTCCTCTACTCTACGTCTTCTTCCTCCCTCCGTCTCTCTCCCTACCCTACTTTGTTCCTCTTGTCGATCATCTCCACTCCTGCTTGCTGCAGTCGGCGTGTTCATCCACGCATTCTCCGCTGATGCTGGCATGAGTAGCCGTGTGGTGACCCCAGCCACCACCAAGCCAATATCTTAGTCTCCTTCTCTGCCTCACCATGATTGCCATCCAAGTGGTCACTGCCATCTCAAGCTACTTTGCCTCCTTGCCCATCCCACTGCCGCCAACTGCCGCGAGTGATTTCACGATTGCTGAATAATACTTAATGCGCTGATTATTTGTGTTTATTGATTTGTAATGTTTTTGTTTTTGTTTCAGTTTTAATTAGTTTGTTTGCATGGCAAGGGACTAATAGCCATGCGGCATTGAAGTTTTGCTATGCATTAGAGCTAATTATGGGCACATGGAAATGGCGTTGGTTGTAGGGTGGCTGAAGGATTAAGTCTTCAGTTACTTGTTTACTCCTGAGAATAAAAAGTGAAAGGAAAAACTGAGAAAAGCTGCAGCAGTTTTTGGGCAACACCAAACTTCTGTCTCATGAGTTCATCTATCTTTGGCGTTCCAGTGTGCTCATGTGTGTGTGTCCAGGCATTCGCATTTGTAGATCATTCTGTGTGCTAACATTTGGTATCAGAGCGTGGTCTGTTTTGATCCTACGACATGCATCGAGGTGCGAGGTCGGTCTCATCACAATCCACAAGTAACTCCGGCTAGAATAGCCAGATGCAAGACATTTTCGGTGGCAGTGGCTACCGTGAATTGGTGGTACCACTTGTGAGGAAGGGAGTTGTGACCCTCTAATACTCCATGCTCACGGAGAGCAATTATAGAGTGTGGGCGGTGAAGATGAAGATCATCATGTGTGCGCAAGAAGCGTGGGCGGTAGTGGAGGACGAAGAATTGGTCGATGAGAAGAAAGACTAGATGGCTCTCGCTGCCATAGTCCAAGTAGTGCTGGAGGCCATTGTAATGGCCATATCCGAGAAGGAGACGGCAAAAGTGGCTTGGGACGCGCTCAAGAAGATGCACATCGGCGAAGACCGTGTCAAGAAGGCACTCGTTCAAGCTCTCAAGAGGGAGTTTGAGCATATCTACATGGGGGACTCGGACACAATCATTGAGTTCTTCATGAAGCTCACCACCATGGCCAATGAAATATTTGCTCTCGGTACCAAGGTGGAGGAGAGCGCCATCGTGGAGAAGCTCCTACGCTCCGTCCCCGATAAATTCCTACCGATTGTCGGCACCATTGAGCAATGGGGCAATGTATCGACGATGTCGGTGATGGTGGTCATTAGACGTTTGAGGGCGTACGAGGAGAGTTTGAAGAGGCAATGGCGTGACAAGGAAGAAGGAGAGCACATGTTGCTCACGCGCACCAAGTGGGAGGCCAAAGCCGCCGAAGAGAAGAGGAGTGGCGAGGACCCCGACAGCGGCACAAAGAAGAATGGCGAGCGTGGCGATGGCCGTGGCCGTGGACAAGATGGTGACAAGAAGAAGCACATTGGAAAGTTCAACAAGTCGAAGATCCAATGCTTCAATTGTCGGGAGTTTGGCCATTTTGCGTCGAAGTGTGATGAACCGAAGAAAGGATAGGTGTATCTCACCAACGCCCAAGAGAACGACTAGTCGGCTCTCTAAATGGTTGTGGCATGCGAGCATGCCGCGGACGTCGTCATGCTGAAGGAGAAGGAGGACGATGAAGAGGACTTACTGCTCGACAACACCGGCGAAGCTAACACGAAGTTCGTCCCGGTGGCGGTGACAGGTGACTAGGACATCGCGCTCATGGGGGTACAACGCGACGCCAGCCTCGTTGCCAGAGGGGACCTCTTCGTGTGCGCAGGAGAGGACGGGCTCGTTGCACTCACCAAGCCTGACAAGCGTGGGGAAGTTGATGTCGTGGCCGAGCAGGCCGTTGACATCGAGGGTGCTGATAGCAGGTGGCTCGAGAACGTGGCCGCGTTGCCCGTGGAGGAGTTCTAGGTGGCCTTCGAGGACATGAACGTGCATTTCACGCATGACTACGACCTCATGTACACCATCGCTGAGAACCACAAGGGAAAGCTATCAGAGGGGAAGATGAGTCCCATCTGATACCTCGAAATAGGTGCATCCAATCACATGACTGGGTGTCGCGAGCTGTTCTCCGACTTGGACATGTCAGTTCATGGGTCAGTGAGATTTGGCGATGAATCTCACATGGAAATCAGCGGCCATGGTGTGGTGTCATTTAAGTGCCAAACTAGTGAGCACAAAGGCTTAGCTGATGTTTATTACATACCTAAGTTAAGGAGTAATATAATCAGTTTGGGGCACCTCGCTAAGCATGGCTACAAAACGATGTTGGAAGAAGGCATTCTGAGCATTTATGATCAAGAGAGAAAATTATTGGCCATGGCAAATAAGTCATGGAATCGATTGTACTTGCTTCGGCTAGGCCACACCTAGTGGATTTTGCCCTGGAAAATTATGGTGTGAAGGAAGACGAGTTGCGCACAAGGATCAGCATCGTCGAGATCAAGAAAGCGCATCAAGAATTAGAGGGGTTTGCTGAATAATCCTTAATGCATTGATTATTTGTGTTTATTGATTTGTAATGTTTTTGTTTCAGTTTTAGTTTGTTTGCATGGCAAGGCACTGACAGCCATGCGGCATTGAAGTCTTGCATGACTGAGTAGTGCATGCTGTTGGGCAATTGTTGGTTTCTTGTAATGTATGTATTAGAGCTAGTTATTCGCACATGAAACTGGCGTTGGTTGTGGGGTGGCTGAAGGATTAAGTCTTCAATTACTTGTTTACTCCTGAGAATAAAAAGTGAAAGGAAAAACTGAAAAAAGTTGCAATAGTTTTTGGGCAGCACCAAACTTTTGTCTTGTGAGTTCATCTTCGTCTTTGGTGTTCCAATGTGCTCGTGTGTGTGTGTGTGTGTGTGTGTGTGTGTGTGTGTGTGTGTGTGTGTGTGTGTCCAAGCATTCACGTGTGCTAACAATGATTTGGCGGGGATCGGTGGCGCCCTTCTTGTTTGCAGCGTGCTCCGCTGATGCTTTTCCCTTGGGAGCATGTGCACGAGCTAGAACACAATGGTGTGCACCTAGCGATTGTGGTGGTTAGCGCTGAAGGAAATAGGGCACCCACCGTTGGGATGCCAAAACGAAGCCTGTGTGTGGTTGCTCGGTGTTGAGGAGGTCGGGAACAGTTGGAATGGGGTGACGATGGGTCAACGGATGAACTCCGGTGGCCACAAACCTAGCTAGCGGGTGCACGAGCAAGGCATGGCCCGTGAGACTACCCATCCTGTCATGGTATCTTGGTCCGAGGCAACACAAGCGAGACCGGCGACGGTTACCCGCCATGGCATGGTGATGGAGCTTGATGGCGGCGAGGTGCAGAGGCAATGGTGACGTGAGAGTGGCACAGTGAGGATCAAGAGGTCAAGGCCGTCGGGGTGACACGCTCGGTGTAGACGGAGATGGCCTGGAGCGGCAGATCGCATGCAGTAGCAAGGAGATAGTGAGGGCATAGGGGTGGAGGTGAGGAAATCCACGGAGATGGGACCTAATGTCGCCTTTGAGAGGGAGGGAGAGGAGGACGAGAGGGTGGCTGGCAGTGACACCTCGCAGGTGGCCTGAGCGAGAGATGAAGATGGAGGGGAGGAGTCGCTAGCAGACATGTTCAAACCCTGGGCTAGGCCGAGCCGAACCTAGAAAATCCCAACCTTGAATGGTCCATCCTGAGGCCCGAATTTCATGTTTTCTCCATAAAATATTATTGTTTTAATTATTTGTTGACTAAATATTAATATGTAATTCATTTCAAGAATAAAAAAGGTTTTTCATTATTTTATTATTATTCTCGAGCTTCGGTTCAGGACTTTGGGCCGAAAATCAAGGCCTGAACCCCGCCCTGACGCTGGCCCACAAAATATTGTCTCAGATTCAGGTCGGGCTTCCATGAACAGGTCTAGTCGCTATACATGTGGCCAACAAAACTTATTTATTGTTGTGCCGATTAAGCTTCGCTGACTCAGTAGTGGAGGCAGAGCAACAGAGCAGGGCAGAAGCAATGCATGTGTAGCGCATATTGCCGACAACAGAAGAGGAATGGTCCCTTTCTTAGTTGCTTAGGTAGTCAGTTCCTTTTATTTCTTACGAGATCACAGTCTTTGTTCGGGGTGTCAAACGGATCTGGATTATCTGCTTTATTCGGCATCCGTATTCGGATGGTAGCTAATGTGGTAAGTAAAAATGCATTTGAATTGCAATACGAATCCAGATAGTATATGGTTTTTTTGTCGAATACGAATATGAATATGGTATGCCAAATAGGTGTCGAGTCGAATATGAATGCGGATAATATCTTGATTCAGTGCATTAACAACTAGCTATTACGTATCTTTTTTATTTGACCTCCAATTTGGCATGTGGTTTTTTTCATTTTGGTACATCCCCTAATAAAGCTTTTTGCATACTCTTTTTTAGTCAAATTTGATATGTTTATAACCGATTTATTTACAATATCTCTAAAATTGGTTATGGTTAGTGGTAAAATGGCACCAATGATCAATGATTACATAGTAAACAATAAAAAGGGGCATAAATATTACTATAAAACCAGTGCCAACTCGTTAAACTTCATTATACCATAGGATATTTGGATCCAACCAAATGGAGTAGGTATTCGATTCGTATTTGTATTTGTATTCGTGATAATATTCTGTTTGTATTCGTATTTGAGCATATTCGAATTTATATTTGTATTAATTTAAAAAATACAAATACGAATATGAAAAGATTAGTATTCAATTTGTATTCGATCTGTTGACACCCCTAGTCTTTGTATTGTATGTACTTCCCCTGATCTGAACAACTGCACGCCGGTTTAGATCATGCCTGTCACACGTTCTTTCTATTATTGGAGTCCTGTGTATTCTCGAAATAAGATTAAGCTTTGCTGACAGCTAAATTCGTCCATATCAGTCAAAACCACCATGGTTTCAATCCAAGGGCTTGTTTTGCACCAGTTTTGAGAGTTAAGGGTGAAAAGTAAACGGTTTTGAAGTTATAGATTAAAAATGGACTCACGTTGTAATTGAAGGTTGAAAAGTGAACTTTTTCCTTTAAAAAAGTACAGATTCTAAGAATACAACAACGTGATGATACTATTTAGTACTTGGTAGTGGTCTATATGCACACCAGCACCAGTTGATTTAGGATGTATGCAGTTTTCATTTGGAAAAGCATGCAAATCAAGCAAGGCATCTTAAGGCACTGAAGAACACAATAATCTGAAGCGCATCAAATTATTTGAACAATCAGGGCGTGAAGCAGAAATTCCAACTCCTGACTATGCACCATGACAATCAAATCAAAGAATGCAATCTGTCCTTGTAGCAAACTTACTAATCTAGTAGGATCAAGCAGCTAAGCTAGAAGCTCTGAATTGCAGCAAGCAGGGTTCACAAAGGCAGGTAAACTACACATACAATTTGCAGCAATTACACTCCACATCTCCCCCTGATCAACTCCAGGTATCAAACTCTGAACAATTATTAACCTGTACTAAGTCTAGAAGAACAAGTCCTTATGCTACACTGTCAGTCAGAACATGATCATAACTCATGAGTCATGACACTACCCAAGCTAGCAAATAAAGTTCTGAATTTCAGTAAAAGGTGATTCAGCTTATTCCATCCATGTATTCTTTTATATGAATATGGTATGACAATTGGATTCTCTGAATGATCGACATAATTGCTACTTAATTTCGCTACATGTGCTCCTCATCATTCTTTATCATCGCTATGTGAAGTATTATTTTCAATTTTCGGAGAGCACAAAATCAAGTATTTTACTGCAGTAAAGCCTCTGCTATATATGTAGGAGGATTTACCGTCGGAGATTTGTATGGCATAATTAAGCATAACCAGCTTGATCAATCAGAAAGTTGCAGCTCCTGCAAACTTCCTCACCAGTCGTCTGACGCCCTCAAGCCCATCTGCAGGGGCCTCTTCAAAATACTCGTTCTCCTTGCTCTTCTTGATCTCTTCATCATCCGGGAAGCAATGCGCAGGCGCCTGCCATTGGGAGTCCTCCAACACCACGCCAACTTCGAAGCCCATCACGTACTGCTGTATCCCTGCAAATGCGATCGATGCAAAATACATGCCTTGTATACAAAGCTTAAATTGTAGAAGAAAGAAAGACAATTCTACTCATACTTCAGTACTCACTCTCATTTTTTTAGACACGATCACACGAGCCAAAACCTGGATCACCTGGCTCCTTAACTATTAACTCGGTATCGAACACTCCAAACTATCGCAGCTATTTCCATTCTTATGGATGTATCCGAAAGGTCTAAATAATCCAAGCTCTCTAGGGTTACGGTACTATGTTAAGCCTTGCATTGACTCACTAGTCCACTTAAAAGCTTAATCTGTTGGTCTTGTGATTAATTATACTCATGCTTCAGCACTGCATTGACTAACTAGTCCGCTTAAAAGCTTAATCTGTTGGTCTTGTGGTTAATTATACTCATGCTTCACCACCCTACGTACTTATATATTTCAACAATATATAGATGATCACTTAATTTTGTTTACTAATTAAATATAGACCACTAGCTAGCTAGCTAGATTGCAATAGCATTAATGGACACTACTAGTGCTCGCCACCGACCGTCGTAGAAGGCGGCTAAGGACGTCCTCGTAGTACCAGATGAACTCCTCCTTGCTCCAGACGTGGCAGTCGATCCCGCCGGTGCGCGCGCGGCCGAGGTAGACAGCGCCGCCGTCGGCGAGCCATCCGGGGCGCAGCACGCCGACCGGGAACCGCATCGTGCGGCAGGCGGCCGAGTCAAAGTAGAAGGATGTAACATCCTGCTTTTAATAAGATTCAAAATCAAAACCTGATTTCAATTTCAAAATTCAGATTTCAAAATTTCTTTGTAATTCTCCATTTTCAAAAAAAATATCAAAATCCAAAATCCTTTTCTCTTCTTGGGCTGGTTTTCTCCCGGCCCATTTCCATTTTTTCCCTTCCCGGCCCAGTCGGCCCGAGCCGCCCGGCCGTTTCTTTCCTCCCCTGGCCCGGCTCTTTTCCTCCTTCTTCCCCTCTCTCCCGATCGCCCGGCCTCTCTCCCCTTTTCTCCCCAGCGCCGCCACTCTCCTCTCGCCTCTCTCTCTCTCGCTTCTCTCCTCCATCCGGGCCCCTCCTCCCGCGCCCGCCGCCGCCGCTCCCTCGCCCCGACCACCCCCGCCTCCTCCGGATCCGCCGACGCGCGCCCTTGCGGCTTTGTGCCTCTCCGCGCCGTCCGCCGACACAGCCGCCCCGCGCGTCGCCATCACCCCGTGCCCCGGTTTCCTCCGCGCCGCCCGGCTTTCTTCCCCCCATCCGCCGCCGCCGCCGCCGGCTTTCTCCCTCTCCTCTCTCTCTCTCTCTCCCGGCTATAAAAGCCGAGAGAGCTCCCGCCCCTCTCTTCTTCCCCTCTTCGCCCCCCTTTTTCTCGGTGTCGCCGCCGCTGCCCCGAGCGCCTCCCTCCGGCCACGTCGCCCTTGGCTCCGGCCTCCGCCCGAAGCCCTTCCTCCGCCCGTCGGCTCGGCTTCCCGTCTGCGCCGTCGTCGCCCTCGGCTCCGCCGCCTCCGCTTCGAAGCGCTCCTCCTCGGCGCCGCCTCCGCCCGCGACCGCGCCGCCTCCTCTCGGTGAGCCCCCCTTTCTCGCGCCGCCCGGTTGCGTGCGCCCCCCTGTCTCCTCCCTCTCCGGCTCTTCTCCTGTTCTGGTGGCCTTGGCGCCGCCTGTCTCCCACCGGTGCCGTCTCGCCGCCGTCCCGTGCTCTCCCCTTCTCTCCCCCCCGGTCCGACCGCCCTCTCCCCTCCGGTCCAACCGGCCTGCAGCACCCGGCCAGCTCTCTCTCTGCTCTCTGCTCTCTGTTCCTCTCTCTCTGCTCTCTCTCTCTGTCTCTCTCTCTCTAGGCAGAACAGTAGAGTGGCAGCAGCAGCACATTGGTTCTTGTGTTTTGCATTTGTGTATGTATGAATATTTGTGTGTATGCAGTGTATTTTTGGTGTATGCCATTGGATTGATTTGTCGGGTATGAATATTGTGTATGATTATTTGTGTATGCCTTTGAATCGTCGCGGAGTCGGTATTGAAGTGGTGTATTGAGATTTTGTATGTCGTTTTTGCGTATATGCTGTGTATGTTGTGCAGGCTAGTCGTGGAGTGGAAATTTAGATTTATGGAAAGATTGTTTTGTGTATTAGAGTTGAGCATTGAAAGTTGGTATGGAAATTTTGTATGTGTTATTTTGTTTGACTCGGTCGATTAGTAGTTATTCCATTTCGTAGCGTTTCCAAAACAATTGTTCTCGATAATTTTGCTACGACTTGCGTTGAATCGATTAACCGTTGTTAGTGGTTAAATCGTCGATCGACAAGTACTAGTAGAACCATCATTTTCGCTGTTAGTTGAGAGCTATCGATTAAGGCGCAATTTGCAAAATCTCGGAAATCGAGGTTATGCAAATGACCTTCATGTCGTCTCGCAATCGTGTCTATTTTAATTAAAGTATTTATTCAAATTCCTTGCGTGGTGTAAAATGCTTTAAAATAAACTTGCATCTTCTCAAAATATTTTGGAAGGCTATTCGCGATTAACCTGTTAATCTCGACAGCTTACTTTGAAAACCTAATTATTGATCTTGTAATCCTTTCCAATATTCGTCGGTCTAAATATTGTTTATCCCTTTTTATCCCTGTTCAAAAGTCGTCTTTAATAAAATGATTTACGGTCTTGTTAAGTTATCCGGTATCCTAATCTTGCCCGTTCAGCGGTATCCAAAATGAAGTATCCCTGCGATAGTTCATTCGACTTTTGTCTCCCCTTTGTTTTCCTTCTACAGAGTATCTCCGCCTTTGCCTCGTATACTCGGCTGATCGTTTGACTTTGTCAATCATCCCCTCCTCGCTGCATCTCGTCTCTTCAGCTCGCTCCTCGCAAAACTTATTTAAAGTGCTTTGTTTATATTTGGTCTTCTGGAAGTTCTTTGGATTTATTTGTTGTCTTGCTTGTATTGCGTAATTAGGAATCGAAGTCCAGAAGAAGCAGCGACTCAAGCAGGATCAAGATTCGGATAAAGACGAAGACCCGGAATTCGAAACCCCTGGCAGAGAAGGCCCTGAGTAAGATCAAGGCCGCGATAATCTGACCCAGGCGAGTCAATGCTTTGATCATTCCGAACCTACATTTTTGCAAACTATGTTTATTTAAAATAGCAAAGTTGCATGCTTTAATTTTGTAAACAATGATATGTTAAAGCTTAAGGTAGTTAAATACCCATTTGTTGAGTAATTACTTATTAAGCCATCCTTTGATAAATTGAATCCAGTATTCCTTGTCACCCTAGTAAATATTTGGTAAATACTAGTATAGGTTGTACTTAAGCGACATGCTAGTCTTGCTTAAGTACCGGGACAATAAATGTCCCGATCATCATCCTTTAAACATGAAAAATAGTTTTGGCGGTCATTGGATGTAAGATGGTGGTGTGTTGCGTTAATTGGTTTTCCTTCCCAAAACCCTAATAACTTGCTGTTACTGTCTGGGCGGATGGTATGAGGAATGTGATGTTGATGGGTGCTAATGTAGCCCAGGGAACGTGGTTAACTTTGAAATGAACCGCCCAGATAACCTTAAGGACTTAATCTTGTCATGACCTCCTGTGTAAAACAAGTACAACCGCAAGTCTGCAAATTGCAACTTGGCTTAGTAAATGTAACAAATCTTGGAAGTCATCTCATCGGTGGTCGAGCAAGATAGTGCAAGTAGTGGATTCGATCCGGCTTGAATGGGACACCAAAGGAAGGGTGAAGTCGCCACTCACGCAAGTCGTGGTGGCGGACATCCCGCACAACTTATGGGACCCACCGCAAGTGGGGTTAGCCCATACTAGTGAGATGACGGAAGAGGCAAGATACATTGAAGCGTTCTTCGTGACGATCGCTCAACTACATGACTAAGGAATCATGTGGAGTAACGAGTATGATTATCTCTTGTGGGTACGATGTACAACCTCTGCGAGTCTAAAGCTGTTTAAGCAAATTGCGCCGGTCAAAGGCGGACATGGGAACTTAACCCGAGTTAGTTCTATTTCAAAAATCTTTGTGGGTGGAATGGAAATGTGTTGGGCTCATCTAGCCCTTGTTTTGAATTCTCTGGGTAGCCTTATCCGTGTTGATAATCGGTGGGCGTAACCACTACCAAAAATTAAGCATAAGGTGGAGGTAGCCTTCGCTGTTATTTAATATTGCACTTAATCTCTTTAAATGAAAATGCAATCTGTTAAAAATGCTATGTCATAGGACTTTGTAATTATGGTAATTTAAAATGTTGCTTTAGCAAATAAAAGAACTGAGCCATCCTTGTTAAGCCTTGCATGTATACTATTGCATCTTGTGTGTTGGCTCATGAGCACAGTAGTTGTGCTCACTCTCGCTCCTCCCCCAAACCCTCCAGATGATGCGGAGCAAGGAGACTACGCGTACTACGAGGAACCAGATGCCTGAAGACCCTGGAGTTCTTGAAGCGTAGCTTAGTTCGTAGTTGTTCTAGTCTCGCCCCAGTCTAGCTGACTCCGCTGGTACCTAGGTGCGTCCTATATTATCTGAGTTTTCGGGTAATATCGGATGTACAGTGTTTCCCGATCCTTGCTGTGGAGAGATGAGCTCCACCCTCCCTTTTGTTTCCGCTGCTTTTGTGTAATGTAATCCATTTGGCCTGGTGGCCCTTATGTAAAACCTGACCCGACGTGGTCTATGTCACTCTGATGTTTGTTTAATTAAATATCTTAAATTCGCGCCTTGTATGATATGATTCAGCAATGAGTCTGTGAGTGCTACCTACTGATCCAGGGAGTAGCACAGTAATGTTCACAGAGGATCCGGGATTAGAAAATCCGGGTCTGACAGAGCTGGTATCAGAGCATTTGACTGTAGGATCTTTAGTTAGACTGGTCGAGCCTAAGGACTTGAGTCCTATTTTCAAAATTTATGAAAAGCTTTGGCAAAATATAATGTATTTATTGCTCTTACTCATCTATCTTAGTTCTTCACTTCCCCTGACTTCACTTGAGTTGTACTCAGTCTGATTCCCTCGTCTGTTTCAAAAATTTGTAGATGGCAACCCCTTCGTCCGATGCCTCGTGGGACTTTTGCTCTCATGGAGAAGGCGGAGTTGAATTTGTGGATATTCTCCACCAATTCATGCATCACCTGGATTACCTCCGCAAGCCTATCTTCAGAGGCCGAAAGACTCAAACCCTGGACCAAGAGTCATGGACCATGGAGGTTTTCCTCTATGCAAGAGAGGGTGAGTTCATCGCTCACACCTTCAGACCCGAGACCTCCAAGAGCGGCTTGTTCAAAGCGGTCCCAAGACGCAAAGACGCCGCCTTCAACCGCCTGAGCCGGATGCACCTAGATCTTCTGCGAGAAGCGCCCTTCTACTACTACCTGCCTCTCCAGGAAGGAGAGACCGATCCCGAAGTCCTCGTCGCCATGTGGGAGTAGTTAGCTTAGTTGGCTAGCAGTGCTTGCTGTAGCAGTCTTTTGGTTGCAAGCACTCTTTGTTTCCTTCTTTTGTAGACGATGTGTGTGTATCTTGTGTCGTGACTTAGCATAGCCTATATGCTGTGTTTTCTGGAGTCATGTAAACACTTAACCCCCTTAATATAATGCAGCCATTCTAGGCTTTGTATTGTACTTGATCGATTTTCCTTGGTTGGTTTAAATTTCTTTTGTTGTGCTCTAGAGGGCCAGTGAACCCTCATATATCTCCTCTCGATCTTATCTGAGCTGTTTTCCTCAGATGGCACCAAAGAGGCCAGCAGCCCAAGGAAGTGGTGCCAGTTGTAAAAGGGAGTTGTCAGCACGAAGGCCACAAGATAGCTGTCCCCAGCAGTCAACATTTCTCAGCAGCTCGTCATGCACTCAATCAGAAGATTACCCTGGGAACCAAGTAGCATGCACCCGTTGTGGTGAAAAAGGACATTTCGTCAACAGATGCCCTCAGCCAGTCACCCCGGTGAGGTTCAACTTCAAAGCCACACCAGCTCAAGGCCAGACTTCAGCTTCAAGCCGGAGTCGTCAAACATCGCAGGCATTCAGAGTCGCTTCCGCGCCAAGCCAGAACCAAGGCCAAGTGAACCACATCGCCACCAAGAAGCCCAAGCAACTTCAGAAGTATTGAGAGGCACGCTCCCGTCTCATCTGGTAGCGAATCTCGGGGTCGAGATTCCGTTTAAGGAGGGTAGGTTTGTAACATCCTGTTTTTAATAAGATTCAAAATCAAAACCTGATTTCAATTTCAAAATTCAGATTTCAAAATTTCTTTGTAATTCTCCATTTTCAAAAAAAATATCAAAATCCAAAATCCTTTTCTCTTCTTGGGCTGGTTTTCTCCCAGCCCATTTCCATTTTTTCCCTTCCGGCCCGATCGGCCCGAGCCGCCTGGCCGTTTCTTTCCTCCCCGGCCGGCTCTTTTCCTCCTTCTTCCCTCTCTCCCGATCGCTTGGCCTCTCTCCCTTTTCTCCCAGTAGCCGCCACTCTCCTCTCGCCTCTCTCTCTCTCTTCTCTCCTCCATCCGGCCCCTCCTCCCGCGCCCGCCGCCGCCGCTCCTCGCCCGACCACCCCGCCTCCTCGGATCCGCGACGCCACGCCAGACGGCTTTGTGCCTCTCAGCGCCGTCCGCGACCACAGCCGCCCAGCGTCGCCATCACCCCGTGCCCGGTTTCCTCCATGCGCCTGCTTTCTTCCCCCATCCGCGCCACCGCCGGGCTTTCTCCTCTCCTCTCTCTCTCTCTCTCCGGCTATAAAGCCGAGAGCTCCCGCCTCTCTTCTTCCCTCTTCGCCCCCTTTTTCTCGGTGTCGCCACGCCGCCCCCGGCGCCCCTCCGCCACGCCGCCCTTGGCTCCGGCCTCGCCAAGCCCTTCCTCCGCCGTCGGCTCGGCTTCCCGTCTGCGCTGTCGTCGCCCTCGGCTCCGCCGCCTCGCTTCGAAGGCTCCTCCCTCGGCGCCTCGCCATGACAGCGCCGCCTCCTCTCGGTGAGCCCCCTTTCTCGCGCCCCAGGTCTGTCGCCCCCTGTCTTCTCCCCTCCCGGCTCTTCTCCTGTTCTGGTGGCGCTTGGCGCGCCTGTGTCTCCCACCGGTGCCGTCTCGCCGCCCTCCGTGCTCTCCTTCTCTCCCCCGGTCCGACCGCCTCTCCCCTCCGGTCCAACCGGCTGCGCCAGCGGCCGGCTCTCTCTGCTCTCTGCTCTCTGTTCCTCTCTCTCTGCTCTCTCTCTCTCTCTCTCTCTCTAGGCGTAATAGAGAGGCAAGAAACACATTGGTTCTTGTGTTTTGCATTTGTGTATGTATGAATATTTGTGTGTATGCAGATGTATTTTTGGTGTATGCCATTGGATTGATTTGTCGGGTATGAATATTGTGTATGATTATTTGTGTATGCCTTTGAATCGTCGCGGAGTCGGTATTGAAGTGGTGTATTGAGATTTTGTATGTCGTTTTTGCGTATATGCTGTGTATGTTGTGCAGGCTAGTCGTGGAGTGGAAATTTAGATTTATGGAAAGATTGTTTTGTGTATTAGAGTTGAGCATTGAAAGTTGGTATGGAAATTTTGTATGTGTTATTTTGTTTGACTCGGTCGATTAGTAGTTATTCCATTTCGGCGAAAACGTTTCCAAAACAATTGTTCTCGATAATTTTGCTACGACTTGCGTTGAATCGATTAACCGTTGTTAGTGGTTAAATCGTCGATCGACAAGTACTAGTAGAACCATCATTTTCATTTATTAGTTGAGAGCTATCGATTAAGAGCGCAATTTGCAAAATCTCGGGAAATCGAGGTTATGCAAATGACCTTCGTAATCGTCTCTGCAATCGTGTCTATTTTAATTAAAGTATTTATTCAAATTCCTTGCGTGGTGTAAAATGCTTTAAAATAAACTTGCATCTTCTCAAAATATTTTGAAGGCTATTCGCGATTAACTCGTTAATCTCGATGACTTACTTTGAAAACCTAATTATTGATCTTGTAATCCTTTCCAATATTCGCCGGTCTAAATATTGTTTATCCCTTTTATCCACTGCTCAAAAGTCGTCTTTAATAAAATGATTTACGGTCTTGTTAAGTTATCCGGTATCCTAATCTTGCCCGTTCAGCGGTATCCAAAATGAAGTATCCCTGCGATAGTTCATTCGACTTTTGTCTCCCCTTTGTTTTCCTTCGGCAGAGTATCTCCGCCTTTGCCTCGTATACTCGGCTGATCGTTTGACTTTGTCAATCATCCCCTCCTCGCTGCATCTCGTCTCTTCAGCTCGCTCCTCGCAAAACTTATTTAAAGTGCTTTGTTTATATTTGGTCTTCTGGAAGTTCTTTGGATTTATTTGTTGTCTTGCTTGTATTGCGTAATTAGGAATCGAAGTCCAGAAGAAGCAGCGACTCAAGCAGGATCAAGATTCGGATAAAGACGAAGACCCGGAATTCGAAACCCCTGGCAGAGAAGGCCCTGAGTAAGATCAAGGCCGCGATAATCTGACCCAGGCGAGTCAATGCTTTGATCATTCCGAACCTACATTTTTGCAAACTATGTTTATTTAAAATAGCAAAGTTGCATGCTTTAATTTTGTAAACAATGATATGTTAAAGCTTAAGGTAGTTAAATACCCATTTGTTGAGTAATTACTTATTAAGCCATCCTTTGATAAATTGAATCCAGTATTCCTTGTCACCCTAGTAAATATTTGGTAAATACTAGTATAGGTTGTACTTAAGCGACATGCTAGTCTTGCTTAAGTACCGGGACAATAAATGTCCCGATCATCATCCTTTAAACATGAAAAATAGTTTTGGGCAGTCATTGGATGTAAGATGACTGGTGTGTTGCGTTAATTGGTTTTCCTTCCCAAAACCCTAATAACTTCTTTATTCTTCATGCAGGCGGATGGTATGAGGAATGTGATGTTGATGGGTGCTAATGTAGCCGAGGAACGTGGTTAACTTTGAAATGAACCGCCCGATAACCTTAAGGACTTAATCTTGTCATGACCTCTGTGTAAAACAAGTACAACCGCAAGTCGCAAATTGCAACTTGGCTTAGTAAATGTAACAAATCTTGGAAGTCATCTCATCGGTGGTCGAGCAAGATAGTGCAAGTAGTGGATTCGATCCGGCTTGAATGGGACACCAAAGGAAGGGTGAAGTCGCCACCACGCATAAGTCGTGGTGGCGGACATCCCGCACAACTTATGGGACCCACCGCAAGTGGGGTTAGCCCATACTAGTGAGATGACGGAAGAGGCAAGATACATTGAAGCGTTCTTGTGACGATCGCTCAACTACATGACTAAGGAATCATGTGGAGTAACGAGTATGATTATCTCTTGTGGGTACAGTGTACAACCTCTGCGAGTCTAAAGCTGTTTAAGCAGTAGCGCCTTGGTCAAAAGGCGGACATGGGAACTTAACTTTGAGTTAGTTCTATTTCAAAAATCTTTGTGGGTGGAATGGAAATGTGTTGGGCTCATCTAGCCCTTGTTTTGAATTCTCTGGGTAGCCTTATCCAGTGTTGATAATCGGTGGACGTAACCACTACCAAAAATTAAGCATAAGGTGGAGGTAGCCTTCGCTGTTATTTAATATTGCACTTAATCTCTTTAAATGAAAATGCAATCTGTTAAAAATGCTATGTCATAGGACTTTGTAATTATGGTAATTTAAAATGTTGCTTTAGCAAATAAAAGAACCTGAGCCATCCTTGTTAAGCCTTGCATGTATACTATTGCATACTGTGTGTTGGCTCGCGAGCACGGTAGTTGTGCTCACTCTCGCTCCTCCCCCAAACCCTCCAGATGATGCGGAGCAAGGAGACTACGCGTACTACGAGGAACCAGATGCCTGAAGACCCTAAAGTTCTTGAAGCGTAGCTTAGTTCGTAGTTGTTCTAGTCTCGCCCCAGTCTAGCTGACTCCGCTGGTACCTAGGTGCGTCCTATATTATCTGAGTTTTCGGGTAATATCGGATGTACATGTTTTCCCATCACTTGCTCGTGGAGAGATGAGCTCCACCCTCCCTTTTGTTTCCGCTGCTTTTGTGTAATGTAATCCATTTGGCCTGGTGGCCCTTATGTAAAACCTGACCCGACGTGGTCTATGTCACTCTGATGTTTGTTTAATTAAATATCTTAAATTCGCGCCTTGTATGATATGATTCAGCAATGAGTCTGTGAGTGCTACCTACTGATCCAGGGAGTAGCACAGTAATGTTCACAGAGGATCCGGGATTAGAAAATCCGGTCCGACAGAGTAGTATCGAGCATTTGACCGTAGGATCTTTAGTTAGACTGTCGAGCCTAAGGACTTGAGTCCTATTTTCAAAATTTATGAAAAGCTTCGGCAAAATATAATGTATTTATTGCTCTTACTCATCTATCTTAGTTCTTCACTTCCCCTGACTTCACTTGAGTTGTACTCAGTCTGATTCCCTCGTCTGTTTCAAAAATTTGTAGATGGCAACCCCTTCGTCCGATGCCTCGTGGGACTTTTGCTCTCATGGAGAAGGCGGAGTTGAATTTGTGGATATTCTCCACCAATTCATGCATCACTGGATTACCTCATAAGCCTATCTTCAGAGGCCGAAAGACTCAAACCCTGGACCAAGAGTCATGGACCATGGAGGTTTTCCTCTATGCAAGAGAGGGTGAGTTCATCGCTCACACCTTCAGACCCGAGACCTCCAAGAGCAGTTGTTCAAGCGGTCAAGGCGTAGCACGCCGCCTTCAACCGCTTTGAGCGGATGCACCTAGATCTTCTGCGAGCGCCCTTCTACTACTACCGCCTCTCCAGAAGGAGAGACCGATCCCGAAGTCCTCGTCGCCATGTGGGAGTAGTTAGCTTAGTTGGCTAGCAGTGCTTGCTGTAGCAGTCTTTTGGTTGCAAGCACTCTTTGTTTCCTTCTTTTGTAGACGATGTGTGTGTATCTTGTGTCGTGACTTAGCATAGCCTATATCTTTGTTTTTTGAGTCATGTAAACACTTAACCCCTTAATATAATGCACCATTCTAGGCTTTGTATTGTACTTGATCGATTTTCCTTGGTTGGTTTAAATTTCTTTTGTTGTGCTCTAGAGGGCAGTGAACCCTCATATATCTCCTCTCGATCTTATCTCGAATTTGTTTTCCTCGGATGGCACCAAAGAGGCCATTGACCCAAGGAAGTGGTGCCAGTTGTAAAGGGAGTTGTCGAGACGAAGGCCACAAGATAGTTGTCCCCATGATCAACATTTCTCGTGACTCGTCATGCACTCAATCGAAGATTACCACAGGAACCAAGTAGCATGCACCGTTGTGGTGAAAAGGACATTTCGTCAGCAGATGCCTCGGCCATCACCCGGTGAGGTTCAACTTCAAAGCCACACCACCAAGGCGGACTTGACTTCAAGCCGAGTCGTCAAACATCGCAGTATTCGAGTCGCCTGCGCCAAGCCGTAACCAAGGCCAAGTGAACCACATCCATTGAAGAAGCCCAAGCAACTTCGAGTATTGAGAGGTACGCTCCGTCTCATCTGGTAGCCAATCTCTGGTCGAGATTCCGTTTAAGGAGGGTAGGTTTGTAACATCCTGTTTTTAATAAGATTCAAAATCAAAACCTGATTTCAATTTCAAAATTCAGATTTCAAAATTTCTTTGTAATTCTCCATTTTCAAAAAAATATCAAAATCCAAAATCCTTTTCTCTTCTTGGGCTGGTTTTCTCCTACCCATTTCCATTTTTTTTCCTTCCTGCCCGGTCGGCCCGAGCCGCCCGGCCGTTTCTTTCCTCCCCTGGCCCGGCTCTTTTCCTCCTTCTTCCCCTCTCTCCCGATCGCCCGGCCTCTCTCCCCTTTTCTCCCCAGCGCCGCCACTCTCCTCTCGCCTCTCTCTCTCTCGCTTCTCTCCTCCATCCGGGCCCCTCCTCCCGCGCCCGCCGCCGCCGCTCCCTCCGCCCGCCGCTTGATTTCCCCTCGTTCTTGACGGGGCTGGCTGAAACCTTGCGGCAGGAGGGTGGCGGGGCCCAACGAAGAGTTCACGAAGACCACTCATGGAATACATGGCCACGTTCAAAAGATGGGTTCAAAACTCGGGATGCACGAATTTGATCCGGAGCCAACTCTCACAAACACAACTCTAACTCCTGAATACACACTGCAGCAGCTATACTCCCACCATCTAAGATCAACTCCAAGCATCACATTCAGAACAATTTAACCTGAAATCAGTCTAGAAGAAGACTGATTGTACCATACCCAAGCAAACGTAAAACGGTAAAAATTAGGAATTTTAATACCACATTCACAACAAAACAATCAGCAATACTGCCCAACGTTTCTTACTGACACCTACTGGAGTCTGTTTCCACATTTCAAATTCATCGCAATGCTCTACCACCAACCGGTCTAGTAAAATCACATTTCAGTCAGAATATTGTGATCATAACTCGTAACAATACCCCCCGAGGAATGGAGCATAACAAGAAAGTAAAAAAGGCTCTGGATTTCAGTAAAGAAGGTGATTCAACTTATTGACCACAATCTATAACAAAATAAGCACCTATATTGCCAGTCGAAAACAAATTCCAAAAACCAAACTCCACAGTAGTAGTATTGTTATCAACCCAATACCGAGTATCCTACTAGAGTTTCATAATATCCACATTACCAACCATCAAACCATAAGCAAGAAGCCAAGAGCACCACCAACGCCGTCAGATCAGGCACTGTAAGCTCAGATCCTGCGAGCGGACGAGCGCGTGCTGGCCCTCCTCTCCTTAGCGGCCGGCGACTTTGCGGCGGCGGAGGCCTTCTTCATATCCTTGCTGCTCCTCAGGGAAGACCTCAGGCTCAGGCCGCTGGCCCGGCTCGCCGGGAAGTCTGCTCCCGGCATGGACCTCCTCACGGACTCCGAGTTCTTGGCGCCCCGCCGCTTGGACAGCTCGACGGCGACGCAGGGGTCCTCGGCCATCGCCTCCGCCTCATCCTCGCCGGCGGGGAACCCGTGCTTGCGCTTGAGCCGCTCGTTGCGCCGCGCGGAGTAGAGGTCGTAGAGCCTGCCCCTCTCGAAGAGCGGGCTGGTCGGCGGGGCCGTCCAGCTGTTCATGGCCGCGTGGGCGAGGTCGTCCAGCTGGTCGGCGGCGGAGAGGTTGAGGGCCACCTTGTCGTGGGCGTGGAGGTTCTCCTTCCCCGCCGCTCTTGTTGGTATAGGCGCGGCGGCGAAGTCCAGCTTCGCGCGCGGGCTGTGCTCAAGGCGGGACGACGGCGGGAGCGCGCAGATGGACGACCGCATCGGGGTCTGGGCTTTCTTGATCGATCCTGCACAACGGATAAGTGAAAAAAAAACACGCATCTTTCAGTGGTCATGGACAATGTCAAAGACCAAATTTGTGGTTTTGGGGACGCCGAGAACAAATGTTTGGTGATCAAGAACAGAATTGAAGAAACAGTGTAGAATAAAACTGAAAAGCATGCGATTTTCTTTTTATTTGACCGCAGAAAGGAGCCAAGTAGCAATCGCTCGCTATCGAAAGCTAAACATCAGAGACATTGCACCGAAACATTTAAGGTTTCTTGATTAAGCCTGAAACTAACTGAAGGAGACGAACACATCGATTCGGAGACAAATCGTTCGTTGGGGGAGGGGGGGGGGCATCTTTGTTTTATCCGCCAAGTGCTAGAGGAAACCAGATCCGCGCATCGCAAGCAATTCCGTCCGTCAAAAACAAGATTGGGGATGGGGTAAAACAAGTAGCGGGTAGTACCTGGCGGGGCCTGGACGGAGAACGCCAGGGGCGGGCGCGGGCGGAGCCGGCGCGGGGAGACGACGAGAGGCGGCCGGCGGTCCATGGATCGACCGTTCGAGACGGCGAAGGAACTGAGCGGGGGAAACAAAAGGAACCAAAACCCATCAGATCGAGAGGACGTTGCCGGGGAATCGTCGAGGAGGAAGGAACCTACCTGGTGCGCTTGCGGCGGCGGCGGCGAGGCGCTGTTGCGCTGCCTCCTTGGATTCTCTCTCTCTCTCTCCCCTCGTTTGGATGGTGAGCATTTAAGGGGAGGGGAGGGGAGGGGCCTCCAACGGTCGGATTGGTCTTTTTGAATCGGGAGGCCCGATCCGAACGTTGTTGCCGGCTGTTCCGTTCCTCCTGCCTGGCTGGCGTTCTGCACACGTGGCGGCGTCTCATTGGACGGCCGCGCCGCCGGTTTGGACCGACAAGCGACGGCTCCTCGCTGTTTATGGTATGGATTACGAGTTGAAGAGATTTTGGCCTCATTTCATGCAAGGGGATCAAGGGCTTGCAAATTGATGAGGAGATTGGCAGCCAATCCCTGATCCCCTCCCTATTAATATTCTACTAGGTAGAACGGCAGCATTAGGATAGAACAAAACGTGGAATTTACCAAAAAAAAACTGGCTAAATGATCTCAGGAACAGCACAACCTGCCATTGAGCTTTTCACTTGCAGAAGGAAAAAAAATGGGAAAACTAATTGGATCATAGCATGGAACAAAACATAAGGTACATGCAAGATCAGGATTTGGCGCTGAAGTTTCGTATTCTTTCCGCGTTTGGAGTTCATGAATCAATCCCATTGAGCATGTAGGATGCACAGACCTGCATCGTATGCAAAGGAACCAACATAACTTTTAGGTGATCCTCTAAAAACACTCAATTGTAATTCCATCATAAATAGATAATATGGTGCATTCTTTAAAGAGATATTCATTAAAGCTGATGATACACGAGGAGAAGTTGATAAATCTTCTTGCTATCACGTTTGGGACAAAACTTTCAGGCGACATACCAAACGCCTGAGTTGCCAGAATTTGGAATATAAAGAGTTTTAGCCTTCAAGGAAGATAAATTAGTGGTTAGAATTAAAATATTTCTATGTTGTCGTAACCGAAGAACTGCTATCCATGATACCTGGGAGAACAAATCTGATACTTGGGAGAACAAATCCGAAATAGTTGTTTGCATGCTCTGCACATTCCAGCAACTGCTAAAAAATGAAAGACATTAAATGTGTTACTTTGTAATTCAATATGTTCAACCAATTGTACTTGTGTTTTGAAGGGATAATGAGAAAGATTTTGCAGGATAAATGAGAAAGCAGCAGCTATATGTTTGTAGGTAGAATAAAATTTGTACAATCTAATAGAACAATCTAGCACTAGCTTTTGGGTATCAGTCATGGAGAAATTGCAACAAAATGAAGCAGAAGCACTCGAATAAATAGAGGAATTCAATAGGGGCACACAATGCACGTTTTTTTTGGGGTACTGGAAATATGATGTTTGTTCATAAGCAAAGAAATGTTAGGACATTTAGGAAGACGTATACCTATAATACTCAATACGAAATTGACAAAGAACAAAAGATACAATTTGTCATATACTAGACATAACAACAGGTGTATAAACTATTCGTACACACTGAAGGATTTCAAATTTTAAGATAACAGGTACAAAAGAAAGTAGGCAAATCGAGAATTTAAAGCTGATCTTCACAAGGAAAAAAAAAGGAGAACTAACGAAAATCCCAAATGAAATTATGGAGGTAAATATCTATCTACTGAAACTAAATACCTGGCTATTGGTAAACGATTGTAGGTTACCCAGTTAAGACCAAACAAGTGAACCGCGAGCCTGATCCAATACGAAATCGATGAGGGCGCATGTGGTGCATATGACAAGACCTGAACAACATTTGACACTATCAAGTGATAGATGGACAACAAACAACAAACTAATTCAGGATTAATCTTAGAAAGGCAATCTGTTATAGAAATAGCATGGTATATAGATTTTGGCAACTCAACTGACCCAGAATAAAACTAATCCGCACAACAAACGAGAGAACAACTGTCAGAAGATATCACAATCATTTTGCAAAATTTGCATTTAAAGACCGTGACAAATGCTAGGCGCGATGACCTGCTGTAAGGTACCCCAATCATGAAGAATCTATCGAAAAATATCGAGATGAAAAGGATACAATCAAATACTTAGAGCTCAGCATGACCCTACCTCTCTATTACTTACATCATCAGGAAGCAGTGGGAATTAACATTCATAATTCCCAATGTTATCTAGTAACCGTGGAAGTGACATGCTTATGTAAACTTTATATCAACTTTTAAGAGAAAGCTATATTCTAATTCTAATAACGAAAAAGAATGCAAAGTCATGCCACCTCTTTCATCTGTCGATTCCAACGCATCCTCCTCTTCACACAGCTTTGGTGAACTTGAAAAAATCCAAAATAACACATGGTCTTTTGCGTGCATAGATGAAAGGTACACTTGATTGTTAATAGGCCTCAATTCTTAAGTCTCTAACTAATCGCAATCTGTAAACAAACAGGATCATAAAGTATCACGAAGAAGGTAAGAACATTGATAATTACACATAGAACAGAGATTTCCATAGTGGAATAAGATGTGAGACTGCCATCTCTACCCTCTTTTTCACGCTGAAGTAGCCCTTAATTTATTCAGCATGATTTGATATGACATCTGTGGATATCGTGAGGATATGTGCACGATCTCAGGATGATGAGTCAATTGGCAATGGTTTTGTTGGTTTGCAAAATCTCGCGTTTTCGGGTTTGCTCCAAGGCTGTCAGACCACAGGCAGTCTGACCGGTGGTGTGGGGCAGTCAGACCGCCCGTGGAGAGGTCGGACCGGCCGTGGCTGCCGGTCGGACCGGCCTGACCTAAAAGTGGTTTTTGGGGCTGAGCCAAAAATAGGTTGTGTAGGCAAGTGAGGGGAGTCTCCTGGATGTGGTCACATCATTTTTGGAGCTCCCAGTCGAAAGTTCTATTCAGTTGAAATTTCCAGAAGGTTTCGGAATTTCGAGCTGAAAATTTGGCTAAGTCTTTTCGGGCGGTCCGACCGCCGTTGTGTGATCGGTCGGACCGGACTGGAATCGGTCGGACCGGCCGTGTGGTGCGGTCAGACCGCCGATGACTTGAAGGTGAGCCTTCTTTGCATTGATGTGTTTTGATTGTGGTTATTGTATGAATGTCAATGCTTTATTGTTGCATATTGCATTGCGGAACTAACGTGGGTCAAGTTGTGAAGAACTTGTTCCCGGAAATGATTTGTTTGTCTATTGCTGTGCAGGTGGCTTGCAGGTCTACGACGTCAACGGTGAGGTGGATCGGGACTACGCTTGGAGGGCTGAGGTCCAGAACGATCATGGATGCCGGGTGAGGTCGTGTGACTCAAGCATGGTGCAGAATGGGCAAGATGGATCGAACGGGTAGTTCGGTGCAGCTGGTTGGATCAGGCGGTGCGGAAGTCGGTGCAAGTCTCTAGGAGGTTCCGATGGGATTCGGACTGGAGAGACTTGGCGACGTGATGAGAGCCGCTGATCAACTTACACGTGGTGAAGCAGGCGATTACTTCAACAGATTTGGTTGTGTGGGTCCCATGTGTGTGTGGGTCCCAAAAGTGAAACCCTAGGCTTCTCCTATAAATAGAAAGGGGGGAGATGTAAAACCCCTTGAAGCATTTGGAGCCCTCTTCCTTTTTCTAGGGTTAGGAGAGGAGATGAGAGGAGAGCTAGGGTTTGGAGAAATTGTGTGCTCCTTGTGTGAGCTCTTGTCCTCCTTGTTGGAGTGGCTTTGTAAGCATCTTGTGAGATCAATCTATCTTGTGATGCTTGCTTGAGAGATCATTTGTCTCCCTTTGTGTTCTTCTCGCTTTTGGATGATTTTGGTGCTTCCTTGATTCAAGTGGTTAAGCGTGGTCTCTTGACCTAGTTTGTCTTGCTTTGATGTGTGGGAATACTCCTTGAATCATCTAGATCATCAACCCCCACAAGCAAGTTTTGAATCAAAGATTTTCGTATTTCTAGGGTTTGTGCACTTCTTTGGTAAAACCTTGAGAGATCGTTTCTCTGAAGTGGATCTCAAGGATCGTCGCTAGAAATAGCTCTCTAATATCCTTAGGGAGGTGTGCTCAAATTTGGTCAAGTTTCATTGGTTGAATCAAAAGTTGGATCAAATTTCGTTTTGGTTTTGGGCTTGGTTTTTCGGTTCGACTAAATCGGTCGACGGTTTTGTAACGGCGGTCCGACCGCCTGTTTGAACGCTTAGTATCGCCGGGTCGAATCGATATCCAACGGTCCGATCGCTGACTAGTAGCCGGTCCGACCACTCGTTAACTGTCGGTCCGACCGCCGCTCGGCCGGTCGACCGCTGTACTCATCGAGCAGAGAATTCAATTCTCCACATTTGTGTCGTGTGGTTGACGGGGTTATCGAATTCGACAAGGCTTCCATCAGGCGCTATCGATCTTCTTAGCTTTCATAGCTAAAGGAGTAAAGTTCGTGTTGAATTTGATTAAGGCGAAAGTTGAAAGCGCCTATTCACCCCCTAGTCGCCTTTACGGTTCTACAAGTGGTATCGAGCGGTTAGCTCTTCTCATAGATCTTAACCGGTCTTTGGAGCCATGGCGACTGACAAATATTCAATCAGGCCACATGTTTTTGATGGAGTTGATTTTGCTTATTGGAAGGCCCGAATACAGGCCTACATCGAGGCTCAAGGGCACGCAATTTGGCTTAAGGAGAAAAACCCTTATGTCGTGCTAGCCGATGACAATTTGATCACTCGAGATATGGAGAACAACGAAGAAGGCTCAAATTTCTTGATTCAAGGTCTTAGTCGATCCGAGTTTGAGCGTGTTGCTCATTTGTCGTCTGCTCATGAGATCTGGCGGACTCTTTGTGATTATCACGAGGGGTCCACTGCGATCAAGGAAGTGAGACAGAACCAGCTGAAGAAAGCATACTCTAAGATCGAGCAAAGGCCTGGTGAATCTTTAGATGAGCTGTGGGGGAGATTTTCTAAAATTCTTCATGATCTCCGTATTTTGATCTTGTCTTCACCGAGTCAAAAATGCACGCCAACTTTTGGGTGCTCGGATGTGAAGGTGCTGGGGATGAAGATCATCGCCATCAATGACAACATCATGAGTGAGCTTACGATGGATAAGCTTTACTCTAGGTTGAAGACGCATGAGATTGATTTTATCTCGCGTCTCCCCATGACAGATTCGATGGCTTTAGTGGTCGACCAATCTAAGGGTAGATACTCTGATTCTTTGGATTGTAGCTCATCTAGCTTTTCTTTGTCAGCTTTGCATTCGTTGAGTGATGAGCAACTTGAGAGACTACCTGAAAATGATTTAGCCCTCCTATCCACAAAATTCACGAGAGCTTACAATAATGTGAGGAGTAGGAGGAGAGGTGGACCTATCACTTGCTTCGAATGTGGTGAGCCAAACCACATTCGCTCCAGGTGCCCCAAGCTGATGGGCAAGGAGGAGAAGGAGTCACAAAGGCATCCTCACGGGAGGGATGCTAAACCCAAGAAGACAAACTATCGCAAGTTTGTCAGCCGGGTCCTTGAAGCTCTAGAGGATGTATGCATGAGCGATGTGGACTCGGAGGTGGAGGACGACTAGAGTGACTCCCGTGGAAAAAAGAAGGTTCGTGATTTTACGGGCATGTATTTCATGGCCAAGAACAGCCACGACAGCGACTCCTCCAACAGTGAGGATCCTTTTAGTGATCCTGATGAGGTATGCCCTTCACTTCCTGACATGACAAGGGCTTTAGTGCTTGCTGAACAAAAACTACATAAACAAGCTAAATTGATTAAGAAACAGGATACTATGATCGATAATTTGAACCTAGAAGTTGTTAGGCTCAAATCCATTAATCCTGATGTTTTCTGTGATTCATGCTCTAGCTTGCTTAATGAATTGTCAAGCTTAAATAATGCTCATTCCTCTGTTGAAAAACAATTGAAAAATACTCTTTCTGAACTAGAATCTCTCAAGTCTAATTCTGTTTGCATGGATGCCATTCCGCTTGATGTGACTGCTTTAGACGCTATTCCGTTAACTTGCTCAAAGTGTGCTTTGCTAGAATTAAAACTGGATAGCTCTTTAAAAGAATTGCAAAAATTTGATACTAGTCACACTTGCTCTTATTGTAAGAACAATATGATTAAAATGCAAGAGATGACCGAAATGGTTGTTTACTCTAGAGCTGCTTCTTGTGAAAATTGTCCTAAACTTACAATTGAGATTGAAGCTTTAAACAAGACTCTTGAAGAGAAAGCTAAAATTGAAAAATCCATGTCTCTTACTGCTTCCAAGAAAGTCATTGATTCTTCCTCTTGTATGTTGCATGCTGAAGTTGAAACTATTGTTGGTAAGATACAAGAGGCTTTTAGAGTCAAATTTAAGGAGCAGTTGAATAGAATTGGGGAGTCCTATTTTGTGTCTTGTGAGGCCTTCAAAGTGGAAGTGGCCCTTCTTAAGAGCAAACATGTTGAGGCAATCAATTCTAAAAAGTGCTCTAATTGTGGAGTTTTGGCAAAATAGAATGATTACCTCAAAATGACTCTTGAGAAGTTTTCTAGTGGGAAAAAGAAACTCAACTTGATTCTGAACCAATCCAAGGTAAGTGTGAAAAACAGTGGCCTGGGTTTTAAGTCCCTAGAGCTTTCCAAGAATCACCCACCAAAGATTGCTAGAGTTGTGAAAGGTGGTCTGGTTGAGCAAGAACCTCCTAAGACTTCAAAGGTTGCTTTTAAATCTGCAGGTTCTGCTCAAACTCTTTCTAGCAAGAAAGGTGCTTACTTTCACCAAGACGGACCCCTCAAAAGGTCAAGTACCATTGCACCTTCTGCGAGAAAGAGGGCCACACTGTTGAGTTTTGCTTTCGGAGAGCAAAGATTGAGAGGAAAGAGAGAATGAGCACTTTGAGATCCATTAGAGGAGTCTTTTCACCAGCTGTAGTCTCTAGAGCCAGGCAGCCTATTCATAGTACCACTTATAGGCCTAGGTGTGTAGAGAACTTTGTTGACTCTTTTGGTGGGTCCAGGCAGCATCTTGGTTTAGGATATCGTGAGGAGAAACCACGGGTAGCACCTAGACAGGGGGAGTATCGGTCTTTTGGTAGATCGTTTTGGAGAGGTCCAGGTGGTACTCGTGGGCATTCTTATGATTTTGTGCCTGATCATTTTTCTGCTGCTTCTTTTGCTATTCCCAGGCATCGTGCATCTCAGTACTGGACTCCTAGATCTTTTATCTCAAATCCCAGTACTGAGGCATGGATGTTTTGAGGGAATTTGCTCTTTTTGCCTTCATTGTATCATAATGCATTTTTCATTTCAAGTGTCTTGCATTGCATAATAAAATTTGTGGAGCTTTTATCATTATCCTTGTATGGCTTGATTTCATATTCTATACCTTGTCATATCAAGTGATAGTCTGCTAGACTTCTTTTATGACTCTTCTTGTTAGTTTAGCTTTTGCCTTGCTAGCTTTATATCTGTGAGCAAATTGAATCAAATCATGTCTTGTTGGATCTTGTGACTAGTTTTGCTCTAGTGATCCTCTTATGATTCTTGCCATGTCATATAGGTTGAATTGAGTCTTGAACTTATTTTGAGATGAAAATGAGCTTTTTTAATTTCTTAAGTCAAGCAAATGAAAAATGAGATTTTCTGTGCGAAAAAACTGATCTCACCAATCCTTTCTCATGAGACAGCTTGCCATTGCACTAGGCATGAACTCAGGGGGAGTTTTGGATGACCTAGACCACTCTTTTAAGCTTATCGCTTGAGATGGTCGCGGCAAGGCTTGAGATCTAGCACAGTGGAAAAAAAATCCTTTTAGGAAATTGCTCAAAATGCTAAGTGCTTGAGTTTTGCTTCAAAAGTGTACTCTTAATGCTCAAAATGCATCAGTTCTTGTTGTGAGTCTCTTTTTGCTTATAGACATGGCTTGACTCATTTTTGGTTGCGTTTAGTGAAACTATGACATTGAGCAACCTTTCATGATATTAATTCTGTTAATCTCAGATGACTGCTATTTTGGTTTTAGCTTTGTAGTACATGTTTTGCCATGATTGAATATAGCGTCTACTCTTTATATGGCTTGGTATAATACTTGTACTGTCTACATGTATAATGGTCATGGTTCCTTTTTATTAAATTTCAAAAATAAAGTCATTTCTTCATGCTCTTTCTTTTCCCTTGCATCTTGATGAATTCATTGTCAAGGGGGAGAAGGATTGAAGAAAAATGCTGTTTTGGAGCTTTTGGTTTCATACATAAGGTTTCATATTCAAGAACTTCATAAAATAAAAAAAATGAACCTTTTGAAAATTTGTGATCATAGTGAGTTGAGTCTCGGGGTTTTATTGCCTTTTTCTGATTATATTTGCAATTGAAGAAGACTCACAATGATCAAAGGTCAAATGGAACTTTTGTCTCTCATATGGACCTAAGTGAGATTTTTGGCCACTTTCTGAAAATTGAATCCTTTTGTGCTTTTATTACCTTATCTCACTTGCTTATACTATTCTGAAGCCAGCTTGGTCGGTTACTAGGCTTTTTCTTGCTTATTGACCAAGTTGTGCCTTTATGCGAAAACGGCGATTGTTTTTACTTTTCAATTTGAAAAACCACATTTTCTGAGAAATTGACAATGTGTTCATCAAGGGGGAGATTGTGGATATCGTGAGGATATGTGTACGATCTCAGGATGATGAGTCAATTGGCAATGGCTTTGTTGGTTTGCAAAATCTCGCGTTTTCGGGTTTGTTTCAAGGTCGCGGACCACGGTGATCGGCCGACCGTGTGGGCGGTCGGATCGCCGTGGAGAGGTCGGACGGCCGTGGTCACCGGTCGGACCTACCGACCTAAAAGTGGTTTTTGGGGCTGAGCCAAAAATAGGTTGTGTAGGCAAGTGAGGGGAGTCTCCTGGATGTGGTCACATCATTTTTGGAGCTCCCAGTCGAAAGTTCTATTCAGTTGAAATTTCCAGAGGGTTTCGGAATTTCGAGTTGAAAATTTGGCTAAGTCTTTTCGGGCGGTCCGACCGGCCTGGAATCGGTCAGACCGGCCGTGTGGGGCGGTCAGACCGCCGATGACTCGAAGGTGAGCCTTCTTTGCATTGATGTGTTTTGATTGTGGTTATTGTATGAATGTCAATGCTTTATTGTTGCATATTGCATTGCGGAACTAATGTGGGTCATGTTGTGAAGAACTTGTTCCCGGAAACGATTTGTTTGTCTATTGCTGTGCAGGTGGCTTGCAGGTCTACGACGTCAACGGTGAGGTGGATCGGGACTACGCTTGGAGGGCTGAGGTCCAGAACGATCATGGATGCCGGGTGAGGTCGTGTGACTCAAGCATGGTGCAGAATGGGCAAGATGGATCGAACGGGTAGTTCGGTGCAGCTGGTTGGATCAGGCGGTGCGGAAGTCGGTGCAAGTCTCTAGGAGGTTCGATGGGATTGATTTGGAGAGACTTGGCGGCGTGATGAGAGCCACGATCAACTTACACGTGGTGAAGCGGCGATTGCTTCAACAGTTTGGTTGTGTGGGTCCCATGTGTGTGTGGGTCCCAAAAGTGAAACCCTAGGCTTCTCCTATAAATAGAAAGGGGGGAGATGTAAAACCCCTTGAAGCATTTGGAGCCCTCTTCCTTTTTCTAGGGTTAGGAGAGGAGATGAGAGGAGAGCTAGGGTTTGGAGAAATTGTGTGCTCCTTGTGTGAGCTCTTGTCCTCCTTGTTGGAGTGGCTTTGTAAGCATCTTGTGAGATCAATCTATCTTGTGATGCTTGCTTGAGAGATCATTTGTCTCCCTTTGTGTTCTTCTCGCTTTTGGATGATTTTGGTGCTTCCTTGATTCAAGTGGTTAAGCGTGGTCTCTTGACCTAGTTTGTCTTGCTTTGATGTGTGGGAATACTCCTTGAATCATCTAGATCATCAACCCCCACAAGCAAGTTTTGAATCAAAGATTTTCGTATTTCTAGGGTTTGTGCACTTCTTTGGTAAAACCTTGAGAGATCGTTTCTACGAAGTGGATCTGAAGGATCGTCGCTAGAAATAGCTCTCTAATATCCTTAGGGAGGTGTGCTCGAAATTTGGTCAAGTTTCATTGGTTGAATCAAAAGTTGGATCAAATTTCGTTTTGGTTTTGGGCTTGGTTTTTCGGTTCTGGACTAAATCGGTCTGACCGGTTTTGTAACGGCGGTCCGACCGCCCGTGTTTCAGACCGCTTAGTACTGCCGGGTCGAATCGATATCCAACGGTCCGACCGCCAGCTAGTAGCCGGTCCGACCACTCGTTAACCGTCGGTCCGACCGCCAGTCTCCAGCCGGTCTGACCGCCTGTACCCAGACTCCAGAACAGAGAATTCAATTCTCCACATTTGTGTCGTGTGGTTGACGAGGTTATCGAATTCAGCACAAGGCTTCCACTGTGCGCTTACTGATCTTCTTAGCTTTCATAGCTAAAGGAGTAAAGTTCGTGTTGAATTTGATTAAGGCGAGAAAGTTGAGAAAGCGCCTATTTACCCCCTCTAGTCGCCTTTACGGTCCTACAACATCCTTATGATATCAAAGAATACAAGGGAGCATAAAACTACATCGTGAATCTCTACAATCTACCATTTTTTAGTGCATAACACAGTGGCCTACTGCGAATCAGTTTACTTTAGCTTAGCCATATGTGGGGGCCATTTACTATTGACAAATTTTCCGTCACTGAAGCATTCAATAAATAGATAATCAAATTCTAAAGATTGAACAGCCAAAGAAGCTATCTTTTATTTAAAAAAATGTCCTACTTATATATACATGGATAAAGATACAATCGAAGATCTTTCGGTTTATTTGAAAACTAACGTCGGGATGATTTGTCAGCAAGTGGCAGTGGCACACCTCAGGAGGGATATTTGTGCTTTTTCCGTCATTGCAAGACTCCAATGTCTTTAGTTTTGAAGAACTTTCCTGTGTATACACAAAACCTTCACATAAAAAGTGCTCCACATGGGCTCATAGGAAAATAAATTGCAAACTTTCACGCATCAAAACTGAAGAAGAAATGGTGATACCTGATTCGTAGTTAAGATATTCATTCACACTAATTGTCATCAAAGTCCAGTTTTGCATGGTTCCAAGCAGTGTAGAGGGGAACATGCCCTGAAGCTTTGTTACATAGAGAAAATAAGATTTCCTTGAAAAGAAAAGGCATGATGTAGTCTCCATGCACTCGCACATGTAGATATATTCGAAGCTTCTTAAGCATGCGGACGCTACAGAAATACTCTGAGCTCTAAGTTGGCAAAAGAATCATATATACCATGTGGAATTGGAGAATGCCTTTCCAAATGAATCAACCTACGTAGGTGAATCAGTGAATTTATAATTCCATTGCGTATGTGTTCTCTAAGCATAATTAGCACATTAAGTTTGCTGCATATATCTTTTTTTTTTCTTCGTTTGACGGAGAACATTGGATCATATCGAATTGATTTTGATACCAATCGACGAAAGCTAAGCATAAGCGTTGTCTTCCCTTGACCCGGGAAGATACATTCTATGGAAGGTGTAGCCGGTCCCAATGAGCCAATGGGAGGAAGCAAAATAGTAGAAAAGCGACAAACCTGAGCTGCATTATTGGCCGGTCTATACTCAACAGCCGATGACGGTGGTTCGAAAACTATGTTACCTAAAAAACAATGCACGATGCACACGGTAAGCACAAGCACTAGTTGATTATAGCTAATTAATTCAACTCAAACAAAGCAAAAGGTACTAGGAGAGTGGGAGTATACGTAGCACTATCCAAGAAAATTCTCCTGTAGCGGCAGCTTCACACGAAATCTCCTCCTCTTGCAATTGCGTTGCCAAAGTCTCATCAGATGCCAAGCAAGCCTCAATCTTGTGTTTCTGAGGAGACATGGACTGAGTATGTATTGGTAGCTACCATTGATGAACTCTAACACTTCCCTGCAATCAAAGACCGTTCAAGCAACCGCGTCTACTAAAGAAACAATCAAATTTGGATAGGCAAAATAAAAGAAACAAACTGAACACAGGCAAAACATAAATGCAACCAAGATTAAGCAGCGAAAAAAATCAAACAAATCACCTCTAAGACGAAGAGCTGGTATTCGTAGGCCTTGCTCACGCGAACGTCAATGGGGGGGCGAGGGTGATGTGGGGCTCTCCCGTGGGCTTCTCCCCGTAGGAATCGGCATCAACGATCATCGCATACCCTTTCCCTCCATCATCGATTGCCGCACCCCCTGGCGAGGGGACCGGTCGGTCTTTGGAGGATGAGTGAAGCCGAACAGTCCGAGGGGAGGGACGAGAGGGGAGGCGCTGAGGCGGCAGCTGGGGAGGGAGGTCCAAGGGGCAACGGAGGAGGAAGAGGGAGGGAACGGCGGAGCTAGCGGAGAGAGGCGACGAAGAAGGTAGAGGAAGGAAACAGGACAGGGAGAGGGGCAGGTAGGTTCGCGGGCGAGCAGAGGAGCCGAGGAGTCGGCGACGCGACCGAGTATTGCAGAGTTAAGAGGCTTCAGGATGTAGCTAGGGAAAAAGGGGCACTGACGAAGGGGAGGAGGGGGCAGGTGAAGGGGAAGAGGTAGGCGACGCTCGAGAAGGAGCGAAGGGAAGGAGGTGGGTGGTGTTACAGTGATCTCCCGCAGAGGTATTTGGCCCACGCGCCTTGATGGGGGCGTCCAGTCCAATGCATGGCTGATGGGTCCCTGTCGCACTGCGCTATAAAAGAGGAGTGGGGACCGGTGGCACGGATGACGAGATTCGACGGAGCCGCAAACCCCACCCGGACAAAACCCTAGACCGATCTAAGAGGGGGCGCAGCAAGTGACGGGAAGCCCATCGCTGGATCACCGCCGCCTCTACCGACCACCGCCGGCCACGCCCCAGGGACGGGATCGACCACCGCCGCCTCCACCGACGGGATCGACCACCGTCGCCTCTACCACACGCAAGCCGCCATGGCCAGCTCATCTTTCTCTACATCCGAAGGTAACCGAACCCATCGCCCTCTCTCTCTCTCTCTCTCTCGCTTTCGGTTTCTTATGGACCCGAACCCCAAGAACACCAGATCCAAACAAAAGAGATCAAAGATCAAAAGAAAAAGTCTAACAATGGTATCAGAGCCATCTAGGCTCAGATCCGGATGGCAAAAGAAAAGCATGGAGAAGATCCAAAAAGAAAAAGGGGAACCCGAAACCCTAACCCTAGATCTAATAGATCGGGTCTTACCTGGCCGTGAAGAGAGGTCGGGGGGAGCCGTGCGTTCGCCGGAGTCGTTGCTAGCGTGTGGCGCCGGTCTCCTCGCCGACACTCGCCCGCTCGGGTCAAGATCCGACGCGCGGCTATGCGCGTGAAAGGGCGCCGACACGGAGCCGCTCGACGGCGGCGCGCTCCCACTCAGGGGAGCGCGCACGCCGGCGAGAGGGCGCATGGCGGCGCCAGCTTCTTCGTCGTCTCCGTTTCTTCCGCCGCTCCGAGCGAAGCGAGAGAGACGAGAGAGAAAGGGGAGAAAACGGAAATGAGGATTAGGGTTTCGGGCGGCTGCGGCTCGCGTTTTTGTTCGGGCGATATCTGCGCTCAGCCGTCCGATTTGAATCAACGGATGAGATGAGCTGAGGCGGAGCGAACGAAGCGCAGGTCGCGGCAACGCAAAGAAATCAGCCGTCGGATGGGCATCCGACGGCTAAGATCGCGCAAGGCCGCCACGCGCGAGCGCGCAGCGCTCAGCCGTCGGATGCCCATCCGACGGCTGAGATCGCATCAACGCGGTGCGGATCGCCGATTTTTTCGGCTGCTCTAAAGTCCAGCCGTCGGATGTGAATCCGACGGCTGCAAACGAATCAGGCAACCCTAACAGGCCGTGGGCCGAGGCACAGTAACGGGCCGAATGGCTGATTTAAACAGTAAATTCAAGAAAATTGAATTCAATTAATTTTCAGAAGTATTATTTGAATTGAAATTGAATAAAATCTCTGTAAATTTTGCACCAACGTGTTATTATTTCCAGAGATTAAAAGTGTAAAGTATAATGCTTCTGATAATAAATTATTTTAGAATAATTACAGTTTCCGCTGCAAAAGTTAATGTTTGATTAATTCTTTTAATTAAATTCAAACCAACGGGAGAATTTAATTTTTTAAGAATTGTTGCAAATTATGATATTGTTATTTTCTGACCAACGTTAATAATAACAGTATTATAATTTTTTAAATGATGTTTTTTATGCATTGTTTCTATTTCTGCCCAACGGTGATATAGATTTAATGTACATATATAATTGATTTAATTGTATGTCGTAATTTTGACCAACGTTGGAAATAAGGCATATAATTTTCATGTTTCGTTCTCACTTTATTTGAACTAAATTTTCAGGAGGATACAACTTGATGGGTTGTATCAGAGAGATCCCCACTCTCAAAGGAGATAATTATGGAGAGTGGAAGAAAAAGATAGACTTAGCGTTTATCTTAGCTGAGGTGGACTGGGTCCTCACTACAGCACGACCCACTGAGCCTATGGCACCAGTGAGGGATCAAAATGAGGATGATACTGCATGGCAGAAAAGACAGAGAGATCATGCTCCCTTACAGATGTCTTATGACATAGAGCATAAGAAATGGACCACAGCCAACAAGAAATGTATGGCTGTGATAAAGAACACGATTGAGCACGCAATTGTGGGCTCAATCGCAGATCGTGACACTTGCACGTAATACCTTGATAAAATAAAGAGTCGGTTCTTCGCTCTTCAAAGACATATGCTACACAAAATGATTAAGCGACTTGTGATGTAAAGGTATTCTGGTGGTGGCAGTGGAATAAGAGAACACATATTAAGGATGAGCAACTTGGCATCCAAGCTTAAACCAATGGATTTGGCACTCAAGGATGAGTTCCTTATTCACTTGATTTTTGCTTCATTGCCAGAAAAGTTTGACACTTTTGTTGTCAATTACAACATGCAGCCCGATAAATGGGACTTAGAAAAGTGCATAGCTATGTGTGTTCAAGAGGAGGAAAGAATTAAATCCTCACATGGTGGATCTATCAACTATGTGAAGGATAACAAGAAAAAGCACTTCAACAGACCTCCTTCTCAAGGAACAAGGAAAAGCCTCATCCATCACCTCAATAGGATAAATTTGTCAGAGACAAAGATCGGTGTCTTCATCAGAAGAAGACCTGACACTACAAGAAGAACTGCACGATTACTTAAAGATGATAATGGCAAAGAAAGGTGAGAACATTATTACCTTCATAAATGAATGCTTGTATGTGCAATATTCGAAATCCACTCGGTGGATTGACTCAGGAGCAACTGTTCATGTTGCTAATTCCTTACAGGGATTCCGTTCGACGAGGACTACGCAAAGAAACGAAAGATGCATTAAAGTCGCAAATGGAGTCCAAGCAGAAGTTGAAGCCGTTGGCGATCTTTCATTAGAGTTAGCTAATGGCTCCAATCTTTTACTTAGAGATGTTCTTTTTGTTCCCTCTTTACAGAGGAATTTGATTAGTGTTTCCAATTTGGACAAAGATGGTTTTGATTGTAATTTTGGAAATGGCAAGTGCGAAATAATATTTAATAAAGAATGTGTTGGTCTTGCCATATTACAAAATGAGCTTTATTTGTTATCATTGTGTGATGATGTGAATGTCGTATGCGATAATGGGAACGTCGCGTGCGAGAAAGTGATTGAATCCTCGTCTACGAATGTAAACAGAAAACGAAAGAGAACTCATAATGAATCGTCGAAATTATGGCAATGTCGTTTAGGCCATATTTCGAGGGGGAGAATAGAAAGACTAGTTAAGAATGAAATTCTTCCTCTATTAGAGTTCTCAGACTTAGAACAATGCAGAGAATGCATTAAAGGAAAATATGTAAAGAAAATTAAGAAAGGCGCCAAAAGAAGCACAGGAGTTCTACAAATTGTTCACACAGACATTTGTGGTCCTTTTCCTGTGAAAAGTGTGGATGGATATGACTCGTTCATAACATTCACGGATGATTACTCCCGTTATGGATATATTTATCCAATCAAAGAAAGAAATGAAGCCTTGGATAAATTCAAGATATTTAAGGCTGAAGTTGAAAACCAACACGATTTAAAGATTAAGATAGTTCGATCTGATCGTGGGGAGTACTACGGTCGACATACCCCATATGGACAAGTTCTGGACCTTTGCGAGGTTCTTACAGAAAATGGCATAGTAGCCCAAGATTCTACACCGGCGAACCTCAAAGAAAATGGAGTAATGAAAGACGCAACTGCACTCGATGGATATGGTGCGAAGCATGATGAGCTACTCCACACTCCCATTGAGTTTATGGATGGAGGCGTTGAAAACCGCCATTCATATTCTCAATAGAGTGCCTAGTAAGTCGGTGCCCAAAACACCGTACGAGTTGTGGACAGGAAGAGTTCCCTCACTAAACCACTTACGTGTGTGGGGGAGTCCTGCTGAGGCTAAAGTATTTAACCCAAACATTGGGAAGCTAGATCCCAAAACAGTAAGTTGCCATTTCATTGGCTACCCTGAAAAGTCAAAAGGTTTTCGTTTCTACTGTCGCATGATATACAAAGTTTGTAGAAACGAGACACGCTGTCTTCTTAGAGGATGAAATGATGAGGGGGAGCATGGTAGCTCGAGAGATTGATCTTGAAGAGAAGCGGGTATATGTGCCCACTCCGATGATTCAAGAGCCACTCTTCCCACTACCTGCTGTCGCTGCACCGACGGTACAAGATACTGTGGTGCCAAGACTGCTATTGTTCCTCCCGTGGTAACAATGAATGAGAATGAGGAACCCGTTCTTGAGATCCTATAGAACCCATTGCCACAAATGAGGGGAGCAACAGCGACCTCAAATGTAAGATGTACCAAATGTGGAGGCCCCGAGGAGGTCTCAAAGAGTAAAAAATCAGCTATTTCGATGATTATCGATTTATCATCTGAGGAATTTCAAATGGAGGATGACCCCACCTCATTTGAAGAAGCCATGAGAAGCGAAAATTCCTCAAAATGGCTTGAAGCCATGGAAGAGGAAATGAGGTCCATGAAAACTAATAAAGTCTGAGACTTGGAAATTATTCCTAAAGGAGCCAAAACAGTAGGCTGTAAATGGGTCTAAAAGACAAAGCTTGACTCCCAAGGGAATGTAGAAAGATACAAAGCGCGACTTGTGGTAAAAGGCTTTACGCAAAGAGAAGGGATTGATTACAATGAGACCTTTTCTCCAGTCTCCTGTAAAGATTCCTTCAGAATCATAATGGCATTAGTAGCACATTATGATTTAGAGTTACATCAGATGGATGTAAAGACGGCATTTCTTAATGGGGATTTGGAGGAAAATGTTTACATGGCACAACCGAAAGGTTTTGTCATGGAAGGAAATGAAAGAATGGGATGCCACCTAAAGAAATCGATTTATGGGTTAAAGCAAGCTTCAAGACAAGGGTACTTGAAGTTTGACAAGACAATAAGAAAATTTGGGTTTAAAGAGAATGTAGAGGACAACTGTGTCTATACAAAGTTTAAAGATGGGAAGTTTATTTTCCTAATCCTGTATGTGGATGATATCCTACTGGCTAGTAGTAATGTCATCACATCGAGACAAAGAAGTTTTGTCCTCAAACTTTGATATGAAAGATCTTGGTGAAGCTTCGCTCGTTTTAGGGATCGAAATTCACCGGATAGAAACAAAGGGATATTGGGACTATCACAAAGACATACATAGAGAAAGTCTTAAAGAAATTTGGGATGCATAAATGTAGTCCTTCACCGCACCTATAGTCAAGGGCGACAGATATGGGAATTTTCAATGCCCCAGAACCAAAGATGAGATCGATCAAATGAAAGCGGTTCCATATGCTTCAAATTGTCGGAAGCTTACAAGATGCTCAAGTGTGCACACGCATACGACTTAGCTTTTGTTACCGGTTATTTGGCGATTCCAGAGCAATCTCGAATAGAACATTGAAATTGATAAAGAAAGTCTTGCGTTATTTGCAAGGAACAAAAGGCCTCATGATGACATACGTAAGATCGATTTACTCCATATAGTGGGGTATACTGATTCGATTTTGCGGAGATGATAGAAAGTCGACATCCGGATATGTCTTCACTCTCGGAGGAGCTATATCGTGGAAAAGCTCAAAGCAAACCGTCACTACATCGCCCACAATGTATGCCGAGTTTGTAGCATGTTATGAGGCTACAGGCGGTGAACTGCTAAAGAAGTTCATACCCGGTTTAAAAGTGGTTGACGACATCAATAGACCACTTAAGTTGTACTGCGACAATGAACCCGCAGTAATGTATGCCCACAACAATAAGTCAAGTGGTGCTGCCAAACACATTGACATAAAGTACTATGTTGTGAAAGATAAAGTTCGGGATCAAATTATAAGTCTTGAGCATATAAGTATCGCAAAGATGTTAGCGGATCCGCTTACTAAAGGCTTACCACCCAACGTGTTCAGAGAACATATAGCCGGCATGGGTTTAAGGGAAAGCCTATGATTCCTGGACTAAAAGATGGCCCAAAAGATTAAAGTAACTATTTCAGAACAGAGAGGTGTATTGTAGCTGTTGAATCTATCGGCGATTGACCGTGACGATGAGACATGTTCTATGCACTAATCTGTGATGGAATGAGTAAAGTCAAAAGCAATTAAAGATAAAGTATAGAATGAGATCAAGGGGGGGAATGTTATAGTGATCTCCCGCAGAGGCATTTGGCCCAACGGCCAAATGCCTCGCGCCCTGATCGGGGGCGTCCAGCCCAATTCATGGCTGATGGGCCCCTGTCGCACTGCGCTATAAAAGAGGGGTGGGGGCCGGTGGCACGAATGACGAGATTCGACGGAGCCGCAAACCCCACCCGGACAAAACCCTAGACCGATCTAAGAGGGGGCGCAGCAAGTGACGGGAAGCCCATCGCTGGATCACCGCCGCCTCTACCGACCACCGCCGGCCACGCCCCAGGGACGGGATCGACCACCGCCGCCTCTACCACACGCAAGCCGCCATGGCCAACTCATCTTTCTCTACATCCGAAGGTAACCGAACCCATCGCCCTCTCTCTCTCTCTCTCTCTCTCGCTTTCGGTTTCTTATGAACCCGAATCCCAAGAACACCAGATCCAAACAAAAGAGATCAAAGATCAAAAGAAAAAGTCTAACAAAGCGCGCCAGAAGGGGACGGGGTGCTGCAGCGCGAAGGGGGAGGGGCGCCACGGGTGAACGGGGAGGAGGCTTGGCGAAGGAAGGGCTACACCATGGCGAAGGAAGGAAGCGAACGGTGAGTTCGGCGTGGGCGAAAGGAAGAACTGGGCGGCGGGGGCGAGACAAGCGAATGGTGGGAGGGCAACGCCATGGGTGAGGGGGTAAGGGCGGCGCCACAGGCAAAGGGAAGGAAGCAAACGGTGAGTCCGGCGGGCGAAAGGAAGGATGGGGCGGCGGGGCAACACGAGCGAACGGGAGGGAGGCGGTTGGGGTGGCGTGGGCGAAGGGGAAGGGGAGGAAGCAACCAGGAAGTTTCGTGCTGTCCTGCCGAAGGTGGGACCCATGGGCTGTGGACAGAAGGTACGCACGAAACACGACACACGTCGCGGAAGGCGCGGGAAGACGAGCGCGGCTCGGCCAGTGGACGCGCGGCGCGTGAGCGCGCACGAAACGCACAAAGAGCAGGCGGCCGGATCGTGCGGGTGCGCGCGGGGCCATAGGCAATCGGGCGGACGTCCTTTTGCGGGCGACGTGGCCAGCCCGAGAGGGGGCCGAATCCATGAGCTTTAATAATAAGATAAGATACCTCCCCATTAGGTAAAAATCTACGACTAGGGGTCCCATACAATGAGTCGTTTCAAAGTGGACGACTTTGAAAAGGTTTCAACAAAAGCATTTGCATACAGGGAAGTGCCCAATAATCAATTTCTTTCCGCGGTATGTCTCATCTATTCTACTGATGTGTTTATACTCCAGATTGTAGATCACTGTACGCTTTGTACGGGGGCACACCTGGACCCTGCGCACACAAAACATCACGATTTAAGGTTTCGACGCAGTGGATCAAAGTTCATGTTATTATAAAGCAATTTCTACTACCGATCAAAAATAAAAGAAAATTTTGTCATTCTCCAGTTGGAAAATTTGAAATATACCACTGGCAAACTATAGCAGTCCAAGAAATACCATTATGTAGGTTTTTACCTATTTTTCCTCAAATAAACCCTAGTATTTGAAATCCAAATTTCGTATGGACAATAATGCCTCTAGCTTTGCTCCATGAAAAACACCAGATCCAATCCGATACCGATCGATTCCCAACCTAATCAATCCCCTTCCATCCCCTTCCTACACCGGCATGGATCCCTGGTTTCAGCTACCCGCACCATCCCGTTGGCTCCACCCTCGCATCCTCCTCCGGTTCCACAGCCCTTACCTCATCCCCGGTTCACACCCCCTATTCCCTGTGTCATCCAGGCACCGACAACCTTGTCGTCCAACCTGCACATCGAGCGCCCCCAATTCTCAAGCTATGGCAATGCGTAAGGCAGTAGGGAGTTTCATGAAGGCATCATTCTCAAGCTCCAGTAATATAGAAGGCAAATAGCTTCCACTCGTCAATTGCCCATCGTGCAAGATCCCCGTAATCAAGTTGTGTAGCAATACAGTTTCGAATCCAGGAAGAATCTTTTACAAGTGCAAGAACAATATTCCAGTAAGTATAGTGATCTTGGGTGTAATTTATCTGAAGGTATTTTGTGTTCTTTACCTATTTTATTTATTTCAAACTGAGGTATATAGTCTCCAATTTGTGTTCTTCCTACCAAATTTCTTTGTGTTGGCTGTAACTCAATTTCTCTGTGCAGAATGATCTTGAGTGTTCGTTTTTCAAGTAGGAGTGTGCTTATGAGCAACACTTGCTAGAGATGGGCGCAATTTCCATGGAGAATGAAGCTTCAGATGGTGTACAGTCTTTTGTGGCAGAAAAGGATAGGCTGACTAGTTTTGTGTGGTAGCTCAAGGAGCACAATGTACAACAAGCTGCAATTCTTTGTGAAATGAACGAGCGGAATTATGAGCTGGTTCAAGTTGTGTGTGAAATGAAGAAACATAATGCTCAGATGACTGCTATCATTGAAGCTTTCTAGGAGTATAGAAGGGCTTGTGATGATAAGCTAGTAGGGTTACGTGCTTGTATTGTAATATGCATATTTTGTTTACTTGTAGCTACAATCTACAAGTACATTGTGGTTATGTGTTTAATTGCTGGAACAATGAATGTTTGGTTTATGAATTTTCTTGTATGTTTGTCTTTGATGACGAATACTTGATGTTACGACAATAATGTTTGTTCCATTTTGTTCTTGTAGCTTATGATTTTGTTCCAGTGTGGCACCTAGCACAGCGCACAGCAAAACTCTGAAGGAAATTGAGTTCTATATGTGCAAGAAGGAAATTGAGTTTCTATTTAGAATAAAAACCTAATTACTCTCAAGTCTCAAATGACTGGGATATATACTCTCAAGTCTCAAATGACTGGGATATATCCCTTATCTTTTCGACTGGCTGATTCTAGAAACAGGGCAGAGAACTCAGATGGTCAATCAAACCTGGTTCTGGAAGCAAGGCAGAAAAAGGTTGTTGATACAGAGATGCTGACAGGTTCGATAGTTAACTATACATAAATTGGTTCGACACTTAACCATGCAATAATAAAAGGAAAAAAGGTTCGACACTTAACCATACATAACCAGAGAAAAAGGAAAAAGCTAAACAATCATGTTTGACAACTTTTTCCCCTTTGAGCTAGCAATCTTTTTGCTAGTTGTAGATGGACCCTTTGATGACTTCCCCTTTGAAGCATGTATATGTCAGTTTTACAGTTTTCAGCTTTACACTTCACTGTGAATCTTTTAGTGTCAATCCTAACATTACCAAACTCAAAGCCTATCTTGACAGCGTAGTGTCTAATTGCTTTCCTGAAGGTAACCATATCAGGAAATATAGCCTTCTCTTGTAGGTTAGGGTTCTCACGGTCATATGCGATGACTAGCTCGCAGGCAACATCATCAGTTATTTCAGCCTCAACAGGAACAACCTCATTATCATTTGCCACATCAGAAACAATATCATTATGTTGTACTGCCACATTACAAGGAACATCATACATGTGCTCATCAATGACACCTACGTACTCATCTGGATCATCAGGTGGTGGGGCTACAATGTTGTTAGTGCTCTTACTACCAATTTATTATTGTGGTAACTGGCTACCACTTGCTTGAGAGTTCTCACATTGTGAAGTTAGGCTTGCATTTGCAAGACATGGTGCATGCTGACTTGGGGTGGAAGGGTATGTCCGCATAGCATTCAAATTGGTTTGACTAAGATTATCTAAATCGTTGTTCAACTGTGCCTCACTACCATATGTCAGTGTTACACCATCATCGAACACTGCTACTCTAAGTGCCAAATTCCTCTCATCCTTGTACATTTCAAGCATACCATGAACCTATGAGTCAAACACAAGCCTAACATTCTCCACCTTTTTTGTTAAAGAACCACACAGTGGGAGTCTATGATTCACCCCAAGAAACATCACTAGACAAGGACACCATCAACGATTGCATGGTGAAACGATTGGATTCGACAACCCAATTAACTGTTTTCCCTTGGTGTACAATTTCCTACCATCCGGTTCTTTCGTGCAAAATGCTTCAACTTTAATGTCTGGTCTAAACGTGTTATTTGGATCAATCCTATTCAGAAAAAAGAGGAAACAAGAACCAACTCCAAATGCGCTACCAAGCTAGCTACTGGATCGAGTTCAAGTTACTTACCACAATGGGGACTTGGGAGGGACCGGCACATCCATCTTCCTTCAACTTCCTCAGGCGGCGGCGGCGAGATGGCGCAAGGATGGCCAAGATATGGCGGCGGAGGGTGCAGGGATGGCGGTGGAGGGTGTCATTGCGGTCGTTGGCGGGATGGGCGGCCGAGGGTGGGGGTTGCGGGCACCGGTGAGATGGTGCAGGCCTAGGCTAGGGTTCCATGGCACACAGAGGAGGGATACAAGGGACAAGAGGATCGATCTAGATTGGTCGGGAGTTGGATATGTCACTTGAAGCTAGGGGCATTATTGTCCACATGAAATGTGGATTTCAAATACAGGAGTTTATTTGAGGGAAAATGGGTAAAAGCCACTATAATGGCATTTCTTGGACTACCCTAGCTTGCTAGTGGCATAATACAAATTTCCAACTAAGGAGTGACCTATATCTAATAAGGCCACTAAGTAGTGGCATTTATCAAAATTTCCCAAAAATGGAAGGTCCATACAATAGCTACAGTGATTTCACTACAGTAAAACTGTTGCGATAAATATTTCCCTGTTGCTACATTGCCACTGTCGGGTACTATTTTCACACTCGTAAAACACTGTTCGCATAGTGATCCTCTGCATTATAGAAGAGGATTTTGATCCACCTCTGCAACGGCGGCTGAGGTAGCAAAAATTACAAAGCTGATCTTTCCTTGCCCCATAATTGAGTTTTGGCTAAAGTAGCTCTGTTGGCGTACAAAATAACAAATCTAGCCCCCCTGGGCGCATTAAAGGCAAAAATGGCACCGCGGAGCCGCACAAACGTGACACATGGCTTATTCGGCCCCTAGGGGCGTGGATTCCCCTCGTCTGGCCCAGGGCCGTGGTATTGCCCTCGGCCGGCCCCTAGGGCACAGTAGCCCCCTTCCCTTTGATTTTTCTTAAACTAAAATCTTACTTTCGGTGTCCCCGAATTCTTGCTGCCCCAGCATGCGTGAAAAATGCGACGGGTCACATGCGTGTAAAACCCGACGATTTCATCCCGCCACTTCGCAGTCATCCTTCGTGCGGCTATAAAACACAACAACGTGCTCTCATCCCCCACACCAAAACCATTCCGCTCTGTGTAGAGAGAAAGGATTGTGCGCGCGAAGGCTGCGTGATCGGCCAAAATTAGTTCCGATTTCGCCACTGGTTTGAGTGTGTTTAGAGAAGTGTTTGGTGGTCATTTTAGTAGAGTTAGTTTGACATCAATTGAAGATCTTCTAGAGGAAGTAATTTTGCTCGAATGCACTATTTTTTTGAACTATGTAGTTAGTGTTAAAGTATTTAGTCGTAATTATATAGTTGTAGTTAGTTAGTCGTAAATATTTAGTCGTAATCAAAATAGTTGTAATTAACTTGTCACATTTTACTTTGCAAATTAGTTAGTTGTATTTAATGATGTCGTAATTTATTAGTCGCGGTTAGTTAGTCGTAATTTTTCACTCGCGGTTAGTTAGTCGTAATTAATTACTCGCAGTTTGTTAGTCGTAATTAAAATTCATAACTAAAATACTCATATTTAATTAACATAATAATTTAGTCATAATTAATTAGTCTTCATTAAATAGTATTAATTAATTAGTCAGCTTAATTAGAAAGACGTAGTTAGTTAGTATTAACTAAAATAGTTGTAATTAATCAACCATAATTAATTAGAACAAATTCATTATGGCTAATTAAATACTACTAACTAATCAATCCTAAATATGTAGTGGTACTTAATTGGTCGTAATAAATTAGTGACAATTCATTTGTGCTAATAAATTTTTAACCGTATTTAATTAGGCTACATTAAGTACTATTAATTATTTAAACATAATTATTTAGGCCTAATTAAGTAGTTGTAGTTAGTTGTCTTAATTAGAATATTTACAATTAATAAATGATAACTAATTAATCATAATTAATTAAATAATGAACTAATAATTATGCAGTGGTAATTAATTAGTCATTGGTAATTACTCGTAGATTATTTAGCCTAATTAATTAACCATCATTATTTGGTCATCGTTAGTTAGCGTAATTAAATTATTGTAATGAAATAATCCTAATTAATTAGGCTTTATTAAATTCTATTAATTAATTTTGGTTAAGTCGTGTTGCGAAATGTAGACTATGTAGTGCGGCCTGCTTGTTATAATGTGTACAGTAAATTTAGTTGTTGTGGCTTTAGGTATTGTCGAACATGCAAGACTTACTAGTATTTTATAGCGATGGTCTCGTACAGGGCGGACCTGATGGGTTGGACCTATCGAGATGCCAATACAAGGTAGTCCGGGCGGAGGGACTCAATGCAATGAATATTCGCGAGCTTAGGAGCTGCATGCAGAGATAGTTCGACATGAATGCATCGATGAAGAAGCTTGTCATCGAGAGGATCACTTGCACGAATATGGGAGGGCAGAGCGTATGGGAGATACTCATGGTGAATGGAAGTGTTGCATGGGGCCTGTACATGAGGCGACAATATACAAGAAGCTGATAGTGTACGTGAATTTTGTGCACAGGGCGCCAGCAAACCTTAATGATGCTGGTGCCTCAGGAAGAGAGCAATCGCAAGCAGCGCGTGAAGACGATAGCATGGAATGTGATGTTAGCACAGAATGCATTGTTTTGGAGAAAGACTACGAGAGAAGACTTGTGCATAAGTTTGTGCAAAATGAGGGGGCAAGACAAAGGTGGTAGGGATGGAGTCCGACGAGGACCCTAACCCAAGCTCATATGGTAGAGAGGAGGACTCACCCATGGTGGTGGTCCCATCGGCGGAATTGTATCATCGGAGGTTCCTTACATGGCATCCAAACTTGATGATATCGTAGTGCGGTCGCTCGTACTGCCACAAGAAAAGGGGTCCCAGTGAGGGTTTGATGCTGACACCCTGTTAGTTGGGCAGCACTTCCCTAACAAGGCGGTTGTGCAGCAAGCTATAGCATGGTACGCCTTGTCCATCAGCCGTGTATACCGGGTGCACCGGTCCAAACTAGGACATTGCGTAGTAAATTGCCTAGTGGAAGGTTGCCCTAGCAAGGTCAGCACTCACAGGGTGAAGTTCTTTGGCTCGGTCTTCACGGTCAAGGCGGGGATCGACCACACTTGTGAGCTGAGTGAGCGGCTGCAGTAGCATCGGAATGTGACTTCCACATATATGGAAAGCCTCATTAGACATCTAGTTGCGAAGGATGTGTCTGTCTCTCCCAAAGATGTTGTTATGTGTGAGGACCCCGGATTATTAGGCTTGTAATGCTTAGTCACCAATTGACCCTAGCATCACAAATAAAATAACCCGTGTCTTCGAGACATGTATACTTCCCAGAAATACAGTATACACACCCCTTTACAAAATTCGTGCACCAATTCCATTCATTCACATAGAACCGAAGCACAGCAACAAACCAGAAGTTAAAATAAATTAAGGATGGTTATTACAAAAGAGATGTCGACCGACCAAATACATATAAATACAAAAATAAACAACAGAAGAAAAAGTGCCATAAGATGGCCATCAAACAAAGAGCCAATCAGTGTGCCTTTAACCCACAAGGAAACCGACTGGACCGCCAAGCTAGTCGTCGAACCCGCAGCACATTTCACAAAAGTGAGGCCCTTGGGGCTCACCTTCCTCCTCTGCAACAAATAGTTAAGCAAAGCAAATGAGTACAAAAATTGTACTCCGTAAGACTTACGTGTAGAATAACATACCTATACAAATGCTACATACAAGCTTATTTAAGTGGAGGCTGTATGTAGGACCGGAAAGGCGACTGAGGGGGGGTGAATAGGCGCTTTCCCAACTTTCTTGCCTAAATCAAATTCAACACGAACTTTACTCCTTTAGCTATGAAAGCTAAGAAGATCAGTAAGCACACATCGGACGCCTTGTGCTGAATTCGATAACCCCGGCAACCACACGATACAAAAGTGGAGACTTAATCTCAAAGGGTTGATCTGGGCACAGGCGGTCGGACCGGTTACCAAGGGCGGTCTGACCGACGTTCAACCAGCGGTCTGACCGGCAACTAACGAGCGGTCGGACCGGTGGACGCGTTCGACCGGCGAAAGACAATGCGAATATACGGGCGGTCGGACCGCCGTTACAAGACCGGTCAGACCGGTTCAGTCCAGTACTGAAAAATCCACCCCAAATCCAACACGAAATTTGATCCAACTTTTGATTCAACCAATGAAACTTGACCAAATTTCGAGCACACCTCCCTAATGATATTGGAGACCTATTTCTAGCGACGATCCTTCAGATCCACTTCGCAGAAACAAACTCTCAAGGATTAAACAAAGAAGTGCACAAACCCTAGAAGTATGAAAGACTTTGATTCAAGACTTGCTTGTGGGGGTTGATGGTCTAGATGATCCTAGGAGTACTCCCACACATCAAAGCAAGACACAAAGGGTCAAAAGACCAAGTTTAAATACTTGAATCAAGGAAGCATAAAATTCATTCAAATGAGAGAAGAACACAAAAGAGGAGACAAATGATCTCACAAGCAAGCATCACAAGATTGATTGATCTCACAAGATGCTTACAAAGCCACTCCAACAAGGAGGACAAGAGCTCACCCAATGAGCATACAATCTCTCCCTCTCTTCCTCTCCAAACCCTAACCCTAGAAAAGGCAAGGGGGAAACCAAATGAATGCTTCTCCTAGGTTTTACATCTCCCCCCTTCTATTTATAGGAAAGGACTAGGGTTCCACTTTTTGGGACCCACACACATGGGACCCACACACAACATATGTTGAAGCAATCGCCTGATTCACCACGTGTAGGTTGATCAGCGGTTCTCATCGCGTCACCAAGCCTCTCTTGTCCGAATCCCATCGGAACCTCCCAGAGACTTGCACCGATATCCGCACCGCCTGATCCAACCAGCTGCACTGAACCACCCGCTCGATCCATCTTGCCCATCCTGCACCATGCTTGAGTCACACGACCACCCAGATCCACGATCGCTCGGACCTCGGCTCTCCAAGCGTAGTCCCGATCCACTCACCGTTGACGTCGTTGACCTGCAAGCCACCTGCACAGCAATAGACAAACAAACCGTTTCCGAGAACAAGTTCTTCACAACTTGACCCACGTTAGTTCCGCAATGCAATATACATCAATAAAGCATTGATAACCAAACATTAAACACAAACAACATGCATCAATGCGACCTTGGCTCACCTCCAAGCCATTGCCGGTCGATCGCCCCACAAGGCCGGTCCGACCGATTCGAGCGGTCGGACCGCTCCCACAACGGTCGGACCGCCCAAAGGACTTAGCCAAAATCCGCTTGAAAATCCAAACCTTCGGAATTTTCAACTCAATAGAACTTTTGACCGGAGCTCCAAAATGATGAAACCACATCCGGAGACTCCTCACACGCCTACACAACCTATTTTTGGATTAGCCCCAAAATCCAACTTTAGGTCAGGCCGGTCCGACCGGCCACCACTGCCGATCCGACCGTCCCACGGGCGGTCTGACCGCCCCAAACCACCGGTCGGACACTTTGTGGTCCGACAAAGATGAAGCAAACCCCGAAAACGCGAGATTATGCAAACCAACAAAGCCATTGCCAATTGACTCATCATCCTGAGATCGTGCACATATCCTCACGATATCCACAATCTCCCCCTTGATGAACACATTGGCAATTTTCAAGAAAATGTGGTTTTTCGAAATGAAAAGTAAAAATCACCGTTTTCGCATAAAGGCACAACTTGGTCCATAAGCAAGAAAAAGCCTAGGAAACCGACCAAGCTGGCTTCAGAATAGTATAGGCAAGTGAGATATGGCAATGAACGCACAAAAGGATTCAAATTCCAGAAGATGGCCAAAAATCTCACTAAGGTCCATATGAAAGACAATATGTTCTATTTGACCTTTGATCATTGTGAGTCTTCTTGAATTGCAATTCAAATCGAGAAAAGGCAATAAAACCCGAGACTCAACTCACTATGATCACAAATTTTCAAACGGTTCACAAATTTTTTGTGTGTGTGTGTTCTTTATGTATGAAACCTTCAGAAACCAAAAGCTCCAAAGCAAGATTTTCTTCAATCCTTCTCCCCTTTGACAATGAATTCATCAAGATGCATGGGACAAGAACGAGCATGAAGAAATGACTTTATTTTTGAAATTTAACAAAAGGAGCCATGACCATTATCTATGTAGACAGAACAAGACATATACCAAGCCATATAAGGAGAAGACGCTATATTCAATCATGGCAAAACATGTACTACAAAGCTACAACCAAAATAGCAGCAATCTGAGATTAAAGAATTAAAATCATGAAAGGTTGCTCAATATCATAGTTTCACTAAAAGCAACCAAAAATGAGTCAAGCCATGTCTATAAGTAAAAAGAGACTCAAAACAAGAATTGAGGCATTTTGAGCGTTAAGAAAATTCTTTTGAAACAGAGCTCAAGCACTTAGCCCTTTTTGGGCAATTTTTCTTTTTCTTTCTCCCTTTTTGCTGTGCTAGATCTCAAGCCTTGCCGCGACCATCTCAAGCGATAAGCTTAAAAGAATGATCTAGGTCATCCAAAACTCCCCTTGAGTTCATGCCTAGTGCAATGGCAAGCCGTCTCATGAGAAAGGATTGGTGAGATCAGTTTTTTCGCACAGAAAATCTCTTTTTTTTTATTTGCTTGACTTAAGAAGATAAAAAACTCATTTTTCATCTCAAAATAAGTTCAAGACTCAATTCAACCTATTAGACATGGCAAGAATCATAAAAGGATCACTAGAGCAAAACTAGTAACAAGATCCAACAAGACATGATTCGATTCAATTTGCTCACAGATATAAAGCTAGCAAGGCAAAAGCTAAGCTAAACACGAAGAGCCATAAAAGAAGTCTAGCAGACTATCACTTGATATGACAAGGTATAGAGTATGAAATCAAGCCATACAAGGATAATAATCAAAGCTCCATAATTTTTTATTATGCAATGCAAGACATTTGAAATGAAAATGCATTATGATACAATGAAAACAAAAAGAGCAAATTCCCTAACATCCAAGCCTCAGTACTGGGATTTGAGATAAAAGTTCTAGGAGTCCAGTACTGAGATGGATGAGGCCTGGGAATAGCAAAAGAAGCAGCAGAAAAATGATTAGGCACAAAATCATAAGAATGCCCATGAGCACCACCTGGACCTCTCCAAAACGATCTACCAAAAGACCGATACTCCCCCTGTCTAGGTGCTACCCGTGGTCTATCCTCACGATATCCAAGACCAAATCACGCTGGACCCACCAAAAGAGTCAACAGAGTTCTCTAGAAACCTAGGCCTATAAGTGATACATTGAATAGGTCGCCCTCTCTAGAGACTACAACCAAGAAGAGACTCCTCTAATGGATCTCAAAGTGCTCATCCTCTCTTTCCTCTCAATTTTGCTCTCCTAAGCAAAACTCAACGGTGTGGCCCTCTTTCTTGCAGAAGGTGCAATTGTACTTGACCTTTGAGGGGTCCGTCTTCGTGAGACAAAGCACCTTTCTTGCTAGAAAGAGATTGAGCAGAACCTCTGATTTAAGACCAACCTTTGAAGACATAGGAGGTTCTTGCTCAACCAAACCACTTTTCACAATTCTAGCAATCTTTGGTGTGAGATTCTTGGAAAGCTCTAGGGACTTAAAGCCTAGGCCACTATTTTTCACACTCACCTTGGATTAGTCTAGAATCAAGTTGAGCTTCTTTTCCCACTAGAAAACCTCTCAAGAGTCATTTTGAGGTAATCGTTCTCTTTGCCAAAACTCCACAATTGGAGCACTTTTTAGAATCGATTGCCTCAACATGTTTGCTCTTAAGAAGATCGACTTCCACTTTCGAGCCTCACAAGACACACAATAGGACTCTCCAATCCTATTCAATCGCTCCTTAAATTTGACTCTAAAAGCCTCTTGTATCTTACCAATAGCAGCTTCAATTTCAAAGATGCAACATACAAGAGTAAGAATCAATAACTTTCTTGGAAGCAAGAAGAGATATAGATCTTTCAATTTTAGCTTTCTCTTCAAGAGTCTTGTTTAAAGCTTCAATCTCAATTGTAAGCTTAGGCAATTTTCACAAGAGGCAATTCTAGAATAAGCAACCATTTCACCATCTCTTGCATTTTAATTCGATTATTCTTACAATGAGAACAAGTGTGACTAGCATCAAATTTTTGCAATTCTTTTAAAAAGCTATCCAGTTTCAATTCTAGCAAAGCACAGTTTGAGCAAGTTAATGGAATAGCATCTAAAGTAGTCACATCAAGCGGAATGGCATTTATGCAAACAGAACTACACTTGAGAGATTCTAGTTCAGAAAGAGCATTTTTCAATTTATCTTCAACAGAGGAATGAGCATTATTCAAGCTTGACAATTCATTAAGCAAGCTAGAGCATGAATCACAGAAATCATCAGGATTAATGGATTTGAGCCTAACCACTTCTAGGTTCAAATTATCAATCGTAGTATCCTGTTTCTTGATCACTTTAGCTTGCTTATGCGCTTTTGTTCAGCAAGCACTAAAGCCCTTTTCATGTCGAAGTGAAGGGCATACCTCATCGGGATCACTAAAAGGATCCTCGCCGTTGGAGAAGTCATTTGTCGTGGTCGTCTTAGCCATAAAGCACATGCCGGTGAAATCACGTGCCTTCTTCTTGCCACGGAGTCACTCTTGTCATCCTCCGACTCGAGTCCACATCTTCCATGCTCACATCCTCTAGAGCTTCAAGGACTCTACCGACAAACTTGCGATAGTTTGTCTTCTTGGACTTCGCATCCTCGCTTGAGGATGCCTTTGTGACTCCTTCTCTTCCTTGCCCTTCACTTGGGGCATCTAGAGCGAATGTGGTTGAGCTCACCACACTCAAGCATGTGATAGGTCCACCTCTCCTCCTACTCCTCACATTATTGTACGCTCTCGTGAATTTGGTGGATAGGAGGGCTAAATCATCTTCGTAGTCTCTCAAGTTGCTCATCGCTCAAGGAATGCAAAGGCATAAAGAAAATCCAAATGAGCTAACGTTAAAAGAATCAAGATATCTACCCTTAGATTGGTCGACCACTAAAGCCATCGGCTCGTTGCGTGGTGAGACGCGAGATGAAATCAATCTCATGCGCCTTCAACCTCGAGTAAAGCTTATCCATGGTAAGCTCACTCATGACAAGATGTTGTCATTGATGGCGTGATCTTCATCCCCGCACCTTCACATCCAAAGCACCCAACAGTTGGCGTGCATTTTCGACTCGAAAATACAAGATCAACAAATGCGAAGATCATGAAGAATTTTAGAAAATCTCCCCACACTCATCTAAAGATTCCCGTGTCTTTGCTCGATCTTGGAGTATGCTTTCTTAAGTCGGTTCTGTCTCACTTCCTTGATCGCAGTGGACCCTCGTGATAATCACAAAGAGTCCGCCAGATCTCATGAGCAGACAAAGAAATGAGCGACACGCTCAAACTCCGATCGACTAAGGCCTTGAATCAAAAATTCGAGCCTCGCTGTTGTTCTCCACATCCGAGTGATCAAATTGTCATCTACCGCACGACATAAGGGTTTTTCACCTTAAGCCAAATCGCGTGCCCTTGAGCCTCGATGTAGGCCTCCATTCGGCCTTCCAATAAGCAAAATCAACTCCATCAAAACATGTGGCTCGATTGAATATCGCCATCGCCATGGCTCCAAAGACCTGTTAAGATCTATAGCAAAGAGCTAACCTGGCTCGATACCACTTGTAGGACCGGAAGGCGATCGAGGGGGTGAATAGGCGCTTTCCCAACTTTCTTGCCTAAATCAAATTCAACACGAACTTTACTCCTTTAGCTATGAAAGCTAAGAAGATCGAGAAGCACACAATGGACGCCTTGTGCCAATTCGATAACCCCAAGCAACCACACGATACAAAAGTGGAGACTTCATCTCAAAGGGTTGATCACGGCACAGCGGTCGGACCGGTGGACGGCGGTTCGACCCGCAGAAGATAAATGTCCGAATATCTGCCAAGGCTGGACCGCCGCTATAAGACCGGTCGGACCTGTTCATCCAAAGATCAAAAATCCACCCCAAATCCAACACGAAATTTGATCCAACTTTTGATTCAACCAATGAAACTTGACCAAATTTCGAGCACACCTCCCTAATGATATTGGAGACCTATTTCTAGCGACGATCCTTCGATCCACTTGCAGAAACAAACTCTCAAGGATTAAACAAAGAAGTGCACAAACCCTAGAAGTATGAAAGACTTTGATTCAAGACTTGCTTGTGGGGTTGATGGTCTAGATGATCCTAGAGTACTCCCACACATCAAAGCAAGACACAAAGGGTCAAAAGACCAAGTTTAAATACTTGAATCAAGGAAGCATAAAATTCATTCAAATGAGAGAAGAACACAAAAGAGGAGACAAATGATCTCACAAGCAAGCATCACAAGATTGATTGATCTCACAAGATGCTTACAAAGCCACTCCAACAAGGAGGACAAGAGCTCACCCAATGAGCATACAATCTCTCCCTCTCTTCCTCTCCAAACCCTAACCCTAGAAAAGGCAAGGGGGAAACCAAATGAATGCTTCTCCTAGGTTTTACATCTCCCCCCTTCTATTTATTGGAAAGGACTAGGGTTCCACTTTTTGGGACCCACACACATGGGACCCACACACAACATCTGTTGAAGCAATCGCCTGCTTCACCACGTGTAGGTTGATCAGCGGTTCTCATCGCGTCGCCAAGCCTCTCTTGTCCGAATCCCATCGGAACCTCCCGAGACTTGCACCGATATCCGCACCGCCGATCCAACCAAATGCACCGAACCACCCGCTCGATCCATCTTGCCCATCTCGCACCATGCTTGAGTCACACGACCACCCAGATCCACGATCGCTCGACCTCGGCTCTCCAAGCGTAGTCCCGATCCACTCACCGCTGACGCCGTTGACTGCAAGCCACCGCGACAAAGAATAGACAAACAAACTGCTTCCGGAACAAGTTCTTCACAACTTGACCCACGTTAGTTCCGCAATGCAATATACATCAATAAAGCATTGATAACCAAACATTAAACACAAACAACATGCATCAATGCGACCTTGGCTCACCTCCAAGCCATTGCGGTCCGATCGCCCCACAAGGCCGGCCCGACCGATTTCAAAGGCCGGACCGCCCCAAAGGACTTAGCAAAATACGCCTTGAAAATCCAAACCTTCCGAATTTTCAACTCAATAGAACTTTTGACCGGGCTCCAAAATGATGAAACCACATCCGGAGACTCCCTCACCGCCTACACAACCTATTTTTGGATTAGCCCCAAAATCCAACTTTAGGTCAGCCGGTCCGACAAGCCACCACCGCGGTCCGATCAGTCCCACGGCGGTCTGACCGCCCCAAACCACCGGCCGGATCGCTCGTGGTCCGACAAAGATGAAGCAAACCCCAAAACGCGAGATTATGCAAACCAACAAAGCCATTGCCAATTGACTCATCATCCTGAGATCGTGCACATATCCTCACGATATCCACACTGTATATTTCATTTTCGGCAGAAAGCAATCTTTACTTGCAATAATGTAGTACATTTAAAAACAAGTTGACAAATCTGTTTTTAATGTTCAAATACAGTAAAGGACAACAATAATAACAATAGATAGAGGACAACAACAATCCTGGAAGTGACTAAACCCATAGTCGCCACAACAATAGCATGAATTACCCATTCGTACCAACCCTGTTAAATTTTAATTAAAAGGTTGTAGTCTAGTTCTTGCACGACCTTACCAAGCATGTCCATAACCTAGGACGAGACTATTCGAATAGTTTTATCCCTGCAGGGTTGTACTAATGTACCCACACGCCAGACCGCCTTTTTGCCAAGCTATTAAGCACACTTTCTTAGGTATGCCGGTGCGGCTAAGTCCTACGAGACATTTCCAATATTATACATTAACTGCGAGTCGCCCGTATGGATAGAAATCCATACGTTGTGTCGGAGTCATCGTAAAGCCTCGGTCAACTACCCATCGCAGGTAAAGCCTTGGACAACTACGATGCCCCTCGAGGTGGAGAGCCTACCCGGAATCTCCACCACCGCACATCCAATACAAGAACACATATTCTTTTTCACACAACACGCACAACCTCCCTCCTGCGACTTGGAGATAACACACTCCAAAGTATTCAGTCAAGAGAGGTCCCATATCCCTCTCGCGTGGTTAGCACGCAAAAGTGCTTGGCCTAGTGACACAAGTAACTCGGTCCTTGATGACCTAGGCACCATGATGAGTCACGGCGGCCCGATCTTCCGATAGGTTCGATTTGGTTCGTCATGAGGACGTTGACGCTTGGAGGCTTCCGACCAACAGATCGTCACCTCGCAATTCGCTACACCCGCACGCCTGTCGTTATCGACCACGCTTGCAAGCGATCGACCTTACCACGAAGGTTATTGTTCCTGCAAGCAATCGAAGCAACTCACAAGAACAAGGTAGATGCAATCTGAATTGTATTGCGGATATGGATGAAGTTTACAAGTGGGGTTCCTCAAACCGATAATCGGCGAAACCGCAATTGGCGTAATAATCTAAGAAAAACCCGCTCTAAACTATGGCGGCTCTCGTATATATATAGGGAACGTGAGGAGGTCGACCTAGGGTTGTGCGGCCGTGGGATGAAGCGTACACAACCCGAACTCCGACCTCGTTCGTTTACAAAGTCTTATTAGTTTCCAAACGGTGACGCAAAGACCTTGTGTTGCGTATTTACAGTTGAAGATCCGTCGTAGGATCGGTCCTAGGGTGGTCTTGAGGAGTCCATGCTATCTTTGGTCGTAGATTGTGTACAACGAGTCTTGTGCTCGCTTTTACGGTCGTAGATTGCTCCAATCGAATTAACTAGTCGTAGGTCTTCTTATAGTGGTCGAGATCTTCTTGCAAAGGGTCGAGACCTTCTTGAACCGTCGTAGTCCTAGATTCCCGAGTACAAGTAAATCATCTCCATTAGGCAAAGATCATAGAGTTCTCAAATAATACACTCAGCCCTAGAAACGACTTTACCTGATCGATTAAGTGACGTGCTCTAGCTCTTGTCATAGGACCGTGTAGTTCAGTACCCAGATCTGGAGGGTCTTGTGTCGTGCTTGTATCCGAAGGAGGGATGTCCTCATCATACTCCCCCTCTTGAATTGGAGTCGTCCTCGACTCAAGCTCATCTTCTTCTCCCACGTATGACTTCAAATCTGAAATGTTAAATGTGGGGCTAACCCCAAAATCTGCAGGTAATTCTAATTGATATGCATTATCATTTATCTTCTTAATTATCTTAAACGGTCCTTCAGCTCTAGGCATCAACTTTGATTTTCTTAATTCCGGAAACCTATCCTTTCTCAAATGAACCCAAACTAAATCACCTGGTTCAAATTTGACAACTTTCCTACCTTTACTTCCAAAGAACCTTATACCTTTCACCATATGTTCTATATTCTCTTTAGTGGTTTCATGCAACTTGAGAATAAATGCAGCACGCTTCTTAGCATCTAGATTAATTTTTTCAGAGGTCGGTAAAGGTAGTAAATCAATAGGCGCACGGGGGTTAAAACCATACACTACCCGAAATGGACTTACCTTGGTGATGGAGTGTACTGATCTATTGTAAGCAAACTCAATATGCGGTAAACACTCTTCCCACATCTTCAAGTTCTTCTTTAAAACAGCCGCAACATGGTGGATAACGTCGCGTTGACAACCTCCGCTTTTCCATCGGTTTGGGGATGGCATGTAGTAGAGAACAAAGACTTTGTCCCCAATTTATTCCAAAGTGATCTCCAAAAGTGGCTCAAAAACTTCGTGATCACGATCCGAGACAATAGTATTGGGCACTCCATGTAAGCGAATGATTTCCCTGAAAAACAAATCAGCTATGTTTGTAGCATCATCGCTCTTGTGACAAGATATAAAATGTGCCATTTTAGAAAATCGATCCACTACTACAAATATACTATCTCTCCCCCTCTTTGTCCTAGGCAATCCTAAAACAAAATCTATAGAAATATCCTCCCAAGGGGCGCTAGGAATAGGAAGAGGCATATAAAGTCCATGTGGAAGGAGACGGGACTTAGCTTTGTTGCATGTAGTGCAGCGAGCTACGTAGCGCTCGACATCACGCCTCATCTTTGGCCAAAAGAAGTGGGTGGCCAGACATCTTCTCCTTCTTTGCTCCAAAATGCGCCATCAAACCTCCTCCATGTGCCTCATGTAACAACAAAAGACGAACAGAGCTAGTTGAACGCATAGCTTGTTAGCACGATAGATCAAACCATCATTCAAAGATAGTTATTCCATGTCTTCCTCCTTTACAATGTTCAAGTACTTCTTTAAAGTCCAAATCAGTGACATATAAACTCTTAATGGCCTCCAAACCAAAAATCTTATGGTCCAGTTGAGATAACATGGTATAACGTCTAGAGAGTGCATCAAGAATCACATTATCCTTACCTTTCTTATGCTTTATAACATATGGGAAGGACTCAATAAATTCTACCCGCTAGCATGTCGCTTATTCAGTTTAGCTTGACTTCTAATATGTTTTAGCGATTCGTGATCCGAATGTATGACAAATTCTTTGGGCCATAGATAATCTTTGCCAAGTTTGAAGCACTCGAACTAAGGCATACAATTCCTTATCATAGGTGGAATAATTCAAACTAGGCCCATTTAGCTTTTCATTTGAAATATGCAACCGGTTTACCTTCTTGAATCAATACACCACCTATCCCAATCCCATGGCATCACATTCAATTTCAAAAGTCTTACCAAAATCGTGGAGTTGGAGTAGGGGTGCTTGGGTGAGCTTCTCTTTCAACAAGTTGAATGCCTTCTCTTGTGCAGGTCCCCATTGGAAAGGCACTCCTTTCTTTGTCAATTTATTCAATGGTGCGGCAATGGTGCTGAAATCCCGCACAAAGCGCCGATAGAATCCAAAGAAGGCCATGGAAGCTCCGCACTTGTGACACAAGAGTAGGCGCTCGGTCGACTTTGGATGGCTACAATCTTTGTCTCATCCACCTCAATGCCCTGTGGTGTCACAACATAACCAAGAAATGCAACTCGATCGGTGCAAAAGGTGCGTCTCTCAAAGCATTAAAAACAGCACGTATATGATTTAAGTGTTGCTCATGTGACTTGCTATAAATCAAGATATCATCAAAGTAAACCACCACAAATTTTCCAATGAAAGGACGAAACTTCGCTCATCAAACGCATAAAAGTACTAGGTGCATTAGTTAGACCGAAGGCATCACTAACCACTCATATAATCCGAACTTAGTTTTAAAAGCGCTTTTCCTTTCATCTCCTAATTTCATTCTAACTGTGGTAACCAATTCGCAAGTCAATCTTTGTGAAAATAATAGAACCACTCAATTCATCTAGCATGTCGCCTAGCCTTGGGATAGGATGACGATACCTTATAGTAATGTTATTAATGGCTCTGCAATCAACACACATACGCCAACTACCGTCTTTCTTAGGAACCAAAAGAACTGGAATAGCACAAGGGCTAAGGCTTTCTCTTACATACCCACGGTCTAAAAGATCTTGGACTTGTCGCTGAATTTCCTTAGTTTCCTCTGGATTGGTCCTATACGCAGCACGGTTTGGCAAAGTAGCTCCTGGGATCAAATCAATTTGATGTTCAATTCCTCGAATAGGTGGTAATCCCGGGGGTACCTCAGTTGGAAATACATCCACATACTCCTGCAAAAAGTTAGCAACAGCAGGAGGCAAAGAGCTAGCTATGTCCTCAAGCGAATATAAGGCATTTTTGCTTGCCTCAACAGCAGGAGGCAAAGAGCTGCAAAAGGTCAGATCGGCCGTGTGGCAGTCCGACCGGCAATGCTTGCCGGTCCGACTGGCCACAGTTCAAAGTGGAATTTGGGGCTAAGCCAAAAATAGGTTGTGTAGGCATGAGAGGGGAGTCTCCTGTATGTGGTCACATAATTTTTGGAACTCCCAGTCAAAAGTTCTATCCATTGGAAAATTCCAGAGAGCTTGCAGATTTTCAAGTTGAAATTTGGCTAAGTCTTTTGGGGCGGTCCGACCGCCGTTATGGAATCGGTCCGACCGCTGGGAAATCGGCCCGACCGGCATGGTAGGGCGGTCCGACCAGCTTCCACTTGGACTTCGGCCATTTTGGCATTGTTGTGTTTTCGTTGTGTTTAATGCATGAGTTTTAATGCTTTATTGTTGCATATTGCATTGTTGAGCTAATGCGGGTCAAGTTGTGAAGAACTTGTTCCCGGAGACGATTTCTTTGTCTATTGCTGTGCAGGTGGCTTGCAGGTCAACGACGTCAACGGTGAGGTGGATCGGGACTACGCTTGGAGAGCTGAGGTCCAGAATGATCATGGATGCCGGGTGGAGTCGTGTGACTCAAGCATGGCGCGGAATGGACAAGATGGATCAAACGGGCAGTTCGTTGCAACTGGTTGGATCAAGCGGTGTGGGGGTCGGTGAAAGTGCCTTGGAGGTTCCGATGGGATTCGGACGGGAGAGACTTGCCGACATGTTGAGAGCCGCTGATCAACCTACACGTGGTGAAGTAGGCGATTGCTTCAACAGATGTGTGTGTGTGTGTATCCCATTTGTGTTGGGCCTTAATGGGAGCCCATGAGAGAAGTTTAAATCTGCCCAAAAATCTACACTTTGAATGCTTATTTTGACGTTAAGGCAGATTTGATCAGTTTTAAAAACTGACCCAGGTGAACGAATAATATGCGGTGGGTGAAGTTGACACATGTCCAAATGATGTTGTACAGAAAATTTCCTACAAACAAAAGAATGGGATGCTCCAGAATCAAATAAAACAGTAGCTGGACTGGAATTAAATAGGAGCATACCAAGAACAACATCAAGTGCATCAGCCGCCTCTTCAGCAATGATCTGATTCACACGACCTCGGGTCGGAACTGGATCAGGCTTGACAGAGGGTTTCGAAGATGGTACCGACGACGGCGGCCGGGAAGGTCAATGTGGGTAACCCACGTGCCTTAGCAAAACATTGGTTTGCTAAATGTCCAGGACATCCACAATGAAAACATATAACCCCAGGCCTGACATTACTGACAGAGGGTGGACGGTTCCCACCAGATTTGGGCTGCCCCGTGGGTGGAGGTGGACGAAGTACAAACACAGGTGCCCTTGGAGGAGCTGAAACTGGCGCTCGCAATGACTGAGGCTGCCACAGACGCGGCCTTATTGAACGGCTACTAGATGCAAACTAGGTAGCCTTATGCCGCTTCCGCGACTCCTCCAAAGCCTTGCTTTTAGTCTCAACAATAATGGCTTTGTCGACAAGGTGCTGAAAATTCCTGAAGTCTTGCACTGCTAAAGCCAATTGGAGTTCCTCAAATAACCCATGCATGAAGCAGTTTCGACGACGAAGGTCAGTCGAAACATCATCAGGTGCATACCGAGCAAGGAGGTTGAATTCATGCAAATACTCGGTCACCGATTTTCGCCCTTGCTTAAGTGCGAGGAATTCCTGCTGTTTGAACAACATAACACCTTCGGGAATATGAGCTTCACGAAAGGCTTCCGTGAACTCACCCCAAGTAGGGACATATCCATCAGGCTGATTGGTAAGAAAGTTGTCCCACCAAACGCTAGCTGCTCCATCCAACTGGTAACTAGCGAACAGAACTTTCTCCCTCTTGGAACATTGAGATATCAGCAACTTCTTCTCAATGCTCCGGAGCCAATCTTCAGCTTCTAATGGTTCTTGGGAGCTGGAGAACACCAGTGGGTTGGTTCGCTGAAAATCAGCAAGACCCCCATGCACATGCTGACCTCCTACCCTGCCAGCTGGTGTGATAGTGGAAGAAGTGTTACGCGCTATTTGCTCCAGAATGCGCATTTGGTCCATCCTGTTACGCTCTATCTGCATAAGGACATCAGCCATAGTGGGCGGCGGAGGAAGCTCCTCTTCCTGGCGACCACCTTGTGTACCATGAGAACCAGAAGGATCTGCTTGCTCTCCCTGAGAGAAGGGAATTGGGGTAGAGAATCTCTCCTCTTGTTGTGCTCGCGTGCGAGTAGTAGGTCCTATCATACTGTTACCACACAATGGTTAACAACACCACAAGGATACACTCAAGCATACACAAACAAGATTAGATGGAGAGAAAGAAAATACTAAACCCCCACATGCATAATGATATGAAATGTATCAAAATTAACATCAAAAGAACATCAGTTCCATTTCAGCAAACGAGTTTAATACAACACCCATATATGTCAGCAGACATTAATGGGCAAGATCCAACAAAAGCTTTACAACCTTCAGGTTCGAACAAAAGGCCATCCTATTATTTTTAATACAAGACAGCTACTGGTCAGCTACTACTACTTCCTAAACATGGTGCTCATCATCCATTCCCTACACATAGTTTTCTCGGTTAAAATTCACCGGAAACTCATTTAACAGATGAGCCTCAGGTGAACCCGTGTCTAGGGGGTTCGAGGGACTGATGAGCCGACGAGGAGAACCTAGCAGCAGATGATGACCTTCAGGAGGTGCAGGTCGCTGGGTGCGAGGAAAACCTGCAGACATCCGGGCTTGACGACACTGTCCAAGGATAGGAACAAGTCCGGCCACTTCGGGAAGTCGAAATCCTAGTGGTGCAGCAGCAGCTGGAGAGATCTCGTTGTTACCATAAAGCACATTACGGGAACGCGGTTCATAACAACACCAAGCCTCAAATACTCCACGAGCTTCATGCGCATTTACGGCGGGTCTCCCACACCATACACTGCATACAATGATGGATTTGGTCCATAATATGAACCAACCTCGCCAGCTGGCGTACATGTGGGTCCTCTCCAAACTGAATCTCATCGAACGTGCTCACATCTGCTCTAGGGCCTTGCTTCGGGAAGTGATCATAGGGTGGTTGAGACAACTCCGTCAAATCATGACGAAGAAGACACATCATCCTACGAGCTGCTTCCTGAACGGCCATAGACTCAGAGGTGGCATGTACGTGGATACAATATGGGATACTACCCACCACCTGCCTGGCAATTACATTAATGATAGCCCGGTACTCCTCCATCATGGGTCCTCGATCACGACGATAGATAGCATACTCCGGCTGATAAGTGAAATTGGCTCGCCACATCATATCCCACAGCAAAGATGGAAATCCATCGACGTCTTTAGCTCGGGTCTCCTTAACCAGGTACCAACCGCTCATCTATAGACAAAATACAAGGTAAGTAAACAACTTGTTTTGGAAAACCAACAGCAATTTGGGTAAGAATTGATACTAAGGAGGGTAAGAAATAAAAGATAGCGTGCTTAAATTTTCAAAAAGTACTTATATTAAAATAATTTCTCTGAAGCTCACTAATAAAACGACCATGCTAATTCTAACCTACAGTCTAACGTATGCTCTGATACCAACGCTGTGAGGACCCCGGAATATTGGAGGTTTATACCGAATTAACAATCATACCAAAAGCATAATCGTTAATCAAGAACAACCGGTTCTTAATTAAAAATTATACTAGAAGCATAATTATTAACAAGTTACAATTCCAATATTCAGGTTCCCAGATATATGTTATGCAACAGCTCCCAAGATCAACGAACATTGCACATATATCTCCATACAACATTGCATCATGCATACCAGATCTCATTTACATAATTAAACACAATATATTACCATACAATTTGATTTTACAATAACAAGTGAACTTGGTTCACAACAAAAGCTAACAGCGGAAGGTAGAAATAAACAGCAAAAGACCACCAATGGCCCCATCACCCTCAGGCTATTGAGTGGAGATTAGAACCAGCTTCACTCGTTAGCGTCGCCCTGATCGGCGCTAACGGGCATCTCATACAAATAACCATCCTCACCTGCAACAAGAGGTTATAAAACCTGAGTACAGAAGGTACTCGCAAGACTTACACAAACTATTTAAAAGGAAGTGTTTGAGAGGTCCTATACAAAAAATTAGAATTTGTATATGCATAAGGTTAACAACAGGAAGGTTATAATGGTTCGATTTTGCGTAAAGCAATACATCTTAACCTACACTTGCTAAGTTTTGAGAAGGCAACTTTGATAAACCCATTTGGACTAAAACAGTAAATAAAAGAGAGTATAATCATAAAGAATACCACATTTAAGTGGCTGTCCCAATTCACCAAAAACATTGTATAGTAAAGGCTTAAACCGAAATACATAGATAAAAATGTTTCATTTCAAAGTCTATACAAAGATTTATTCAATTCAAGCGTTGTCCGTAACCGTGGACACGGCTATTCGAATAGTTTTAATCCCTGCATGGGTGTACATCTTTACCCACACGACTTAGTTAGCCCGTAAGCCATCTAGAATAATAGCACACTGCCTTTGGTGTGCCGGCCGGGTAAACTAAGATTTGGTATTTTTCAACAGGTTGACACTATTGAGCTGGAATACCCATGTGTGACTGATCCCGCTCAGTACAAGTTACTAGTAGAACCTGCCAACCAGGGGCCCACATGTTGTGTTGGGAATGCCGATCCAAAAAAAACAGAAATTAAATGACAGAAAGTACAGCTGTGCTAGCTGCACATATTAATTCGCAATCGGAGCCCTTAAGGTACATACATGTGAAGGAACGCATGTATGGCCTCACCCTCCTAAGAACATATGATATAGATACGAAATCAAACACATATGTCCTCACCTTCCTGTTTTCCAACTCAATAGCACTAACCCTTTACTTAACTAAACAGCGCCCATACACTGCGTGTGGAAGTACGGTGGGGCTTGAATCATTTAGTCAATGTTCAGTCCTTAATCAATCCAGACAAGTGTAACATTCCAATTTTCAGAGCTTTAAAAATCTTTTAAATAATGGTAGTAAGAAAATTTACCATTTGGATTTATTTGAATATTAATTTAAAAATCTTAATATGGACTTTAAGGACAAACCGATTTGATATGCTTAATTCCAACATTAACAATTGCCAAAATTATTTTATTTAAATTCTATATGCTTGGTTATATTTTATAGAATTTTCTAGAATTTTTCCAAGATCATTTGCTATTTTTCATTGCTTATTTGAATTTCTGCTATTTTCTAAAAAGGAAAAAAACTAAATTAAATCCCCAAACAGTCGTTGGGCCGAATCTCTCCGGCCCAACACTGCTCATCTGGCCCATCTCTCCGTAGCCGTTCGATCAGGACTGGACGGCGATCTCGCCCGCACGCGCGCGCCTCGCCCTCCCCGTCTCACTGCCAGGTGGACCCCACCGCCTTCGTCCTCGCCGCGTTCTTCTCCGTGCGGGCCGCTGCCACAAGAATCGCCATGGGCGGTCAACGTGGAGCTTCGCACGCGGGCGCCTCCAACCTCCCCGTTCCCTCCGCGTGTGCGCGCACGACTCGCGCCCACCGCCGCCACGAACCCCACCCTTCTTTCCTTCTTCTCCGCGGTATGCGCCTGCGGCCGCAACCGCCGCCACGACCTCCACGCCGCCACACCGCTTCGACCTCCCGGCCCTATAAAGGATAGCCCCAGCGCCCCTCGCCACCCATCCCAAAGCCGCCACCCACTCCCTCTCTCTCGCCCTGTGCTCGCCGGAATCGGAGATCCAACGCCGCCGACACCGAGGGCTTGGAGCTTCGATTGCGCCGCCTCCGTCGCTCCTGCGTCGTCGTAGCCGCCACCGTTGGATTCGCCGTAACGCCGCTGGCCGGTGCTCACTCGCCACGGAGGAGCCTCTAACGCCGCCGCCGAGAGCCGCACTCACCTCCTCCGCTAAAGCCTCGCCCGGCCGCCTCGCTCGCCTGGAGCACCAAAGGTGAGCACACCGAGACCCCGTGTTCTCTACCTCCTGTACCACTCATCGCCGTTAACTCGCCGCTGTCACGGGACCCTCGGGTCCAGTCTTGGCCGCCGCCGCCGCCCATGTCACTCGCCACCTCGCCGCGGCGCGCGTGTCATCCCCGGTGGCGCCGCCACGCACGCCACGCTGCGAGTGCGCCACCTCACCATCCTCGTCCAGTGGGCTCGGTGGACTTGGTCCATCAGGAGCGGGTCACCGACATGTGGGTCCCACATGTCGCTTAATTCTTTAATTCTTTTAATTCCGGAAAATCCTTCACGACGTCATGCTTGCGCAATAATCCGATTTTTCTATTGAGAAATAATTCGAATTCCAAGAAATCTTATTTTTAGGGTTTTTCTTTTCATTCAAACTTTGAAACCTCATAACTTTTGCATCCTAACTCCAAATCCATCCATTCAAATTTCTAAATTTGTATAAAATCAAGATCTATTTATTGGAGATTTTTAATTATTTTTATCAGAGTTATTGCTTCTGTTATTTATTTATTCTTGTTGTTGCTTCGTTATGAGTAGACTTCGACGATACTTCTGGGAGGTTTGAGGAAGAAGGTGCTTTCCAAGACCAAGACCAGCACTTTAACCTATTCCAAGGCAAGCTATACCCTTGACCATTTTGCTTCCCAGTTTTATAAAAGTATTTTAATTCAAATTACTGCATCTTAATTTTAAGTATTTATTTAAAAGCTTTTGGGTGCAGTAGTTAATCCCAAATTGTTATGCCATCCTTGTTAATTGCTATGTCCTGATTCTTTGTCACCCTAGTTGATATTTAGTTGGTAAATATTGTAGCACCAACGTGGGTTGGTTAGTTGCGTATTAGATTGCTTAGCTATGCCACGAATCACTTGTCATGTATACTGCTGTTATAAATTGACTAAGTGAATATGAAACTGTGTGAACAAACTGTGTGTACTGTGTGTCTTTGTGGCATATGTTGCACTTAAATCAACCAGGGTGGTAAAAGGATTTGGACTGAGGCAAGGGGTGGATACTGTGTGAAAGGGTGGACTGTAGACTGTGTGAATAATATTAACTGTGTCTATGTGGTTTGGTTAGCTGGAAGTCTTGCCTTGGTCAATTAAGGACCTCACCATGTGCGTCATTGAACTGAGCTTCCTGTACGACCACATGCCTGTTTAAGATGGGCCTAGCATAGTAAGATAAGGTATCTGAATTGCTTTGTTATGCTTAGTGTTAGCTACACTAAGTGTATCTTGTGGGTAAAGTGTACAAACCTCTGCAGAGTGTAACGTAATCTATTCGAATAGCCGCGTCCGCGGTCATGGACAATGCTCGGGGATTTCACACTAGGGGTAGATGTTTCCATAAAACTGTGTGGGAAGGGAGCTATGTGATTAAATCATCTAGCTATGTGAATAACCTGTCAGGCTGTGTGAGTCCTTGTGAAATAACTTGTTAAGATTATTATTGTCTATTTGTTTTACCTGTTTTCAATCTATTAATTGTATTAAATTGCAAAGATTGCATTTATGCAAAAGAGCCACAAAATGCCTTCCCTTGTAAAAAGCCAGCATATATACATTTTGCATCTCTGTGGTGTGGCTTATAGTACGGTGTGTACTCACGCTTGTTTTGACGAATCAAGCGGAGGAGGAGTCTTCACCAAAGATTCGAGGACGAGTACATCAAGGTGTTTAATCGTGAGGTCTTGATCCCATCGGTTGCTCGTGGTGAATCGATGGGGTGCCACTACTTTTTCGCTTCATTGCCGCTTATTTTCTCTCGTTAGCCTCGCGTGGCTCAAGAATTGTAACTCGACCCTAAGGTCAAAACCATTATTTATTAATCAAAGTTATTCGTTTATGTTACTATTCGCATGTATGGATCGATTTCCATCTTCGTTAACACTGTGTGCACTAGCGTGATCCTGGGCTAGTGCATTAAACACAGAGGGTCCTGAATCGTAATTTTGGGTCCCGACAAAAGTGGTATCAGAGCCATACTGACTGTAGGTCTAGACCTTAGTTAGATTGGCCGTTTGAGTGTTCAAATTATTTTCTAAAAGAAAATTAACTTGCAAGACTAAATGAATTGCTTAACTCCTCTTATATCTCTCTTGACTCATCTATTGCTATCATTTCTTTACTCTCCCCGCTGTTTTAACATGGTTCTTACCATCGCCTGCCTTGGACAGATGCCTTACCTCGGACCTTCTGGAGATAGCAACAGAGGACTTGCCGCAGAGTCGTGGAAGCCGCTGCGTACACTTGAGGCTTCGACCGCCTGATGTACCGTGGCGGTGAGTACATGGTCAACTGACGGATCGTGGTATAGTCTGTTGCCTCGACAATCCACGCCAGAGGAACACTAGAGGCAACACCTTTGTACATCTCAGTCAGGAGGATCACCTTCGCACAAGGAATCCAGAGTCGCCACGACCGCCATGCCCGAGTCCGCCACATTTACGCCAAGAGCCGCCACACACCGCTTTCCGCTATCATCCCAGTAGCCGCCTGGGGAGACATCGCGCGCTTCCGCCTACAAACGGGAAGGCCATGCCACGATGGTGCATCTTGCACGGCTCACACCGCCAGAGGAGTCGCTGGAGATGACCGCCACCGAGCGAGGTGTGCCTATCGTGCCCGGAGGAAGCCGAGGAAAGGATCGCCGCCCTAGAGCAAGCTCTCTACGGTCGAAGATGAGCTCAAGATGATCAAAAGGAAGATCCTAAGAGCCGTAAGAAGCCGAGGAAGACCCAGAGGAGATTCTAGAGGATCCAGCAGAGGTTGCACAATGAGGAGCCACCGCACTGCACTCAAAGACGCCTGCTCTCGCGCACTGGGCCCCGGCATCGTAACCGATTCATGAGGATGCCGGCCACTTCGAGTCTACACCAGCAGGAGCGCCACCGTGGCTTTGGAGGCTTTCTCGAGTAGTTTGTCTAAGTTCCAGCTTAGTCGCTTAGCCGCTTCCTTTTCGAGTCGCCCTTTAGGCGTAGCTTGTGTGCTTAGGTTCGCTTCATTTTCCTGCAGTGTGCAAGTATGAGTCGCAAAGGCCCTTAGGCATTTGTTGCACCATGCTATTAAGCTATTAATGAAGATTATTTCATTCAAGTTTCTTGAGTCGTGTTTTGTTGGGTTTAATCTATCCCCTCTAGTTCTTAACTCACCTTGTGCTCTCTACCTTATCTAACCCATGGAACCTCACCGGATGGTTCAGACTCGCCATATCACGCAAGTGGAGCCGAGCTCAAGGATCGAAGGCAATGAGCAAACCCCTACGGAGCAAGACCACCCCAAGCACCTCCTATTGACTTACGAACTTTGGAGCCTTCATGGCAAAGACAGACGCAGATGATGTACACCATGATGAACCAGGATGCAGAGCCATGAACAACAACAACAATCACAACCATCATCGTGAGGAGCCCCAGCTTGCTCACAATCATCGTGACCATCCAAATTGGTCAATTCATGAGGACCCGTCCGCCAACTTTCTCCTGACATGTCTCGCCAAGAGAAGTCGATGATTGGCTTCGTGATTGAGAGGAAGTCGCGATCACCCAATGCAACGATCATGAGAAGGTTTTGTATGCCACCCATCGATGGAGGGCATAGCTGCTAAGTGGTGGGAAAACTTCGCAGCCGCATGGAGCACCGCAGAATATCACCGGAAGAATTCTCTGCGCACTTTTTCGCCAAGATCATGTACCAAGGCATTATGGATCCAAGAAGGACGAGTTCGCGCTCAAGCAAGGGGTATGTCGCTGATCGACTACCAACAAGTTTTCTCGGCTAGCTCGACGCTCCGTAAGACGCCGCCATCGATGTGTCTCGCCAGAGTCGATTCTTGAAGGGTCGAACTCAGACTACAAGTCAACTCGCTTGCCCACACCTTCCTGCATTTCCGGAGTTGATTAACAAGGCGCTGGTTATGGAGGACAAACGCAAGGAGTCGGAGGATCACCGCAGCGTAGGATGATTCAAAGCAGGAAGCCACCACCACAACAAAGCAGAGGGCAAGGATAGTGCCACGCTAGCTTAATCGCTTCCCGCCACGAGTTCTTTCAGACACCCGCACCGCCTTCAAGACCTTGTCCTTTGTTCGTAATTCTCGTAACCCTACACCACCAACCCCACCTCAGAAACAACAATCGATGAATGAACCAAGAGTGTGTTACCATTGCCACACCAGGGCATTTCGCTAATCAGTGTCCTCATAAGGGAACTATCACTCCAGTTCGCTTCAACCTTGGAGCAACACCTGCCAAGACCCCAAAGGCGAGAACAACCAAGGAGTTTCTCAGGGAACCAGTCAACCAGGAGGAACGCCTCGACCAAGGGTCGAGGTCGTGTTAATCACGCCACTTTGAAGGAGCCCAGGAAGCACCAGAAGTTGTACTGGGTAAGTTCCTAGTAAATTCAGTACCTGCTTCCATTCTGTTTGATTCTGGAGCTTCGCATTCGTTTGTTTCTGGAGTTTTCGCAACCAAGAATAAATTGGAAGTTATGCACCTTAAGCGTACTCACCGGTCCACCACCGAGCAGAGCTAAGTTCTAATATGGGTTGTTTAGGGGCTAAGTTACTCATAGCTGGAGTTGAGTTTCTAGCTAACTTGGTTATTCTAGACACCCAAACCATAGATGTCATCTTTGGCATGGATTGGTTAACCAAGCACAAAGACGTGCTAGATTGTGGCCGAAGAGCCGTTACAATCGAGGATACCAAAGGAAACAAAGTGGAGTTCCTATCTACCTCAGTGCGTAATGGACATCTGCTAGTCAATAGCCTGAAGACCGTCGCGTTGGAAGATGTGCCAGTCGTCAAAGAGTATCCAGATGTGTTTCCAGAAGAGTTACCAGGAATGCCACCGGATCGTGACATTGAGTTTTGTCATTGATCTAGTGCCAGGGACAGCACCACTCTCGAAGAGACCTTATCGGATGCCAGCCGATGAGCGGGTAGAAATGAAGAAACAAGTAGAAGAACTTTTGGAGAAAGGTTTTGTGAGGCCTAGTTCGTCGCCATGGGAAGCGCCAGTTTTGTTCGTCAAAAAGAAGGATGGAAGCATGAGAATGTGCATCGACTACCGGTCTCTCAATGAAGTCACTATTAAGAATAAGTATCCATTGCCTCGGATAGATGATCTGTTTGATCAAATGAAAGGAGCCGGAGTGTTCTCGAAGATCGACCTGCGATCAGGTTACCATCAGTTGAAGATCTGTCCCAAGGATATACCTAAGACCGCTTTCTCAACGCGGTACGGACATTATGAGTTCCTAGTCATATCCTTTGGTTTGACCAATGCCCCTGCCTATTTCATGAACATGATGAATAAGGTATTCATGGAGTATCTGGACAAGTTTGTAGTTGTATTCATCGATGATATTTTGGTCTACTCAAAGTCAGAAGAACAACATGCCGAACATTTGAGATTAATTCTAGAGAAGCTCAGAGAACATCAGTTGTATGCTAAGTTTAGCAAGTGTGATTTCTGGAAAAAGGAAGTGGATTTTCATGGCCATGTGATGACAGCTGCAGGAGTAGCCGTTGACCCCAGTAAAGTTAAAGCAAGATTACAATGGGAATATTCAAGACCGCCACTCGATTCGCAGCTTAGGATTGGCGGGATACTATCGCCGTTTCATTGAAGGATTCTCATCAATTGCTAAACCTCTTACGCAATTATTGAAGAAAGAGAAAAAGTTTACCTGGACCCCAGCTTGTGAAGAAAGTTTTCAAGAATTGAAGAAATGTTTGACTTCAGCCCTAGTACTGACTTTGCCAGATATTCGCAAGGATTTCGATATCTATTGCGATGCTTCGCGTCAAGGATTAGGATGTGTCCTCATGCAAGAAGGAAGAGTCATCGCTTATCGCCAAGGCGCTTAAGGCCGCATGAAGAGAACTATCCCACCCATGATATGGAATTAGCTGCAGTAGTGAATGCCTTGAAGATTTGGCGTCATTACCTCATCGGTAATCGCTGCGAGGTATATACAGATCATAAGAGCTTGAAATACATTTTCACTCAGTCGGATCTGAATATGAGGCAGAGAAGATGGCTAGAATTGATAAAGGATTATAACCTTGGAATTCATTACCATCCTGGTAAAGCCAATGTCGTTGCAGCCGCTTTGAGCCGTAAGAGCCACTGCAATGCCTTGGAAGTGAAAGAGCTTTGTTCAGAACTTCAAGAGGAATTCCGTGTCAAGCTAGAAGTAGTATCTAAAGGATTCATGGCAAATTTGGAAGTGCAATCTACTTTGGAGAAGCAGATTCGCGAAGCTCAGCCGAAGGACTCAGAGTTCTCCGACATCAAGAAGAAGATGACAGAAGGGAAGTTCAAGGACTTCACAGTAGATGATCAAGACATACTGTGGATCAATGGACGATTCAAGGCCCCGTATATTGATGGATTGAGACAACTAATTTTGAAGGAGGCCCATGACTCAAAATATTCGATTCACCCCGTAGTACTAAGATGTACCAGATGTTAAGAATAAGTTTTGTGGCCAAATGAAGCGAAGTCGCAATTCGTTGCCTTGTGCGACGTGTGTCAAAAAGTTAAAGCAGAGCATCGAGGCCACAGGTCTCATTGCAACCTTTGAAGATTCCGAATGGAAGTGGGAAGAAATCGAATGGATTTCATTATCGGGTTACCCAAGACTCAATCAGTTACGATTCGATTTGGGTAATAGTGGATCGTCGACTAAAGTTGCCCATTTCTTACCACCAAAACTACTTACTCAGAGATCGTCTCGCGAGTGTACATATGTCAAAGATCGCCATTTTGCATGGTGTACCTAAGAAGATTGTGTCGATCGAGGATCTCGGTTCACCTCCGATTTTGGCGAGTTTACATGAAGCCTTAGGGACTCACCAATTTCAAGATCGCGTATCATCCCAGCATGATGGACAGACTGAAAGGGTTAATCAGATATTGGAGGATATGCTGAGAGCCTGTGCGTTAGCAAATGACATTCGTTGGGATAAGAGTTTACCATATGCAGAATTCTCGTACAACAACAGTTATCAAGCCAGTCTACAAATGTCACCATTTGAAGCCTTGTATGGTCGTGCTGTAGAACCCGTTGAATCGGTCGAACCCGCCGAACGTCATGCCTTTGGTCCGGATATTATTCAAGAAGCAGAAGAGCAAGTGTCCATGATCAGAGAGAGATTAAAGATAGCTCAGTCGAGGCAGAAGAGTTATGCCGACAATCGTCGTCGTGATCTCAGTTTTGAGTCAGAAGATTTTGTGTATCTTCGAGTTACGCCCCTCAGAGGTGTGAAAAGGTTCCACGCCAAAGGGAAACTTGCCCCTCGGTATGTTGGTCCGTTCAAGATTTTGGAACGTCGTGGAGAAGTGGCTTATCAGTTAGAGCTGCCACAATCGCTAGCAGGAATACACGATGTCTTTCACATCTCACAGCTGAAGAAGTGTCTTCGTGTGCCAGGAGAACAAGCACCGTTGGATTCGATTGAACTAAAAGAAGACCTCACCTACAAAGAGCAGCCGGTCAAGATTATGGATGTCGCACAACGCCGCACCAGAAGTAAGACCGTTCGTTTCTGCAAAGTCCAGTGGAGTAACCACTCAGAAGGAGAAGCAACGTGGGAACGTGAAGAAGAGTTGAAAGCTGAGTTCCCTAGCCTTTTCTCTAGCTAGCCTGAATCTCGGGGTCGAGATTCCATTAAGGGGGGAAGGTTTGTAACATCCCAATTTTCAGAGCTTTAAAAATCTTTTAAATAATGGTAGTAAGAAAATTTACCATTTGGATTTATTTGAATATTAATTTAAAAATCTTAATATGGACTTTAAGGACAAACCGATTTGATATGCTTAATTCCAACATTAACAATTGCCAAAATTATTTTATTTAAATTCTATATGCTTGGTTATATTTTATAGAATTTTCTAGAATTTTTCCAAGATCATTTGCTATTTTCCATTGCTTATTTGAATTTCTGCTATTTTCTAAAAAGGAAAAAACTAAATTAAATCCCCAAACAGTCGTTGGGCCGAATCTCTCCGGCCCAACACTGCTCATCTGGCCCATCTCTCCGTAGCCGTTCGATCAGGACTGGACGGCGATCTCGCCAGCGCGCTCGCTCGCCGCCCCGCCTCATCGCCAGTGGACCCCACCGCCGTCTCACGCGTTCTTCTCGCGGCGGACGCGCCGCGCGCAACCGCCATGGGCGGTCAACGTGGAGCTTCGCACGCGGGCGCCTCCAACCTCCCCGTTCCCTCCGCGTGTGCGCGCACGACTCGCGCCCACCGCCGCCACGAACCCCACCCTTCTTTCCTTCTTCTCCGCGGTATGCGCACGGCCGCAACCGCCGCCACGACCTCCACGCCACCACGCCGCCGGACCTCCCCGGCCCTATAAGGACAGCCCGGCGCCGCCACCCATCCCAAAGCCGCCACCCACTCTCTCTCTCCTCGCTGTCACGGAATCGGAGATCCAACGCCGCGACACCGAGGGCTTGAGCTTCGATTGCGCGCCTCGCCGCTTCCCGCTGTCGTAGCCGCCACCGCTGGATTCGCCGTAACGCCGCTGGCCGGTGCTCACCTCGCCGCCGGAGGAGCCTCTAACGCCGCCGCCGTCGAGCCCGCACCACCTCCTCCGCCAAAGCCTCGCCACGGCCGCTTCGCCGCCCCGGAGCACCAGTGAGCACACCGAGACCCCGTGTTCCCTCTACCTCCTCGTACCACTCATCGCCGTTAACTCGCCGCCGCTCGCCACGACCCTCGGGTCGAGCTTGCCGCCGCCCGCCGCCCATGTCACCTGCCACCTCGGCGCCGTGCGCACGTGTCATCCCTGGTGGCGCCACGTCAGCGCCACGCGCGCGCGAGTGCGCCACCTCAGCCCCATCCCTGGTCCAGTGGCTCGGTGGACTTGGTCCACTGTGAGCCGGGTCACTGACATGTGGGTCCCACATGTCAGTTAATTCTTTAATTCTTTTAATTCCCGGAAAATCCTTCGTTGACGTCATGCTTGCGCAATAATCCGATTTTTCTATTGAGAAATAATTCGGAATTCCAGTAAATCCTATTTTTAGGGTTTTTCTTTTCATTCAAACTTTGAAACCTCATAACTTTTGCATCCTAACTCCAAATCCATCCATTCAAATTTCTAAATTTGTATAAAATCAAGATCTATTTATTGGAGATTTTTAATTATTTTTATCAGAGTTATTGCTTCTGTTATTTATTTATTCTTGTTGTTGCTTCGTTACGAGTAGACTTCGACGATACTTCTGGGAGGTTTGAGGAAGAAGGTGCTTTCCAAGACCAAGACCAGCACTTTAACCTATTCCAAGGCAAGCTATACCCTTGACCATTTTGCTTCCCAGTTTTATAAAAGTATTTTAATTCAAATTACTGCATCTTAATTTTAAGTATTTATTTAAAAGCTTTTGGGTGCAGTAGTTAATCCCAAATTGTTATGCCATCCTTGTTAATTGCTATGTCCTGATTCTTTGTCACCCTAGTTGATATTTAGTTGGTAAATATTGTAGCACCAACGTGGGTTGGTTAGTTGCGTATTAGATTGCTTAGCTATGCCACGAATCACTTGTCATGTATACTGCTGTTATAAATTGACTAAGTGAATATGAAACTGTGTGAACAAACTGTATGTACTGTGTGTCTTTGTGGCATATGTTGCACTTAAATCAACCAGGGTGGTAAAAGAATTTGGACTGAGGCAAGGGGTGGATACTGTGTGAAAGGGTGGACTGTGTGGACTGTGTGAATAATATTAATCTGTGTGTCTATGTGGTTTGGTTAACTGGAAGTCTTGCCTTGGTCAATTAAGGACCTCACCATGTGCGTCATTGAACTGAGCTTCCTGTACGACCATATGCTTGTTTAAGATGGGCCTAGCATAGTAAGATAAGGTATCTGAATTGCTTTGTTATGCTTAGTGTTAGCTACACTAAGTGTATCTTGTGGGTAAAGTGTACAAACCTCTGCAGAGTGTAACGTAATCTATTCGAATAGCGCGTCCTCGGTCATGGACAATGCTCGGGGATTTCACACTAGGGGTAGATGTTTCCATAAAACTGTGTGGGAAGGGAGCTATGTGATTAAATCATCTAGCTATGTGAATAACTCATCAGTCAGTGAGTCCTTGTGAAATAACTTGTTAAGATTATTATTGTCTATTTGTTTTACTGCTTTCAATCTATTAATTGTATTAAATTGCAAAGATTGCATTTATGCAAAAGAGCCACAAAATGCCTTCCCTTGTAAAAAGCCAAGATATATACATTTTGCATCTCTGTGGTGTGGCTTATAGTACGGTGTGTACTCACGCTTGTTTTGACGAATCAAGCGAGGAGGAGTCTTCACCAAAGATTCGAGGACGAGTACATCAAGGTGTTTAATCGTGAGGTCTTGATCCCAGTCGGTTGCCTGTGGTGAATCGATGGGGTGCCACTACTTTTTTTCGTTTCTGCTGTCGTTTATTTTCTCTGTTAGCCCTGCGTGGCTCAGTAATTGTAACTCGACCCTAAGGTCAAAACCATTATTTATTAATCAAAGTTATTCGTTTATGTTACTATTCGCATGTATGGATCGATTTCCATCTTTGTTAACACTGTGTGCACTAGCGTGATCCTGGGCTAGTGCATTAAACACAGAGGGTCCTGAATCGTAATTTTGGGTCCCGACAACAAGACTACCACATTTCCCAATCTCGTGCACGAAGGCACCATCACTAGCGTCCACTTGTACGGATTTAAAATTTGGGTGAAAGAACAAAAGTTGCTTTCATTTCAAATTTGAATAGACTGAACAACGAATCAGAATAAATGAAATTCATTTAATGTTCCAAGTTTGGTAAAATATACTTGACACACTACCGACTGCGTGGCTAAGCAATTTCGAACATAAGTAGTTTAGTATAAAAGCACTACCCTAGGTTTGAGTGTATGATCCGATTAAAGGTAAGCCCCAAGAGTTGGATAGTAACTTGTTACAGATCACAATAAATTTTTAGGAATTTAGCATGCAACAGTGTCACTGTTTTTAGAAATCTACAGTATAAAAATTGGGATCAACATAGTGCAGAGAGGATGCTTGCCTTGATAATAGTAAACCTCTTGTTCAGGTTCTTGTTGCTCAGAAACGGTTTCAACCACTTCAGAAGAACCAGAATCTAGAACACAAAAGTCCAATGAAAAGCAAGAAAGTGGCAAAGAACAAATGCATAAAAGAGTGCATTATCAATAGCTCAATGCATAATTAACAATATGCTTAAGTTACTTCTAGCTTAAGTAAGGATAATGATCCATATACTAGTTGCTGTCACACGTTATCAAACTGTAATGGTTTAGCAAAGGATTATAGTTTCAGATTTTAAAAACTGAAACAGGATCAGTCAAATTGAATCTGTTAATTTATGTATATTATAAGCAAAACACTCTACTAAAACTACATCTTGATGCACATTGCCGACATGACCAGCAGTAGCAACAAAACAGAAATGGAACTTTAAGATTTAGCTACAACTTCAGTTCTAACAAAACTGAAATGCGGACAGATTGCAAAGAAACAGATTGGTGATCTATGATATTAGGAGAAATTGATATTCTGGATTAATTCCCAGCTAATTGAGAAATATACAAAGTCTAGCTCATCACTTACTATCAGTTATCAACCAAATTCAATTTCAGTTAAACTGTGCTACAGTTTCAGGTATAGCAAGACTGAGATTTGGGCAGATTGCAAAGCGATGGCTTGCTGATTTTTGCATTGAACAAAATAATGATTTTACTTAGATTACTTGTTAATGAGTAAAACATAAAGGCTAACTTACTATTTAGCATCAGTTACTAGTAATCAGCAAAATTTGAGGCTTGCTTGGAATAGCAGTTGTCAGATTTTGAAAACTGAAAATCTGGACAGATTATCAAGAAAGAATTGATGCTCCAATAGACTATAACAAAATGACACTCTTGATTGAGCTACAGCTAGACAAGTACAACTACAAGTTCAACTTATCACTTAACATCCATTAACACTAATTAGCAAATTTCAGTTCAAACCGAAGTTGCAGTTTTCAGTTTGGCAAAAACCGAAAACTGAGTATTTCACAAAAGTAAATTATCTGTTGTACTAGACTATGAGAAATTAGTATTCTTGGATTAAATTACAGTTAAATGAGTATACTTTAAATTCTAACTCCTCACCAAACCTTAGTTAGCACTAACTACCAGCTTTCGGTTCAAACAGAATTGCAGTTTTCAATATTCTGAAAACTGAAAACAAGACAAACACCAAATGCAATTTGCTGAACTAAATGTTCACAAGTAAAGTGCTATACTATAGTTTAGAGTATTCCTAACTAGGTTAGCAAGATAACTTATCTTTTACTAGCACTAAGTGATAGGAATTAATGAAGTTGCTGTGTACACTGCTAGTAACCGAAAATGGACAGGGAGCAGTCGGCTGCTGAAAACAGATTACAGAATTTAAAGTTTGTTGTGTGATTAAACTTTGAACAAGATGATAGGTTTGCTTAAGCTTAGAGTATGCTTAGCTAATACCAGGACCCAACTTAACCTTTAATCAGTAAGTGACAGGAATTAAGAGAGGAAGATGGCTGCCTTTTGTCAGGTCGACCAACAGAAAAACAGCCAAGAGACCAATGCAGATTTCAGTGGATTTGGAAATACACTGAGCAATTGATTCTCAATTGGAGCTAAAGCTAATCCTTAGAGTAGAGAATAACTAGACCTACCCTTGCTAACACTAAATGATCCAAGTAGCAGTAAAAGAACAGGCTAAAACTTTTGTCGGTTCAGCTCACTGAAATGACAAGACATTGAATTTTTGCCCCAAACCGATTTGGAGACATTAAGAATCAAAAGCATTGCTGCTTATGATACTAGGGTTTAGTTAAAGCCTAAATAAGCTGAAAAGATGACAAGAGAAACTCTAAATCCTGAAATGATATGAAAGACCGAAAAGTTATAAAATCAACTTTCCAGCTTAAAGATGATTTGAGAGGGATTTGCACAATTGGATGACTCAACTAAACTACTGTCCTTAGGGAACTCCAGATGACAAAAATTCCAGGCCTAGGCTTACCAGTTGGAGTAGAAGAAAATGAAGACAAGAGCTTGGCCAAAAACAGGAAAATTCCCAAGTCCTCTTCTCAGCTTCACTAAAACAGAAAGTCCCTACTGATGCTCTACTGGCCCGGTTCAACTGAGAACTACTCCATTTTCCACTGGAATGAAAGAAGAACCTGGGAAGCTTTTTCGGTCAAGAAATGGCAGGGAGCTCAAAGACTAATGCTTAAGGAAGGTTAACCTCCAGAGCAAAGGAGAGGGTTCTAGAGAAGGGATGCGTGGCAGCTTGAGGTTAATTGGCACTGGTTATACACAAGCTCACAGAGCACATCCCTGCTCAGGTGGTCTGCCGACAGCACTGCTATAGTTGGCAGTGAGACTCACGGTAAGAGCTCTGCTCATACTGACCTCTGATCATACTGTTGTCGCTACCTTGGCCGGGTGGTCACGACCGCCTCACCAAAGAAAGAAGGAGAGGGAAAGAGAGCAATGCCTGTGTTGCCTTTGCTAAGAAATTTCAAAGATCCAACTAAGACAGATCACAACAGCAAGCAGTCGGCACTCACTTAGAAAATCTAATGTCCAGAGATGTAGGGCTGTGATCAGATGTTGACTAGAAAATGGAGATTTTTGATTGTAACAACATATCCAAGTTTTAAAATAAACAGTGATGCTACTGAGAACATCTTACTACTGTTTATTAAACTGAGACTGTTACAGTTTTCTTCTCTCTTTTGATGATTGTGGTGCTTCCTTGATCCGGGTGTTTATGCTTGGTCTCTTGACCGATTTTACCTTGCTATGATGTGTGGGAATACTCCTAGAATCATTTAGATCATCAATCCCCCACAAGCAAGTTTTGGATCAAGATTTTCATATTTCTAGGTTTTGAACACTTCTTTGGTAAAACCTAAAGAGATCGATTCTTTGAAGTGGATTTGGACGATCATCGCTAGAAATAGGTCTCATATATCCTTAGGGAGGTGTGCTCCAATTTTGGTCAAGTTTCATTGGTTGAATCAAAAGTTGGACCAATTTTCATTTTGGATTTGGGCATTTTGCATTGCCTCTGGACTAAATCAGTCCGACCGATTTTTATCACGGTCCGACCGCCAAGAGTCGATACCACCAATTGATCGCGGTCCAACCGCCAGCAATGATCACCTTGACTCTACACCGGTCCGACTGGCCCAGTGAGATCAATTCTCCATTATTGAGTCTTGTGGTTAAGGGGGTAATCGGATTCAGCACAAAGCTTCCTCTGTGCATTTACTGATTTTCTTAGCTTTCATAGCTAGAGGAGAAAAGTGTGTGTTGAATTTGATTAAGGCGAAAAATGAAGAAAGCGCCTATTCACCCCCCTCTAGTCGCCTTTACGTTCCTACATAATCAAGACAATAGGATGATCGCTAAACAAGGATTAGCATGTAATAGCTCATAAGTCTTGTAGAATAGTTGTTAGTATATGTTGTAGCTAAAGATCAACCTAGTACGGTCAGTTGAGTTTGGTGTATGCCAAGCCACGGAAGTAATAAGACTAAGTGTAGACCACCGCCAAAATAAAGCCCATAACCATAGACACTGCTGAGGGTGTAAAGACCAATGTCCAGTCAATGCTTAGAAGTTACAGCTAAGGCTCATGGGACTTCCTTAATAAATATGAATCGATAAGAAAATTATTAACTGAACTAGGTCCACGTGTCGATGAGACTTATGTCTACCTAGAGCGAACCCCGCACTTATGCATAGGTCTCACCTGACTTTCATGGAACTTCCTCGGTAAATAAGATATAACAACTAAAAGAATCATTAGAACAGCTAGGCACCACATATGAGTAGCAGTGGTATGTTCCCAGTGGATGCTAGCAATACAACCGCCAAACCATATCACCTGGGCTCTAGCTTTCATCCATCTCTATCCGCTCCCGATAGAAGTACAATTAATGATCCGAAGGTGGATCAAAGGATTCTATCTAGCTAGGTGATCTCTCCCATCTAGGTAACCAACATGGAATATTCCTATGAATCTTCCCTCCTTCCCGATGGAGTCCTAGCTCCTTGCACCAACGAACTTCCCGAGAGCCCGATCCCACTCGCCCTCACTCTAGATCAAATAGATGCCTAACCCTAAGTCTGACTATGTCTGATTACCAACCAAAACCCCGCCGCTAGACCAAACGAATATAGTTTGGATCTATCAACTTTGGTCTAGAGTGCTTCCTTCATTACAATAAACCTTTATATACTTCATCCCGTTTGAAGTACGTCCTTCATCAACTTTCCTTGGATATACTTCGTCTGAAGTATTTCCTTCATCAACTCTACTAAGTAGGTTTAGTTTCATCAAGAATGCTTCATTCTCTCAAAGTGCTATTAGCTATGTTTGCTTTCATTTGAAGTAGGTTTAGTTTCATAATTTGAATGCTTTCAGTCGTTCTTGGATTCAATTGTATTCTGCGTAGATAGAATCTGAAGCTATGAGAGAACAATAGTCCGAGACAGAACAAGAACAAGACCAGGATTATCATAACATCAAGCAAAGTGGTTATCGAAACATTGAGCAAGAACAGGACCGAGGTTATCAAAACCTTGGGCAAGGCAACTATCAGAATATTGAGCAAAGGCAATTCAGCACTTTGATCATGTTGCACCTACTTTTTGCAATTATACTATTTTAAATTATGAAATTGCATTGGTATGATTTATATAATTATGTTAGTCTATCTCATAGCTAATACCTTAATGATAATTGGGTATAAACTTTCAATCTTTGAACTTGGGCACTATCCTTTGTCACTCTAGAATTAATGGTTTACATACTAGTTAATACGTTTGTATCTAAGTGTCATGCTTAGCTTTGCTTAGATACATTGACATGTGGGCAATAATTTGCCCCAACATCATTAAAAACATTTGCAAATGGTATTAGGCAGTCAAGGTTGGAACCTGGCTAATATGTTGAACTAGAAAAGTATTTCTAAACAAAAGTGAAAACCCAAAAATATATTTAGACTCTTGTGGCTAGAAAGAGTGGCTGGTGCTAGGGGGCACGATAGTGTAGGTATGTGGATGTTCCACCTGAGTCAATTAAGGAGCCGGATCTTTTGATGACCTCTCGTGGAAAAACAGTGCAACCACAAGTATATAATGGGTATGACCTGAATAACTAATTTATCCGCCGCCTCGCAACTTCACCATTAGTGGGTGTGTGCGAGTGAATTAAGGGTAAGAGTCATCGATCTACACGGCGCAAGTGGGAAACCTCCCGGGGGCGTGGCCCAAGGAGGTGATATCTAGCGGTGTAGGTTTGCGTTGAGGTGGGGCATTGTAAAGGCTTTGTGATAATCAACTTAGTCACACACCTATGGAAGTGTGTCAAGAACATCATAAGTTGATTGTCTCTTGTGGGTAAAGTGTACAAACTCTGCAGAGTAAGAAAACTATCTAGATAGATGTGCTCACGGTCATGAGTGGTGCTGAGAACTTGCTTGAAGTAGCTTTCATTTTTATAAAATAATTTGTGGGTGAGATGAGAGGATGGGTGGGAGCCTAGTGATTGAAAATATTGGGTTGGGGCCCAGAGAGTTGAGATGACCTGGTTGAGAACCAGTGATAAGTACGGATGTGACCCGAGCATTGAATGGATGAGGTCATTCAATGGTATAGGAGGTTGAAGCCTCCACTAGTACTTTACAATAAAACTCGGTTTGTGAAAACTTTTGTTAGTTAAAATGCTAAGTCTCAGGAATTGTTACTACATAAACTAATTCAAACTTAGCTTTGTGCAAATAAAAGAACCATGAACCTCCCTTTGATTAGACTTGCATATATAATAATTGCATTTTGTGTGTTGGCTCGCGAGTATGGTTGTGTACTCATGCTCTCTTTATACATTCTTTTAGTCAGTAAACATAAAAGAAGAAGAATATGTGGGCACTTATGAGTATTGGTTAGGACTGAAGATCAAGAAGGCCAAGAACTATGTCGTGGGCCCCAATCGATTGCATGTGGATATATTGTGAGGGTTCCACGTGGTATACTTTGATTCTGCTTCTGCTTCTGTTCTTTGAAAGGTATTTGGCATGTCTGGTCATTCTGCAAGTCAAACGCCATAAGGTATATTTACGCTTTGTTTATTATTATGCAATAGTTTTACATTTTCATGATATGTGTTTGATATCCAATGATGTGACTGTGAGTGCTATTCTACTGATCTAGGGAATGACACAAGTTTACATAGTGGATCCCAAGTTACAAATTTAGGGTCTGAAAGTATATGTGATAATACATTTTTAGAATGAAGATAAAAACTGTAACAGAATGTTGCCGTGAAGTCGGAATACGATTTCCTCTGCGTCCCGGTCGACTTCAGGTACCAATATTATTTTCATTCATGCTCTGAGTAGTACTAATCATACTACTACTTTTACTATCTAGGATTTTTGGTTTTATCTAATATGATCACTCGATTCGTCAGTTGTTTGATATATTTGCCCAGGTCCAAGTGCGAGGGGAAAAAGAGGGGAAGAACGAGCCAAGAGGTGGAATCTAGCCCCTAGGGGTGCGGACGAGGGGGAATCCGGCCCTAGGGGCACGAGCAAGGAGGGTCCAGCCCCAAGGGCATGGATGACACCATGTCACGTCCAAGTGGCTCCGTGGTGTCATTTTTGACTTTAATGCCTGAGGGCTAGATTTGTTATTTCGCATATCAACAGTGCTATTTTAGCACAAAAAACCTCCACATAATTAGGGCCTCTTTGATCCACATAAAAAAAATGGAGAAATAGGAACTCCATAGGAATAGTTACTGTTCATCTCTTTGATTCACAGGAATGGAGCAATAGGAAGATTCCCTATATTTAGGATTCCATCCACTGAAACATCTTTTTTCGTTGATACGCATACGATCAAGGCAAAACACATTGTTTACTGTGTTTTCCCCGTTACAGACTTGTTTGGATAAGAAAGGATTAAAACCAATCCTTTTGGATTGGAAGGAGTTTTAGTTCAAATTTTGAATCAATCCGAAAGAATTAGATCGGATCATAAAGTTTCTAAACAAACCCTACTGTGGTTCAAAATACCCAATTCTACAAAATTTCTGTATTTTTCAATCCTTTGTTTGCACATACATTCCTATCGTATTCCTGTGTTTTTTCCCTGTTCGTTCGTTTTTATTTAGAATCATGCGAATCAAAAGGCCCTGAATCGTTTCAGAAATGCAAAAACTGTATTGAATTAGTATACCCCCAAGATGTGCATAGATTTACGCAAAGATAGCACATTTGCGCAAACATGCACTGCGATCCAAGTTACACTCGTTGCGAGGAGCAACAAAGAAGCACGCACTGCACTGCGACCGAGCCCAGGCCAGCGAAACCGCTGAACTCAAATTTTTCCAGACTTAGTATAATTCTTGAAATGTTCAATGTAATTGTACAACATTTTCCGCACTGATTCCCCCCTGATACAACACATGAGCTGTCGCTTGTCAATCCCACTATTTATCCCCCTTTCACTTTTCAACATGAATTGCTTATAGCACTGGAACTAAAAAAATTATGTACACTAGTTTTACCAGAGGTGACGTGATGAGGAAGCCTGGAAATAATAAATGAATAGCATCTTCTACAATCAGCAAAACGGCCAAGATTTTTTTTTCTTTTTCTTTTTCTTGGATCACCTGGTGAATTTATAGGCAAACAACACCATCTCCCTCAGCTAGAATGTGAATCTTCAAAAATGATGTCAGGTACCTCTACTAGAACGTAAATCTTGCAAAGAACGAGTTTGGCGTGGATCCACCATCCGGCAATGCAGTAGCTGGTGACGAAGACACATTTGAGAGGACGCCGTGCTGGCATTTCTTGAGCTGTCAAGTTTCAAACAAGAAAATGTCAAATCTTCAGTCAAAACGGCCTTTGGCGACAAATATCGTTTTCAATATCAGGAGTATAATGGTCATTGGTGGTTCCTGCTGCAGAGAACTCACAAGCTCTGAACTAAGGCCATCATTGGAAACTTTCATACATGCATTGGCCTTGTGGTCTGATTTTAAGTAAGATAAATGCTTAATACTTCTTACAATAAATTTTATCTGAAACCTGGATCCTTATTTTGTCATAAGGATTGAAACGGCAACCAAAAAAGCCCAAGCCTGCCTTCAAGGTCGTGCACAACTCGCTGATAATCCAAGATTTTGAAATGTAAGGCCAAGTTTGTTTATTACAAGGATGGACTTTCCTATAATTGCGTATGGCTTTTAATATTCAGACTGCTATATTTCAAGGACTTTTTGCAGAGTATGTATCCCAAATATTGAAGTATGTCCCACAGTCCCACCCATAGATCAAAATCCCGACGGCTGCCAGTTACCGGAAATACCGGTGGGAACCGGGACCCAAAACCGCCAAAAATTTCAAATTTAAATTTAAATTCAAAATCCCGGCGGTTACACTTACATCCCCAATTCAAATTTCTTCAGACGAATTTCGACTGGGTTTTCCCGGTTTTCTGGTTACCGGCCTGATCGCCAAAAGACAGTCTAGTTCCGAGGTCGTTAAATGTAGCATGTGGATTAACCTAAATGGCTTAGATTCCAGAAAGAATCTTAAACACCAACAGCCAACAATGCAAGATTTGACATTCTGGAACCTTAAAGATGTGAGATTAGGCACACTAGAGTGCATCATTCATATATTTCTGACACCATTCTTATATTTGTAGCACCGGTTAGGGAGCTCCATAGACTCCATTAGAGAGCAGGTTCAGCTTGGCCAATCAAGGGTTAAGTCACGACGAAACATGCCATATCAACTAGAATGATTTCTAGTTGTCTACCCATAAATGAACCTATCGACCAGCAAGCAGCCAGCACAAGTTACACAGATCATTCATGGAGTAAACAAAATCTAAGATGCTCTACATTAGATAAAGAAAAATATTGCAACTGTTGCAGAAATATGTTACACATGGTATTAAATATTATATTATTGTATATATAATGGGGACGTGTCACATGCTTCTGTTTTATGTTTTCTTGTACACTCAAACTAATATAACATTTTTCTGTAACCTTTACAATACTTGAGCCAACTTAATTCAATATGCACTATAATAAAACCGAGACTTAAGACATCCTAGAGCTAGAGTTTCTACTAAACATATCAGAGGCTACAGGCTAGGCTAGGAAAGCAAGCAATCAGCAGCAAGGAAAAACGTTATATACCAGAAATTGCCCAGTTTACCTCATCAGGGCTGAATTGTAGTAATGTTGCAACGACAGGCAGCAAGGCCCCCACCTCCCCTGTGACAAAAGAAATCAAATGGTATTTCATATAGCCTGTAATTTACTGCAACTTGAGATAATAAAAAGCTTCAATTACCTGTTTCAAGAAGCTTTAAAATCACATTTTTTAAATATGTCAAATCTATTCCTTCACGCTTTTGTGATCTCTCCATATTGCGAAGCTCAGTCTTCAACATTGCTTCCTGAAAAAAGAATTACACAAAATAAGGCACGTCAACTTGAGGCATCTTAATGATAAAAGACACATCAAATCAAAGATTAGTTTTCATCAAAACGCAAAACAAGTGGAAGGTAATACAAGGTCCCAAACACAAGAAAGACTAACTGATAACCAGAGTAAACATCACAGTAGTTCATAAGCAGACAAGACAAAAAAAAACAAACAGCATTTTTTATTACAAAGAAATTAAGTCAAATAAGGGGTCAAATCATCATCCAATTGCATTTTTATGCTTTTTTATAACTAGATATCAGTTCCCAAAATTTCTAGAGCATGGCGAGGTGTATTCTCCAAGCTCAGTAGCTTGGTAAAACCCATCCTCCTTAATCTTGCAAGTACTTGAAAGCACATCACTTATTGGTTCAAACAAAATTCAAAAACTCACCCTTGGAGAAGACAAGATAAAACAGTAAATATTAAATAAATAAACTGCTATTACTTGTTCATTGCCTCATCGTGAAATTCCCAGTACTAGATACCAAGGATAGAAAAACCATTCCCAGCGCAATTCCCGGCCGGCGGCCGGTACCGGTTACCGTTTTTTCCGGGAAAAATCCAGTCGAATTTCGTTTAAATTTGCTTAAAAATCAACCGAAATTCGAAATTTGAATTTGCGAACTCCGGAAAAACCGGTCGGGATTTCAAATCTTGCCGCCCACCGGTAAGGCCGGCGGTAACCGGCCGGGATTTCTATCCCTGCTAGATACTGAATTCCACAAAATGGGGGATATTGAATAGCTCATGGCTTAAAGAGGTAAGCCTCTACTAGACCACTCTACCGCAATGCTCATCATGAATGATCCAGTCCAAGCCTAAATCATCATCCTACAACAGCGTGCTCATATGGTACGACAAAAGTTTACACATCTTTTTTCTGTTTTTCACTGTCACCGATTTATCAAGGTTGAACATCCAAATAATTTATGACTGGACTTTACATTTGAGGTACAGAAAATAAAGGAAGATGACTTCAGTATCTCTGCTACTTAAAAGAACGAGTTAGTGAGTGTGGAGTGATGTGTTCTCCCCTCTCCACTCCTTACAAAGCATCTGCGCTGACATGTGGGACCAGCGCTCCTTTCTCTCCCTGCTATGATTTCTTCCCCTACCACCTCTCTTCACACACCCCCATCTGTGTGCCGGCCTCGCCCATCCGCATCGCCGTCACACGGCCACCGTCCTGCCCGCTCTCTCCCAGCACCATTGTGTTTGCCCACCAGGGCCGTTCCTGAGGGAGGGTGGCCGGGCGACCGCCCAGGGCCCACCAGAGCGAAGAGCCCCTGATTTGTGTAGATATACGTATATGCATACTCTATATATGCTCTACATGGTTGTATAACTAGATTGAAGCGAGCAGGCGCGGAGGCGGCGGGCGACGATGGGGCAGCCGAGCGCGACTTGGAGGCGTCGACGACACGAGCGACGACGGAGCCTGGAGGCGAGCGCAACGGTGGCAACAGCGACAGTGGGGAGGGAAGCCGTCGGAAGCGGCTAGGGTGGCCGGCGGCGGCGGCTGGGACAGGGGAGGACGAGTTGCACGTCCAGGAGAGGTAACCTTAATGGGCTCTAATACGATGTTAGGAATAGCAACTTGTATTCTCAGGGGGCCAATGGGCCAGTATATATAGACAAGTACAGGAGGTAAATATGCAAATAACCCCTCATAACAATGGGGAATAACACAACTATACATATATAATAACAACAATTATAGCACAATCCGACTTCTCGACGTGCTCGCACCTCCTCTTAAGATAAGATGCGGCAAGGAAGACGAGTTGGGCATGCGCCCACAGTCGTTGGTGTCGGCCTGATGCTGTGCTGCTCCCATCGCCGAAACCACTGGGGAACTGGCCATGTGGCCGCGCCATGGCCGAGATCCTCTCAAGGATGGTTGTGTAGCCATCTTTGCACAGAGTTCATAGGCTCGTGCTAAGCTCATGGCGACCTCCAAGTTCGCCGGTGCATGTAGCTCGTCGACGATCCGAAGTGTCCCTTGTAAGCCCGCTATAAAGAGCTGAAGTTGTTACTGTTCTGATAGCGATCCCGCGCGATTGAGTAGATCCAGGAATTGATCGTGATACTTCTGTATCGTGCCCGTCAGCTTGAGGTTGACCAATTCCCCCAAGGGGTTATGGCGCAATGGTGGCCCGAAACGGAGTTGCACCATCTCACTAAAACGCCTTTGAAACTGTCCACATCCCGCGCTCGATCCGGTTGTACCTCAACTGTGACGTACCAGTCATGCGGTACGCCACCAACCAGACCTTCTCTTCCTCCATGGTTCATTGTCCGCGGAAGAATTGCTCGCAACGATTGATCCAAGGTAGTGGATCCTCCTTCCCATCAAAGATTGGGAATTCCAACCTATGATAGCATGGAGCTCCCCTACTGTCACCGCCTGCAAAGCACCGACACGCCTAGAAGGCGCCGTGTCCGTGTCGAACACCATGTCGGACACGGACACGGCTCCGACACGTATTCCAGGCGTGTCGGAAATTTGCGTCGTGAAAATAAATAAAAACAAATTCGGACACGTATCAGACATGTTTGGCCGCGTGTCGGACACGTATCGGACACGTTTGGCCGCGTGTCGGACACGTATTGGACTATTCATTCGGCCCATTCATCAGCCCATTCATTCGGCCCATCTCCCATCCTAACCCTACCTCTCTCTCCATTTCTCCCCGCCCCCATCCCCATCTCAATCCGTCTCCCGCAGTCAGCAGCCACCCAGTGCGACGCCGCCGCTTCGCTCTGCCTGCACGCTGCATGACTGCGCCGCCCGACCCCGGCGCTTTCAGCAGATCTTGCTCTCGCGCTGACGCCGCTCGCTTCTCCGCCGACGCCTTGCTTCCTCCTCTGTAGCTGCACGCTGTTCGCTTCTCTCCTCGCGCCTGACGCTTTGTCTCTGCGCCGACGCCACTGTCTGCGCTGACGCTGCTGGGCTCTGCTCTGCTCCTCCTCGACGCTCGCCGCTCCTCCTCAGCTCCTGCTGCTTTGCTCGACGCTGAAGTTGCCGACGCCGCCCTGCTGCTGCTGCCCCCTGCTTGGTCGCCATATTTGGACTTGCTTCGGTGAGTGCTTGACTGCTTGTGCATACTGTGCATTCAATAATATATATATATATCAGTGTCCCCGTGTCGCTATTTTTTAGAAAATGGCGAATCCTGTGTCCGATACGTGTCGTGTCCGACACGCGTGTCCGTGTCCGTGCATCCTAGGTCACCGCCACCATGGCCACCACTTGTCGTCATCTCGCCCGACTGCCAAGGTGGTTTTGTGGGTTTTGGCAAGATGCCATCAGGGATAGAAATCCCGTCCGGTTACCTTGCCATCAGGGATAGAAATCCCGTCCGGTTACCGCCGGTAACCGGACTTAACGGTGGGTAGCGAGAATATAAATACCGGCCGGTTTTTCCGGAGTTTGCAAATTCAAATTTTAAATTTCGATATTCGGATGGTTTTTAAGCGAATTCATGCGAAATTTAACCGGGCTTTTTCCGAGAAAACCGGTAACCGGCCGGTTTTTTTCCCGGCTCCTTGGCAGGATCTCCCCTGGAAACGGTTTTTCAATCCTTGGATGCCATCGCCCAGGAATTCACCTGACATTGCGCCTTGCCTGTTTCCAACCGGCCAATAGCCAGATGATCAGCCTTTTGTTGGTTGTCGAGATCATTGAGCTTGATCTTGACCTCCTCCAACATCTCCCGCTTCTTCATGATTGCCACCAATTGCATAGCCACAGACTCGTCTTCATTGCTATTTTCGGCCATGGCTTCTCGCACAGCAGTTGGCTCTAATACCAAGTTGTCACAACGTAGCGATCTTATCGGGTAGTCGTGGGTTGTGGGAGGCTTCGGCCCCGGCTTCCAGCGAGGAGCCATGACTTAGATGGGGACTAGGGCAATGCGCAAGGAGGTAGGGCACACAGGGGTTGGCGGAGAGGAGAAATTGAGGATTAGAGATAACTTCTTGATTGCCTCTCTCAATAGCTTAGCCGGCTCCTTATAAAGATGGAGTGGCCCCTAACATATGTTAACTAATCTTAATTTACTATATCTCTTAATGGCTTAAGGCCTAAGCAAAGCAAACGAGTTACAACTCTATCTCTTAATAACAAAACTTATCTCTTTCCTAATTTGAAATAGCCACAACATCTGATGTTGCTACCGCAACCTTATCCTTGGGCCGCTGGCTATAGGTACGTCCCAACATGATAAGCATATTGTAGCTGATTTATGTATGCTCTATTCCCTTTAGGTCCATTTCAAAAATGATTCTTCTGCGGCATTACTTGTTCGTATGATTGGAACAATGGCTCCATAGCATGGATATCAAGGCGTCGCCTAAGCGTCGCTTAAGCGACGCTTAGGCGGTAAGGCGGTCGGAAGTGGGTCGCCTCGCCGTCGCCTTGCCAGGGTTGCTTCACAGAGAAGGCGTCGCCATGGCATCCCCAAGGCAGCAGAAGGCGTCCGGAAGCCCAAGGCGGCCGCCATAGAAGGGGTGGAGACGTGGAGGAGATATAGAGAGGGGAGACACGGGAAAAGGGGGCAAGCACATACCTTCACGGGAAGAGGCCGAAGGACCGAAGAGGCGAAGACTAAGCGCTGCGCCCGCGCCGCCGATCCATCCTCACACGGCCTCGCCCCGGCCGCCTGGCCATTGCGCCACCGCCCTCTACTCCTCTGCGGTCTTGATCCAGTTTCCTCCTCCCGGCTCCTTCTCTCCGCCGGCTTCCTCCTCCCTTCCCCCCGCCCCTCCCAATCTGGCTCCTCCTCCCCCCGGCCCCTTTTCCTTCGCCCCCTCCTTCCCTTCCACGCCTCGCCCGTCCCTCCGCGACGGCGAGTGAGGGGAAGCGAGGAGAAGAGAGAAGAGAGGAGGGAGGAGCGAGGAGAGGAGGAGGGCGCCCAGCGGCGGAGAGAAGGAGGAGGCGGCGGCGCTTCTCAGTCGGTCGTCGGCGAGCGGTGGAAATCAGTCGCGCCGCTCGGGTCGGCCGATCGCATATCTTCATGAGTCGGTAGCTGCGCGACGCGACCGATCAAGCCAACTGCCATCGGCTCGATTGAAGGTGATGAATTGCAATGTCTTTGAATCGTTGATTCTTTGGTGAATTGTAATGTTTATGATTCTATCTTTGTACTGCAGAAGCAAAAAAATGGCAAGTGCAAGTATTGCATCATCCGAGGCCGGGTATGATCCAAAGACCGATCCAAAACGGAAGGCGAAGTCTAATGATCCGGGATGGAAATATGGCTATTGGCCGGAAATTGGCAATCGAGATAAGGTGATGTGTATCCTTTGTAACACCCCAAGTACAGGAGGATCAAAAGGCTGAAGGAGCATCTTGCGGGTGGTTATTCGGATGTGGTAATGTGTCCCAATACTACCACGTAAATCGGAAAGAGATGGGAGATTATTTGAAAAAACAAGAGAAGTAGGCCAATTTTCCTAGACGATGATGATGATGATGAAGGGAGGTCAAGATGTGGAGGTGGTAGCACATGGCATTGGGTCCCAAGACCAAGACTCCACCGTGAAGCCAAGTTCGTGACGACCTTCAAAGAAGGCATGTCGCCTTTTCATTCAAGGTCAATGCAAAGGCAAAGACAAGAGAGACCAAGTCGATTCTTTGGTATGCTTGGAGAACACCAAGATGTCGAGATCAAAGACGCTCGGATCTTTTCAAAGCACCATGGAGGCCAAAGACAAGGACCAAGGAAGACAGCATTATGTGAATAAGCAATGGGCATTATGGTTCTATGAGTGTGGCATACCATTTAATGCCGCAAACTCAATGCGCTTTGAGATTGCTTGTGAGGCCGATTAATGCGGCCCGGGTATAAGCCTCCTAGTTTCCATGAGTGAGGAGCCATTGCTTGAGTGCGTCAAGGAGACAAGTACTTTAAGGGAGGAGCACGAGCGGGCGTGGAAGCAATATGGTTGCACACTTATGTCTGGATGGATGGTCCGATAGGAGGGACGCCACTTGATCAACTTCCTTGTCAACAATGTAGGGAGGACTTACTTCTTGAGTCCGTTGATGCATCAAGTGAACAACATGATGCAACTATGATAGCTAATTTGCTAGAGAAGAGAATTGAGGCCATTGGAAAAGACAAGGTTGTTCAAGTTGTCACCGATAATGGTGCTAACTACAAGGCAGTGGGCAAGCTTCTAATGGAGAGGATTCCTACACTGCTTTTGGAGTCCTTGCGCACACCTTGTTTGGACCTTATGTTAGAAGACATTGCGGTTGAAGGAATTTAAGAAGCCTATTGCACGTGCTAGGCGTGTCACCACATTCATTTATAGGCATGGTAGGCTTCTTAGTGCAATGAGGAGAAAGACAAAGTGGGATGGATCTTGTGAGACCCGCTGCCACTCGGTTTGCCACAGCCTTCCTTACTTTGAAGAGCATGCACAAGCACAAGGATGCTTTGAAGTGTCTATTTGTGAGTGAATCATGGACTAAGATCAAATTGTCAAAGACGGAGGTCGGCATGCATGTGATGATATTGTGCTCTCTAAGGAGTTCGAATTCAATTGAAAATTGCCTTAGAGCTTCAAATTTCCACTTCTTATCGTGCTTAGGATGGTTGATGGTGATGAGAAGCCCGCAATGCCGAGGTTGCAGATTAATGGCTCATGCAAAGGGAAGATCAACCTTAGCTTCTCTACCCAAAACAAGCAACGCTTGCTCAAAAGATCATTAACATTATTGAGCGACGTTGGGTGAAACAAATGGATCATCCATTGTATGGGGTCGCACTCTATTTGAACCTGTGGAAATTCTTTGCCATCCAAAAGAGTGGAGATGATACCTATGTTGGGGAGCTAAGGAGTTGCTTTAATGATGTGCTTGCAAGAATGGTACAAGATGAGAATACTCGGAACAAGATTGATGAACAAGCCATGCATTATGAGGACCAACGAGGAGATGTATTTTCAAACAAATTGGCAATCCAAAGTAAGTGTTGTTAATTTCAGCATGTTTATTACTTTATTTCTTTCCGAATTCCTAATATAATAATATATGCTAATATGCGTGTATTTTCCATGCTAGTTGATTGGTGGCGTTCATACGGTGGGCGAGCCATTGACCTACAAAGGTTTGCTAAGCGTGTTGTTAGTCTTTGTGCATCATCATCTGGTTGTGAGCGAAATTGGAGTACCTTTGAATTTGTGAGTCAATTTGTAACTTCTTTGTGTTTATTTTTTTCTACTCAATTCGTAGCTTATACCTTATATGTGCTTACTAATTTCAGCAAGTTATTTATTCATTTTATTTGCTTTGTTTGCCATTTGTTCTTTCGTAGATGCATACAAAGAAAAGGAACCGGTTACTACACAAGAGATTGAATGATTTGGTCTTTGTTGCATAAAACCGGAAGATGAAAACAAGGTTTCAAATGAGGCGGGAGAAAGCGGGCAAAAACTATGACCCTTTGGTCATTGAGGATTTTGATTGGGACAATGAATGGACTGACTCATTGGTTGTAGCACCTCAAGGTGGTCGTGAGTGTGACCTTACATGGGATGATGTTGATGAAGCCATTGGCGCATCACGCTCGCTTCAAGGTCGCAATCTTGCAAGGCAAGCTAACAGGAATAGTCATGGTGACACTATGACCTACTAAAGGCGTGCAAGATCTACAACTATGGCGGTGGAAGAAGATGGCTTAGATGAGCAAGATTCGGGCAATGAAGAAGATGAGGAAGAAGATCCACATGATGATGCGGATGTGAGCGATTGTGACGAAACTCCCAATGCTGCCGAAGATGGTGGAGAAAACGTGGATGCTATCAGCAATCTCAATGAGTTTGATGATGGATACTGAGAGATGAGAGTGTTGGACTATGCTACTTTCGTGTTGTAAACTACTATTATGTCATTAGACTACTTTAAGCTTGTGGACTTATCACCTATGTTATTTGTGTAAACTTATGTCGCTTATGTTGTGCTTGTTAATTTGTTATGTTGCTCATATTTAATTCTCAGATTCACTTAATTGTTATTGTGAACTTATGTTGCATTGTTGTTCATTATTCATGTAGCTTGTTGTTTGGGAGAATTGAAGAGAGGAGAGATTGCCAACAAGGTATGTCACCCAATCCGTATTTACTCAATAAATTGGAACACAATTTGTATCTATTACATTTATAACAAACTATATGTTGAAACTTGCAAGGGGGATGAATACTACATGGGAGAAGAGCAATTGGAAAGGGGGGATGGGTGCTACATGACCTCAAGAATTGGCAACAACAAGGTACTTATGCTGCTGAAATACTCATTTTATTCACTGCCTTAGCGCCTTAGGACGAGAGTAAGGCGTCACCTCGCCTCACACCTTACCGCTTAAAAGGTGTGAGGGGGGTGGGTCGCCTCGCCTCGCCTTACCGCCTTAATAACCATGCTCCATAGAACAAACTATGATCTGGAAATTGATGTTTAGGCAGTACGGTGTGCCAGCAGTTGGAGAAAGAAAATTAGGCTGAGTTCCGGCAAGTAAGGTGTAGAGGAAATCGATGAGGGTGATTGTGGATGTGTGGGGGTTCAACTATGCCTTTGGTATCGGTTCACTGATCCTACTCATGGTGACAATCCATCTATTAATCAGACGGTTTCAGATTTCATTTTCATTCTTGTTTGAAACCTAAGGAAGAACGAATTATCTGATTTTCTACATGCATAATTGCAAATCATTTTACTGTTATTTGCTTGGGTGTCTACCTGTCACAGTTGAATCGAATTGAGTTATATGATATCTAAGTCAATTGATTGAAAAATACATGTATAAGAAGTTCCGTAGCAACACACAGGCATTTAACTAGTCAGCTAAAATGCAGCAGACAATTAATAGTTTTTGCAATACTACTATCTAAGTCAAATAGGCTTCAGCTTTTGGCAGAGCTACTTCAGGTTCTAGGTATAACGAATTACCGATATAAAATTGTAAGTCAAGATACATACACTACACTCTACAGTTCTTCCATTGAAGAAATCTTGGTAAACATTTTGCTAATTGCAAATTTGACCCTATTTTAGTGTTCCGTAACTAGAAAGATCAAATGTCATTTTGTACGGTACAAATTAATCAGCACATAAAATCAAGGATCCGCATCTAATGGCAGGTATCAAAAACTCAAACTACCCACCTGTTGATCATGAAGACGGTTTTCACACTCGAGCTCCTCAATTTCTTGCTGAAGAAGGGGAAAAAATGACACAACTATCCACTTTACACCAAAGTGGAAAAAAATGCCTGCTAAGCTGGAAACTTACTTGAAGCGCTAAGATATGCCTGTGCGAGTGAGCCAATTCCTCTTCTCTTTGTGCTTGTTGCCGTGCAAGAAACTGAAAATGTAGGCATGAGATGTCTCATCCAAGTTGTTGCCTTCATTCGTTATGTCAACATATTGCTAAGCAGCCAAAAATTCTAGTCTGAATGAATAATTGAAATTTTTGGTGCAACATCAGAACCCTATCTCATTCTCAACCAGATCAACTTTCAATAGTGTAAAATACAGATTAAAAGCCCAAATCAATTCATGTAACTGTTTTAGCAAAGATTGTCATCATGGTTATCATATCCATTAATTTGGGGGGAGGGGAGGGCGAGGGGGTTCATTTCAAACTTGAAATTACCAGAATTTGCTGCTCAGCCAATTCAACACTTATTGCATCCTGTTTAACAGGTCCTGCAAATACAACTCAATGTTAAGTAGTGCCAAAAATTATCCATTCAACTGAACAACATATGAGAGATCAGAAAAGAGGCAACCAATTACCTGGACTTTGATTATCATTGTTGATGACCTGTGACATCAATACAATAATCCCATCAACAAAATTTTAAAACCATAAATCCTATTTTACAATTTATACAAGGAAAAGTATCAGGAAGGAAGAACGATTCTCCTAAACCAATGTGAATGTATCGATGTAGTGTTGATTGAAATTGCCAGTTGGTAGTTGCATGATATGAAATTTCCACAGCTTCTCTCCGAGAGTTTTTAAATAGGTGAAATGTGTTGATGTCCCAATTAAGTTTGGAAATTGCAGATATATCCCCACAAAAAAAGTAAATTATCATTTATTTCTTCACAGAAACCATAGTTGTTATTAGGGTGCCCCTTCCACATCCTTATCGTTTTCATTTCATTAACCTAGTGGACACTACGGGCAACATGCTGGTGAGGATTGGCATTCAATGGCAGCATACAGTGGTAATGTTTTGGAGACTTGGAGTATGATGAGAGGAGACGGCTGCTAGAAGCTTCAAGAGGCAGGAGCAGGACATCACGAATTGCACTGAGCGGTGGCTGCAAGGTATCACCAGCACTGCATTACAGTAGGTAGGTGTAAAAGGGGCTATCTCTTCAGGCATCATGCGACATGCACTTTGGCAAGCAATGTGGTCGTGCTTCACTACTGCCCTTTACTCTCATTAAATCCCAACTCAACTACAATCATCACCTCCCTCCTTCCCTCCCTCCCTCTCTAACCACTAAAAAAGAATAAATTTTGATTTAGTTGCCTGTTTGCCAAACTTCAGATGCTTCGAAAAGTGGGGTGGGCAGCAGAGGGAGAGAGAGAGAGATGGTTGTTGAGGCCAGAAGCGCAAGGCATCAGATAGGGAGGTGTTGGTGTATATATGATACAGGATTGTATCTGGAAGATCATTTTTGTGCTGACACTTGACAGGATCTTGAATTCGCAATCCTAGGATCATATCATGGTATACCTTGGAAACCATGGTTTTAAACATTACAATGTTTTGCACACAAGGGGACAAGCAGTACGGGAGATAGAGAGGGAGTGGGAGCAGCGGCGGTACCAATGGAATGGGAGCCTGGAGGTTAATGCCGGCGACGGGGAAGGACAATCAACATCGAAGGAGTTGGATTCAACGGCGGGGGAAGTGGACTCAGCCAGCGGTGAGGTGGATTCGACAGAGGGGGGCTGGATTCAGCCGGCGGCGAGAAGGAATCGACAGCGGGGAAGGTGGATTCGACGGCGGCGCACTCCCCTCAGTCTGCCGCCCGCTGTTCCGCTAGCTCGTGCCGCTCCCGCTCGTGCGCATCGGCCGCCAGGCGCACACAATGCATGAAGTGGGGGGCTCATCCCGGGTAGGGTTTTCTAATACTTGGTGGGATCTATTGGGCTGGACACAGCCAAGGGCCCAAGGCCTATAGCTCATAGATTCGACCCGACGGCTCGACACTATCGTCTTCCTCAAGCAGTCGAGCCTCAGGTGCCTCCCTCCCTTCTCTCCCTCCCTCCCTCAGTCCCTCCCCCAGCGCCCAACAATAGCTCGGCGGCAGGGAAGGTCCAATCGATAGTGAGATCTTCGCCGCCGCCGTCAAGTACTCCTTCGTTGCCGCGCTCCTCCTCTTTGTCCTCATCGCGCTCCTGTGAGTGACGCATATTCCCCTCCTCCTCCCCCTCCCCCTCCGTCTCCACCCCGCATATTCCCCAACGCCGCCTTGCCCGCCTAGAGCCGCCTGGGCCTGCCTTGGACCGGCGTTGACCGCCTAGGCAGGCAACGCGCCCAAACAGCCGACTTGCCCCAAATCACGGCGGCGGGGCGCACCTAGCGCCTAGGCGGCGCCTAGGGGAACAATGACAATTAGTCGCTGCTAATCGTCGACTTGAAATCCAAGTCACCCGAGTAGGCAACCAATCGAGTCAAGGGCCTCCAGTTGTGCTCCCAGGCCGATTTTGCGACTAATCGTGTGACTTAATAACAATGGTACTGACAACCTTACGAACTCCCCCATTCATATAAATATGAACTTTCCAAAACACCTGTTATTAGTTGGTGGTGGTTAGTTGTTACACTTACACATGAATTTTCAACCAATAGAAACAAGAAAACATACAAGCAGTCAAGCACAAAAAAAATCTAATGCCACAACTAGAAAACAACTTCATTGTGCACACCCGTGGTACTTAATCAGTGAACACCTAGCATCCATGTGTTTTGTTACTTCAATATAGGTAACAAAGATAGAAATGATTGGGTTAAGAAGATGACTCACTGCTGCGTTAGCCTCTAAAGAAAGATGAAGGTCCTTGTTTTCCTTGAGGAGTTTAGCTATCTCTCGTTCCTTCTCTTCAATCATTCTATCAGCAATATCACGGAACGATTCATGCTCTTCCTACAAAAATCAAGTATATATTAAAATGCTTGATCAAACACACAAAATAGGGCATGCAGATAAAATGAGCCATGTCGCAGGAAGAAACCTTCAATTTCTCATATTTCAGTGTCAACTCCCCTAAGTTCTTCTGCAGTCGATCACCAACATGGCCATTGCTCTGAGCCTTCATACCCTCACATTTCACTGCATCATCCACAATAAATTCACATTTTTTATCATCAACTCCCATTAATAAGAAAAGGAGAAAGAATTCTAAAGCAGACCAAGTTTATCTTACATCTCCAGTTTTCCTCTACACTTGCCAAGTTTTTCTCCCATGATTCTTTTTCTGAGAGGAATTGAGAGGTAACAGAATCTAATTTTGTCATGAAACTTTTTAGCCTTTTGCCAGCATCAACAAGAGCCCAATCCCTGAAAAGAAAATTCACTAAACAATGATATGTTTCTCAAATAAATAACTAAGAATAAATAAGTTGAGGATATAGCTTACAGCAATAGTGCTGTGAATAATAATAACCAGAGTACAAAGATTATAACATGACCAGTATTGTTACAATCAGAGGTAAAAAAACCCGGCCGGTAACCGGTTTACCGGCGGGCGGCGGTAAAAAAAAAAACCAGTCGAAAAAAATTTGATTTCAAATTTGAATTTTTGATTCCATAATGTCCTTCCCCAGTTGGTTTAGGCATTGTTATGCTAGATTATCTAGTGAAACATTGGTTTTTAGTATATTTAGCACTTATAAATTTATAATATACAAAAGAGTCTTTGATGCTCCTTGGATGCTCCATCCTATCATGGTGGCTTTGGACAGCAGCACATGCCATTGCCTCCCTCTTGCATAGTGAATTGCTAATCAATGGACCAAAATGCCTATAGCCAAAAATATCTTGAGAGCCTTAGAGATAAGGCAAGGGCATAGTGGTCATTAACCAGCCACAAGGAAAGACAGCTCTAGAGAGTGAAGCTACCAAGGAAAACTTTTTATGTACAACTTAAACACTTTCTCATTAATATTTTGCATTATTCCAAATTTAAATTTGCTAATTACCATAATTCAAATTTGGTCCGGTTTTTTTTTATTTCCCGGTAACCAACCGGTTACCGGTACCGGCCGTCGGCCGGGAACTTCCCCGGAAACGGGATTTCGATCCCTGGTTACAATGCATACTGCTGCCTATATGCAGGCACACTTCTAAATGAGAAATTAAGAATGTAGTGACTGGTAACCCCAAAGTTGTATCTAAAAGAATTGCAACTGGTGTTCATAGCATGCTTCACAACCTGAGCTGGATAATATCATTTTAAAAATGGAGATTCGTGTCAAGCACATCAAGCACTGATCAAAGAACACAGTGTATGATTGTGCTGAGTAAATAGTTCAAAGTTAAGCCACTCTACCTTGCCTCAATTTCTTCACCATGTCTGGATTGAGCAGCTTGAAGGTCATGAATAGCTTTATCTCTTTCTTCTAAGGCAGCTGCCACCTCCTTTTCGGCTTCCTGGATTACAGCAACAACAATCAATCAAGCCAGTCTTAAATATTTGTTTACATTAGACATCCACACATGTCATAAGTCATACTCTTATTGCTTCTTCATGTCCGCGAAGTAAATCTGAATTTTTTGCTGCGTTCAATTCAGCATCCTTCTTTTGCAGAAGTGCGTGCGCACGGACCTTGTATGCAGAAAACTCACTTTCCAGTCGACTAATCTGCCAGGTTCAAAAGGCAAAATTTGGAATATTTTGTCATTACTACTGGTACATCATGTGGCATATTTCCGCTTGAAAATGGTAGTGAAATCAGTTTTCACATTAGGCAGTGCCCTAATAACTGATTCAATTCATCTCAAATGCATTTTGTAGGCTTAAAAATATTCATTGAGTGCCGAGTAAACAAAACAAGGAGCATAGACTCAAGTGGTCTCTCACTAGTCAGTTTTCTAATTAGGAAGTGACTATCAAGCTCTGTTGCCTGTTAAGGGAGAAGCCATATTTGGTGCAAATAGATATAATTCAACTGTGCACAATTCGGTATTGCAGTATTTATTCGATGAGTTCAGAGGAATTCCCAGTTATGCATTATTCGTGCCTCTGCACTCTCCATGCATTATTCCTGCATCTGCACTCTCCACTACATTCAACCCTCAGAATAGAAGCCCCTCGGATAGATGCATGTGAAACACAATGCACACGTAATGATGCACAGATATGCATGTTGTTACCAACCCAAAAACATACTATGAGCTATTTATTTCTAGTTCAATAGTGGCAAATAATAGGAAACCTGGCCACCTTATACAACTGTGCTACCCAGGACTAGAATGCAAGAACGAAATTTAATTCTTCCATTCTGTTAGCTCATAACAAACGTAAAACTGTTAATACTTCTAACTTCTAAGAAGCTAAAAGTGGCATTGAGGAATTGAATTACATGCACTCAAGCATGCGTGGGTCTAGACATAATGAGTTATACAAAGCTTCCAGTGCAGATATTTGGACAAGTTCACATTGCTTCAAGTTTACTAAGCTTTAAGCTCACCATAAAAATATACCTCGCCTTTTGCAGCCATTACATCAGAATATTTGGTTTGTAACAATTGATTCTGTGTTGACAGCTCTAACTCCAATTGACCTGCAGGACATCCAAATGATCCAATGGTTTATATATGTATTTATCAAAATAGAAAGTCCAAACAAACTTACTTTTAACTTTGGCAGATTCTATCTCAGATCTAAGGCATGCACTTTCTGATGCTTCCGATTTTGTCCTAAGGGATTCACAAGTAGCTTCCCAGCTTTGCCTTTCTTTTTCCTGAGTAATTATCAAGTCCGAAGAATTTTATTTAGTGTCTCCAAGACTTCATAAAAGATCTAATGACATAACAACAGTAAGAGCTGTTCAACAGAAAGTCTAAAATATTATAATGAAGTAGTGGTAAAGTGGTAATATTAATAGAGGTGCTACTGAGCTAATATTAGCGCCTTACCTCTATTGAAATCAGTCACTTTTAAAATCAACTGATTGAAATGCAATTTATTTGATTATAGGGCAATGCAATTTATTTGATTATAGGGCAAGTCAATTTACAGGACAGAAACCAAATCAAGCAAGGGATGCTCAGAAACAAGGTTGCATGCACTGAACATGTAACACATTAAATTCACGTGAGCTATACAAGCTTGTTTCAATTATTTACAATCCAACAACTCAAGAAATGATCACAGGTTCAGTCTAGTCAGAATAATGGGCAGAGTTCCAAGTTCACAGAAGATTGTTTTTTTCAGCATTTCTTATGCCCTTTCTAAATATGAACAGTACTTTCACCAAGGTGATTACAGGATGCTCAAATTTGTTGGAATGAACCCTTAATTCTATTCCAATGGGCCAAAGGCCAATATAACATATACATGGTAGACAATATGCAAAGAACACCCTAAGCTATATACATATGTAACACCTCCCTCAAACTCATAATGGATCAACAACACCGAGTTTGGAGAGATAGAAACTGTGTTGAGCTCTAGTCTGTGCCTTGATGAAAAAATCTGATAACCGAAACTCCAATGTGCTTGTTAAGCTCATGCTTCACGAAATCTCGAGCGATGATGACCGCACCAGTACTGTCTGATAAGAAAGAAGTCGGTGCAGAAACTGAAACATTGAAATCCTCAGGTATCCACTGAAGCCAGGTGATCTCATCTGTCAACGACGTCATAGCTCGCAACTCAGCCTCAACACTCGAACGGGAAACGACGGTTTGCTTCTTGGTCTTCCAGGATCTCAAAAAGGAACCAAGGAAAACACAATAGGTAGAAAGAGACCGGCGATTAGAATGATCGCTAGCCCAGGTCGCATCAGAATACACCTGAAGCTGCAGAGAACTGCAGCGAGGAAAGAAAAGGTGACGAATGATGGGTCTCGCAAAGATATCACAGAACACGAAGAAGATGACTGTAGTGGAGCTAAGTGGAAGCAGAGATGAACCGACTCAGTATGTGAACTATGTGAGAAATGTCAGGTCGAATGATCCCAGAGTAGACGAAGCTCCCGATAAGATGGCGATAACAAGTGGGATCCTCAAGAGACCCACCATCGGTAGGCCGAAGGTGAACACCAAGCTCCATAGGAGTATCCACCATGCGCTGATCAATGAGACAAGCGCGAGCAAGGATATCCTGAATGTACTTCTCCTGGGAGAGGTAGTAGCCCTCAGGCGTAGAAGTGATCTCAATCCCAAGGAAGTAACGAAGAGAACTCAAATCAAACATCAAGAACTGCTCACAGAGATGCTCCTTCACAAAGGCAATGTACTGAGAGTCATCTCTAGTAATGATCATATCATCCACATATACAAGGAACGTCTGACCCCGAGGAGAGGTGTATAGAAAGAGGGCAGGTCGTGATCACTGCCGGAGAAGCCAACAGCAATGACAACAAAGGAGAAGCAGTCAAACAAGCACGAGGAGCTTGTTTGAGCCCATAGAGAGCGGCAAAGGCGACAAACTATACCATCAGGGACAGAATACCCAAGGGGCGGCTGCATGTAGACCTCACGTAGCTCGGCATTGAGAAAGGCATTTTTGACGTCCAACTGAGAGATGGTCCACTGTCAAATAGAGGCCACAGCAAGGAGAGTGCAAACAGTGGTCATGTGAGCGACAGGAGCGAAGGTCTCATCGTAGTCACGACCATGCTCCTGCTGAAAACCATGCGCCACAAGACGAACCTTGTAGCACTAAAGAGAACCATCTGAACGAGTCTTGATCTTGTACACCCACTTGCACGTGATAGGAGTGACCCTCAGGTAATAGCACAAGATCCCAAATGCTAGTATGCTCTAAAGCAGCAATCTCCTCAGACATCGTGAGCAGCAGCCTCACGGTAGGTCGTATGCTCAGAAAGAGCAACGGCTGCGAGGCCGTAGTAGCGCTCAAGAGGCTTGACAGTACGACGATCACGAAGATCGTATCTTAGAGGAGACGGTGGCGCAGGACCCAGCAGGGATGGAGAAGAACTGAAAACAGGGCCTAACAAAAACGGAGGCTCAACTTGAGAAGGAATAGGCCGAGGACGACGAGAGTAGTACAGGGAAAAGGGTGGAACCTCAACAAAAGAGCTGGAGGGAAACTCCAAAAGAGAGGGAACAGGTGGAGCCGAAGGAGAGGGAAGCGAAGAAGGTAATTGCAGAAGTGAAACAGAAGTGGAAAGCTGAGTGTCAAGAAAAGTCAGAAAGGTGATCGACTCAACAAAAGAATCTGAGCTGACAGTAGAGAGACGACGCTAGTAAGGCCGAGACTCATCGAAGGTGACCTCCCAAGATATCCCCATCCAGCGAGCAATAGGGTCGTAGCAGCGATAACCCTTATGCTCAAGACTATAGCCAAGAAAGCACACTCAATCGACTGAGCAGCCAGCTTGGTACACTCACGAGGTAGAAGAAGGACGAAGCAGACAGCCGAAACAACTAAGGTGACTGTACTCGGGGACCCGACTGTAGAGACGCTCAACAGGAGTAGAACCCTGAAAAGCAGTGGAAAGCTGCATGTTCATGAAAAAACAGCAGTGGAGACAGCCTCAGCCCAGAAGTGGGGTGTAACAGAAGAGGCAAGTATGAGAGTGTGAGCTGTCTCAAGCAAGTGATGATACTTACACTCAGAGACACCATTCTGAGCGTGAGCACCAGGAAAAGAGTGTTGGGGAAGAGTACCCTGCTCAGCGAGAAAGCGACGCAAAGCAACAGATAGGTACTCGTCAGTGGAATCAGCACGAAAAACAGACCGAATCAAACTAAGTGCGAACCATGGTGGCAAAACTCTGGTAAATAGAGAGAACCTGGCTACGAGAGAACATGAAGTAGATCCAAATATGACGATAATAATCATCAATAAAGATCTCATTGTATCGATGACCCCCTTTCGAAACGAAGGGAGCCGAACCCCAAACGTCGGAGTGAACAAGATCAAAAGGACGAATCGAGACAGAATCACTAGAGGGATAGGGAACTACAGCTGTTAGCCAAGCTTGCAACCTATACAAGTAAAGAGGTGTCACCAGAAACAGACCCAAGACCACGACCTACTAGAGATGACAGTCGCGATCCACAGAGATGACCCAAACGATGGTGCCACTGAGCAAAGAAAGCAGTAGAGGACCAATATAACATGTACAAGGTAGACAATATGCAAAGAACACCCTAAACTATATACATATATATCAAAATTCATCATAGTTTCAATAAATACTAATCAACATAAGTACTACAGATGTTGAAGATGTCTATCATTTTGGCATCTATGATATGGTTCAACTTTGTAAATCAATGGCATGTAACGGCACAAAATAGAGTGACATACATGTTGGTCCTTTAGATGAGACAACTCTCCTTTAACCTCCTCCAGGGCAGCTCTAAGTCGGACAGCTTCACCGGTCGATGCTGCTTCGACTTCAGCTATTTCTGAATCTTTCTCAGCGAGTACCATCTGGAAAAGTTTAACTAAATATAAATATTCCAACCCACCATGGATGTTTCACCTAATTCACTAATTATTCCCAGCATAATGAGATTGACCTTTTTCAGCTAGTGAATATGTTGTCAACAGTAAAACACAACAGAAAATGATAATACTCAAAAGCATTTACATAACATATCTTAGACATAGAATAGAAATTATACTTTTGTGATGTAAAATGGTGTGCAAAGAATTTTTTTACTGGAAGTCATTACCTGTAGAGACTGAATCGTTTCAGATGCTTTTGTCCTCTCTGCAGAAACCTCAGCTAGATGTGCCTCCAAGCTTTCTAATTGCTGAAGATAAAACATAAGACATGCAAGATTACCTTGATTATTGTATGAATTAGCACTTAGAAAAATAGCTAAGTGCATTTTTTCCTTACCTTCTGATGCTTAGCAGTGAGCTCTGTAATTGATGCATGCCTCTTTTCTTCAGCAGATTGCAGTGATCCTTGGATTTGCTCTAGCATCTTTACAAACATCACATCAGTAAAATGGGAAAACAATGTTCGATTGCCCATTGGTAGTTTTGTAGATTTGAGATTGTATTAGCTCAGAAGAATAGCTCATTGTCATATGTATTGAAACGTCCCAATTTTCGAGCTTTTAAAATTCTTTGTAGTTTAGCCCTCTGAAAAATTTCAATAATTTTATTCGAGTTAATTAAGACTAATTGGAAATTTCAGAAATTAAAAATGATTTAATATGAATAATCTAAACATCAATTAATTCCAAAACTATTTTACTTGAGTTTTTGTGCTTGGAAGTATTTTATAGATTTTTTGTGGAATTTTCCGAGTTTATTTACTATTTTTCGTGGCTATTTCCTTTTTCCTATATTTTCTAAAAATCAAAAACTAATGAAAATCCCTGGAAGGCCAAGTGGGTCAATTCGTCTACCGGCCCACTCTCTCTCTCTCTCTCTCTCTCTCTCTCTCTCTCTCTCCCCCCATGTCGGCCCTTTCTCTCTTTCTCTCCACTCGGCCCAACCGACCCACTTCCCGGCCAAACCCTAACCCTAATGGGCCACACCGCCCCAGACTCGGCGTCTGTTCCACCTTCGATTCAGTTGGCGTGGCGCGCACACCAAGGCCAGCTATAAATAGCTGAGCGCCCCGCGAACACCGTCTCCCTATTCCGCAACCCATTGCACCGCCAGGCCGCTGAAATCACCAAAGAAGTCGTGCTGTCGTCATCTCCTTTGTCTCCGGCGACAAGAACCGCCACGCCCGTCGGTTCTCGTAGCATTCCTCGTCTCACCGTGAGCTAATCGAGATTCCACCCGTGTCACCTTGTGTTCTACCTTTCAATCAACTTGCACCTCCGATTGATTTGGTGTTCATCCATCGTGCGTGTAGATCGAAGATGTTCAATCTTCACCGCCACCGCCCCGATTCGCCACCGCCGGTGAGTCTCCGTCAAAGCCAACCCCACCGACGAGTTCATCGTTCTGTGTTCTACCCCGTGTGCACCTTCCTGTCGCCGAAGCATCACTCGTCGTCGTCGCCGCAGCCGCTCGGCCGAAGGTCGCCACCGGCGATGTCGACCGTATCATCATGTTTGCATCGTTGTCCTTTCTGCGATGCACCCTCTGCCCAACCAAAACCCACACTCGCCGCCGTCCGTTGGATCGCCAGTGCCATCGGTACCCATGCCCGAGCTCGCAAGTCGGCCACGCCAGTGTTGTCGTTCCAGCCAGCCGCCAACCATGTCAAACACTAGATTGATTCGCCGTAGACCCGATCCATCGTACACCAAGCCAATGATGTGGGTCCTACCCGTCAGACACTATTCCATGAACCTAGTTCACCGTAGACCAGTGCACCGAACCCGTGAACCCGATCTATAGACCGATGACCCCACCTGCTAGTCATAGCTATTTTTCCAAAAATTCTGACAACAAAGATTCCTAGAATATTCCCCGAACCCACCTATCATACAATGTTTATCTCTCTTAATTTTTCGAATTAACAGACCTGAGCCACTTTCCAGAGTTTGTTCTCCCTGATACGAGCTCCGATTGAGCTCATTCTAGTTTCTAAATTAATCTAAAATCAAACCCTACCTTCCAGTATTTTTATTATATTTTTGGAGTTTATTTTCGTTCTATGTTGGTATTTATTTGCTTTATGTTATTCGTTGCATATAGACGTTGACACTTCAGGAGCATACAAGGGAGTGGAGCTAGCTCAAGACCAGGACCAAGACTTGTTCCAAGGCAAGGCAAGTTGTTCATTGATCAAATTGCACCTAGCTTCACAAAGTTATTTTGTTTCAAATTATTGCATGCTAATTCAATAATCAAATATTTTATTATTTCGGAGTTAGCTATGCAACCTATTTGATTTATGTCTACCTTGTGAATTGTATTGTCATGATCAATTGTCACCTAGGCTGGATATTTATTAGTTGGTCAATAATGTAGAACAAATGTGGGTTGGTTTAGACACGATTAGTATGTTTAACGTTACAACGTGTTATTGGTATCATTTTGAAATGCAAATTCATCTCAGACCAGGGCACAACATGCGTTTTACCTCTCCAAACTCAGTTGTTCCGATCCACCATGAGTTTGAGGGGGGTGTTAGGGAAGATATCATGTATTTCCGTATTGTTACTTTCCCTTTTACGCATTGCCTTGTATAGGTTTCCCTTTTGTACTCTCATGTACTCCTATACAGGGATCAAAATCCCGTCGGTTAGCCGGCGGTTACCGGATTTCATGATGGGAACCGGGATCCAAAATATCGGCTGGAATTCTTCAAATTTAAATCCAAATTCAAAATCCCGGCTGTTAGATCCCAAATTCAAATCTCAGTAGTCGAATTTTAAGCGGTTTTTCTCCGGGATTTCCGGTTACCGACAGGTAACGGGATAACAGCTTGCTCCTATATATATTCGGCCATTGCCCTTTGGAATATACAATAATATAAGTCACTTTTGTAACAGTTAGGTCTTGTTCCCAGTTGGTTGTCTGTAGCAAGTCAATGGATTCCCGCTAGAATTACTTTCGTTCCGTTGTTGTTATTTTTCTTTAGTGCTAAAGCACTGCGTGGCGAAATAAATGTAAATTCAACCATAAGGTCATAACTACTATTTGCTTATCAAATTCAGTATGTTTATCCTTATATTCAATGTGTATGGAATGATGTTCATGAGTTTATCGATGTTAACACTGTGTGCACTAGCGTAATTCTGGAGTAATACATTATGCACAAAGGGTCCGAATTTGCATATTCGGGTCCCAACATGTATCAACATCTAGGCAACACACAAATTGATCTGCTGAGTTGAACAGGAATCTCATACTTGCTTGAATATTTCAGCTTGCTCAGAAAGACAGCTAAACCGACTTCTGAGCTACATAACAAAATGTACAATTACTTTCATCAATCAATGGCCCACTAATGCTAGACCTATCTCTCCCCTTCCACCCTCCATATAAAAGGAGATCTTGGCACTTACTGCTAAAATCCTAATAAAAATTTCAGCATTTGAAGTAAGTGCCTTGCAACGCTTTTATCTTTCTTTTTAAAGAACAAGCACCATGCAACTCATTTTTATTTTCTTTTTAAAGATTATCTGTCTTGCAGTTCAAACAACAAAGATTTGATAAGAACCTTTATTACATGTACAAACCTGCTCTTTTTCGAACATGGACTGTTCCAACTTCTCAAAGGCATTATTCCTGGCCTCCAAGGCAAGACGTGTCTCATCAAGGTTAGCTCTTAACCTACACATGGTTTGCATTCACTAATAAGGAGAAAAAATGTAGATTTAGCATGTCTACTGCAGAAGATACGCATCAGCTTTAATCAAAATTGTACAAGAGTTCCAGATATAAACATAGGATCATAACTATAAGGAATCCTCACTATGGAGAAGCTGCAGTCAAACCCACCTCAGGATTCATGTGGTTGGACCATTAATTCCCAGCATCTCACCACCCCGAAAATAGAGGAAAAAATAGAAAGTTTGCTGCTACTTTTGCAATTAAATGATGATATGTGCATTGTACAATGAGATGAATACAGTTACTCACTTGCTGTTCACTGTCCGCAATTGCTGCCTTTCAGCATCCATTGACCTTAAAGACCCACTAGCCTGCTGACGAGAACGTTCCAGTTCCTGCTGTGCCGCTAGTTGCAGAGAAGCAGCTTGTTCAGCCTTCTGATTAATTTCATTAAACCGATATTCCAGATCATCCTTTTCCTGTAAAGAATACAAAACTGTGTCAGTATAAACACAAATCAATTGTTGACGTTTCACAGGATTTAATATTATATTTATCTTAATATTGTTAGAGATATATATGTTAGAGATATATTTGTGTTAGAGTAGGATTCTAGATGTTATTTGGTTTCGTTATCGGTAACCTGTACTTGTGTATATATACTGGCCCATTGGCCTCCTGATAATACAAGTTGTTATTCCTAACATGGTATTAGAGCGAGGTTAGGGTTACCTCTTCTCTTCCACACACGCAACTAGCCGCCGCCGTCGGCCTCCTTCCTCGGTCCTAGCCGACGCCGGCTTCCTCCTCCAGCTGCACCGCCGGCTTCCTCCTCCAGCTGCGTCGCCAACATCGCCTCATCCACCTCAAATCTTCGCCGGATCTGTGACCTTGGCTCTCGGCTTGGACTTGGATCTCTTGAGGTCTTCCCCCTGCCGCCGCAGCCGCGTTCGCCGACGCCACTGCCGAGCACGAGCCGCCGCTCGAGAAGAAGCTGTTGCTCGGGAAGAAGCACGAGCTGTCGGCTTACCTCCACCGCCTCCGACCGCTTGATCCACCCGATCCGCCGCTCCACCGGGGGCTGCTGCCGAGGGTTGTCGCCTGCTCCGCCGCCGTCGAGTCGCATTCTTGGAGCCTTTGATCGTCGCCGCCGCCGCCACTTAAATAAACCGCCAGCGCGAGTCGACTCGTCGCCGATTCATTGACTCAGATGTAGCCGCCGCAGACTCCGCCTGTCGCCGCCAAGCTCGCCTCGTCGCCGCCAAGACTCGCCCTGGCCGCCCATTGCGCACCAAAGTAGGGAAACCTAATCCCCCTGCGTGTGTGCGCGTTGGGCAGCTGAGCCAGCGCCGCCTGTTAGACTTCGTTGCCTTGGTCGCCGCGCCGTCTACCAATGGGCACCGCTTCCTCCTCACGCCCGGTGATCTTGGCGGTGTTAATTACATCGACTTCATGTCTCACATGCGCATCCACATGCGTGGTCTTCGCCTCAGGCCCTTCTCGCGATGTCTCCCGCCCGCTTTGCCCTACTCCTCCGACGGAGCCACGTCTGTTGCGCTATCATCGACAGCCGACAAGGCTGCTGTTGAGGCTACTCGCCATCCGATGAGAAGGTTGTCTCGCCACCAAGAGGCTCGATTCCTACATGGATCGATTGATCGCCTACACTCGGTGGTGCGGACGACGCCGCCGGCCTGCTTGTCTTCATCGCCAATGTCCACCTCGCCTCTTCTCGAGGTTGTGGAATTTCTTCTACCGTCCAAATGTGGACTCATCTTCGCTGGCGCTTATGAACCCTCCGAGATGTCCTCTACCGCTGGTTCAACAGAGCACTCTCTTGGCAAAGGGTGATGCTACCGTTGACGCCTTCTACGCCGAGTTCTGTTGTCCGCGTCACTCGACTCTCTTCGACCGCCGCTATCGCCTCGCTCGTGGCCGCTTAGCCAGACGCGTCTTGACTGGAGTTTCAGCTGTCTCACGAGTTCCTTACTCGCCGCCGCCCCGAAGTTCGAGCTGCTTTTGCACGCCACCTCGTGTCACTCTTCCGAGGCCCTTACCGAGATACGTGGAGAGGGACTCGCCCGAGTGGTGCCGATCCGATGCCACTCCCCTCCGTGCTCGCCGCGATCCACCGCTACACCGATCGCTTCACACTTCAAGACATCGCTTCTCCGGTGGTTGCCACAGGTGGTGGTGGCCGCTCCATCTGGCGGTGGCCGTCCTCGGCTGCTCTATCGCGACAAGGTCGGTCACATTGAGTCTCGATGCTATAAGAAGCGGCATCTTTCACGCCGTTCTTCTCCTAGCACTGCACCGCAGATTTTTACATCGACGTGCAGATCGACTACTTCAGCTAGCTCTCACCGAGCGGTGAGATAGCCGACTTGATGCACGCTTACCGCTTCAGGTTCTCCTCGATAGGTTCTGCAGGTTCTGCGACTGACTTTTCAAGCAATGAGAAACCACCTCCTACACGATCGTATCTCCCGTGGATCCTTGATTCCGAGCATCTTTTCACACGACTTCGATTCTTCCACTGCCTTTTGTTACACCTCTTGATTCTTCGCCGGTGTGCTTATCACGATGGTACCTCTCTTCTCGTCTGCAGTCGAGGATCTCTTAGTGTTACTCACCGGACTCTTCTTTGTTGGTGTTAGCAAGATCCTTACTCTCATGGAGAGGATGACACTTGGAGATGAGGCAATTTTTCTTTGTTTATTTCTAACACAATGCCATGCCAACTTTGAGGGTTGGGGATACATATTATAGGTCGCCAACCACCAAGTATATGCTAAGATGCTAGTCTAAGATGTCTTTGTCTATGACACCAAGATGTTGTCCTTAAAGTCGATAGTCAAGATCTTTGTCCTATGACACCAAGATCTCATCCTTAAAGTCGATCAATAAGATGTTGTCCTATGACACTCAAGATGTCATCCTTAAAGCCGATCAAGATGTCATCCCTAAAGTCTTTGCAAGCCTACCCCACAAAGACCATAGTACAGGACTTATTCATCATTCTCCCCTAAGTCTTGTCGTCGTCTTGTGGGAGAGTTGAACCATCCGATCCTAGAATGCGCTCGAGGAATTTTACCTCCCAAGAGGCTTGGTGGCGTGTCCGCAAGTCGATCGATGGTGTTGATGTAGCTCGCCTTGATGCCGCCTTCATCCAACGACCTCGGATGAAGTGGTACTTCACCCGATATGCTTGTCCGTTCAGGAAAACGGGGTTCTTGGCGAGCAGAGCGGACTTCTTTGCCCACTGAGAGCCACCGCCGGTGTCTCGCCGAGGAGATCACCAAGGCCGAGCGAGCGAGCAGCGCTGAGTCGGCGGTGGAAGCCGCTATGTACTCGGCCACACGGACAGGCAGACCACCGCCGCTTGATCGATCGCCACTAACGAGGCACTTGCCGAGGAAGAAGAGAATCCGCTTGTGCTCTTCTTGGTGTCGATGTCGTCGCGCTGCGTGGTCATTGTCATTGCATGCAGATGAAGTCTTGGCCGCCACGGACACCTCGGGTAGTGCAAGCCGTGGTCGGAGGTGCCCGCAACGTAGCGGAGGATCCTCTTCACGGCTCATTGATGCTCCGTCGTCGGTCATTGCATGAACCGACCGACGTGGCCGACGGAACGCCAACTGACGCGTGTGGGCGAGGTAGCGGCGCGCCCACGATCGCGCAGATCTTGCGTCGCGTCCACCTCCTCCGCCGTGCTCTCACGACTCGGCTTGACCTCTCCTCCATAGGAGTGTGGTGGGTTGCGATCAGTGAGCCCGCCACTTCGGCGGTGCGCTTGGCGTGGCGGTCTGCCAAGAGAGATCTGGAGTCGCCCTGCGGACCTCGATCCCGGTAGAAGGAGAGGAGCCCCAAGTCGCTCATCCGGAAGGCGGTCTTCATCTCCGCTTGAACTCCTCGACCTCGGCCTCCTGGAGCGGTGATCAGCAGTGTCGTCGACGAGACGCCCGCGGCCAGGTGTTGCCGCTTTGCCCCGCCGGTGAGACCGCTGACCTCGTGCGCGCTCTCTTGGAACCCCATTTGCTTGAGGTGGAGTCCACTTTAGCGTTCCATGCTCGTGGTGCTCGCCGCAGCCATGAGGGCCTTGCGCAGCGAGAACCTTGCCTCCTTGCCGGGGATGACGAATCCCGGCCACCGACGGACGTAGGCCTCCTCCTTTAAGTCGCCGTTGAGGAAGGCGGACTTGACGTCCATGTGATGGACGCGCCAATCCTCTGAGGCGCAAGTGCGAGGAGAAGACGAACGGACTCCATGCGCGCGACGCAGCGCGGCGCGCATCGGTCGACCCTCTCGCCGCATGAAACCTCGTGCCACCAAGCGAGCCTTGTGCTTGATGATGGCGCCGGCTTCATCCCGCTTCACCTGAATACCCACTTAAGGTGATCGCCGGTGATCGGCAGAAGATCCGCCACTCCCACGCCCGGTTCCGCTCGACGGCGTCCATCTCTCGCTTCATCGCGACACGCCATGCCGCGTCTCCTCCGCATCCGCGAAGCGAACGAGGCTCGCCGTCGTCGCACGCCAAGCGCACTACGCCGAAGTCGTCTTGCGCCAGATCCGAGGATGGGCCGCCACATGAGGATGTTGTCCATGGTACGATAAGCGTAGAGGCTCGTCGTCGTGGTAGGCGTCGACGCGGTCCTCGTCGTGAGACAAATGAGTAGCGAACTCCACCATGCGCCGCTCGTCGTGGGCCCGGCTATTGGGGCCGATCCGGTGGTGTGGCCTCAGTGCGAGAGAGCGGTGGCCGGCGCGGGGCGTGGCGTGGCCGGCGCGAAGGTGGTGGAGCTCGCCGAGCCGGTGGCGAGCAAGGTGTCGAGGTGGGCGAGCTCGATGAAGACGAGCCGCTAGCTCCCGCCTCTCGAAATGGACGAGTCGACAACAAAGTCCCCGAGTCGGTCGAACCGTCGCCCACCGCCTTGTCCCACGTCCCCTCGCCGCCGTCGAACACAACGCCACGCGAGATGCGGACGCCACGTGTGACAGGTCGAGGATGCGGTAGGCCTTCGAGCCCTCCGCGTGAGCCGATGAACACTCCCGAGTGCTCCGCCGCCGAGCTTACCGATGTAACCAAGCTCCTTGGCGAACGCGAGGAGCCAAGACCCGCAAGTGGGAGACCGGCGGCTAACTGCGTCCATGCCAAGCCTCGTCGGCGTCTCGCCATCGAGCCTTGGTAGGCGAGCGGTTGAGGATGTAGACGGCCGTCACCACCGCTTCTCCCGAAGACAGGCGGTAGATCCCTCCGCTGAGGAGGCCTGAGCCATCCCCACAACCGTCTGTTGCGCCGCCGACGACACCGTTCTGCTGCGGTCAGACGGCGCGAGAGTAGCGCTGAATGCCCTCATCGGCAAGATCACGACGCGTGAATTCACCGCCGTGAATTCGCCGCATGAAACATGCGTGCGCGTAGACGCTGCAGCTTTTGCGGCGCGCTCGCCTCCACAAGACTGCGTGCGCTGATGGCGTCCGCACCTCTCCTTGTTCAGCCGAGGACCATCACCCACATGTAGCGGGAGAGATCGTCGACAAGCAACAGAAGTAGCGTCGTCCTCACGGGTGTGGCCGGCCACGAGCCACACAAGTCCCGCACGAGCTCGAGCCTCTCCTTGGCTCGAAACTACGCTCTTTGGGAAAGGGAGTCGCCTCGCTTCGTCAACACGCAGACGCCGCAGAATCGCTTCCATGGTCAAGGCACGGGCAGCCTCGCACCATTTCCATGGCACCGAGCCGCCTGTGGCCTCGGGCTGAAAAGTGCCCAAAGCGCTGTGCCATCGCCACGCCTCGTCGTCCCGACGAGCAATGAGACAGAGGGTTGTGCCACCGCACGTGAAGAATGTAGAGTCGGTTTGCGCCTCGTTACCTTGGCAAGAAGGCGGCGGCGAAGATCCCAAATCCGCAGCACCCGTGCTCGATCTCGACATCGCGAGCCGTTCTCATCCACCGTCCCAAGTCGATGATGGAGTTGCGCGGTCGTGGATGTAGTAGACGCCGGTGAGCAACCCGTGCTCACCGTGACACGCGGTGAAGATGACCGAGCCGACGCTCTTGATTTCCACGCGGGCGCCCCAAACTTGACGAGCCTCGGACGCTAGAGTCAAACTTCGCGAAGAACTCCGTCGACCGGTCATGTGATGGGCGGCGCCGGTGTCGAGGCACCACCCGCGTCGATCTTGTCGCTGTTGAGTCAGAGAGAGGAGGCATGTGCTTTTGGCTCGTCAAGGTGGAGGAGAGCCATCTGCGGCCGGCTGCGCGGGAGGTGGTTCGATGCTCGCATGAGCAATGAACGAGCCGGTACCGCTCCTCCTCCTCTCGCTGCGCGACGCTGGGCTGGCGCGTCGTGGTTGTCGACAATCCTGGCCCAATGACCAAGCTTGCGCGATTGTGGCAAGAGTCGCCTGCGTCTCGTCTTGGCTTTTGCTTGCCGGTGGCGCCATGCTGGCGTCCACGATCATTACCCTCGGACGTCCTCGCGCCCATGCTTGGCGTCTTTGCGCGGCTTGCGCTTGCCATGCTTTAAGCGTCATTGTCGTGGAAGAAGGCTCCCCTTCTTCCTGCCACCTTGGCCGCGACCACCATTCCTTCGGTGAGGAGGAGCTTCCGCCATGGAGACGGGTCCCGAGGCGCTGTGGCTCATCATTATCAACAACCTTGAGACGACGCCGCCTCGATCGTCATCGTGGAGAGGTCCAGCGAGACTCGATCGAGCGGGCGTCCGCTTGTACTTCGGGGGCCGCAATGAAGAGCTTTTCCACGCCTCTCCTCGCCATAGGTGTCGCCGCGAATCGCACTAGCCTTCGCAACAGAGTGTTGAGGCGGAGAACAAAGTCATCCACGCCCTCACCGCTTGAAGGCCAAGTGCTCCCGCTCCGTCGCGGCGTGCTCGCAATGTAGACTTGCGGGCGCGATCGGCTGCCGTCGTCTTCAATGATGGCGTCCCAAGCCTCTTTGGCGATCCGCTTGTTGGTAGCGAAGCGCATCTCGGCGGGTGCGCAGCTGATGAGAGCATCCACGCCGTCGATCCCGGTCGTAGTCGGCGTCGCCGTCTGCGGATCGCATCCCACATATGCCGCGCTGGAGTTTTACCCTCACCGCATGACCCACTCGACATAGTTGGTCTTGGTGAGGGTAGGCCACTCGCCGCCGGGGCCGCGTCCTCGACGACACTGGTACCGTGGTGACCACGATGCCGTCTGGGGAGAGAGCCGCGTTACGTGAAGGCCGTGGCTCTCCGTCGACCGTCTGCCTTGCCGCGTCTTGCGAGCTCCTCCGAGCGCCCGCCGTAGCGTCCGCCTGTCTGGCCACGGCGCAGCGCTCATGGGCGTCTTGGTTGCCGCCGCTGTCTTCTTCTCATGGCCTCCTCCAAGCTCAAGATCCGCTTGCCTGGCTATCACGGGATATGGAGTTCTGTTATTCTACAGCAGAGAGCCTTGACCTTCTTCTTTGCCACCATCTATTCCGCCTCCGCTTCATCCGCTAGCCGCCGCTATCCCGGCTTCACTGCCGCTTTCTGCGCTTCCTCACGCTTTCTTTTGCCGGCCAGAGCCTTGACCTCTTCTTCGCCACCACCACTTCGCCCAGCTTCATCCTTCACTCCGCCTCTTTGCCGCTGCTTAGCTGCTGGCCACTTTGACGCTCTCTGCCTGCCAAGCTTCTTCTGCCGAAGCCTCGGCCGTCTCACGACGCCGAGTGCTCGAGGCGATCGAAGCCGAGATCGCCTCGCGGACATGGCGCGCCATCGTGGGGCTATCGCGTGGAGAGAGGGTTGCTTCGACGAGTCTTGCCGCCTCCGAGAGAGTGGCGACCGGAGTGGAGTCGCTGCTCTGCACGTGAGGTCGCTGCCAGGTCGAGACGGAGATGAGCAAGAGATGCTCAAGCTACAGGATAGTAAGGCTCGATACCACTTGTTACTCATTTGGACTCTTCTTTGTTGGTGTTAGCAAGATCCTTACTCTCATGGAGAGGATGACACTTGGAGATGAGGCAATTTTTCTTTGTTTATTTCTAACACAATGCCATGCCAACTTTGAGGGTTGGGGATACATATTATAGGTCGCCAACCACCAAGTATATGCTAAGATGCTAGTCTAAGATCTTTGTCCTATGATGATCAAGATGTTGTCCTTAAAGTCGATAATCAAGATCTTTGTCCTATGACGATCAAGATCTTTGTCCTTAAAGCCGATAAATAAGATCTTTGTCCTATGACACCAAGATCTTTGCCCTTAAAGTCGATAGTCAAGATCTTTGTCCTTAAAGTCTGCTTTGTACAAGCCTACCCACAAAGACCATAGTGCGTGGACTTATTCATCACTTAGCAACTCATCATTTCATGTTCCTTCATTGCTCATGTTCCTCGCCTAACCATGCGACTTCTTTCTCACGGGCGGACATCGACCTTGGTTGTCGGGTCATTCTTGATCGTGACTCTTGTTGTGTTCGGGACCGCCACACGGGGCTCTGTTGGTTCGGCCCTCGGCGCCTTGACTCTCGGCGTCTCGGAGCTTGAGCTTTACCTTTTACCTTCCTTCCACGCCACCGACGCCGCTACCGCTTCGCTCCGTCTACCAAATCTTTTCCAAAGAAGGGCACCACCGTCTTGGTCATCTGTGTGGATCTCGCCTGTCATCCTTAGTTCGTCGTGGTCTTCGGGTCTGCCTCAAGAGACGATCTTTAGATTGTCGTATGTAAGTTAGGAAAATGATTCACTTCCTATTCTCATAGTGAGTCAAGATCTCAAATTCCTTTTGATCTTGTTCATTCAAATGTTTGGGGTCCGGCTCCTTTCCTTTTGAAAGGGGACCATCGATATTATATCATTTTTATAGATGACTTCTCTCGTCACACTTGGATATACTTTATGTCTTCCCGTAGTGAGGCCTTGTCTATCTATAAACAATTTGTCACTATGGTTCGCACACAGTTCTCCACTCCTATTCGAGTCTTAGTCGACTCTGTTGGCGAGTACCTTTCTCGTTACCTACGCTTCCTTCCTTTGGCGAGCAGGCACTCTCGCCGATCTCTTGTCCCGGTGCTCATGCTCAGAATGGTGTCGCTGAGCGCAAGCATCGTCACCTCCTTGAGACGGCTCGTACACTGCTGATTGCCGGCTCTATTCCACCTCACTTTTGGGCTGAGGCTGTTTCCACTACCACCTACCTCGTCAACATTCAGCCCTCTTCTGCTCTTCAGGGTGAGATCCCGGTTGAGCGTCTCTGTGATCTTTCTCCAGACTACTCTGCCCTTCGTCTGTTTGGCTGCGTTTGCTACGTTCTCCTTGCACCTCGAGAACGCACCAAACTGACTGCTCAGTCTGTTGAGTGTGTTTTTACGGGATACAATCTGCGAGCACAGGGTTACCGGCTCTTTGGGACCACTGTTGGTCGACGGATGCGGATTTCTCGGGATGTGACTTTTGACGAGTCTCGTCTCTTCTACCCACATCCTGCCTCTCCTTCATTTTCCTCTGTGGAGTCCCTTTCCTTTTTTACTTTTCCAGATACACCCATCTCTATCTTACCCTCGTCCACCCATCCCACTGAGTCTCCACATATACCTCCTGAGGCCTCTCCGCCGTTGTCGCCGCCTGCTTCGTCCCCTGCGGCTCCTCAGGCTCCTCCCACTCTCTTTTACACTCATCAACCTCGTATTGAGGCTCTTCCAGATGAGTCATCTTCCCCTGATGTTTCATCTTCTCCTGATGCTCCATCTTCCCCCGATGGGTCATCATCTCCGAGCTACGGTCTTCGCGATCGTCAGTCGATTCGGCCTCCTGCTCGTTTTGGTTTTGCTGGTGCAGCTACCCATGAGCCTGTCTCCTACCGGGATGTTGTTACTCACCCTGAGTGGCAGCATGTCATGGCCGAGGAGATTGCTGCTCTCGAGCGTACTGGTACTTGGGATCTTGTTCCTTTTCCATCTCACTCTCGTCCCATCACGTGTAAGTGGGTCTATAAGATTAAGACTCGCTCTGATGGCTCTCTTGAGCGCTATAAGGCGCGTCTTGTTGCTCGTGGCTTCCAGCAGAAGCATGGTCGTGACTACGACGAGACTTTTGCTCCTGTGGCCCACATGACCACTGTTCGCACTCTTCTTTCAGTGGCGTCTGTTCGCCATTGGTCTGTTTCTCAGCTTGATGTCAAGAATGCCTTTCTTAATGGCGAGTTGCGTGAAGAGGTCTACATGCATCCACCACCTGGGTATTCTGTTCCTGAGAGCATGGTCTGTCGTCTTCGTCGCTCTCTCAATGGCCTTAAACAAGCCCCTCGTGCTTGGTTTGAGCGCTTCTCTGTAGTCACTGCTGCTGGCTTTTCAGCTAGTGATCATGATCCTGCTCTTTTTGTCCACACTTCGTCTCGTGGTCGGACTCTTCTTCTTCTATATGTTGATGATATGATCATCACCGGAGATGATTCTGAGTACATTGCCTTTGTCAAGGCTCGTCTGAGTGAGCAGTTCCTTATGTCGGATCTTGGTCCTCTCCGTTACTTCCTTGGGATTGAGGTTACTTCCACTCCAGATGGTTTCTTTATGTCCCAAGAGAAGTATATTCAGGATCTTCTTGATCGTGCTTCTCTCACTGATCAGCGTACTGTTGAGACTCCTATGGAGCTCAATGTTCATCTCCAACCTTCTGATGGCGAGCCTCTTTCTGATCCGACTCGCTATCGTCATCTTGTTGGGAGTCTTGTCTACCTTGCTGTTATTCGTCCAGATATTACTTATCCAGTTCACATTCTGAGTCAGTTCGTCTCTGCTCTCACTCAGGTCCACTACAGCCATCTTATTCGAGTTCTGCGATACCTTCGTGGGACTATCTCTCGCCGTCTCTTCTTTCCACACTCCAGCTCGTTACAGCTTCAGGCTTATTCGGATGCTACTTGGGCCAGTGATCCATCTGATCGCCGGTCTATCTCTGCTTACTGTGTTTTTCTTGGTGGTTCTCTCATTGCCTGGAAGACGAAGAAACAGACTGCAGTATCCCGTTCGAGTGCAGAGGCTGAGTTGAGAGCTATGGCTCTCTTGACAGCATAGATTACTTGGCTACGGTGGTTACTTAAGAATTTTGGTGTTTCTGTCACTACATCGACTCCTCTCTTGTCAGACAGTACAGGTGCTATCAATATTGCCCGTGATCCTGTACCCGTGATCCTGTAAAGCATAAGCTCACCAAGCATATTAGTGTTGATGCTTCCTTCATGAGGTCTTGTGTGCATGATCAGGTGATTGCTCTTCAGTATGTGCCTTCAGGGCTTCAGATAGCGGATTTCTTCACGAAGGCCCAGACTCGAGCACAGCACGGCTTCTACCTTTCCAAACTCAGTGTTGTTGATCCACCATGAGTTTGAGGGGGGGTGTTAGAAATATATATGTGTTAGAGTAGGATTCTAGATATTATTTGGTTTCCTTATCTGTAACCTGTATTTGTGTATATATACTAGCCCACTGGCCTCCTGATAATACAAGTTGCTATTCCTAACAAATATTTCAGTATAAAACAACATATATTGATTTGGGACATTATAGAGGCAACATGCAGCAACAAGTCATTTCAATCATATCAATTGTTGAATCAAATTGTAAGAAGTAAGAACTCATCAAATTTCTTCAGTGACCAGTGAAAGAATTCCGCACTGATGGCAGAAAATCAAGACTGCAAAGTACTAGGTCCAATATTCTCAAGTTAATGTACAAATAGGACACCTCAAATTGGTTACCTTCTGTGTATCTTGTATACGTTGTTTTGCACGCTTGTGAAGCCTCTGGAACTTGGTATCCAGCTCAACGTATTTGTCATCACGTTCTTTTAGTTCCTTTTCCATTTTCTGCTGAGCTACAAACATGGAACTAATGATGATTTAGATTTAGATTCTAAACAAACAAAAAAACAGAAATTTACATGGTAGAGCAACAAAAAAAAGAATAGGTTGTATTACATATAACAATTAACAAGGTTTATTCTGATCAAACAAAATTACAGGATTATTCAAAAAAAAATAACAGTAATCTGAATTCTGAAGAATAGTCCTGATAGAAGAATCATATGTGACTTTATTAGCAGTTATTGCACCATACTACTATGGCAGATCTAGGTGAAGTGCTGGTTAGTATTATAGCCTTTTCTCAGTTTTGGACTTCATTGCAAATGGTTAAAAGTGCTGAGCACATATAGTGAACTGTACCCCCTTTTACGTGCATGCCCAGAGTGCTCCATCTTATCTCACACACATGTCACTATGTCAGGATGTGATTGCCTAGGAAATATTTACCCCCTTTTACGTGCATGCCCAGAGTGCTCCATCTTATCTCACACACATGTCACTATGTCAGGATGTGATTGCCTAGGAAATATTTATTCTTTCAATTTTTGCAATTTTTCCATTCATAACTCATGAATTAAGTGTCTGATCCTCAATCCATCTACGCCATTGCAATCTTTAATTCCTTACTATGAGCACCAATCATGAAAGACCATTATTGAATATCTTCTAATCGAAACATTATTGTAAAAATCATTTCTATGTATATAAAGGTTGTGCAGGGAGGATACAAACCTGAAGCAGACACTTTGGGTCATCACCAATGACTAAAAAGACACTATATAGATATTACCCAAAAAAATCCAAAGCGCTTTTCACATTTGGAGAATTTGCTGAGTTCCATATAAGTTTTGTAAGAACTATCAAGCACTAGTTGTAGTTCAATTTAGGTACAAATAGTCTCTGTACAGTGTGTGTTACATGTCCACTCTCCCTATGATCAATTTCTGGGTCTGCCACTGTACATAGGTCAAGCAAATATTTGTGCACACCCAGGCTTAGGTTCTTGGGCCGCCACTGCCACTATTCGGTGAATGAGACTAGAACCACAGAACGAGAACAAAAGGTGTACAGAATCAGTAACAAGAGAACAAAATGTAGTGTAGAGAGTATTGCCCTCATGCCATATAAAAATGGAGGCTTTAAGACAGTAAAAAATTGGTTTTGATTGCCTGTCTGTGTTTTTTCATATAGGAGACAGCTAACAACTTTGATAACAATTATCCAGCACTTTCAAGTGAAATGGGAATTTTAAACTTTAATATCAACTACGTACAGAGGATACATGTGATCGGATATTACCACCTGAAAGTTTAATTCACTTTCTTGCCTTTATTGGTGAATTATAGTTATTAATGTCCGTTGATTTAAGATATCTGGATGCCATCAACTATTGGCGGATTTGCTCCCTTATTCAGTGCCATTTTCTAAAATACAGCTCCCTAGTCAATGCAATTGGTATGGATACTCTGCCTTCTTACATTTTGCTACATCCTGCTCATATATCTGGAGAAGAAGTTATTTCAATAATATGGACCAAGAAACAAGTTGTATAGCAAAATGCACCACCTACGATTATTTTGGATTATCTAAACTTCTTACAAAACGGATCTCCATCTGATGTGTGACGAAGGTGTCCTTACTAGTACATACAGATAGCGATTTTCGGCTCTGTTGAGCTTTCAGCAGGGTAACAAACACGAACGAAGGTTTGTTACATACAACGTGGCAAGCTGCAACGAGAAAACGTAAGCTTAACAACAGTACAAGAGTCATCACACGCTTGTTCCAGTCCAAGAGCAGTGATATGTAACAGTGGAACACGCCAGTCATTCCAGGTTCGTCAATTTCCGACGACGATAACCGCACAGCATCAGAAGTTCAGGGACAAGTGGGACAAGTGGCAACTAACCTTCGGTGAGCTTCGCGGTGAGGACCTGGACCTTGCCGTCAGCCTCGGCGTAGGCCACATTGACGTGCTCAAGGGCCGCCTCCGTGGCCTTCTGCGTCTGCTTCTGCTGCTGGACCTCCTTCCTCAGCCGCTCAATCTGCTCCTTCAAGCTCCTCACGAGCTCCGAGTCTTCACCGCCACTGGCCGGCTGAGCGCCCGCGATCTGCGACTTGAGGTACTCGTTCTGCAGACTGAGCTCCATGACCGTCCGCGCGAGCTCTTCGTTGGTCCGCTCCGCCTCGGCTCCACTCGCCTGATCGTCTTCCCCCGCTGCCGCACCGGCATCCGCGCCAGCCCGCCCTCCTTCCACCGGCGCCGCCGCCTCCTCTTTGTTTGGCACCGCCGAGGCGCTCTCCTCGGGATCCATCACGCCGAGCCGGATCCGAATCTGCTCCGCTCGAGGGATCGGAGAGGCGGACCCCGAAGGGATGGATTGGATGAGTGAGGAGCGGGATTAGATTAGGGTTTACGAGGGAAACAAAGCCCGGATCCCCAATGGCTCAGAGGAGGAGAGAGGCGGGTGGCGGTGGGTCGCCGTCGGTGGCAACCGACAAGGAAGGGATGAGAGGGGAGGGAAGGGGAAGCGACGGGAGTCTCACCCGTGCCACGGTGGCTGACGAGTGGGTCCAGGCACCACACGGCAGTGCCGTGAACTAGGGGCAAGGTAAGTTGGGCTGGGAGGGGAGCTGGGGAGCCGAGCTCGCTCGGGTGAATCCCGAGGTCAATTTCATATTTCCATTTGTAAAAATCGGTTTCGGTGTTAAAAAAATATTCAAATCTTTAAAAAAACACTTAAAACTACGTATGTTGTTCCTATAGGAAGATGTATCCAATCAACTAACATAAATGAACCTGCGATGTTATAACTGTTGTAACAATTTAAAATTATATATACAACAATTCGAGAAAACACTTACAACAAAATAATCCAGAGATAACATGTTTTCAACAAACTAAAAGGTCATATGTAACTATTGAGAAAGATGTGTGCAATAATTTATTTAAAAAAAACATTCGCAACACCAGCAAAAATAAATATTACATGCTACAAGATTTGAAAAAGATACATTGTAACATACAGAAACACTTCTTACAACAAAATTATTTTCCTACAAAATTACAGAAAAATGTATTGCAACAAACCATATCACTTTCTGCAACAATGGAGAAAAGTTACTGTAACAATTCGAGAAAATACATGCAACAAAAGCCTAGCCTACCCAAAGGTGGAAGAGGTGATACGTAGAACAATGATGTAATGATAAAATGGTGAATGGGCTACAACAAAAAATATCTCTTGGCGGGGGTGGCAGTGAGGAACTCCACGCGGGGGCGTACGTTGACACCAAGATTCGTTGCACCATGTCATCGTCTTGGCGGGGGTGGCAGCGAGGCCGGCACTGGCGGCATTGGATGGGACGGACCTGCCGCAGTGGGACACGGCGGCATGCTCGAAGGAGTCAACGATGGAGTTGTACCGGTCGGGGGACGCGATGGCGATGGATAGGTTGATGGTGTCAGCCTCGCCTCCGAGTCGTCGGGGTAGAGCAACGCAAGCTTGTCGAGGAACGCCAGGGACGAGGCGAGCTAGTGTCACCGACACCAGAGAAGATAGACTCTACGGCCGAGCACGGGGGTAGCGTTGGGCGAAGGCGCGACAGCAGTGGCGAGCGCGCGGACATGGTCATGGGAGTAGTGGAGAGAAAGGGGGATGGGTAGTAGGAATGGATAAGGAGGTATTAGGAATGGATAAGTTGCGAGTAGTTAGGCATACGAACGGAGACGTTAGAATCGGACATAAGAGCCATATCAATTCCCATTATTCTTCTCCTTAGCGCAGTCTCTATAACGTGCAATTTTATTGGTAATATTTGTTGTTATTTGATTATCAAAATGCAAAAATATCTCGATCCGCTATATGAATTTGACATCACCTGATTCTTTATGAAAATACCCGTCTTTTGTTATTTATAGCAACAAATATCTATCTAATAAAAAATGACACGCAAAGCTTTTGTGTGTTCTCAAAAAATTACAATGCAAATTGGCTATGCATGTTCTCAAAAAATTACAATGCAAATTGGCTATGCATGTTCTCAAAAAATTACAATGCAAATTGGCTATGCATGTTCTCAAAAAATTACATTAGAAATTGGTGATTAATGCAGTACTTTGACGACCATATCATTTTTTAGCTAAAACAACCTATCAACCTTACCAAGATGGAGCCAATCATGACCCAAGCCTCGGGCCGAGTCAGTTATTATTGGGCTGAACACAATATGTATGGATTACTACTGTTTTTTCTAGGCTTTTGATCCTAAGCCTCAGACTATTGCTCCACCGGCCTACGACCCAGCTCTACCTCCGAACCTTACCCATGTTTTTCACTGCATATATGGCTCGTCAACAGTAGATTAATTCAGCGTAGACATTCTCTGAAGTGTGTAACACGCCTTTAGCAATTTCTTCCCCGTCGCTTGTTTCTCGAGTGATTACTTGGGGTCATGTTTAAGCAGCAAGCTCAAGGTCCTTAAGGACTCGACACAATTGTCTTCGACTAATGAATCATGCAACCAATTTCTCCTTCACCTTCCTCACCACACAATATAGTTGACGACTCTACAGGTTGGCAGCGCCACTTCTTCATTTCCGAGGAGAAGGCCAAGTAAGAGACATGGAAGGGCAGCTCTCATCTGGAGGCACACACCTCATGTTGGGTGGCATACTGGCACCGGACGCACTTGGTACGCAAACGTCTACTCTGAGCGGACACCTCTTCTTTGAGACCACAGTTTATCAGACTTGTAATGCTTAACCATCCACTCGGTCCTAACATCACAAATCAAATAAACCGAGACTCGAGACATGTATACTTCTCAGAAATGCAGTATACACACATCTTTACAAAAAGTCATGCATCAATTCCATTCATTCACATAGAATCGAAGCAAAACTAACAGATCCAAATACATACATAGTAAAGCTATTACAAAAGAGATGCCGACCGGCCCAAAGTCATACAAATAATTTAAACAGCGGAAGCAAAAGTATCATAAGATGGCCATAAACAAAGAGCCAATCAGTGTGTCTTTAACCCACAAGGCAACCGACCGGGCCGCCAAGCTAGTCGTCAAACCCGCAGCACATCTCACAAAAGTGAGACCCTTGGGGCTCACCTTCCTCCTCTACAACAAATAGTTAAGCAAAGCAAATGAGTACAAAAATTGTACTCCGCAAGACTTACGTGTAGAATAACAGACCTATACATATGCTACATGCAAGCTTATTTAAGTGGAGGTTGTATGTTTCACTTTCGGCATAAAGCAATCTTTATTTGCAATAGTGTAGTGCATTTGAAAGCAAGTCGAAAAATCTGTTTTTAATGTTCAAATAACAATTTGACAACAATAATAATAATAATAGATAGATGACAACAACAATCCTGGAAGTGACTAAACACATAGTCACCACAATAATAGTATGAATTACGCATTCATACCAACCATGTCAAATTTTAATTAAAAGGTTGTAGTCTAATTCTCACGGGGCGTATCCGAGCGTGTCCATAACCTAGGACGAGGCTATTCGAATAGTTTTATCCCTGCAGGGGTGTACCAATGTACCCACACGTCAGACCGCTTTTTTGCCACATGATTAGCATACTCCCTTTGGTATGCCGGCACAGCTAAGTCTTTCGAGACATTTCCAATATTATGTATTAACTACGAGTCGCCCGTATGGATAGAAACCCATACGTTGTGTCGGAGTCATCGTAAAGCCTCGAACAACTGCCCCTCACGGGCAAAGCCTTGGACAACTACGATGCCCCTCGAGGTGGAGAAACTATCCGGAATCTCCACCACCGCACACCCAACACAATAACACAGATCCCTTTTTCACACAAAACATACAAACCCCCTCCTGCGACTCGGAGCTAACACACGCCAAAGTACTCAGTCAAGAGAGGTCCCATATCCCTCTCGTGTGGTTAGCATGCAAATTACTCAGTACGGTGGTGCAAGTAATTCGGTCCTTGTTGACCTGGGCAAGACATCCACAAACCCAATAACCTACCATCCAACCACTTGCCCAAGTCTAAATCAATTTTTCATTTTTAGATTTTGATTTTACAAAATAACAAAGCACAAGTGCTGGACATAAAGGAGTAATAATTAGATGTGTGATCAAGATCATCGACTAAATCGATGATCGCCCATTACTACCGAAACTAAGCATTTCTAAGCAATTTCAAATCGCAATCTACTAAGTGACAAGAGCCCATCCATCAAAATCAAATCACAGCAAATAACATAGGCTCAGGTAGTAGAGGATAATTAATTCCTACAGATTATGCAACTATAGGATCCACTAATCATAATTTAACACAACATAGCAATGCATACATACAAGTTGCAAACAATATATTATACTTGAAAAATACTGGGATTAACATGATCAAACTGCTTGCCTGGTTGCTGCTGCTCAATATGTTGCTGAGGATCATTATCGTGGTTAACACAATCGTTGGAACCTAACGAAAGAGCGAAAAAGAATCGATAAGAACAAAGAAAACACAAAGACTCAACAGCAAACTTTCTCCGAATGCTTTGAAAATTTTACAGCAGCAAGAGCATGATTTATAATGAATTTAGCAACAAGAACCAATTGATTTGGATTCTTAATGCAAAAGATATGAGCGAAACAATTCTGCTCAGCCTTATAAATCACAAATACTACTATTCATTGCAATTAAATTGGGAAAAGTAACATGTTCAAAACTAATTTTCAAAGTAAGATCATTAATAGAGGAATCCCATAAAATTGTATTCACTCAAAAATAGTTTACAGAGAAATAGTTATGCATTTTACAAGTTAATGGCATTTTTCAGTTAACAATTAATCCTTTCGGGAAAATCCGAAATTAAAACAACGTGGACGAACTTGGACTGTTGATCTTGGATCCAATGGCCCAAGTCCTCGGGACAACGCGCGCGCACGCGGCTCACAAACCCCACCGTTGGATTTAGATCCAACGGTCCACGTGGATGGAGACGTTCGGATGGTCCGAACGTTCACACGCACATGAGCCGTTGATCTTGGATCCAACGATCCACGTTGATCGAAACGTTCGGACGGTCCGAACGTTCACTCGAATCTGAGCCCTTGATCTAAAGATCGACGGCTCACAACGAACGAGCTTTCGACCGGTCCGAACGTTCACGAGAGCCTGGACCGTTGATCTAGAGATCGACGGCCCACAGAGAACTACGTTCTAAACGCTTGCGCACAGTTCGTCCGACAAACTCGACGGCGAAGGGAGGCTCACCGCCGGAGACTCTGGTCACGGCGGCGCGAGCTAAGGCCCAAAATGGGTCCGCAATAACCTTGCGCACACAATGGGACCATTCACCGCGGCTGCGGCGGTTTAGAACGCCGGCAAGCCGGAGTTGACAATGGTGACAAAAAACGATCGAAAACGAAAAATGTAAAAAAACTCTGCTGCGGTCCAAGTAAGCGAGTGCCAAGCAACTAGAGACTAATGTGGAGCTATCTGAGCACAGGAGAGGCATAGAGGAGGTCAGAGCTGCTCTGGCGACGAAAAATGGTGCTTTCGACCGAAAATAGGGAATCTCCAATTCAGCCAAGCCCTGGGGAAGATAAGCAAAATTGAGCAAGGGTTAAGCTCAAGTGATTAAAGAGGGAGCAAGAATTGGAGAGGGAGAGCCAATGTGGTACCGCCTTCACCGTGAGCTTGAAGCTCGGCAATGACAGCCGAAATAATTTCGGGTGAATCAAGCTCAAACAAGCACTGAGGTGCTAGCTAGTGTTGCGAAAATGCTAAAGGAGGCCAAGAGAGGAAATAAGGGAGCTTAAATAGCCGAGATGGCAGAGAGCAACGGCAATAATCCCCCTCGGGTCAAACTTGCCATGAGAGCTCTGAGAGTGATGGGAGCAGTTGAGCTATGGACATTTGAGGGCGGTGCACGACGGGCATTTAATGCGAGCAGAAGGAGCCGTTTAAAGGTGATCACCGAGGTGACCCTACGCTGCTCCAGGTCCCGCACACTCCATGGCTCTGTCACAGCTACAACGTTCGCTCAGATGAGAGGAAGGAGACGATGCGGCCACCATTGGATCAAAATCGAACGGTTCAAATGAACGGGATGATCGGCCGGTCCGAACGTTCACTCCAGCAGGGGTCGTTGATTTAAGATCCAACGAGTCTTGTTGATCGAAACGTTCGGATGGTCTGAACGTTCACTCCAGCAGGGGCCATTGATCTAAGATCCAACGATCCACAATGCTCGCGCCCGAGCGACCGCGCCAATGCAGCTAGTTGACTGGACCGAGTCAATTGGCTCGAGCCCGAGTCTGACTTGCGCCCAAGGAACAGTGAAAACCAGCTAGGGTTTGAATTAAACCGCTGATTTTTGGAGGATTTAATTGGGATAGCAAAACCACTTAAAAATTTATGAAAATTTAACTGGAGCTTGCTGACTTTAGGATTAACCTTCCATAAAATTTTCAGGGGTTTTCATGCATTGCATTTTTCTCCAGAAATTCCAGGAGGTTTGAGCTAGGGTTTGAACAAGGTTTGACTTGGTTTGACTTGCCTTCAAAAATTATCAAATAATTTCTAAAAATTATGAAATAATTCAGAGGTGTCTCATACCATCCCTAGAGCTCAGGAAAAAAATAATTACAGAGGTTTGGCACAAGATCTTTGCCAAGGAGGTTTTTGATTGGAGTCAATTGAGGATTTTGATTTTTGATTTCCATAATTCCTTTACAAGAATTACAGAAATGCTCAAGGACTTTGAGATGCAAGAAAAGTTTTAATTTCTACTCATTTTTCTTAAATTTAAAACCAAGACTTAGAATTGGGATGTTACACCTCCCCTCTCACACAAGCGGGTGTCTACAGATTTGCAAGCAACTATAGCATTTTTGTGGTATTCTTTCTTTTCAAGGGCAAAAATATAATTGAGGGGATTTTGTACTTTTTCCATCGTTATAAATAATACTAGTAAGATTCCCGTGCGTTGCAAGATTCCCGTACTTGTTAGTATTTCAAGAAAAAAATGTTCTATAGTTAATGTTGGTATGAGGTATAGTTAAGCAAGCTGTTCTATTCATCTTGAATGTCTAATTGCTCTCCTCCCAACAAATGTAAAATCACATTAAGAAAATTTAGCAAGATAGCACTGTCTATAACTAAATAGCCCATTTTTTATTTCTTTCCTGATTTGACACTTGACAGTAGAGGATGAGTATTTTCGATATCGTCTCTACAAGTGACTATCATACTATATAGTGTATGAACTAAATCGAGAATAGTGGATATATCAAAATATATGCGACTTCCAAGTACTATGAATATGTGATGCTGCATGGGTATCTTCCAATTACTCCATAGTCCATCTGAAGCAATCGATGATGCTGAATGGGATAAAATGGTTTATGCAAAAAAAACCTTTTGAAATGTAAATTTTCCATGCAGTGCAACGAAAATAATGGTTTTGTAGCTCCTGTATTGCAGAAAATAGAGCTGAAATATTAAGCACTACTGTTTGCACCTAACAACTTATCATTGGAACTCAACATAAACACCTAATGCCAATATGCATGGAAGAACAATAATGATAGACAGTACAAGAATGCACCAGCTCCTAGCTAGGAGCTACAACCCCCTGAATCATATTTGCATTCAGAACAAAAAGAGGAGGAAGGAAAACAACAAGCAAATATCCAATGCCGAAAGAAATTGTAGCTGGGTGTATTATAATCCATCACATAAAAAATTATGAAGGCTCTGATTGTAGGATAATTAACAAAGGCAGCTACTCCAATCAGGCAATCAACAAGCCAACATCAAGCGTATATTCATGATCAATACATATTCGCCGAAAGAGAAATGCAGCTGGGTGTGATTGTGAAGGGAAATACCAATATCAGAAAACTTTCCAAACCATTCATCTAAGAGAGTAAAATTCGTCAAACATCAAATTGCAAATATCCAGTGCACTCAAATTCAACAAACAATAAATAGCAACGGATGACACACCTCTGATTGTTTGCGCAACAGTTAATTGAAGATAACAGGAGACGTTTGGCGTAGATAAGGAGGAGTAGAATGGAAGAAAAAGGAGGAGGAGAAGAGAGGTAATACCTTTTGTAGTATAGAAATAGTAACCACCGGCTACGTTCTTTCGTTGCTGGCAACCGCCATGCTAGCTGGTCGGTTGGCGAGGCAGCTGACCACCGCTCCCAATAACCATCCAGGGGGGCCATGCGAATGCGAGTGAGGGTGGCGCGGCTAGCGCTGCGTGGCGGATGCGAGTGATGGGGCGCGGTGCGCATGCGAGGGATGTTGTGGTGGCGCGGCGAGCGAGAGAGGTACGATGGGCTGCACGACACCGAGCAAGGGAGTGAAGGATGTGAGGGACAAACGAGGAGACGACTAGAAGACCTAGGTGCAGGGGGCGCATCAACGACTGAGGCGGCTCATCGGCGGGACTGGGTGAGGCGCGGATGCGAGGGACGGTTAGGTGGTGGATAGAGTACCTAGGGACAGTGTAGACGGGTGGAAGAAGACGAGGTGCAGAGGGGTGAGGGCGCGATGGCGGCGCGAAGGGGCGATAGGTCGCGATGGCGGTGTAGAGGGGCGAGGTGCGAGGGCGTCGCGGCGGCGCAGACGCAGGTGAGGAGGAGGGACGGAGGGGCGAGGGTGTTGCGGTAGGGGGCGAGAGTAGAGGGGGGGGCAAGGGCAGAGGCAGGTGAGAGGGACAGACGGATGAAGGGGTGAGGGTAGAGGCGGCGGGGGGCGAGGGCAGAGGCGGGTGAGGGGGACGGACGGACAGAGGGGCGAGGGTAGAGGCGGCGGGGAGCGAGGGCAGAGGCGGTGAAGGTGGGAGTGGGACGATGAGGACGATGCTGTCGTTTTTTTGGTTTGTGCGCTGGTTTTTTTGGGGTGCGAACGGGTGTGGGTGGCCAGGTGGTGGGACGATTTCCCTGCGGGGGTAAACTCTGAATTATAATAGTCAAGATAAATTAGGGTAATATTTGTCCTTAACAATATTTTGTTCTTTTTTTTAAGAAGTGCAAAAGCTTTGCACATCTTTTCATTAAGTAGAAAAACTAGAACTAGAAACAGTGCAAATACAAAGAGAAAAACAGGGAACCCTTAAGACGACCAGAAGTACGACCAACCAGAGAAGTCTAAACGATAGAGACTATAGGAAGACGTAGCTGTCACACCCCAAGCAACACATTACAGTGAACAGTGAGCGACTGAAAAAAGGTAAAAAGTTGAAACTACTCATGCTCCACAAGCGCCTCCCGTCTGGTCGCCGCCGCCATGCGCCAATGGTGGTGCTCGTCTTGAATACGAACAAGAAGCTGATCGATAGGAGCGGCGACATTCTTGAAAATCTTTTAGTTACACTCTTTTTAGATCATCCAAGAGGCGAGAATTATACACCGAGTCGAATTCCTTCCCACGATACTTGACTTAAGAACCGCGCCCAAACTTGTCCAGTTACCGCGCATCCAACTAGAACGTAGTCGATGGTTTCCTACCCATGCCTACAAAACACGTAAACACTTTGGTTTTCTAATCCTCGACGCTGCAAGCGGTCGGCTGTCCAGCAGTGACGACGGATCGCTAGCCAAATAAAATTTTTGCATTTAAGAGGAACTCGTGCTTTCCAGAAGACCTCGTGCAAGGAAAAGCAAGCAAGCCAACGAAGAACGCTATGTAAGCCGACATTTTATGCATGTCCAGGGGCTTTTTGAGGCGGCGCATGGCCAGTTCATCTCTGGAATACAAAAACATTCCTCAGCTCTTTCCAGTTCATTTGTACCGGAAGAATAAATGAGCATAACAGGACACGAATCTGCATAAGCGGTAATGTGTTATCATTCCACATAGAAACTGGAGAATGTATTCTGGATCAAGACAAATATCCTTTCCTTTCATCACCATTTACATAGTCCCAACAATGACTTTGAAATAACTTCAAGGTAATTTACATCAAGACTGAACAGTACCATACATGTGCTAATCTGAAACCGTAGAGGCTGAAATAGAGGACTGAATTGTCTCTGAAGGCTTCTGCTCAGATAAATGATGACCCTTGTTAGAAATAGGTCAAATTCTTATCCCATTGGCAGATTATCAACAGAAACAAAAGAGTAATGTTGTGTGACTGGTCAAAATATACGGATCGGATTCACTTCATGTGCATCCACAACAATAAGAACATGAATCCGTGGTTGCTATAGCACAAAATAAAAATATTCCTGAAAGAAAGAGAGAATCATATTTACCCACCAAATGTCCAAAAGAATGTTATGTACCTTGAATGTCAATGATCTGTGAGCATTAATACAATTTGTCCAGGGGTATATATAAGAAATATGTACCTCCATGTATATTCTGTGGGCAAATACAAAACTTTTTACAGTTAGCAGGAATATAGATATATGGAAGTGCCAGCTGGTGTTTGCCAGTTCCTCAATCTTGATGAAGGTTGGCTCCACAAAAGTAGTTATTAACCTCAGTAATCAAATCAATGATACAAATCTAATGAAAAAAATATGCCTCTCCACAATAAACAGATCCAAGCTGATGAAAATAGGTATTTGGTCAGCACTAGCATGGAATTTCTCATCGATATCTCCCGATTTGCACCTTACCCATGCTGCTCTCCAACCTCTGTATACTTGCAGCCACAAGTCCAATGTTTGGCTTTGAATCAATGTCTTTGTCATCACTGCTGGCAACACTTCCAGTGTTAGTCTGTACATCAGTCTGTACATCAGTGTTCTTGGTACCACTGTTGGCAACAACTCCAGTGTTTGCCTTCTCAGTAATATTTATGGCATCACTGTTCTCAATGCTTCCAGTGTTGGGATTTCCGCTTATACTCTTGGCATCAACATTGGCAATACTTCCACTGCTGGGCTTCACATTTAAGTTCTTGACATCACTATTGGCAATGCTTCCAGAGTTGCGCTTTACATCAAAGTTCTTCATATAACTGTTTACAACGCTTCGAAAGTTGCGCTTCACATCAGTGTTGTTGCCATCTCTGTTGGCAACGCTTCCAATCTCGCTATTTGCCTCACTACTCTTGTCATCACTGCTGGTAATGCTGCCAGTGTTGGACTTTATATCAATGGTTTTAGCATCTATATTGGTGATGCTTCCAGTGACAGGCTTTATATCGGAGCTTTTGGCATTTCTGCCAGTGATGCTTCCAATGTTGGGCTTTATATTAGAGTTATTGCCATCTCTGTTGATGATGCTTCCAGTGTTGGGATTTACATCAGTGCTTTTGGCATTTCTGTTCGCAATGTTTCCAGTGTTGGGTTGTACATCAGCATTCTTGGCATTACCGTTGACAATGCTTCTAATGTTGCACTTTGCATCAACGCTCTTGGCACAACTGTCAGGCATGCTTCCAATGTTGTGTGTTACAGCAGTGCTCTTATAATCACTGTTGGCAACGGTACCAGTGTTTTGTGCCACACCGACATTTTTGGCATCACTAATGTTGAGAGCCCCACAGGTCTCACCATCATTACACTGAAGCCATTTATGCTGCAGGCACTGTGCAGCTGTTGGCCGCTTCTCTGGGGCAAAATCAAGTAAAGGGCAAAGAAAATCAGCAAATTCCTGGGCATCAGATTCAGAAATTTTGTATTTGTCAACTAGGACACGTTCAACAGATGAGAACTTCAGCCTTCTTATCCGCTTCAGATCTCCATGGCGGTCAAAATACTCCTTTGATTGTGTTCCCATGGTAGCAATCTGAGCTCATTGCAAAAGTTGTACTGGTAAATTTCACGATTCTAATAAAAAGGATTGGCCATAATAAAAAGTACACGTACCTTTTTTGGCATCTTTCCCAGGATCTCCATCATTAAAGCCAAGTGATCCTGCAATAGCAGACCCTTAGTCCCTAATTAAATCGAAAGCTATAAAGCAGATGATTCAACTGCCAACGGTCAGCTCAAAAATGCATCTGAAGTCTGCAAGTTTTAATTCATAAAAAAATACATTTCCACATCATGAGTAGTTTCGAGTATTTACTCTTTATCTCGCTCAGATTGTCCTGCATATAGGCCAAAAATTGACCGAGGCACTGAGCTACTGGATTTGAGCTACTGGATTTGCATATCATACAGCGGTACCACCTAACACAAACTACGGGAAATTTACACATAAGAGAATATATCATGTGGGGGTAATTTTTCTTTCTTTCCCGCTTATGGTTGTTTCGCAAAACCAAATAACACTCATTCCCCTGTTGTTCATGACAATGCTAGCATGCCAAATGCAAATAAAATTTCAATTGTCTATGGTCTCTGGGCCGTGACATTTCAGAACATTGTAATAATCTCATCTATTTGAATTTAGAAGTGGAGCCCTCTAGCTGGAAGGTACAAATTAAGATAGCAAAGATGTTATCTGAATGGTACTCCACATTTTTTTGGGATTAATGATATGATTTTTCATACAGTGTGTTGGAGCTATTTGGGATAATCAGGACAGTTGACATTCTTCAAACATAACAATCTTTTATACATCAGTTCCATACCTTCCAATGTTAAGCATGCTCATGTAGATGACTACCTTCTAATGTAACTGTACTCATGATACAGATGATATAGGCATCAAGTATGTGTCTACTTTCTTTTAATTTCTCATCGTTTCATTCAATCGATTCCGCTGGTACGAATGCACTACATGATTTAAGGCAATTCGGTCAAGACCAAACATCATGACCTGGGTTCATGAGGAATGTAATATATACCTCATCTTCACTGTACCCATGGCCTTCTTTGGGTGTAAATAACATTTCACCTATTGCAAGCTCAAAAGCAATACATGCAAACGACCACATGTCAACAGGAAATGAGTATCCTGCACCGAGAATGATCTCTGGTGCCCGGTACTGCCTTGTCTGAATAAAATCTGTAAATTGCTTATCAGCCCAACAAGCATTTCCAAAGTCCACAATCTTACATGTCAAATCAATCCCATCCAAGCTTCTTTCTGCGCGTGAAGATTCCACATCTGATTTTCTTTTCTCAGCAAGTTTTGCAAGAACCCTCCTTGTTCTCATCTTTAGTTTCTTTTCAATCGGGTTAAGAACAACTTCTCCGTTATGATTCCCCTCAGGCCTCTCAAGATTAGGTTTAAGTCCAGAGCGTATGGGGTCCTTCGAGGGATCAATTGTTGAAACAAGAAGAATATTTTCAAGCTTCAAATCCGAATGGATGATACCAAGCTCCCCATGCAAGTAATCAAGGCCTACCAAAATAGACCTGCATATTTCCCTCACCCTTCCCAATCCAATGCCTTTGTAGCGGTTGTATTGTACCAGCTTAAGTAAGCTATCTCCAAGGAATTCAAAGACGAGGCATATATGCTGCCCATTCGGCCCTGTGTGCTTGAAGTGATCTATCAACTGGATGATGCATTTACAGTTTGACGGATCTCTCTTGGTGATCTCCAACAGGAACTCGATTTCATGAAGAGCGGCTTGAGCAAATTCTGGAGCACTCTTCTGGATCTTAAGAGCCACAAATCTCTGCAAAGAAGAGAGAGGAATCATGAACATCACATCCCTCTGCACCAGCGAAGGAATAGCAATATAGCATGATCCACTTCTAGTTTTGCTTGCTATAATCCTACCACAGCATGTTAACCACAAAAACTCCAGTCCGAATTTATTTCGAATTAACCAACATAAAAATCTCTGGTTAAAGAAACCACCCTGTCCGTGTTTCGCCGAGAGCAATAATTACTAGTACGATTATAAATTGTAGATCACAGCACTAAAATAACTGTCCCAGACAAGCCCCAAATATCCTTTTTTCCCCCCAAAAAACAAAATTTTACTTCACCATATTTGGCTATTTTAACTTCAAAACATATAAACGGTCATAAAAAACCGAAATTTTACTCCGCCATAATTGCCTAATCATTCAGTCATCAAAAGCTGAATTTTTCTCCAATTAGCAGCGCCAATGGATAAACGAAATCCCAAAAAGGAAAAAGGACAAACTGAATGACTAGTCTAGTGAAACGAAACCTATATACATACAGGCAGCTCGTCTCAGTCCCTTTCCCTCGCGGGGACCACGAGCAGGCTGACCCGTGAGACGGCAGCAGCCTTATGATCGAATCGAGTTCCACTCCAATCTACCCTAATCGACAAAGCACAAGATCTACTCTGCGCATACATTACGTGGAGGATCGCGCCAAGAAGCGATCTCTCCTCGATCTCCGGTCCGGGGAGAGAGAAAGGGATCGGGGATATGCGATCTTGGCCGGATCAGGGGGGAGAACAAGATTGATGGTAAGCGGGCGGTACCTGGGACTGGACGTCGAAGGCGAGCCAGACGGTGGAGAAGTTACCCCAGCCGAGCTTGCGCTGGGCGACGTAGCGGCCGGCGGCGAATTGGTCCCCCGGGCGCACGGCGTGGTAGCCGCCCTTGCGGTACCCGTCGACGCCCTCATCCTCCTCCTCGTCAACCGACGACGACGGCGACAGCGACACCCGCGACATCCCCTTCCTATTGCTCCTGCCAAGATCAGGGATGCGGGCCGGGGCCCACCTCGATCACCGGCGGCGGCGACGGGGAGCCGTCGTCGTTCGTTGGCTCGTTCGCCCGTTGGCGAGTTGGTTGGTTGGCTAGGGTGGTTTCCTCTTCGGATGGGTTGGGAATCGCGGGGGGAAAGTAAAGGAGGCGAGGCGAGGCGACGACGACGGTGGTTGTGGTGTGTTTGGTCTACTTTTTCAGGTGGGAAGGGCAGGGGGAGCCGTGAAGGTGGAGCCGTGGAGGACGCGAGGAGGTTTCCCACGTCGCTCCTCCAATTTCGGATGTATTGCATGTTCACCCGGGAGCGTCTCTCTCTCCCGTATGTCTTTCGAATTATTATTTTTCTTCTTCTCATAATACATTTTTAATAGAATTACAGAAATAAATATCCGTTTAATAAAATTACAAAAATAAACTTCTATTTCATTTGGTTTGTCACCAAAAAATAATAAAAAATATCTATGTCGTCATCTGGAACGGCGACAAAGAACAAATCATCATTTGAAATGGTGACAAGTTTATGTCGCCATACAAAATGGTGACAAGAGCTGTATTTTTTGTGTGGAAATAATTAAAATAAATTTATATTTATATTTTGAGAGAATACAGCTTCAAATTTTATAATATTTTACTAAGTTATTTGGCAATATATTGTAGTACTTAAAGAAGTTGGAGTTTGTTAAATACGCGGATAAACCTCTTATATGTTAATTGCATGTAACACCCTGACCCAAAATTGGCTCAATGCCCAGCCCACCGTGGGCCACATGGGCCACACTAATCCCACCACACAACTCCTCATGGGCCACATGGGCCACACTACGAGCAGGCCGGGGTATTTGTAACATCCCAAAATTGGTTTGTGTTACAAATGTAATAAAAATGAGGAGAAATTAAAACTTTTTCTCTGATCTTGATTTTTGTACTCAGTTCCATAATTTTTGTAAATGAGTTATGTGAAATCAAAAATCAAATTGCCATTTGGACACCAACACAAATCTCTTTCATGAAAATCTTGTGCCCAACCTTTGGAAATAATTTTTCTTGGGTCTAGGGTTGATGTTTAACACCTCGGAATTATTTCATAATTTTCAGAAATTATTGGATAATTTTTGAGGCAAGTCAAACATTAGTCAAACTCCTAAATTAGCCTTCTGGAATTTTTAGAGAAAAATGCAGTGCATAAAAGTCTCTGAAAATTTTATATAAGGTTCCTCACCCAGTAAGCAATCTCCAGTTAAAATTTCATAAATTTTGGAGTTTGTTTGATACCCCAAATAATTCCTCAAAAATCAGTTATTCAAATTCAAACCCTAACTGGTTTTCACTGTTCCTTGGGTTCGAATCAGACTCGGGCTCGAGCCACTTGACTCGGCCCAGTCAACTAACTGCACCGGCTCGGTCGTTCGGGCGCGAGTGTTGTGAGTCGTTGGATCAGCATCGAACGGCTCACGATCGCGTGAACGTTCGGACCATCCGAACGCGCCGATCCATTCGAACCGTTGGATTCTAAATCAAGGGTCCACAATCGCGTGAACGTTCGGACCGTCCGAACGCCTCGCGCAACGTGAACCGTAGGATCCAAATCAACGGCCCGAGATCAAGCGAGCGTTTGAATCGTTATAATCGAACCGATCTATCTCAGCCGTCCGATTAAATCCAACGGCCGCCGTTTGTCGTCTTCCTCCGCTCGCGCGCGCTCGGCCACAGTCAACAGTAGTGGGTGAAAATGGCAGGGCGTGTCAGCGTCGGGTCTCCTCAGCTTTTGGCCAACGACTCTCAGCATTTAATGCTTCCGTCTGGCCGCCTCCATGGTCGTCGTCCTCCTCGAGTGCACGTGCTCCCATCGCCTCGATCGACCTCAACACGAGCCCGAAGCCATTTTCTTCCGTTGCTTCTTCCTTGCTCTTGGCCTATAAAACTCCTCCAGGTGGCTTCCTTATCTTCCTTTGAACACCCTTGAGCTCGAGCCACTCAGTGTGTTGCTTGAGCTCAATTTCAATTTGCACCTTGGTCGCCATTGCGCCATTCCGAGCTTCAAAGTTCTTGGTGAAAGTGGTGCTCGGTCTTTCTTTCTCAAATCCTCACGCCTTAGCTCCCTCTCCTCTCTGTGAGCAATAGCCCTCACTCAATTTTTCGTTTGCTTGCAGAGAGCAGATTAATTGCGATTTCCCTTTCTACCAAGTCCCCATTTTTCTTCGTTGGAGCTGAATCAACCCATCTTTGTGCCTTCTTTGGGCTCAGGTAACTCCTCTTTAGTCCCTAGTTGCTTGGCACTCGCTCAATTGGACCGCAGCAGAGCTCATTTGCTATTTTCGTTTTTGGCCATTTTCGGTCGTCTCTGTCACCTCCGGCTTGCCGGCGTTCTAGACCGCCGCAGCCAAAATTGTTGGTTCCATTGGGTGCGCAAGTTTGTTAGCAACCCATTTTGGGCACTTGCTTGCACCGCCGCGGCCAGAGTCGCCGGCGATGACCCTCTCTTCCCCGTCGTTTTGTCGGATGAAAACAGGCGCGAGTTTTGAACGTGAATTGATGTGGACCGTCGATCCTTAGATCAACGATCCAGATCTGAGTGAACGTTCGGACCGTCCGAAAGGTTCGATCTGTGTGGACCGTTGGATCCAAGATCAACGGCTCCTATGCGTGTGAACGTTCGGACCGCCCGAACGTCCAGATTCACGTGAACCGTTGGATCCAGATCCAACGGTGAGCGTTTAGGGATTTGTGAATCCCGCGCGCGTTAGCATTAGCTGGGGCGCGGACCGTCGGATCTTTGATCGACGCTCCTCGTTCGGCCACGTCTTTTAAAATTCGATTTTCCGAAAGGATTTAGTTATCAACTGAAAAATGTGATAACTTGTAAAATACATAACTATTTCATTTCAAATCCTTTTCGGTTGATTCAAATTTTGTTGGTTATGTTTTTAACTCATCTTTAAGTTAAAAATGTTTTCAGACTCAGTATAGCTCCATAAAATTTTGCTAATGAATAGTAGCATTTTTGATTTATGAAAGCTGAGCAAAATTGTTTTGGCCATATCTTTTGCATCAAGAATCCAAATCAATTGGTTCTTGTTGCATTAGTTCATAAAAATCATGCTCTTTCTACTGTAAAAATTTGAGAGCTTTTTGTTGAAGTTGGCTGTTGGACCTTTTCGGTTTCTTTTGCCTTATTGGTTCTTTTTGGTTCTTTCGATAGGATCCGAAGAGCACATTGATACAGAGTGATCCCCAAAGAACATCTTGACCCATAACAAGCGAGCAAGCGGTTTGATCATGTTAATCCTATTATTTTACAAGTTTAATATTTTGAATTCAACTGTATGTATGCATTGCTACTTTGTGTTAAATTATGGTTAGTTGATCCTATAGTTGCATAATCTGTAGGATGTTGTTATTCTCTACTACTTGAGCCTAGGTTATTTGCTGTGATTAGAGTTCGTTGGATGAGCTCTTGTCACTTAGTAGCATATGAGTCTTTATGCTTAGCCATGCGTAGTTCGGTAGCTTTGGGCGATCATCGACTTAGTCGATGGTCTTGATCACACAAAAATTATTATTCTTCCATTATGTCCAAGACTTTGTGCTTTGTTAATTTTGCAAATCAAAAACTGAAAATGAAAACTGATTTGGACTTGGGCATAATGGTATGTTGGTGTGGTGTTTTGGGTGTGATCGGAATGGTGCCCAAGTCATCAAGGACCGAACATCTTGTTACACTAAACCAAGCACTATTGCGTACTAACCACATGAGGGATATATGGGACCCCTCTTGACTTAGTACTTTGGCGTGTGTTATCTCAGTCGCAGGAGGAAAAGTTTTGTGTGTGCTTTGTGTGAAAAGGTGTGTGTTCTTGTGTTTGTGTTGGGTGTGCGGTGGTGGGGATTGCCGGAAGGTTCTCCACCTCGAGGGCGTCATGATTGTCCAAGGCTTTACCCGTGACGGGTAGTTGTCCGAGGCTGGGCCACGACCCCGACACAACGTATGGGTTTCTATCCATATGGGCGACTCGAAGTTAATACATAATATTGGAAACGTCTCGTAGGACTTAGCTGTGCCGGCATACCAAAGGCAGTGTGCTTAATCATGTGGCAAAAGGCGGTCGACATGTGGGTAAGTTGGTACACCTGCGCAGGATAAAACTATTCGAATAGCCTCGTCCTAGGTTATGGACACGCTTGGGGAGGTCTTCCAAGAGTTAGACTACAACATTTGTTTTTAAAATTTAAAACTTGACATGGTTGGTATGAATGGGTAATTCATACTATTGTTGTGGTGACTATTGGGTTAGTCACTTCCAGGTTGTTGTTGTTTCCTATCTATTGTTATTATTATTGTTCTTTCGGTTATTTGGACATTAAAAACAGATTTGTTAAATTGCTTTCAATCTATTATATTATTGCAAATGAAACCTTGCTTTATGCTAAAATGAAACATACAGCCTATTGTTGATTAAGCTTGCATGTAGTATATGTACCGGTTTGTTATTCCACATGTAAGTCTTGCGAGTACATTCAAAGTACTCACCGGCTTTTGCCGGCTGCTTTTGTTTGCAGGGGAGGAAGGTGAGCCCCAAGGGCCTCACTTCTGTGAGTTGTGCTGTGGTTTCGACGACTAGCTTGGCGGTCCGGTCGGTTGCCTTGTGGGTTAAAGGCACACTGATTGGCTCTTTTGGTTTATGGCCATCTTATGGCACTTTTGCTTCATTGTTAAATTTCTTTATGTATTATGTCTTTGGGCGGTTGGCCTCTCTTTTGTAATAACTATCCTTTATGTATTTCATCTTACGGTTGTTGTTTTTGCTTGGTTCTATGTGAATGAATGGAATTGATGCATGAACTTTGTAAAGAGGTGTGTATACTGCATTTCTGGGAAGTATACATGTCTCGAGTCTCGGATTATCTGTTTTGTGATGCTAGGGCCAAGCGGTTGGTTAAGCATTACAAGTCGGATAAACCGGGGTCTCACAGTATTACATTCACCCCCCTTAAGGGCTGACGCCCTCGGCAGCATACCGCATACGCGAAAATGCCCGAACCACCCCTCGGTACACGTCCGTGCGTCCAGTCTTGCACACATATGCCATGCCATGTGTCCACTCCGGGCCACATGCGCCATGCGCCATATGCCCGCCCACATCTCCCAGCGCGCCTGCGGCGAAGGTTGATGCTCTGATACCATCTGTAACACCCTGACCCAAAATCGGCTCAATGCCCAGCCCACCGTGGGGCGGACCCGCCCACACATAGCACCTCACTTACACTTTCATCCTCGCTTCGTGTAAAAGGGTTAACCCGGAGGTGCTACGTTTGGATCCAACAGGCATTATATACTACTACAACTCACTTGAGACAAGTAATGTGGGACTAATCCCACCACACAACTCCTCATGGGCCACACTACGAGCAGGCCGGGGTATTACATTGCAACTAGGGAATTAAAATTTTGAAAGATACAATGGAATTTTAGATAGAGAACAACTAGGGAATTAAATTTAAAGGATGGGATTTGCACTGCGACAATAAGACCTGGCAAAAACATAAACTGGAAATAAAAATAAACAATATTAAGCATATCGTAAACATAAACATATAAGTAAGTGCTTACATTGTTCATAATAAGAAACAAAGTAGAAAGTAATAAGAAACAATATTAAGCATATTGCAAACAAACTTTGTAATTACTGGTCTACGTAGGTTGCACATAATTATTCAACACACGATATAATATTAGTACATTAGACAACATAACAAAATAGGATATACATTATCACATAGTTGTAATTTTTGACACACACGACATACAACACACTTGCATATCTGCTACTAACACATAGTCCGTACAAGCGTTGTTCCGCAAATCAAAATGATAGTAAGCAAAACATTCATCACAACATCTTTCAATAAGGTGTAGCATCCCGTGGCCATCACCTCCAGTTCTGCCATCCTCGTGCTATTCGTTTTTTGAAGGGCAATACTTGAAGGTGTGCCTAGACTCCCTACAAATAGAACACTTCTTTATACGACGTCCGGCTTATGATTGTAACACCTCAGCCCAACATTGAGCTTAGAATGCCACTAAACTACTATAACCATCTAATTTACATCAACTTACTATAAAATTTCAGCAAGCATAACAACATTAAAACCCATCCACGGGTCGCATTAACACAAGCATAACACTATGACAGTCATAGATAAATTAGACCTAGGAGCATAGCAAAATAATAAACCAAGATTAAAATAAACCAAGCATCTATGGTTATTCAATACCATCATGTCCTAGATATAAATATTCAGGTTATTCTAAAAGTTTCTCATGTCCAATGAATCAAATAATTGGGTGAAGTGCATGATTCCAAGTACGCTAGCCCTTCCCGAGTAAAACGTCATCACTGGTCACCTAAAAACAACAATAGAGCAAGAATGAGTCCAAGACTCAGCAAATACATAATAAAGCCATAAACAATAGTTTATTAACCATAATCAAAGTTATCATCATCATCCATTTAGTTAATGCCATTGTCATTCTCAAACAACTAAGCCATATTCCATATAGGTAAAGTTGCATAATTTAACAATTTACTTAGATATGCGAATGCACTAACATGCTCATATGCATCTCATCAGCTGATACCGGTATAGCGGAGTGTTCACCCGTCGATGACACACTCTATCCTTCACTCCCGTGAAGTCCCCACCAAAGTAGGATTTTATCTAGAGCTCTCCGGACTAGTTATGTATCTTTCTCACCGACCTCACCTAATAGTTACATGACTTTCTCACCGACTGCTCATGCAATCCTGTCATGATGAATGTAAATGATGCGACATCTTTATTTATTCATCAACATAGTCCATCTCATTAACTCAATATCTCCTCCTCATTATCTCAATATCATAATCTCATTCACTCAAGGTCATCAATATCATGTATAAGAATAAGCTGAACGAAAGCATAATAAATAGCATGATAAGTAACAACAATGATCATAGTGAACAACCCATTGTTCACCACTCTACCATGTACTTGCCTTCCGCGCTGTGACGAGTTAGGAGGCAACGACGGAATTTCTCCACTCCCTGCCCCACCGTCTACACAAATATTCATTCAAAATAAGAATAACAAGACAGGACGTGGCTACAAGCATTTTACCATAACCCTCTATCTAATCAACAAAACCAAAAACTCAAAATGACGAATTAACTAATCACCAATATCACCCTTCCGAACAGCAAGACGAGAAAAATCGTAATTAAATATCTGTAACTCCGAATGACTTGAAACCAGTGCTCAAATACTCTTAACGCATAACACTACGAAACTCTAGTTGACTGGATCTTTTGATTCGGCCAAAACAGTGGCCTAAACAACAGATGAAAACACAAATAGATAATTGTCCAGATTACAGAACAGTAGCAAAGAAAATGATGTAACTTTCAATATACTGATCCAATTGAGGTGATCTTTATCAACTCGGAAAGATAATTTTAAGGGCTACAAAAACCTAGTTGGGTGGAAGTTCTGAATCGGACTCTAACTATATCAAAACCGAGGGGCAAACCAACAGTTCCAAATTCTCAGGCAGACAGAACAGTGCGCGATTAAAAATTCATATCTCTTAAACCGTAAGACGGAATGTAGTGATCTCAGTGCCAAAAGAAAGATAAAGACATCAGGAACAAAACTCTAGAAGACAAAAATAACAGATTCGGCCCCTAAGTAAATCATAATGGCCCGACAAGAAAATCTTCAAAATCACGTCAGCTCTCCTGGACAGTCGCGGTAAAACTACCATATCTCCTAAATCGTAACTCCAAATCAGATGATCTCGGTGCCAAAAGAAAGCTAAGACAAAGGGGTACAACTTTCTAAGAGGTGAGAAGATCAGAAAACGTATAGAAGTTACCCAAAACTGACGATCAACAGTGGCGCAGGGAAGAGGTCGGGAGAGGCGGCGGCCACTAGGGGGAATAGGGGGAGGAGGGGAGGGGTTTTAGGGTTTTGGGAGGGGATCCCCTCATGGCGGCCCCTCTTGGGCCCCTCTGGGCTGCGCCGGGGCCCAGTGTCGAAATAATGTGAAAAACCCTTCTTGTTTGAATTTATACTCCTTTCTTTGCCCTTTCTTCTCCCGGCTGATAGTCTAATTACCCGATTCGATTCCGAGGTATTACATTCTACCCCCCTTAAACAGAATTCGACCCCAAATTCTTTCTGTAGTTCTACTCGAAGGACATTTACAATTAGCACGCGGGATTCCATCTCCCAAGTCGCTTTTTCGCTCGGTCTGATGTATCCACCGCACATTTACTAACTAACGTATTATGTTGTATTATTCATCCCGCTCTTTTCAGAGCCACTCCACAGGCAGGACTCGATAGCATAGTCTGACTCGTGGTTCGACGGCTCTAAAGAAACCTCACGCTCGGATGCCTCAAGTACTCCTCGACACGGGTTGCACAAAACATTGTATACCCTGGGCCAGGACTCGAGACGGTCCTAGCGATTCTCCTCCTTCCAAAATCACTGCAGCTTCCAAAAACGAACCTTTGTACCTTAGACCACTCTTCTCTTCGGTACCAAATAACACAACCAACACAAAACACCTGGAACTCTTGTTCCACGTCTCAATCAATTCTTTCACCTTAACAAGGAGCACAACCGTAAACCAGGAACGTAAAACAGAACTCGTTTTTAAACAACTATTTTACAAACAGATCTCAACTTGAAAATAAAAGATTCTCATCGTAACCATGCATTAACAACTCCCTACCAACATAATCAAATCCAAAGTTGAAGATTTATCTCAAGAACCTTTTCCATTTCCCAATGTAGACAATTTGCAAATAAACACCAAGTAAGCCAAGCGAAAATCACTCGAATGCTCAAATCAATCTCTTCCTTTATTCTTTATGAATCGGAAAGAACCACACATACCCGCATAAAGCCAAATCAAATTTGCAAATGACACCCGTCATGACACGTTGCTCGAACAAGAATTAAGAGAGCATTCTATTACCCAAGAAAACACTCTGCTCCCTCAATCCTTATTTTAGGAATAAACATTCATTTAGATTCTGGTATTCCCAATTAACACGCTACTCCTTTCTCTTATCCAACAGCTTCAAAGCGTTGCTCAACCCGAAAGCAACAACCACACTCATGTAGAGAGACTCTACTAATCCACAAATACATGCTCTAGCCAACTCCTCTACCAAATGAATCACTTTGATAAATAATTTTCAACGTACCTCAATATAGATTGCACCCACGAGCACATCTTCTCAATCCTTTAAGAATAATCAACTTAAAATTCGCAGCACACACACCCTCATTTACTACACCCAAAGGATGCTATCAATGATCATCGTGCTATTTAAAATCCACTTTGTTCCACTATTTCTACACAATCTCATTAGCCTCCAAGGTCCTAGCATAGAACACCAAGTCATTCCTGATACGACATCTCTACCGCCGGCTAACACCGTTCCCTTCAGCCTATCAATGTCGGGGGGCCATACTACTGCTCCAAGGTAGGATAGTCAGTGAAATAAGCAACCACGCTATAACCATTCAGCTCTGCACTCAAGGTTAGCATCACATCTTCCTTAATGAAATATTCAGAAAGATATTGGCCTAGATGCTGCGTCAACGTCAAACATGCGACCATCACATGTGAGCATAGCATATGCAGAAGAAGTGACTTATTGCAGTGCAACTGCAATGAGAGAGGCCAAGCATGCACTCGTAGATGATCCTCTCATGGTTCGTCCCACGACGCCCTTTCTCCCTACAAAATACCTCAAAATAAAGCTCCCTTGTGCCTATCTTTGCCATGTGCATCTCACCCTTTTTGCTCTTCTCCTCCATGTACTTAGTGATCATGGCGAAGTACAATACTCTGCCATTTGCCATGGAGAGCAACGCGATGTTGCTCCGGTCAACAAAGTATTTGGTGGTACCACGCAGAACTACGCAAATTTTGAAATGTACTTCTTTCTCTCACGGCCGACTAAGAGGAGGCAAGGGCGGCGGCAAGCTGCGATGGTGGAGCTCCGACGAAGATGCGAGCACGATGCGTTCCTTGGCCCGAAGAATCTGTTTTTGTCAGCGTGAGGTGACAGGGACGACGAACACAGCCGAAACAGGGCGGCGACGAGTCCACCGGACTTGGAGGGAATGAAGTTTCCGCCATCGTATTCGACGAACTTCGCTTCAACGCAAGTTTAGGGAGCTAAGTGGCACAACCTCACAAGTTCAGAGGGCTGAGAAAGTAAAATGCAAGTTCAAAACGCTAAGTGGCATAACCTCACAAGTTCAGAGGCTGAAAAAAAAGTAAAATACAAGTTCATGAAGCTAAGTGGCTCAACCTCGCAAGTTCAGAGACATACAGCGCAATTTTCTCTAAAATTTATAACTAGCGATTGAACAATCATTTTACTGTCTTCCTATTTTGTCCAAAATAAATTAAAATACAATCTAATAAGACCATGTTAACTATCTTATTTAGCAGTATATACTATACTCCCTCCAGCCACAAAAGAGGATCGTTTTGGGATACATGTAGTCAAACTTTATAAACTTTAGACATTGATATTTCGAAGAATATTTAGATTTAGCATGTAAAAAATGATATGTTTAGATCTGTCTCAAAAATACTTTCGTAATAATAATAATAATATATTATAATAAAAATTAGTGGTAAAAATTACGTTGTAAAGAACATGCCGATGTCTAAGATGTCAGTCTTTTGTTGTGACTAGAGGGAGTAGTTAATTAGTTATGTTAATAGTTCTCATAAGCAGCCTATTCATAGAATGTTGTAAACGGTGCTAAAATGGCTTCATCTATATTATACGAGGGAAGGATGAGTCAACACCGTATGTATGCTGCAGCGGATTACATTGTGTGATAAATAGGAAGCACGAGGTGCCATTTGTAAACGGGTTCAATTTTGTGACAGGTACCCCATGGCTAGTTGCTTTGGAATTCAGGTCAGGTTGGTGCCGTGCACCTTCGCCGCGTCATACTCATCCTCCGAGAAAGCGTCGTGGATTTGATTGATCTTTTGCAGCTATATTTGCTGCGGTGCACTTCTCATCAATCAGCAACATATAATGTGCTTTCCACACTCGATTGATGAATGTTTATTATTATTATTTATAATTAGCTAGTCAAGTGCCCATGTGTCGTTATGAATAACAAAAATTATATTATCTAGCGCATTGAGTCAATGTTGTCAAGCTTGGTTTACACCACGCCATTGACTTTGTCGAAGCAACTACCTGAGCTACACCCCAGCCCATGTCGTGTCTCTGCCACTGTGCTCGACCAACGTTGCCCCCTCGACTCCGCCGTCACGACTGGCTGCGCTCCGCTACGGCCCGCGTCGTGCTTACGCCATTGTGCTTGGCCAATCTCATTAAAAACAAATACCATCAAAACTCCAATATTATGTTGAATAGTGCAGTGTAATCATTCTGTTGCAATCCACTAAATTATTCGATTTGGATTCAAACGGTAAGACCATATAGGATAGAAATAACATATTAATACCAAATAACGTTGATGATACTCATAATCTTAATTCCTTAGCTAAATTCAGAAATCAAAACATATAGACCTTAGAGTTGTGTACGTTACAGAGAGATTGTGATGGAGCATGAGGTCAAGCAAAGAGTATGAAGCGAACAACTCCTCCACATCCTCTTCTTTTCCCTATTTTCTGCTACCGCTAATGAAAAAGATTATGATGCATTGATGATGAATATGTTTAGAGACGTACTAATGAACTCATTATCTTAATTAAAAGGTAATTCAGTGGGGCCATGCTGTCATGGATAGACAGGCAGGGAAGGAAAGGAACACACTCCTCCTCTTTGTTTCTATACAGAAAAGAGGAGGTAGCCATGGCCGGTTCGACTTGGCATGCTGGTGGTGGAGGAGCCACAATGAGTCAACATGGACCGCAAAAAATGGGTTGCTAGGAGGGACTGGGGGGAGAGGTAGGGAATGTGTTGGCATGGACATATGCAAATGGTCTTGGGCCTTGGCGTTGTGCAACAGCCGGAATTGGGGGAGGAGAATGGTGGCGTCACCGAGGATGGAGAGGGGAAAAGTAAGGGATGAGGACGGGCATCTACGGGGTGAGGGGAACGCGTCGGAATAGATGATGGAGGTGGCGTAGAGCCAAGGCAGTCTAGCAACATGAGTCGACGGAGGCGAGGCGAGTTCGTCATTGGCGGCAGCAACCTGGAAGGAGGGGGCATGAATTAGGAGGTGGGGAAGGAGGAGGGTGGTGTAGGGATGCTCCAGTAGGGAGTTATCAGATTGGAGTCCACCGGCTGAGGAATGGCGACGGCGACGGAGGGATCGGCCAGACATGGGGAAGACGAAGACACCAGCGAGGTCCTGTGTGTGTAAGATGAAATTGAGTGAGGAGTATGAAGAGGTGTCGGGACCCGAAAATGTATCTCAAGAACCCTCTATGTATTTTGAACTAGTCCCAGATCAGTAGCTAGCTCACACAGGAAACAGTGATGAAATACCATCTATTTATTCGATTGAACTAAGAAGATCTCGAAATAACAAATAATAATAATAACTAGACCTTATGGTCAACGTTTACTTAACTTGCCACGCAGGACTAAAGAAATAAATAAACTCTTGCAGCGGAACGGGAAACTTGGGAAAGCCAATCAACATGCCCACAGGCAATCAAGTAGAGAACGCATTCCGATCCGCAAAACTTTCATAGTCTTCCTTCTGAAATAACTCTTGTGCAGCTTGGTATTCCTCAACTGATCAACAAAGGCATAAGCTGTGAGTACATAAAGCACTCAGCAGGCCGTAGGGAAATATATGCACATAGTATTCATGCAAGGCTTGCCAAGGGTTAGCTGTATGGTTCTTTTACAGAAAACAACATTTACAATAAATACAATAAATAGATTAAAATGCATAATTGAAAAGAATAATAAATAAGTAAACAATTTCTTAGAAACAACCAGTGAACTACCCATTCACTTCCCAACCAAACCAACGATAAGTGAACTCCCCATTCACCAATCGACACACACCACCAAGTGAATTACCCATTCACCAGACAAACATTATATTCATCAAGTGAACTTTCCATTCACACTCCGACACATTTGATAAGAAACCCTATCTCTCGTGTGAAATCCTTGAGCACGTCCATAACCGCGGACACGGCTATTCAAATAGTTTTACACTCTGCAGAGGTTGTACAGCTTGACCCATAAGACACAATTTCTCTAGTCTATTTGGCATCCGTCGATACCACTGCTCACTACCTTAGGTGAGCAGTCTAGAGCACGTGACAAAGCCTTTACAAAACTCCTTCTTAATCCAGTTTTGCCCGCTAAGATTTCAACACTGAAAGTCTCCATCTGACCAGACAGGGCCCCCCTCTTACGCCATAGTGAGTACGTACCCCGTAACTCACTCTTCCAAGACAGAACCGAAATTAAGACATTGCTAATTAATTAGCTAGGTCCCACCCATACAAGACATGTGGTTGTACGGTTAAGGCTCAGTTCAATGGCGCACAAGATTAAGTCCTTGACAAGTTACTTAGGCGATCTTTCCACAAACCCACAATGTGCTAATCACACCCCCACTATCCACCAACCACTCGCCTGAGTGAAAACCATTTTGTTTAACTACAACTAATGACATCCCCTATCATGGTACTCAAAATTTAACAACAGTGGCTAACCATCACGATTCCGTATCTCATTAAGTCAAGATTAATCATTATGACACATGTGATGATGAGTCCATCGTAACTAAGCTTGACTAATCATCAATACGATACCCATGTTGGTGATACAAATATGTCCAACTAAAGTTATCCATGCTATGGTGACAAAAGATTCATGGCATTCAAATAATCAAGGGAGGCATAATGACAACAGGTAATAACTAATCCCAAAACGATTGATATAAAGATAGCATGCAATTGTATAAAACAATATACTTTTGAAATCACAGGTTCAATATGATCAAAGGACTATGGCTTGCCTTGGAATAGGTCCTGGTATTGGTCTTGATCTTGGTGTACTCGTCCTTGCTAAAAATTGCCCGAAGAATCAACGTTTACTCGCAAACAAAGTAAATAAATCAAATAAATACAAAACAGAGGTAAAACCAACTCCAAAATTAAATACAAATCTTAGATAAATAGAGCTTGAATTTAGATGAATTTAGAAATTTGAATGAGCTCAATCGGAGTTCGGATGCAAAAGATATGGGTTTTGGAAGTTTGAAATCACATGAAATAATGAAAAAAAACTCATAATTTCTGGATTTACTGAATTATTTTTCAATTGAAAAATGTATTTATGACATCAGCTAACGTCATCGAATATTTTCAGCCGAAAAGAAAAGAAAAAGAAAATGGCATGACAGGTGGGACCCACTGTCATTGACTAGGTCCACGATGGACTCGGTTCAAGGAGGTTTGTCTTGGGTGAAATCTTTGGTCTACCACATGGCTGTTGATCGGGCGCCACTCAAGCAAATTTGAAGACGTGGCCGAGGAGGTGGCAGCTGAGGTGGCTCGCCACGCTAGCACAGAGAGCGAACACAGAGGAGCGGAGCGCAGCTCCTGCCGGCGGCAAGACGGCGGTGGCAATGACGAACGGCGGCGAGGCGGGTCCAGCGAAGTGCCAAAATGGTACCCCGAGGGCATGGCAAAGCTTTGGGAGGTGGTGGTGCGGTGAGGACGGTAGCGGTTCGTCGGCGGCGGCGACTATGGCGGTGGCCGGTTTGATGACGAAAACGAAAACGACGGTGTTGGGGTATTCGGCAAGAGATGATGAGAGCACAGTGCGTAGCTGACGATGATGCGGTCCCAACAGAGGTGGAGTCACGGGTGGAGATGCTCCGACGGTAACAAATTTCAGCGGTGAAGGTTTCGGTGGCCGGCCCGGTCCTTCGGCGGATTGTGGCGCAGAGAAGGCAAACCCGGGGCCGAGAGCTTGGGGTTTTGGAAGAGGAGGATGGAGCAAAGGATTTGACACAGGTGGGCATGCTTATATAGTAACGGGGAGGGAGAGTCCGAGGGAGAGACAGCGGCGGTAACGCGTTTGCTTCGGACGCGGCACATGAGTCCATGAGGAAGACGAAGACGACATGGCGATAATGGCGCGTCCACCAGTCAGAGGGAGAACGGCCAGCGTGGGTGGGCTGCAGCGCGAAAGAATTGGCTGTACTCGGAATAGTAGTGGGCTTTGGCCTGCTACTGCTCAGGAAAATAGAATAGATTTTTCTTTTTATAAAATAGTAGAAAATCCAATTAGCAAATGGAAAATAGCAAATGAACTCATAAATTTTTTAGAAAAATCTAGTAAATATATCCAATCCCATAGAATCCAAATAAAATAATTTTGACAACTATTGATGTTGAAATTATTCATATTAAATTGTTTTTTATCTCTAAAAATTCCAATTAAGTTTTAACTTTAGCAGAAAAATTCTAATGGTTATTTTTCTTTTTAAAACTTTAAACCATACCAATTTTTTGGGATGTCACAAGAGGACATCCGGAAACACATTTTGACGTGAGTGGTTTTGGATGAGGATTACCAGAGATGAAGTTATGCCCGAAGTTGTGAACACATGTTGATGCGAGTGCCCGACCTGGCACACATCGGCGATGATTTGAGGGTGGACGCTATAACTTCCCAAATTTTGGAGTTTATTTGAAGCTTCTAAAAATAAAAATAAACATTTTAATTTTCTTGGTTCAGTAAAAGTTTAATTTGATTTTTCAAAAAATAAAACAATTTAATGTGATTAATTTAAAAGTTATTTTATTTTGGTTCCTTGAGTTCCAGAGAATTTTTTGGAATTTTCTAGGAATTATTGGGGTTTATTTGCCATTTCTTTGAGCTCAGATTTATTTAATCTCTTTTCTAAAATTCAAAAGCCTTTGGAATTTTGAAAAATCCTTTTGGGTTGAATTTCTTTTCTTTCCCATCGGCGCATTTTTCTTTTCTTTCTCGTTGGCCTATGTTCTTCTTCTTTTCTCTTTCTCTTTCCCAGCCCAGCCCGTTTCCTTCCTTCTTTCTCTCGCGCCAAGCCAGCCCACCCCAGTCCTCCTTCCTCTCACTGCTATGCGCACCCGCCCTATCAGCCTCCTCCCTCCCCTTTCCTTCTTCCTCCTGCCCGGACTCCATCCCGTGTCTAAGCCAATCACATAGCGCTGCCGGCCTTCTCTCCAACTCTGCCTCTCCGGGCCTTTATAAGTCGAGCCACCCTTGTCTATTTTTGTACATTGAGCTCCTCTCTAAAAGCCCCAATCTTCCAGCCCTGGTTTAGCTGTAATACCCCGAAATTTGTTCAGTCGATTAGAAGAATATTTGGGAGAAAGATGTAATATCCTGGAATTGAATCGGGTAATTAGAAAATAGCCGGGAGGAGAAAAGACAATTAAAGGAGTAGAAATTCCTGAAAAATAGAAGAGGTTTTCCATAAACTCTCGACAACCTGGGCCTGGGCCACGGCCCAGGAGGGGCCCATGTGGTGGCCGGCCATAAGGGGGGGGGGGGTTCCCACCCCCCAAAACCCTAAACTCCACATTTCTCTCCCCCTCCCCCCCTTTGGAGCCGCCGCCCTTCCCCCTTGCTGTGCACCGTATTGTACGTCGATTTTGGGTAAGATGCATTCGTTTTCTGTCCTGTCCATCTCTTAGAAAGTTGTAGGTATTGTTTTTATATTTCTTTTGGCACCTAGATCATGTGATTTGGACATACGGTTTAGGAGTTATGGTGGTTTTACCGCGACTGTCCAGGAGAACTGACAAGATTGGATAGATTGTATTGTCTGGCGTTTTTGAATTATTTAGAGGCCGAATCAGAGATGCCACCCAAAACGAATGTTGTCGATAATTCAATAAGATTTCCAAGTTGATAAAGATCATAATTTTTAGAGTTTCCAATCAAAAGTTATGCAATTTTTAGCGTCGCTGATTTCTGTCTGTGGGTTGATTCTATACAGTACGTTGTACCTCAGTTTTGGGTGTCTTAGAGGCCGATTTGGTTATCTTCGTCTTCTGGAGATACGTTCCTAATTTCATTATCTTTCGTTTGGCACCTGGATCACGAATTTTCACCTAGTAGATTAAAAGTTATGACTATTTTACCACGTACTATTCGGTCTGTCTGTAAACTGAAGACAGTCGTGTTGTCCCTCAGTTTTGATCAAGTTATGGTCAGATTCAGAACCTCCACCCAACTAAGTTATTGTAGCCCTTTCAATTATCTTTCCAAGTTGATAAGGATCATCCTCATTGGATCAGTAGGTTGAAAGTTACGTCGTTCTCTTTGCTACTGATCTGCATCCAGGACAGATGTCTATTGATTGTGTTCAACCGTTGTTTAGTCCCCTGTCTTGGCCGAATCAGAGGATCTCGCCAACTAAAGTTTTGTAGCCGGTCCGTTAAGAATAGCTGAGCATTAATTTCAGATCTTTAGGAGCTACAGATATTTAATTGTGAATTTTCTCGTACAACTGCCAGTAGAACGGTAATCTGGTCTTTTTGGTGTAGAGGTCAAATTGAACCCTTGGGCGTGTGAGATGGTTGGAGGGTATGGTAGAGCCCGTGTAGACATGTCTTACCCTGTTATCCTTATCCCTTGTAAACGTTTGTGTAGGAGTTAAGGCGGTGGGTGGAGGAACACTTTCATTGCCTCCTAGCACGTCGCAACGACTGAAGGCAAGTACCACTTGTTAAATTGTATCGTTCTCAAGGGAATGCATAATGATATGATGTTTACATGAATGTTCTTGTGCTTTGTGCATAATGTCGATACTGCAATTAACTTGTATGGCATTATTGGTACATTATGCTGTGGGTGAATACATACTTATACCTGTTTATACATGTTGTTGAAAGCCATGTGTTTTTTTTCCATTAATATGTGATATTCATTCATACCATGAGAAATCATCATGTTCATTCATAAAATTCATTATGACCACGAAAGTGGATTCTTTTTGGTAAGTCCCATCAATTCCAGTATGGGCATTTGAAAGACCCATCAATTCCAGTATGAGCATTTGAAAACCCATCAATTCCAGAATGGGTACGTGTGATCCACCATTCCAATGTGGGCCACGCTGGACTGCCGTATGAAACGTTCTTCATACGGTAACTTTAAGTGAACACCGACGGGTGATTCACTCGCTATACCGGTATATGCAGTCGATAAGTCCATACCTTCAATGCATTCTTACATTTCATCCATTCATGTATTCATTCCATACACACATGTATGTGTTCCAATAATTGTTCGTAATTCAACTGAATTGTGTTGTCCACTCCATGCTTGATTATTCTTGTCTAGTACTTGCTGAGTCTTCGACTCACCCTTGCTTTGTATGTTTTAATTAGGTAATTGAGGAGGACGACAAGATGATTTGGTGGGGTAGTTCGGCACACTACACTTCACTTTTATCCAATCAGAATAATTATTATTGCCATTCAGTCAAGCCAAATTGTTGAAATAAGTTCCAGATTGTAATAACCCTATGTTGGTATCGTTTGACTGTTCGTGGTATTATGACCGTTTATCCATTCTTTACCATGATTCTAGTGATCGTTCATTGTCATTCTTTAGGAATTTATGTTGATTGAATCTGGATAATCTAGTTTTAATGCTATGCTTAGTAGTTTGATGGGTTTGCGTGACATTTTGGCTTCCGAATAGCCAGGGTGTTACATTAGCCTTCATCTCGCCGCAGCCCACCGAGGCGTCGCCGTCGCCGCTGCCGCAAGCTCCTCATTGTCGAAGCTCATTCGACTGTGCCATCTTCACCACTCGGTTCATGCCTTCGTGTTCTACATCGTGCTCCCATTGTCATCCCCAAGAACCGCTGCTTCACCATCGCCCTTGTCCTCCCCAAAGTCGGTCGCCGCCTCCACCGTTGAACTTCCTGCCAGTGAGGCCCTCGCCTATCTGAGCGTGTCATCTTGCATTCCCGGGTGTTCTCCTCTGTTTCCCTCCTTCTCCGGGGAAGATCCGTCGCCATGCCGAGCCGCCACCATCTCCTTTCTTCCCCGCCGCCAGCCTCCATCTCGCTGCCGCCTCTGTCACCCTCCAGCCTCCCCAAGATGTCCCTCGAGTTCCTTGCGCTGTCGCCAACCCTGTGTGCCTCTCCTTTTCCCTCATGCACCCTTGTTCCGCCGAAACCGCTGCATGACTGAGCCGGCCGTTCCGCCGTTGCCGGCGCCCATGCCGCGCCACCACCTTCCTTGGCCCCATCGATCCACCGGCAACCTATTTTGCCCATCACCGCCACTTCCCTCACCGTCGTTCATCACCCCCGCTGTGCACCAGCGCCACCGCAAGCCTCCTCTGTTTGTTCCTCTATGGGTGTTAGTCTCTCTCTCTTATATGTGGGTCCCACGTGTAAGCCTCTCTCTTTCTCTCTCTTATAGCCCGGCCCCACCTATCAGTTCCTTTTTTTATTTTTCTTCTTCCTTTTTCTTTTTAACCGAAGGAATATTCTTTCTCTCTCCTTTTCTTTTGTGGCAAATTTCTGGGAGTCCGTTCTCATCCGTTCGAACTCCGATTTAGTCCTTTCAAATTCCTAAATTAATCTCAAATCGAGCTATTTATTTTACATTTGGTTTTTATATTTTTGGATTCTATTTAATTTTCTTTTGGATTTATTTATGCTTTGCATGTTGTTTTCTCTCTCGTTGGATGATTTGTTTCAAGGAGCAGTAGTAGAAGCAAGTTTCGAAGATCCAAGTATGGTAACTAAGAAAAGCCAAGATAAGTCATAGTACTTTGATCATATTAAACCTATGATTTCAAAATTATCTTGTTTTATATTAAACTACATGCTATCTTTATATCAACTATTTTGGGAATAGTTAATCACTTATTTGTCACTACGTCTCCATTGATTATTTGAATACCGTGAATCATTTGTCACCATAGGATGGTCAATATTGGTTGGACATATTTGTATCACCAACATGGGTATCGTAGAGATGCTTAGCCATGCTTAGTTACGACGGACTCATGATCACATGTTCAAATATTGAAATTTTGACTTAATGATGTATGGAATTGTGGTGTGATGCGATTGTTGTGCAACCGTGGTGTGATATCACTGTTGTGTCGATTGTGATGTGATGCTGCTGTTATAAAATTTTGTGCCATGATAGGGATTGTCATTGGTTTGGTTGAAGAAAATGATTTACCCTTAGGCGAGTAATCGTGCAGTAAAGGGGTGAGCGAGGCACACTGTTTTGGATGAGGTAGTCTCGCTTGAGTAACTTGTCAAGGACTTAATATTGTGCACCATTGAACTGAGCTATACCGCACCACCACATGTCCAGTATGGGATGGAGCTGACTAATTAATTATAAATGTTTCGATTCTAGTTCTGTTTTTCTAATTGTGAATTCCGGGATGGATATTCACAATGGTGCAAGAGGGGGCCCCTATCTGATCGTGATGACATTCAGTGTTAAAACCTTAGCAGGCATAACTAGGTTGGGAAGGAGACTTGTAATGACCTTGTGATAATCACTTAGTCGTTCATCTACGGAAGTGATGAAGACATCCCTACCAACACTATTGAATCTACTCATACTCTTAGCAATAATGCACCAATTGGTCCTATTACTTGAGCTAGTGCTAAGCTACTTGCACAATAGGTGAATTTGCTATTTAATGAGTTTAGCTTTGATTAACATGATAATTTGCTACTACCTAATGCATCTATCTTATGTGTTCTTAGGTTTGACAAGGAAGCTGCATGAGAGACTAAGGGGGAGAAGAAAGTCAGAGCCACAACAATGGAGGGGAACCATGGAAGATCAAGGGAAGTCACTTTAAGTTGTCACGACCAGGTCCATTGTCACGACTAGGTCCACGACCAGGTCTTGGCTAAAGGTTGTAGTTGTGCAGGGCAGCGGACGTTGTTCAGAGTCTACGACCAGATGCCACCATGCGGGTCCACGACCAGGCCCATGACCAGGTCTTGGCCAAAGGTTGTAGTCATGCTGGGTAGGGAATGCCGGTCGGAGTCTACGACCAGATGACGCCATACGGCGCTAAAGGGGAAGGTCTAAACAGCCCAAGACTTAGAGAAAGAGGCTCATAGCACATAGTTCAAGCCCAACCCGAGTGGACACCCAAGGTGTGAACAGTGTGTGACGTAAATAGTAATTTCAAATTAGAGTTTGTTTCGGTATGTACAGCCGGCCCTAGGCCGTGCGTGAGTCGTGGAGGGGCGCTATACGTACCCTTGCCTCTTTCTTTGTATCCTTAGATCACGTTTTATTTAAGAAATAACAGATTGCTTTTCAGTACTTGTTCTTCTCCTAGGGTTATGTAACAGCCCAAACCCCTAAGTTGGATTAGTTAAACATCTAATGTGCATTGTAAAATTTTGGAATTTTTTTTAAAAAACTTTTTATGTAACCCATATGTTGATAATCCTGTGTTATGTAAAGACTAGAATTTAAAACATAGTAATCTAATACATCGTCTCCTATTCAAAAGCTCCATTGGAAGTCAGAGAAAAACTAAAAGGATTTAAATTGTGGGAATATTTTAGTTGGATTCTATATTCTCTGATATGCTTATTGAATTTTTCTGGAACTTTTGGTGGTTATTGGTTCTCCATTTATTTTGCTTGGTCAATTTTGAAATGGAATTGAAAATTTATAATTAACAATCTAAGCTCAGCGTAATTATTTTAAATATAAATTGAGGAATTAAAGCTTGTTTTATATTTTTCTCACATCAAGTAATAATAATCAATATTAAATCGAAGGTCTGACATACTGTAATTAAAATTAATTATTTTCATTTCTTGATTTGCATGCATCACAAAAATTATATCATTATGCATGTATTAGTATCATCATTGTTATTTTTCGGATCGACCGACCGCAGGCGAAACGCCTGTGTGTCCCGTCTTTTCCCGTCATCTTTTCCGTCTGCCGTCCCTACTAACTACTTTCGCTTCTCTCCTTCAAATCTCATCCAAAAACTCAAAACCATGCATCGCATGTTATACCGTTGCGATCGTCCTCGCGAGGGCAATCCACTCCTACCTTTAGTTCTCGCATGCAAGGTCGTTTGGACGACGTAAAATAAAAAGAGATGAAGAACTAAACTGCTAATCTTTTTCCACGCAAACAGAAAAATGTAAAGATTTTTAGAGAGCATCACACATTGGATAAATTCCTGAAATTTTTACCTGAGCATCTACATTATGTCAGGAACCTCCTCTAAAATTTTTGTAATTTTTGGAACTAAGAAACTATGTCTAAAAATTATCTGAACACCCGCAGCCATTTCTGAAAAACACTGTTTATCCGATTTTCGTTTTTGTATCAGCCGAATCACACAACCACTTTGCCCTCTTTTCTTCCCAGTCGAAACCCCATCATTTCACTGCCATGGTAGAGCAGGTCCATCATCTCCTCTAGCATCATTTCCTTTACACAAGGGCACATCACATCCATTATCTTTTGTGCTGCCAAACCAGCCTTGTCCATCTCCATCAAATTATTTATTCCAGCCAAGAGCTATTCCCAACACTACATCCTCACGCCACTTTCTTCCCCCAACACCAACAGAGCAATACACATCACCACTCATCCCTGCCATTCTTTTTTTCAGCCGAAACCCCATCTCCCTGTTGTCCTGCTCCCAGCCGAACAAAGCATTCCACAGTCACCACTTTGTCCATCCCAGCCGAACTACCCCGTAGCAATTCATTCTCTCTTCCAACAGGAACACCATTTTCTGTCACAAGCAAACCTCATTAGCACACATTCATCTCATCCCCTTCTCTCCTTCCAAACACAACCAAGGACCAAGAATCAAGCTACGCATGTCGCGCCATGGCATTCCTCGTCGCTAGAGCTTCCCGTCCATGTGTTTAGATGTCGCATCCAAGCTATTTTGAGCATTTAGCAATAGGAGAGAGAGAGAGATTAACTGTAGACTAGCAAGCAATCGGCTGCAGCATTGTTCGGCCAGCAGCAGCAGCTATGGCTGGCCGGCAGCAGCTGTACTAGGGGCTGCAGCAATGCAGCCGAGCTCCATGCGCAAGCTAGTGACCAGCAGCTGGGCCGGCGCTTGCAGGCGGCTGAGCCCGGGCACGGCCGAGGCGGCGACGTCGAGGCCGATGCTGGAGCCATGCATGCGGAGGCGGTGCATGCGGCCGAGCTCGACGGCATTGACTTGGCGGCGGACAAGGCCGGAGCCGTGCATGTGGCAGCGGTTTGCACGACGCATGCAGCACCGAGGGTGCTGTGCATGTGCCAGGCGGACGTGGACACGGGCGAGAAGCCGTGCGCGGCACCGCGGCTTGTCGGCGACGACTACGGCGACAAGCACCGAGAAGGCGTCGTCTGGTGGTAGTCGCATGCCTAGCGCGTGCGGCGGTAAAATTTTAGTTAAATTACGCTACCGCGTTCCATTATTATTTATGCATGTACATAATCATGTTAAGCATGTCATTTTATTAGTTATGCATGTTTAAATGTGATTAACAAATTGATAATTTATTTTAACTATGAACTAAGTGATTACTCAAATATATTTAACAAATGAATATTTAATTGGAGTGAGGAAAATTACATGCAACAATTTCTTTGGAAAAATAACTGAATGAACAGTGAGGTAAACCATGTCAAATGCCAAAACAAATTGATTAAAAAGTATAATAAAATTTTAGCAATTGAACCTTATCTAACTAGCATCACAGTTAGTCAATTCGATAATTGAACTAGTTGTAGTTGATCAGCATAATAGAAACATGTTAATCGTACAATTAGTAAAGGAATTCAGATAGTTAAGTCAAGAGTATAAGATGATTGATTTTGACTGTATGATCATCGTGAGTATATACACAGAATGCCTGGAGAGAGTCTCGTGAGTTCTAGGTGTCCTGTTAAGTTTATTAAAACTTCACAAATTCCTAATCAATTGAAATAAACTCTAATTGAACTAAAAATTATCACCTAAATGCATCTAAAATCAGTTTCTATTTTCTGTATTAATTTCATAATTTTTGGAGACTTTTTGGAGTTCTGGTGTTTATTCGGTGTCTTCAATTTGTCAGTTCTTACCTATTACTTTCAAGTCTAATACTTTGTTTACAAATTGTATGTATGCATGCTTTTGTGTCAAATTAATTTTTCCGATTAGAGGTAGCTATTCCTATTGCATGGTTGCCCTTAAATTGTTATCCCCTACCACAAAATATAAGCTATTAATATCGCTGGTGAATTAGAGCCCGGTGATTTATTTATGCTCTTTTATTGTCTTTTCGGGTCATACTTAGAATTGCTTAGCTATCGGTAGTATTGGGCGATCATCGACTTAGTCGATGATCTTGATCACACAAATCTTATTATTACTCCATTATGTCCATCACCTTGTGCTTTGTTAATTTGTAAATCTAAAACTGAAAATAAAATTATTTTAGACTTGGGCATAATGGTATGTTGGTGTGATTGTTTGGTGTGACATGGAAAGGTGCCCGAGTCAACAAGGACCGAATTACTTGCGCAATTGATCCAAGCACTTTTGCGTGCTAACCACACGAGAGGGATATGAGACCTCTCTTGACTTAGTACTTTGGCGTGTGTTAGCTCCGAGTCGCAGGAGGTGGGTTGTGTGTGTCGTGTGAAAAAGGATCTGTGTTATTGTGTTGGGTGTGCGGTGGTAGAGTTCCGGGTAGGTTCTCCACGTCGAGGGGCATCACAGTTGTCCAAGGCTTTGCCCGTGAGGGGTAGTTGACCGAGGCTTTCGATGACTCCGACACAACGTATGTGTTTCTATCCATACGGGCGACTCGTAGTTAATGCATAATATTGGAAATGTCTCGTAGGACTTAACCGTGCCGGCATACCTAAGGAAGTGTGCTTCATAGCTTAGCAAAAAGGAGGTCTGGCGTGTGGGTACATTGGTACACCCCTGCAGGGTTAAATCTATTCGAATAGCCTCATCCTAGGTTATGGACAAATTTGGTTATTTCCCGCAAGAATTAGACTACAACCTTTGATTTAAAACTTGACATGGGTGGTATGAATGGGGAATTCATACTATTGTTGTGGTGGCTATTGGGTTAGCTACTTCCAGGATATCTTGTTATTATTGTTACTTGTATATCGCTGTTTTTATCAAATAAAATCAGATTGTAAAATTGCTTTCAATCTATTACATTATTGCAAATGAAAACCTGTTTTATGCTGAAAATGAGTCTAGAGCCTGCTCTACTTAAATAAGCTTGCATGTAGCTATTTATATAGGCCTATTACTCTACACGTAAGTCTTACGGAGTACAATTTTTGTACTCATTTGCTTTGCTTAACCATTTGTTACAGAGGAGGAAGGTGAGCCCTTGGGCCTCACTTTTGTGAGATGTGCTGCGGGTTTGATGACTAGCTTGGCGGTCCGGTTGGTTGCCTTGTGGGTAAAGGCACACTAATTAGCTCTTTTGTTTATCACCATCTTATGGCATTTCGCTTCCACTGTCTAATTAGTTATTTTTATGTCTTTTGGCCGGTCGGCCCCTTTTGTAATAACTCTCTATTATGTATGTCTTTTGAACTGTTTAGTTGTGCTTTGGATTCTATGTGTTGAATGGAATTGATGCATGAATTTTGTAAAGGGTGTGTATACTGCATTTCTAGGAAGTATATATATCTCGAAGACACATGTTATTTTGTTTGTGATGCTAGGGTCAATTGGTGACTAAGCATTGCAAGCTTAATAAGCTGTGGTCCTCACAGGTTAGCTATTGCAATCAAAATCTAGAGAGTGGAATTGAGTGTTCTTCGTCGTTGTTCTTGCTGGTCCTTGCGGATTGGGGGAGCATTCCATCCACTTGGTTGTATTGTGGATATTCAACATCTAAGCGTGTGGTTGGGCGAGTTTATGTGTTGCAGGTTGTTGCATTGGCGGCGTATTGGCTTCATGCTATTCGTCAAGCTACTCGAATTATCTTGATCCCACGTCGAGAAGATAAGGCACCCCGTATCATCTTGGTATCAGAGCTCCTTTGACTCGGTGGGATTTTATCTAGCTACCTTAATTTTTTGTTTTCAGTCCTATACACAAAACCCCAATTTTTTTTCTTTTAGTCCTAGTGTTCAATCTAAAATTTTTTGTGAGTATTGCTAGGTTTGTATCCATTAGATTCATGTTTAGCTTGTTGATCTTTGGGTTTCCTTTGCGTTGCTTTTACTCTTGTCGTTCCAGTAGTCTAAATCGATATAGTTGTTGTTTCTGTCATCCTAGTCGTGAGCATTAGGGTTTGGTGCAACTCGTGTCCTGTTTGCACCGAGTACTACTCGTATGCCCTAATCTGAGTTCTCTATCCAATTTCTTGGCCGAATCAAAGTGGGTTTCCAAAAACCAAATTTTGACATAAAACCGAGAGGTCAAAGCACCAGGACCCCGTACTGTTTATCTTTTCGACTACACGACTGTAGCAATCCATTTTTCTTTGATAACTATCTCATCCTTTCTGGAAACTTCGAACCTATCAAGACAAGCTCTTTGATTTGCTTAGGGCTACATACATAATATTTATATACTTGCATTTGTGAAACCGAATTTGGGAAGGAAGTGTTAGCTCATTGCTTATGCTCCTTGTTCGGTTGGCCATAGTATAAAAAGAAAGAAAGAAAGATAGGAAAAACAGTCAAAAGAAGAAAGGAAAATCATATTCAAGTTGGCTAAACCATAATTGAGCTTTATACCCCCATTTGGTTTTTGGTTCCATTGCGAGTATATATATATTGTTGTGCATTCTTGTGCCCTCATATCACTTGTGCAATTAAGCTTGTGTCTTTCTATAACTTGTGCAATACAAGCTACTTTGTTAATCACTTATATCATGTTAGCCCACTCTCTGGTGCATTAAGTTCTAATATCCTTGCGTTCTTCATCACTTATACTTTGAGATCAACAACTAGGCATTGAGTTTAGTTTGGATATTTACTTATCATTACAATATCAAGATTCCAGATTGATAGGATATACACTTTACCCTCGAAACTCCACATATATACGTTGTTTGTGCAATTCCCAACCGTGAACTCACTTAACCACCACCTTGGTGTAATCTCCACACTACCAAAGTGCATGCTACTCCGCTTTTCAGCATAGGGTAAGTAATAACTTCGGTGGTAAGAAAGAGTGAGGTTGAGAGAGAGATATTTCCACACATATATACATAGCTCTTTGTCTATTGTTATTTTTGCACAACTAACTATATCAGGAGCAAGTCACAACATTGTTGATGAGTTGGAAGGTGATTTTAATGCTCCAGTTACTGGCTTTCAATATCAAGATTTACAAGACACATTAAGGCAGGAGTTTGAAGCGGAAACTTTGGTGTTGGAGGAGAGATATGATAAACTCAAGGAGGAGGTGACCAACTCGGTCCAGGATCTTCAGATTGACATGAATCAACAATTGTACATTCTATGCACCAATGTTGGCTGATCTTGTTTGTGAACTTCGACCACAACAAGATAAAGCTAGTGTGCACAACAACGACTATCCACCACAATTTGATGAGACTGATGCGAGATCACTGCACATCTTGCTCGTGAAGCTCAATAACGCCGTCACCGTGTGGTGGCGCACGCTATTCAGCAACCACCACCTGGCCATGGTGCGGAGGCATGGATCATGGTCTAGGAAAGGGCCATGGTTGTGGAGGACGTGGTGGAGCTGCATATGACATCGACAATGACTTCTACATGCACCACAATGATGGTTACCATTGTTGGGAGCGCAACGACGAAGAGAAGTTTGGTAAATTAAAATTTTATATGCCTAAGTTTACAGGTGGTACTGACACGGAGGAGTATCTCACTTGGGAGCTCAAGGTCAACATGGTGTTCCGTATTCACAACTACTCCGAACAAAAGAAGCTAGCAATGGCATCACTTGAATTTGATGGTTATGCACTCGTTTGGTGGGAACAAGTTCAAAACCAAAGGCGCGAACATGGAGAGCATCCTATTACCACATGAGAGGAGATGAAGCATCAAATGTGCACACGGTTTGTCCCTACACATTACAAACATGATCTCTTTGATAAATTGCAGCACTTGAAGTAAGGAACTCTCACGGTCGAGGAGTACTACAAAGAGCTGGAGATGGTCATGATTCAAGCAAATGTACATGAACAAGGGGAGCAAACAACAGCGAGGTTCTTGCCGGGTTTGCACTATTCCATCAAGCGCATCATTGAATTTCAACCCTACAACAATATGGTTGAATTGGTACATCAAGCGACTAAAGCGGAACGCCAAGTGCAGCAAAATGCTAAAGTGACAAAGGGGTCATCTTTCACTTCCCGTTCAGCACCTACAGGAGGTAAACCTAATCCCCATTTCAATTCATTTCGTGCTAACACTTCTAGTGCAAGTGTTGTTCCTAGTTCACGTGATGTACCAAATATGAAAGAATTACTACTCCACGTGTCAAGAAGGTCCCGACGCCTAGTGCTACTTCTTCAGTGGGATCTACCGCAAAGTGTAGTGTCATTCAATGTTTCAAGTGCATGGGGCATGGTCATATTGCTATGGAATGTCCAAATAACCGCACCATGCTTGTCACCAACGAGGTAGATTTTGATTCCACAAGTGAAGATGAACACCATGCCGATTTTGCGAGAGATAATGATATCGAGGATGAGGAAGATCAAGGTAAGGCATATTGTGATTTTGAAATAGATATCTCTCTCATTGTCACCAAGAAGATATTGAGTGTTCATACAAAAGAAGATAATGATCAGCGTTGCAATCTATTTCAAACCAAAGTGACTGTAAAAGGTCGAGTGTGCAAGGTAATCATTGATGGAGGTAGTTGCCATAATTTGGCCAGTAAGGAGTTATGCACAAAGCTTGGTTTAAAACTATTGCAATATCCCAATCCGTATTATATGCAATGGTTGAGTCATATTGGGGAGATGAAGGTGAGCAATATGGTCAAAGTAGATTTTCGATTGGCGATTATGTAGACACTGTGGAGTGGGACGTCGTGCCTATGTCAGTGTGTCATTTGCTATTAGGCCGCCATGGCAATTTGATCGTTCAGTTTAGCACAACGGTTTCACTAACAAGTATTCATTCAAGTGGAATACAAAGGACATTGTACTTCATCCTATGTCTCTAACACAAATTGTGGCTGCTATGCAAAAGAAAGAGCTGACATTACAAGTGCACTAACAAGAGAGAGAAAGAAGCTGCGTGAGAGCCCAAAGCCTAATGTGAGTGTAAAAGAAATCCAAAGGGAGGTAAGTTAGTCATGTTAGCAAGAAAATCAGAGATGAGAGAGGTGCGAGAGAACCCACATCTGATGCACTTTGTACTCTTGTACAAAGATGCATTGCTTTCTACTAATGACTTGACCTCTCTTTCGAGTATTGTTTCCAATGTGTTGCAGGCTTTCGAGGATGTCTTTCTGGAGGAGATACCCGCTGGATTACCTCCAATTCATGGGATTGAGCACCAAATTGACCTAATTCCAGGAGCATCTCTTCCTAACCGTCCACCATATCGTGCTAATCCGGATGAGACAAAGGAAATTCAACGACAAGTGCAAGAGCTACTTGAGAAAGGGTATGTACATGAAAGCCTTAGCCCTTGTGCTGTTCCTATTATTCTTATTCCTAAGAAAGGTGTCACATGGCGAATGTGTGTAGATTATAGGGATATCAACAACATAACTATTAGATATCGTCATCCTATCCCAAGGTTAGATGATATGCTTGATGAATTAAGTGACTCTATTATTTTCTCTAAGATTGACTTACGTAGTGGATACCATCAGATTAGGATGAATCATGGAGACAAATGGAAAATAACCTTTAAGACTAAATTTGGATTGTATGAATGGTTAGTTATGCCTTTTGGTTTAACTAATGCCCCTAGTACATTCATGCGCTTAATGAACCATATCTTAAGAACGTTCATTGGTATATTTGTGGTAGTCTATTTTTATGACATTTTGATATATAACCGCTCTTTGAAAGAACATGCTCAACATATCACACAAGTGTTAGAAATGCTTAGAACTGAATAATTGTATGCTAATATTGAGAAGTGTACCTTTTGCACTGAAAAAGTGGTGTTCTTGGGATATGTAGTTTCGGCCAATGGGATTGAGGTAGATGACTAAAAATTGCAGCAATTAAGGATTGGCCTACTCTTGTTAATGTTAGTCAAATTCGAAGCTTTAATGGTCTTGCTAGTTTCTATCGTCATTTTGTGAGAGATTTCAGTACCATTACAACACCTTTGACTGAGTTAACTAAAAAGGGTGTGCCTTTTGAGTGTGGTGAATCACAAGAACATGCTTTTCAAGAATGAAAGAAATGGTTAACTGATGCACTATTGCTTGTTTTACCTGATTTCACTAATATTTTTGAAATTGAATGTGATGCTAGTGGAATTGTGATGAGGGCATCTCTTCCACTGATACAATCATCCCTACTACTTCTGATGTGCAATGACCAATTACTAGATCACATGCTCATGAACTAAATTATCAGGTGACTTCGTTTCTCAGAGTGCATCCATATTCTATGAACTCTATGATGCTGCCTAAAGCACGTGATATTATTTTACTTAGGAATCAAGGATCGGGAGGCAAGTTAAATGGAGATGATGGCAGCACCAAGCATGGAGATGATCATACGAGGAATGAATATTTATATAATGAGGCTTAGCAGAATCTAGTATGAAGACTATATATCAAGTTGTTTAGGCCAACACTTAGCAATATTTGAATAAAGGAACTTGGTGCTGCGCCACCTATGCTAATGGGCCATGGGCCTTGTAATTCGGGTTGTACACCTAGGGTTTGGCACTGTTCACATGATACTGTTCACGTGTGAACAGTATCTACGGTCGCCGCCCCTCTCTTCCTCCTTTACATAGTGGCCGCCACCCTTAGGGTTTGGCGGGTTTTGTTGATTGAAGTTTAGCTTTGTTACTTTATAATTTGTCCTCTTGTTTGGCGAGATCAACAACGGTATTGTTCTTTGGAACCCCACTTATCAATACCAATTCCATTCATATTTGCAATACATTAGATTGCGTTTTTACCTTGTTCTTGTATGCAGGAATTGATCTTTGTGATCAGGTCATCTGGGCATTCGTACACGGTTGATAACGACTTGTCGAACAGTTCATCGATTGCGTGGTTTTGAGCCTTACGAGTTCATAGCCAGGATCGTGAGAGTTGAGCTACTACTACCGAACTTACCTTCTCATCGAAAGATCGGGCCAGAACAGGACCTTCGTGGTTCATCAAATTGGTATTGGTGGTGTTCTCATGCAAGAGGGAAAACCAATCACATACTTTAGTGAGAAACTAGGAGGTGCTCAACTAAACTATCCTATTTATGATAAAGAGTTTTATGTTTTTGGTTCGTGTTCTTGAAACTTGGCAACATTATCTTTGGCCTAAAGAGTTTGTAATTCATTCTGATCATGAATCTTTGAAGTATTTAAAAGGCCAAGCTAAGTTGAATCATAGACATGCCAAATGGGTTGAATTTATTGAAACTTTCTCATATGTTATTAAATACAAGAAATATAAATAGAATGTGGTAGTTGATGCTTTGTCTAGGAAAAATTGTTTTTAACTCAATTGGAAGTGCAAGTTCCTGGTTTAGCGAGTTTAAAAGAGTTGTACACTTCTGATCATGATTTTGTAGCACCTTATTCGAAATGTGTGGATGGGAAAGGCTAGGATAAGTTCCATGTGCATGATGGGTTCTTATTTTGTGCTAATAAGCTCTGTGTTCCAGATTCATCCGTTCGTTTGTGACTTTTGTAGGAATCTCATGTCGGGAGATTGATAGGACATTTTGGGTGAGAGAAGGCTTTAATGATGTTGGTCAACCATTTGTATTGGCCCAAAATGCGAAGAGACGTTGTGAGGTTTGTTCAACGATGCATTACATGTCATAAAGCTAAATCTAAACTTAATCCAAATAATTTATATACTCCACTTCCTATTCCTAGTGCTGTATGGGAGGACATTAGTATGGACTTTGTTTTATGATTGCCTAGGACTAAGTGGCGGAGGTATTCTATTTTCGTCGTTGTGGATCGATTCTCTAAGATGACACACTTTATTCCTTATCATAAGAGCCACGATGTGTCTTATGTAGCTAACTTATTTTTCAGGGAAATAATGAGATTGGTTGGGGTACCCAAGACTATTGTTTTAGATCGTGATGTCAAATTCATGAGCTACTTTTGGAAGACCTTGTGGGCCAAGCTTAGGACCAAGTTATTATTTTCTACAACTTATCAGCCACAAGCTGATGGTCAAATGGAAGTGATGAATAGAACATTTTCCATGTTGCTGCAAACGATGATAAAAAAGAACTTAAAGGAGTCTGAAGATTGTTTACCTTATGTGGAGTTTTCTTATAACCGGGCGGTACATTTGACTACTCAATTGTGCTCGTTCGAGGGGGCGTATGGCTTCAAACCAACTACAATGCTGGACTTCTTACCTCTACCTCTCCAAGAACGTGCTAATATGGAGGCATCCAAGCGTGTTGATTTTGTCAAGAAACTCCATGAGAAGACAAAAGAAGAGATTGAGAAGAAGGCACGTTACTATGCTGCAAAGGCGAAAAAGAAATGCAAAAAGATGTTATTTGAGCCCGGTGACTTGGTTTGGGTTCATCTACACAAAGAACGCTTTCTGGAGAAGCGTAAGTCCAAGTTGATGCCACGTGGTCATGGTCCTTTCAAAGTACTCACTAAGATCAATGATAATGCTTACAAGATCGAACTTTCGGGTGATGACTATGCGGTGAGTACTACATTTAATGTTGTTGATTTATCACCATTCTTTGGATCAGAGGATGTAAAGTCGAGGGCGACTCCTTTTCAAGAGGGGGAGGATGATGAGGACATCCCTACCAACACTATTGAATCTACTCCTACTCTTAGCAAGAATGCACCAATTGATCCTATTACTCGAGCTAGGGCTAAGCTACTTGCACAACAAGTGAATTTGCTCCTTAATGAGCTTAGCTTTGATTTACATGAGAATTGGCTACTACCTAATGCATCTATCTTATCTTTTCTCAGGTTTGACAAGGAAGCTGCATGGGTGACTAAGGGGAAAAGAAAGCCGGAGCCACAACAATGGAGGAGAACCATGGAAGATCAAGAGAAGTCACTTTAAGTTATCACAACCAAGTCCGTCGTCATGACCAGGTCCGCGACCAGGTCTTGGCCGAAGGTTGTAGTCGTGTAGGGCGGGGAACGCTGGTCGAGTCTACGACCAGATGCCGCCATGCGGGTCCACGACCAGGTCTTGGCCGAAGGTTATAGTCGTGTAGGGAAAGGAACACCGGTCGGAGTCTACGACCTGATGCCGCCGTACGACGCTAAAGGGGAAGGTCCAAGCAGCTCATCAATACTTAGAGAAAGAGGCTCATAGCACATAGTACAAGCCCAACCTGAGTGGAGGCCCAAGGCCGTGTGAGTCGTGGAGGGGCACCATAAGTACCCTTGCCCCCTCCTTTGTATCCCTTAGACCATGTTTTATTTAAGAAATAACTGATTGGTTTTTGGCACTTGTTCTTCTCCTAGGATTAGCTATTGCAACCGAAATCTAGAGAGGGGAATTGGGTGTTCTTCGCTGGTGTTCTTACTGATCCTTGCGGATTGGGGGAGCATTGCATCCACTTGGTGGTCTCATGGATATTCAACATCTAAGCGTGTGGTTGGGCGAGTTTATGTGTTGCAGGTTGTTGCATTGGCGGCGTATTGGCTTCATGCATTCATCAGGCTACTCAAGTTATCTTGATCCTACATCAAGAAGATAGAGCACCCTGTATCAGGAAGTGTGTGATCGGATATTATAAGTTAATTTATCTCTTTTAGGTAAAGCTGTACAACCTCTGCAAAGTTAAAACTGTTTAAACAGCCGTGTCCGCGGTCATGGACAAGCTTGGGGATTTCACACGAGAGGTAGAGTTTCTTATAAAAATGTGTCGGTTGGTGAATGGGAGATTCGCTTGATGAATGTGATGTTCACGCGGTGGATCAGAATTCACTTGGTGGTTAGGTTGGGAAGTGAGCGGGAGGTTCACTGGTTGTTACAAAACAATTTTCTATTTATTTATTAGTATTTTCATTTACATATTTTAATCTATTTATTGTATTTACTATCAATACTATTTTCTCCAAAAGAACCATGTAGCTAATAATTTTTTCAAGCCTTGCAAGAATATTAAGTGCATACTATTTTTCTACTACTTGTTGAGTACTTTATGTACTCACAGCTGTCAACTTTGCTGCTCAGTTGAAGAGTATCAAGCAGCTCAAGAGTTCTATGAAGAGGAGTCCATCAAGGCTTTGCAAATTAGTATGCATTTTCCACTCGATTGCTTGTAGGCATGTTGATTGGCATTTCACGGTTTCCCCGTTCCGCTGTAAGAGTTTAATTATTTCTTTAGCTGTAACATCCCAAAGTTCTATTATAAAAAATAAAATTTATAAATTTATTATTTTAATGGTTTTTTTAAATTTTAAAAGAGTTTTCTTGTTTTTTCCTAGATTTTAAAAGCCAAAAATAAAATTTATTGAGTTTTCTAGAATTTAAAAGGTTATCCTAGTTTCCAAAATTTTAAATAATTTATGTACAAAAATAAAAGCCAACTTTAAGATTGGAAATAATTTTATTCAATTCAAAACTGGTTTATGTGATTTTCGGGCTTCCCAAGTCCCTTTGTTATTTCTTAGAATTCTATTTATTTCATTTTTGTCCCAAAACTTCTTTTCTTTATTGAAAATTTTAATTTAATTAATTATTTCAAATTGTTGGTTTTTAATTTGGAGTTCTTGCTTATATAATTTCTATTCAAATCAAATCCCAAATCTCAGTTCAACTCGAGATCAAAATCCAAATCCAATTCTCAATTCAAAATCTTTGATCCAAAATCCATTCTTTTGTGACCAATTTAGAATTCAAATTTTCATTTTGAATTCATCTCAATTTCAAATCCCAACTGAATTTAAAAATTCAAATATCTATTTGAATTTTCTCCAAAATGTAAATTCTCGAATTTCATTTCATTTTCTTGGCGAAAATGTTTTCCTTTTCCTTTTTTCTCTCTCCCTTTCTTTTCCTTCTTTCTTTTTCTTTTCTTTTATTTCCCCTTTTCCCATTCACCCTTTGTTCTTTTTCCGCGCTCTTCAATTTCCTTTGTTTTTTCCTTGCTTTCCTCTACCTTTGCTGTTCTTTCTCCCGAGCCACCCTATGCTTCCAGCGCCAGCGCCGCGCTGTGCGCACGCCCATGCCGGTCGCGCCACCACTCTGCTCCATCAGCGCATGCCCATGCCCGCTTCTGCGTCGCGCTGCCTCGTCCCGCTACACGCTACCCACAGACGCGCTCTGCAAGACGCCCCGACTTCGGCACCCGCTCCGCTTGCGCACTACCTCGCCATGCCGTGCATGCCATGCCGCCTGTGTCGGAGTCGCACCTCTGCGTCTGTGCTCTCACCCGGACCTCCCTGACCCCTTCCTCCGCGTTTGTGCCCTCGTCCGGACCCCCTGGCTCCTCCTTCCTTCGCGCGTGCCCTAGGCTCAGCTCTGCTGGTTCCGTCGCGTCGCACGCTGAGTTACGCCGCGCCACCTTTGAACCTTGCCCATTATCAAGGCCCCAACGGCTCCCTCCACTACAACGCAAATGGTTATCACAGACGGTTCTAAATCATCATCATAGATGATTTTGAACCGTCTGATTTTATATGTCTGTGATACCGCTGTTATCACAGGCAGTTTTTGAGCCGTCTGTGATAAACAATAACACATACAATTTTGTGGTATAAACTGTCCGTGAAGTCCTACTATCACAGACGACTACCACAAAAACCATATATGATATGTGGGATATCACAGATGGTTTTTTTACTAACCGTCTGTGATTGGATACATATCACAGATGGTTAGTAAAAAGAACTGTATGTGATATCCCACATATCACAGACGATTTTTGTGGTAACCGTCTATGATAATAAACCTTCACAGACGGTTTATACCACAAAACCGTCTGTGATATGCAGGCCATCACAGATGGTTATATATACCAACCATCTGTGATTAGAGATATATCACAGACGGTTAGTAAAAAGAACAATCTGTGATATCCTACAAATCACAGACGGTTTATACCACAATAAATCGTATGTAATAGTTCATTCTATACATACATATTTTTTCTATTTTTTGGCTAGCCTCACGAAATGCTAGCCATGCCCTCTGAAAATAAGCAAGCAACAAACAGATAAATCACAATTGATTTGATATAGAACAACTCAAATTGATTTAAAATCAAAATCAAGTACAAAAGCATGTTAATGTATTATCACTAGAGTTACAATTGAATTACAACACAAAGTGAATCGGTGTCACCAGAGTGTAACACTCCATTTGGGCTAATAATCTCGGACTTGCTGAAGGTGAAGAGCTGTCCTCGAACGTCCGAGAGTTTTTTTCCGATCGAATGAAGTTGGTTCGATTGTCATGCGTTGTTGCTAGGAGTAAAGTAGTAAGCACATATAGTTAAATTGATAATTAGGAAATAATTATTGTGAGATTGACGAACCTCTGGATCCTTCATCTTAGCACCCATGATTTCATGCATATGACGACAAACGTAGAATGCACATACATTTCCTTGTTGTTGGTGGTGGCACGACAAAAATAGAATTACATATATAGGTATAGTTAGTTCGGAAGGCCAGGTTACGAAGTGTGATATAGGATTATTGTGCTGTAAAGGGTACCAAAAATCGCATCTTGCGTCGCAGTGTGGCGCTTGGTTCATATTGTTTCCCTCCCCCGCAACATAGGCGTTGAACGTCCTACGTGATTCTAAAAAGTTATCCTTGGCCATTTCAAACGAAGGAAGACTAATAATAGAGTAACGTATGGAGGAAATGAGCATACCGTTGAGTACTTTTTGCACAAGTGTGAAGTCGTGGTTCTTATTGACTAGAGAATCAAGGTATATTACCTTATTCCACTTTGGTACAATGACTAAAAGGAACCAGTGCCACATACTTATGTATGTCTCTATAGTTATTAAACCTAAGTTCGTGTTGCGTATAATGTACAAATAAAATTTTGTATAGCAAGTAGTGAAGCACTTACCCCTAGTTATAGGGCACCATTACGTAGTCCTTGTCGCCATGAGCAAGCAAGCCCCTCGTTATTTATTTCTCAACGTAGGATGCGTCTTTGTTGATGCATTGCTCAGAGATCAATTGTGGGTCGAGGAAACCCTCTGGTTGTTGTGATCGTCGGGCTTCTTCCATCATGGATCTATACATAAGCGATGAGTTATGACATTTATTGGTAATGCATGAATGTAGGACTTGATTGTGCAGACAGTATCCAGCATCGTAGAAGTAAGGTGTCGAGGGCATCAAGGTTGAATAGTTCGAATAAGTCTTCGAAGTCCACGACAAAGTAGCCCGCCATATGGAGGAAATGGTTCTCTGTGTAACTGACAGTGAATCCAGTAGCATAAGCCGTTATCTTGGTGTGCCGCATGTACCAATCATGTAAACTCACGTAACCCAATCCATGGTAGGGTAATTGTGTGGGGAGGACCAACGGTCTTCCGAGGTAGAACTTCCCAGGCTCGCAAGGTGCCTTAATGATCTTTGATTTTACCTTAGTGCTTCGCCTGTCACATGTCACTTGTATATTCGACACTGTAGGTAGCTTAATCTTCTTCAATTTGTCCTTAGCACCTTGCCTACCATGTGTCTTCGCGGGAGACGACTCAACACACTTTTCTTGTATGTTTAGCGTTGTCTCCACGAGAGCCGATGTGGCGGCCTTCTAAAGCAGAGGTTGAGGTGGGGTTGTCAAGGGTTCTGTTGGAGAGGCATGGTCGTGTTCCAATAGCGGCACTGCAGGCTCCAGGACGATGTCACTCTTGGGCCACTGGATAAAAGTGTGCACTACATTCCCTAGTATTATGATGTTCTGGGGGGTGGGGCTTTTCTAGTGGGATGGCCATGAAATTGTCATGTATCATGTCCACCTGGACCTTGGTGTAACCCTGCGCCAGCTGGGCACCGTGCAGTATTATCCTTTCCTGGCATGGAAACACCATTCCCTGCCCAGCCTCAATAGAAATAAACCCAACCCACCTCACTTGGAGCCTGTAGGGCATGGGCTCCTACAAAATGGTACACAGTTAGCTAATGCATTCTACAGGTCAATCTTTGGAGCATTCCAGAGATGTACATTACCTGTATATCGTCGATAGGTAATTGGACGTCGATATATTCAGAAAGTGGCGTAACTAAACGCTATTCCGATGTTGAGGGGGACTGGCTCCCAAAATAACGGGGCAGCTTGCGACTGGCTGAGGACTAATTTTGCACGCATTTGTTGAATTTGTTCCTACAATGATGTTATTTGTCCTTGAAATTCTGCACGCATCTCCTCTTTCAACCGGTCCTCGTTCTCGACCTTGGATCTCTTCCTACTCCTATATGCCTCGAAGTCGTGTGGGAATCCCTGCCTCTAAGGTACGTAAACCCCAAGGCCTCGGGTGCGACCTGGGTGTTCCTTATTTTCCAGGGCTGTGGATAATATATACTTCTCCCTGACTGATTCGAAGGAGCATTGGGAAGATTTGATAGTCAGTGCATGCTGCAAGAGACTATCATGTTATTTTAGACCCTATGAAGTTATGGACTTGTTAACAACTAAGTAGTTCGATATATCTTACCAGGCGTTGGGACACTTCCTCGTCTGCCGGGTTTGTGAAAGAGACGGCGCTCGAAGACGTGGTTGATGCCCTTGCTCTTAACCAGTTTCGGGCGCGCTAGTCTGTGATCCTGAAAAAGGAAGGTACTCCTACTGGTCTTGATTCGCCCATTCTGTGATTTTACCAGCGTACATAGCGGTGCCAAGTTTGCGGGGGTGAGTGTTGTGTGCCTGGATAGCCTTGTGCGCCACACTTTGCTACTGAAATTCGGTCGTTGTCTTCATCCGCACAAAGGCGTCACATGTATCATCCGACACGAATTGATACTTCATGAAGGGCATCCGATCCTTATTCATGTACTCCCTGACAAGCTTGCACTTGAAGGTCTTCCACACTTTTCCTATCGTGAGCAACGCCTGTAGTCGCACAAGTCCCTGGACTTATGGTGGGATCTCAAACGAGATTGTAATGTTAGTCCATAGCTGGTATCTCTGTACGTCCGTCAGAGACTTCCAGTTTGGTGTGGTATGGGGACTCGTTGTCTTCTAAGTATCCCGTAGGTGGTCCGAAATACTGCCGCTGCTTTGCTGGGAAGTAGAGGGACCCTAACGTCAGAGACCGCCGTGATGGTCATTCCGCCCTCGGGCATTTTCGATATTCTTTTGCCATCTCGCCTAGTGGCCCCTTTCTTCGGGGTACCAGACGTATTTGGCGACTGCGTCTCACCATCCATCAAAGTGCCAGATGCATTCGGTGACGGCAGCACTCCGTCCATCGAAACACCAGACGCATTCAGCGACGGCGGTGAAGACTGTGCGGACTCCATCTCTAAAGATACACACCCCCAAGAACTAAATTTGCAGGATTCCAATGACTAAAATATACAAAATTAGCATATTGCTAAGATTTAGAATGTTTTAAGTTTGCTCTTAGATGTAGAGTTGCACGAGAGCATATTCTCAAGACTTTTGTCAAGATTCTTCACTAATTAAAAATAATAACAATGGATCAGACTATGAGCTTAGAATTTAATGATCTACTGGTAATGTTAAGAATTATCTCAAATAGCAATGTAATAGTGCACAATAATCACTTGATTAAAACATAAACCAATTAGTAGGTTGAGGATTACTTACTTGATAGAATAAACAGATTACTAATTTGAGCAACGTGAGCCACTCGGCTAACAGGAAAAAGCCAATTGACTAACATAGGAACAATAAGATCAGAATAACAAGGTTAGATCAATCACAGCAGAAAACAGAAAGCAAAAGAGCCAAGCAAATAGATATGATCTGACAACAGTAAGCAGTCCTAGCAGCTCAAGTCTGATTTGTTATCAATTTAATTTCACAATATGACAAAAATCATCGCTGAGCAGTAAACTGAACCCACAACAGTACAATGCAATATCTCCCAACACTAGAATTAATCCAAATTCAGATTTAGACTAGCACAACACATATATACAAAATAAAGCACTCCTGTAAATAGAAACGGCTCACAAAGCGGATGACAATCAAAGCCACCGAGTAGAACCGGGCAAGCTGGCACGTCCAAAGAAGCAGTAAACCATGAGATACAAGGAAATACCTACAAGCATGAGGGACGGGGGAGTAGCAGGGCGACGTCGGGGAGCAGCAGGGACCGGCGTCGTTGGGGAGAAGCAGGGACTGGCGGCGCCATGGAGATGGACACACAGAAGTAGCAGGGATGAGTTGCATCGGGGAGTAGCAGGGTGGCGTCGGGGAGTAGCAGGGACCGGTGGATATGGGAAGAAGGGCGGCATCAGCGTCGGGGTCGTGGAAGGGGTGGCGTCGGTGTCGGTGTCAGGGTCGGTGTCGGGGAGAAGGGGATGGGGTGGGCGAGTGAGGAGTTAAGGGCGCTGGGGAGGGAAACAAGTGAGGAGTAAGGGCCAAAACCCTAGAGGGAGACATGCGAGTGAGGAGTAAGGGCCAAAACCCTAGTGGGGTCCTACTAATAAATCAATATAACAGACGGTTCAATAATAGACAGACGGTTTGTTCCACTAAACCACATGTGATAGTTCCTTCTATAGCAAAAAAATATTCTATTTTCGGCTAGCCTCAGGAAATGCTAGGCATGCCCTCTGAAAACAAGAAAGTGATGCAATCACAGTTGGAATAATTTCTAAATTACAACAACAATTATAGTGGAATAATATCTTAATTACATGACGATTTTCTTAATTACAATGGAATAATTTCCAAATAGGTGTTCACCCAAGGTAGTCAGAGTCGAGATCCTAAGTTGGATTGATTTGCCTCCGGTAGGATAGAATCGTAGTATCGAATCGTAGAATCGGTGATTATACGGAATTGTAAAAATATACATATTTAACATCTATACTAGAAGTTTGTATGACTCTTATATGGTTTACCACTTACTTGTAACCGAAAAAGGGGCATATCAGTTTTTATCGCACAACAGAAAAGCATAATGATACTGATATGATGGGTGATATAGTTCTGAACCAGAGGAGAATAGCCAATGACCATGACTAGTTTACTACAATTAAATGAGAAATGTTCACAACTTTTGTAAATCAATATCTAATTTCAACACTTGCATGTTCCTTAAATGCAGCTAGACACACTCCAGGAATAAAAATGGCTTATCATTACCAAGCTCAAGATTGCTCATGCCATAATATAGATATTTGTACTACTATTACCACACTGATATAATATTTTGCATGCTCCTTGTTTATTTATAGTTTCATTCTCAGAAATTAATATCAATAAATTTTACTCTAAAACAAAATATCAGCAAACCCTGGCCTCTAAAAAAATTGCAAAAAAATTACAATTTTTTTGCCCAAATGACTTTACCACGATTCTACTATGCGATTCTACACGATTCTATGCGATTCTACTCTTTGGATCGCGATTCTACCTGATTCTAATTCACGGTACGATTTGGATCGACAGGCTGTCGTGAGTTCGTAGAATCGTAAGACTCTAAGAGTAGGATCGCGATTCTAACTACCTTGTGTTCACCGTGTGGGATCATTCAACTTGGCTATTTCCTTTTAAAAATAGCCCTTCACGATGATCGACACGCATATAGCTAGCTTCCTCACTGGGTTCTTCCTCGAGCCTGATTCCATCCTCGAAAGGAGACAACTCATCAAATTGATTGTACTCTACCTTATCCACAAAATTCTCAACTCCGACAATCCTTCTTTTTCCATGAATAACTACGTGGCTGTTCTTATTTGCTTGGTCTATTACATAAAAAACTTGAACAACTTGCTTAGCGAGTACGAATGGTTCGTCCTTGTATCCGACACATCTAAGGTCCACAGTAGTAACGTCGTTCTTGTCGACCTTCATGCCCTGTGGAAGTTTGACCCAATGACACCGAAATAGGGGGATCTTAAAAAGTACGTAGTTGAGTTTCCAAATCACCTCTATAAACCCATAGTACCCATGTTTCATTATGTTTGGCCCAGCGGTATTGAACTGCTCGTGAAATGCATCTATGTAGACATAGCTATTCTGGACTGTGCTCTTCCTATCCTGAGCTATCATATAAAATGTGTACCCATTTATGTCGTATTCTTGCCATGGAAAAATTTTAAATTTTAGCCCTTGTGCCAACCATCGCAACATATCATCACTTGATGACCTCTTAGTGAATCACACCTTTAACCATACGTTGAACCAATGGTTGTTCTCTCTCGTGACACAAACCTTCGACCGGCCCGAATTCTGCTCGCGTACCATGTCTTTGTGCTCATCGATGTACGAGGATACTTCGGTCATGTGTTGCAAGATCGTGAAATGAGCTTGAGTGTACGTATCCAGATCGGGAGTGATTGCTTTCCTTCCGATAGTCTCGATACCCTCTAACCTCCCCTCATGATGAGATAGAGACACACCTATCGGTTCCACCTGAGCCATGTAGTCGACACAGAACTCAATAACCTATTTAGTTGCACAGCCTTCTATGATGCTGCCCTCCGGTCGAAATCGATTCCGTACGTAGGACTTGAGATCGTGGTGGGCTTGGTTGCTTTCTTAGGTGTACTCGCTGTCTTCTTCAAAGCAGCAGCATATCAGCCAGATCTCACTATAGACATATCACAAACAGTTTTTAACAAGCACCGTCTGTGATATGTAATTATCATAAACTGTTTTTAACAAGAATCGCCTGTGATAAATACACATCGCAGATGGTTTGTTTCACTAAACTGCTTGTGATAGTACCTTCTATAGCTAAAAAAAGTTCTATTGTACTTGAGTGAACAATGCAAGGTTTTGTGCTTGAGAGACGAAAAGACGAAGAGTAGGGAGCGATGTGGGGATTCATCTTCGGTTGTGGATGATCAATTTTATAAAAGAAGGAATAAAATTGGCACGTGAGATAAAGAGACACATTGCGCGGGAGACGAAGCAGCATTATCACAGACACTTCCAACCACAAACCGTCCATGATAGAAAATTATCACACACGGTTCTTGTTAAGAACCAGAACCGTCTGTGAACTATCATAGACGGGTATATTTAATAACCATTTGTGATTTATGCTATTATCACACAAGGTTCTTGTTGAGAACCGTCTGTGAACTATCGCAGACGGTTATATTTAAGAACCGTCTGTGATGTCTGCTATTATCACAGATGGTTATTATAACAAACCGTCCGTCAATTATCATAGATGGTTCTTATTAAAAATCATCCATGATAATGAAGTATCACAGATGGTTCTAGCCATTGCTAGTAACCTTGATGGCCACGCTTGTAAAACCATCTATGATAATTACAACACAGACGGTTCTGGGAACCGTTTGTGATGAGGTATCCAGTATAGCTTTTTTGTAGTAGTGCTACTCCCCAGTGCTATAAAGCTCCCCCACCTCTCCCTTGTCAGCCGTATGTGATGAGGTGTCCAGTATAGCCCTTTTTGTAGTAGTGCTCCTCCCCAGTGCTATAAAGCTCCCCCACCTCTCCCATGCCAGTCTCTCCTTGCCATTTCCCTTCCCACTCTCTCGTTCGCTAGAAAGCAATGCAAGCTCCGTTTCAGTCACCGCATCTCCATTGCCGTTTTCACCTCTTTGGTGAGCCCATCACCTTGCCAACCGCATCATCTTGTGTTCTAGAGAACTAGTAGCATTCCCCCAACTCAATTTTGCTTTTGGTCCACAGGAGATGCCGTAATTTCTTTTCTTCCGGTCGCCTCTTTCCTCCTTCTCCATTCTGGTAAGTTCCACCTTAACTTGTAGCTTCTCATGCGCGCAAGACTTTGCTGTGTGCTTCTCCGAACCTCAAAAACCGCCATTGCACCGTGAGTGTCGGGACCCAAATATGCAAATCTGGACCCTCTGTGTATTCTGCACTAGTCCAGGATCACGCTAGTGCACACAGTGTCAACATTGATGAAATATCACATCCATACAACGCATATAGCGGGCTTTAGGTCCGTGCTAATTAAGTTATTAAAATGACACAATGTGCACTGATAGGTGGGTTTGGGAAATCCATTGTTTCGCATTTCTAGTGATGTTGTTCATTATGTTGTATGGTATAGAATTGCTTCTGTACTATCTTTCTTGTTATTAATCTATGACGTGATGCGATATCCTATATATCTATGAATTATTCTATGATTGTCATGAGATGATCCTATATATTCATAATTGATTGCATTAGTTATGCGTATAGGTAGCGGACGCCGAAAGCACCGAGTTCGTGGTTGTCGTCCCGGTTTTGCTGTGCTACACCACCGCTCGTGTTGTAATAGTAGAGAAGTTCTTACCCCTGTTCCATAGTTCTGTGTTGAGCCTGAGCTCATTGATGAAGTTGTTGTCCTTCTCAAGTTTGTATCTGGTTTTCTGTTTGTAGTTTCTGATAGATCGTGAATTTCTTTTGAATGGAGGGTTATAATGAAGTGGGCAATCTCTAGTAGATTTCTGATCGTTCTTTGAAACAATTATTGTTCTTTCTACTATTGTGATATTTTTGCTCCACGTGAGCGTAGTTAAATTGCAAGATTTACCTTTTCACGGAAGTTCTGTTTTACCCCTGTTGGAAAATTCAACCCGTGTGTTCGCTAGGGTTTGGGCATTGGCGCATTTCTTTTGCAAGTTCTTTATCAAGTGCACAATGATCTTGCATATTTCTTTTTGGGATGCTTTAGACAGTGGTTCTCTTCCTTGATTTCTGATTTTGACAAACTCTTGTCCGGTGGTAGTTGGTGAATTTCTCTTAGGTTCATGATTCATGGTAGTTGATGAGATCCAATAGGTCTTTAATGGTTCTCTGAAAATATTATTATTTTTCAGTTGTTGAATTTCTTTTATTTTAAATGATCTTCGACAGTTGGCAATATGGATATTTCCATGTTTGTTCCTTCCTTCTCATTGGAAAATAGCGACTCGTTTACTCGTTTGATAGTTTGTATAATGAGAGTTTTCTGTTGCAAGTTCGTTAACACGAGGAAGCATTGGCTCCATGTATTTCTTTTGGATCATTCCGCGTCTTGAAGTTTAACGCATCTCTTTTCTGAGGATTAGTGTTAAAACTTTTTTTTTGGGGTGCCTTGTGGTGATTAAGTCGGAGATGGTAATCAAACAAATTGGTTGGCTACGGGTTCCTATTGGTCCCTAGATGTTTTTCAAAACAATTCTTGTCTTTCTGATTGCCGAGCTCTCTTTGCTACTTGTACACGATATTATTGACAAGATCATTCTTTTTGTAAGGGTCCTATCTCACTTGTTAATTAAGGGGACCTGGTTGACCGTTTGGTATTTTGGGGAATGGGAATTAACTTTTACAAGGTTTGTCGAAGAAAGTCTTGACTCTACTCGTTTCTTTTGGAGTAGTTGGAATGTTGGAGTTTAGAACCTCTCTTGAAAAAAAAAGTGTCGAAACCCTTTTCTAATGTTATGGTGGAGTTGTGTGAGAGGTTTGTTTCAGCTTTGTGTTTTTCGTACTAAGTTTCCTTTCTAGAATAAGTTGTTATTACCATTCCATTTGATGCTGAAAAATTTCTATAACACGATTTGCCATGTTCCTTTAGAAGGTTTATTGACATGATCAGTAATGTGATGGCAATGTTGATTCCTTTATAAAGAAAGAAAGTTGTCCGCCTTTCGTAATATTTCTAAAATGATCAAATTTCCAGTTTTGTGTTCATGCTCTTTTGGGGATTTCAAGGTCTTTGTGGTAAACATAGTTTGTCGAGTAAAGCGATATGTTGAAAAATTATAATAGTTCTTCCATGATGCGGGTGTTTTGATCTTGAATACCCGTTTGTTCCTAACGGTTAAGGTCGGATATTCTATTTTTGTGAGGCCTATGTTTTCAACTGTGGACTTCCCATATGTTTTCTGAGTTCGTTGCCTAATTGGTTTTCCCCTGAGTTCTGTGTTCCTTGCGAGTGGTAAGTGATTTTTCAGTTGGTGAAGATCGTTTCTATTTGCCTCTTCTTTCGAGAAGGAATCAACCCATTCATTCCACGTGGGTCTTCCGAAATGTTTTCTAAGTGTTGTTATGGGCTTGATGTTAATACCTGTAGTAAATTGATCGTCTTTGGTGACATCGTTCAAATAAGAATATTTCAAGTTTAGCTTTCACGGTATCTTGGAGCTCGTGAATCAACTGGTAACTGAAACTATTTTGTGTAACTTGAGGAATTGGATTAACCTATTGTTTCTTAAAGATTTCGTGTGATTTAGTCCGAAAGGCTCCTTGGTTTGAGTTCGCAGTGAGGTTGCAATAAAAGAATATTTTCGTTGATCTCTTCGAGACGGTTAATCCGCTTGCTTTCCGTGAAATCTCAGAAGGGAAATGTTTTGAGTTTTGTGGGTGAGATCATTTGGATCTCGTGTTTCCCAAGTAGATGATCCGCTTTGAGCAAGTTGGCTGTTGAAGGATCTTATCGATTCTTAATTAAATCTTGTGGTTATTTGAAGCGCCCTAAATTTGTTGCTCTTTCCGCTCAAGAGATGGCGAATTTCAAACGTAATATCTTTCTTTCGTGTTACTTGTTATTTGTTATTCTCTTTTGAGGATGTGTGCCTCCAATTATGAACTCACTTTCGTTTTCCAAGATCACCTTTATCGAATATTTCTTTTGGTGTCCTGTCACGTGATGAGCAACGCCTTTCTGTGAATAAACTTATCTTTGTTCGCCTTTTCCTTTTGAGAAAGGATCACAGCTTTGGGTTGCATAGTGTTTGCAAAGGGTAAGTTTGGCAACTGCTTGGTGGTAGATGAGTAATCGTAGCGGTGATATTTTGCTACCAAGTTATTGGAGGAGTAGTAGAATGTAGAATGGTTTTGATCTCAGATTCTTGGGGAAAAAATTAATTCACATGGAATGTTTGGTTTCAAGTAAGTCCGAAAAGTGTTACGATCGAGTAGAACCTATGGTATAGTGAAACTTCGTAACTTCATTCATGATTGAATGGTCGGTGATTATCGAAGGTATGTAAACCTTGATTACTTCTATAGAGCAGCGCAATTGGATAATGATGCGAGATTAGGTGAGAAATTTCTAAGTATGCAATTGAGTGAGTATGTTAGAATTGGGAAAAATATTAGAGAGTCAATCCGTTGATTTCCCTATATGTTATAATTGAAATTTGTGGTAGAGATCTTGGAGGTTAAATTTGGGTTTGCATTGTTATGTTAGACCTTTGGTCACTCAATGAGTGTGTGTAGAGAAAGTAGAATAAAGGAGTTCCCTGAGCAGTGGAATGATCATTGATAGAACCTTTTTGATGTAGTACATGAGCGTGTGTACTGAGGATTCTGAGTTGTTCTTGAAAAAAATTAGAGGTAATATAATTGCGTGACATCTTGGCTTTCGAATAGCCAGGATGTTACAGTGGGATCTATTTTTGTGGCGCTTTGGATGCCTTCAATCAAATTATGGTTGATTAAGTAGAATGAGATGCATAGAGTGTTCGGAGGATTCAATGGAGCCACCCCACAGAGGTGTGGATGATGTATTTCAATTTGAGTATAATTTGAGGATGTTTAACTAAGAGGTTTTAGCTCTTGTGGTAGTCAGTGAATTCGAATTTCAAGGTTCGAGAGAAATTTTATTCCTAGAAGCGAGGAACTGTGGCAAAGGATGATTCGTGGGTTAATGATGCGTTTTCTTGATTCTCGTTTGAGTTTTGTGTCGTTGACTTGTGTTTTCTGAAATTTGAGTTGGTGCTGTGTTGGCGTGTTGATTCTTTCCAAATTCAGACAAACCGCAAGTTTTTGGTTTAGGGCGTTTGAGTACTTCTCCTTTGGTTGTAAAATGGATTTATTTTTGAGATGAATTGTCAAATTTGGAATCTAACCTTTTGGTGAGATTTAGCATTACGTGGATGCGATGAGGACTCTCTATTTCTAGTTGGATTCTCTTCGTTTTTGAAAGTTGTAGAAATTAGGACGTTGGCTTATCGCGTTGATCGCTCCGGTCCTTATGCGGCGCACGATCGTCCGGTGTGCTCGAGTGTTAAGCTTAGTATCCGAGCAATTCCAAGCTTGAAATATCGTTGTTTCATTCCAGACGCAGTTTCCTTACGAGTAGATTGATGCGTAGATTCGAGGTCGAATCTTTTCTAAGGGGGATAGAGTGTAATACCTCATTTATCCAGCTAGGTTGTATCGTTTCAATTGTCTGGGAATATTATTCGAAAACGAGATTTACAACTTTCCGGAATCGAATCGGTAAAAAGAAAGAAGTCGGAGGGAGTAAAAGAAACAACTTTTGTCGGATTTTTCCAAACAGGCGGGGGTAAATGTTATTAGATCGTCAACTTTGGGCCGCAGGCCAGCGACCAGTGGCCCAAGAGGACCGACCAAAGGGGGCGCCCTCCCCCAAAACCCTAGCCGCCCCCTTGCCTCTTCCCCTCCCCCTTGGCCGCCTCCTCCTCTCCCCCAAGCCGGCCTCCTTGCTGCTCCTTGGTGCCCCCTCGCAGCGGTGGTGCCATCTCCGGTGATCCCCGTCGCTCCTCCTCAAGGTCCCCTCCAACATCTCCGTTCCCCGCCGACGTCGACGGCCGATCGTCGTCTTCCGGTGGCCGGCCCTAGGAGAGAGGAGAGAGGGGAAGGGAGGAAGGCCCGTGTGCAGTGGATCATCGTCTTCCTACTGGTCTACAAGGGTAATTAGACCTCCGATTCGTTGTTTGATTCCATTAGAGTTGAGAATCCGATTGGATTTGTAGTTTCGTTTTAACTCTGTCAGTAGATTGATTCTGTCCAGTACGTTGTACCTCAGTTTTGGGTGTCGTAGAGGCCGATTTGGACATCTGTGTCTTCTGGAGAATTGATCCTGGATTCATTAGCTTTCTTTTGGCACCTGGATCACGAATTTTCACCCAGTAGTTTAAAAGTTATGACTGTTTTACCACGTACTGCTCTGTCTGTCAGAAATTCTGGGTATAGTCGGTTGCACCTAGGTTTTGATCTAGTTAGAGTCAGAACCAGGTCGGACACCCAACTAGGTTTATGAAGATAATTTCACCATGTTTCTAGGATGATAAAGATCACTTTATTTGGATCAGTGGTTTAAAAGTTAGAGCCTTTTCTTTAGGGCTGTTCTGAATTCTGGACAGACTGCAGTTATAGTTTTTCATTGGATGGTTAGACCTCTGTTTTGCCGAATTAGAGTTTACCACCAACTAGAGTTTCGTAGCCCATTACGTTAAGAGAAGTTGAGCACTGGTTTCAGGTCTTTTGGACTTATGGTTATTTATTGGTGAATTTTCTAGTAAAACTACCAGTTTAGGGGTATTTGGAATGTTTGGGCGAATGGATCAAATTGAACCTTTTGTTCGGTTGGTTTGGTTAGAGATTGTGGGAGGGCACGTGTAGCATTGTCTTGCTCATTTGTCCTCATTTCGATTATTTTATATTGTAGGCGGTGAAGCGGTGAGTGGAGGGGTATCTCATTTACCTCCCAAACCGTCGCAGCGCGGCAGGCAAGTACTTGTATGCTAATATTGATACAATATGTGATGTATGTGTACATGGTTACTTGTTTTCATGTGTAGTTGAATGCCTTGTGTATTTCTTTCCATTAATGCTTGATGTTCAAACTTACCATGAGATCACATCATGTCATGCATGAATTCATAATGACCACGAAAGAGGAGTTCTCGTGTAAGACCCATCAATTCCAGTATGGGCATCAAAAATCCCATCAATTCCAGAATGGGTACGTGTGTCCACCATTCCAATGTGGGCCACGTTGGACGGCCGTATGAAACGTTCTTCATACGGTAACTTTTAGTGAACACCGACGGGTGCTTCACTCGCTATACCGGTATATGCTGCGATATGTCCACTTCCTTCATTGCATCATTTCATTTCATCCATTCATAAGAATTGTTTCTAATAAATGTTCAATCTGTGATAGTATATATGATTCATTGGATGTTGATTGTTATTTTCAAGTACTTGCTGAGTCTTTGGCTCATTCTTGCTTTGTTGTTTTATTTAGGTAAATGACAATGAAGAACGGTTTCATGGAGGGTAGATCAACATGATGCACTCACTACCATAATCCAAAACATTTGAGAACTTAATATTGTCTTCTATTTATACCTTGTGTTGAATTGTAATAAGTCAACTTGGCCGTATTTACCATATCTCCCTGAAATGTTTATTTCCAATCCGTTGATTAAACTGTTGATAATTTCCTGTTCACGTATATCCTTGTGGTACGCCAATTCTAGTAATACTTATTGTTGCGAATTTCATAAAGATTGGTGATTGTAGGTTACATCTTGACTTCCTTATAGTCAGGGTGTTACACTTACACCTAGTTATAGGGCACCATTACGTAGTCCTTGTCACCATGAGCAAGCAAGCCCCTCGTTATTTATTTCTCAACGTAGGATGCGTCTTTGTTGATGCATTGCTCAGAGATCAACTATGGGTCGAGGAAACCCACTGGTTGTTGTGATCGTCGGGCTTCTTCCATCATGGATCTATACATAAGCGATGAGTTATGACATTTATTGGTAATGCGTGAATGTAGAACTTGATTGTACAGACAGTATCCAGCATCGTAGAAGTAAGGCGTCGAGGGCATCAAGGTTGAATAGTTCGAATAAGTCTTCGAAGTCCACGACAAAGTAGCCCGCCATATGGAGGAAATGGTTCTCTGTGTAACTGACAGTGAATCCAGTAGCATAAGCCATTATCTTGGTGTACCGCATGTACCAATCATGTAAACTCACGCAACCCAATCCATGGTAGGATAATTGTGTGGGGAGGACCAACGGTCTTCCGAGGTAGAACTTCCCAGGCTCGCAAGGTGACTTAATGATCTTTGATTTTGCCTTAGTGCTTCGCCTGTCACATGTCACTTGTATATTCGACACTGTAGGTGGCTTAATCTTCTTCAATTTGTCCTTAGCACCTTGCCTACCTTGTGTCTTCGCGGGAGACGACTCAACACACTTTTCTTGTATGTTTAGCGTTGTCTCCACAGGAGCCGATGTGGCGGCCTTCTATAGCAGAGGTTGAGGTGGGGTTGTCAAGGGTTCTGTTGGAGAGGCATGGTCGTGTTCCAATCGCGGCACTGTAGGTTCCAGGACGATGTCACTCTTGGGCCACTGGATAAAAGTGTGCACTGCATCCCCTAGTATTATGGTGTTCGGGGGGGGGGGGGCTTTTCTAGCGGGATGACCATGAAATTGTCATGTATCATGTCCACCTGGACCTTGGTGTAGCCCTGCGCCAGCTGGGCACCGTGCAGTATTATCCTTTCCTGGCATGGAAACACCATTCCCTGCCCAGCCTCAATAGAAATAAACCCAACCCACCTCACTTGGAGCCTGTAGGGCATGGGCTCCTACAAAATGGTACACAGTTAGCTAATGCATTCTATAGGTCAATCTTTGGAGCATTCCAGAGATGTACATTACCTGTATATCGTCGATAGGTAATTGGACATCGATATATTCAGAAAGTGGTGTAGGCTCTATGCTATTCCGATGTTGAGGGGGACTGGCTCCCAAAATAACGGGGGCAGCTTGCGATCGGCTGAGGACTAATTTTGCACGCATTTTTTGAATTTGTTCCTACAATGATGTTATTTGTCCTTGAAATTCTGCACGCATCTCCTCTTTCAACCGGTCCTCGTTCTCGTTCTTGGATCTCTTTCTACTCCTATATGCCTCGAAGTCGTGTGGGAATCCCTGCCTCCAAGGTATGTAAACCCCAAGGCCTCGGGTGCGACCTGGGTGTTCCTTATTTCCCAGGGTTGTGGATAATATATACTTCTCCCTGACTGATTCGAAGGAGCATTGGGAAGATTTGATAGTCAGTGCATGCTTGTGAGGACCCCGGATTATTGGGCTTGTAATGCTTAGTCACCAATTGACCCTAGCATCACAAACGAAATAACCCGTGTCTTTGAGACATATATACTTCCCAGAAATGCAGTATACACACCTCTTTACAAAATTCATGCATCAATTCCATTCATTCACATAGAACCGAAGCAAAGCAACAACCAGAAGATAACATAAATAAAGGATAGTTATTACAAAAGAGAGGCCGACCGGCCAAAAGACATATACATATAGAAATTGAACAGCGGAAGCAAAAGTGCCATAAGATGGCCATAAACCAAAATAGCCAATCAGTGTGCCTTTAACCCACAAGGCAACCGACCGGACCGCCAAGCTAGTCGTCGAATCCACAGCACATTTCACAAAAGTGAGGCCCTAGGGGCTCACCTTCCTCCTCTGCAACAAATAGTTAAGCAAAGCAAATGAGTACAAAAATTGTACTCCGCAAGACTTACGTGTAGAGTAATAGACCTATACATATGCTACATGCAAGCTTATTTAAGTGGAGGCTGTATGTTTCATTTTCAGCACAAAGCAATGTTTATTTGCAATAATGTAGTACATTTGAAAGCAAGTTAACAAATCTGTTTTTAATGTTCAAATAACCGTAAATGACAACAATATAACAAAGAGATAGATGACAACAACAATCCCGAAGTGACTAACCCATTAGTCACTACAACAATAGCATGAATTACCCATTCATACTAACCATGTCAAATTTTAATTTAAAAGGTTGTAGTCTAGTTCTTGCACGACCTTACCAAGCATGTCCATAACCTAGGGCGAGGCTATTCGAATAGTTTTATACCTGCAGGTGTACCAATGTACCCACACGCTGACCACCTTTTGCCAAGCTATTAAGCACACTTCCTTAGGTATGCCGCAAGACGGCTAAGTTCTACGAGATATTTCCAATATTGTGTATTAACTACGAGCCGCCGTATGGATAGAAACCCATACGTTGTGTCGAGTCATTGTAAAGCCTCGGTCAACTACCCGCCGCAGTAAAGCCTTGACAACTACAATGCTCCTCGAGGTGGAGAGCCTACCCTAATCTCCACCATCGCACACCCAACACAAGAACACATATCCTTTTTCACACAACACACACAACCCCATCCTGCGACTCGGAGATAACACACGCCAAAGTACTTAGTCAAGAGAGGTCCCATATCCCTCTCGCGTGGTTAGCACGTATAAGCGCTTGGCTTAGTGACACAAGTAACTCGGTCCTTGATGACCTAGGCACCATTCCATTCACACCAACAGATCACACCAACATACCCTTGTGCCTAAGTCTAAAACAATTTTATTTTCAGTTTTTGACTTTACAAAATTAACAAAGCACAAAGTGCTAGACATAATGGAATAATAAATAAATGTGTGATCAAGATCATCGACTAAAATCGATGATCGCCCATTGCTACCGAAACTAAGCATTTCTAAGCAATTAATTCGTATGCTACTAAATGACAAGAGCTCATCCATCGAACTCAAATCATAGCAAATAACCTAGGCTCATGGTAGTAGAGGATAAACAAGTCCTACAGATTATGCAACTATAGGATACTAACCATCATTTAACAACAAAATAGCAATGCATACATACAAGTTGAAATCAATATATTAGACTTGAAAAATAATGGGATTAACATGATCAAACTGCTTGCCTATTTGCTATGGGTCAAGATGTTGCTGAGGATCAATTATATTGTCAATGTGCTCTTCAGATCCTAACGAGAAAGCGAGAAACAACCGATAAGAACGAATAAAACGCAAAGACCCAACAGTAAACTTTCTCCAAAAATTCTGAAAATTTTACAGTAGCAAGATCATGATTTATAATGAATTTTGCAATAAGAACCAATTGATTTGGATTCTTAATGCAAAAGATATGGCCAAAACAAGTTTGCTCAGCTTTTATAAATCAAAAATGCTACTATTCATTAGCAAAATTTTATGGAGCTATACTGGGGTTGGAAACATTTTTAGATTAAAGTTTAGCCCAAAACATAACTAACAAAATTTGAATCACCCGAAAAGGTTTTAAAATGATATAGTTATGCATTTTACAAGTTATCATATTTTTCAGTTGATAAAAAAATCCTTTCGGGAAAATCAGAAATTTGAAATGACGTGGACGAACGAGGAGCGTTGATCTTGGATCCAACGGTCCGCGCTAACTCGAATCGGGACCGTTGATCTTGGATCCAACGGGTCACAGACCGAGACGCGCGACGAATTCAAATCTCCGCGCGAATGTGGGCCGTAGATCTTAGGATCGACGGTCCAGACCGACTCAAGTTCAAACCGTCTCCCTGTTTTCGTCCGGCAAAAACGACGGGGAAGAACGGCTCGCCGCCGGCGGCCATGGCCGCGGCGGTGCGAGCAAGTGCCCAAAATGGCCCCCAAACATCATTGCGCACCTAATGGTACCAATGAATTACCGGTGGGACGAACGCGGCAAGCCGGAGAAGAACCGGCGGTCCGAAATGACAAAAACAAAAATGGAAAATGCGCTCAGCCGCGGTTCAAGGGAGCAGGTGCCAGGCCACTAGGGACTAAAGAGGAGTTACCTGAGCGCAAAGGATGCACCGAGGAGAGCCAAGTGCCGGCGAAGGAGAATGCGATTTAATGAAATTGGAATCCGAATTCAGCCAAGCCCGAGCAAATTGAGCGAAATTAAGTGAGGTTAAGCTTGAGGAGTAGAGGGGAAGCGAGAGGGAGAAGACCGAAGAAGAAAACCTGCTGCAGCCGACTCCACCGAGACTTCAAAACCGACAATGGCGGCCAAGGATCTCGAAGATCCGCGGCTCGTGAACATGTGAGTGCTAGCTAGAGTTGCGGAGGTGCTAAAGGAAGCTAAGGGAGAAACAATAGAGCTTAAATAGCCGAGGATGGCGAGAGCACGGCGATATCCCGCTCGGTCAACTCGCCATTTGAGCGAGAGAGGCGGGAGCGCTTGGAGAGTGGGCGGCTGAGGAGGAGCACGACGGGCATTTAATGCGCGCAGAGATAGCCGTTTAAAGGCGACCGAGGAGTGGACTGCACGCGTGGTGTTTCTCCTCTGCGCACGCCATGGCCGGGCTCACGCGCACGCTGACGGAGGAAGGAGACGACGTGTCGATCGTCGGATTGAAATCGAACGGCTGAGTTAGATCGAGTGGATTACAACGATTCCGTCGTTCGGTTGATCAAGGGCCGTTCGATGCTGATCCAACGGCTCACAACGCCCGCGCCCGATCGACCGCGCCGGTGCGTTTAGTTGGTTGGACCGAGTCAAGTGGCTCGAGCCCGAGTCTGGTTCGAACCCGAGGAATAGTGCAAACCAATTAGAATTTGAATTTTAAACATCTGATTTTTGAGGAATTACTTGAGGTAGCAAACAAACTCCAAAATTTATGAAATTTTAACTGGAGCTTGCTGATAGTAGGAGGAACCTCCCATAAAATTTTCAAAGGTTTTCACGAACTGAATTTTCTCCAGAAATTCCAGAAGAGGGGAAAAAGGGTTTGACCAATTTTGACTTGCTTCCAAAAATTATCAAATAATTTCTAAAAATCATGGGATAATTCAGAGATGTTGCCAAGCCTCCCTAGAACTCAGGGAAAAGATTTACAAGGGTTTGGCACAAGACCTTTGCCACAAAGATTTTTGATTGGAGTCAAAAGAGTATTTAAATTTGATTTTCCATAATTCTTTTTAAAAGAATTACAAAAATGACTAAGGGCTTCAAGATGCAAGAAAAGTTTTAATTTCTTTTTATTTTCTTACATTTGAAACACAAATCCATATTTGGGATGTTACAATGCTGCAAGAGACTATCATGTTATTTTAGACCCTATGAAGTTATGGACTTGTTAACAACTAAGTAGTTCGATATATCTTACCAGGCGTTAGCACACTTCCTCGTCTGCCGGGTTTGTGAAAGAGACGGCGCTCGAAGACGTGGTTGATGCCCTTGCTCTTAACCAGTTTCGGGCGCGCTAGTCTATGATCCTGAGAAAGGAGGGTACTCCTACTGGTCCTGATTCGCCCATTCTGGGATTTTACCAGCGTACATAGCGGTGCTAAATTTGTGGGGGTGAGTGTTGTGTGCCTGGATAGCCTTGTGCGCCACACTTTGCTGCTGAAATTCGGTCGTTGTCTTCATCCGCAGAAAGGCGTCACATGTATCATCCGAAACGAATTGATACTTTGTTAAGGGCGTCCGATCCTTGTTCATGTACTCCCTGACAAGCTTGCACTTGAAGGTCTTCCACACTTTTCCTATCGTGAGCAACGCCTGCAGTCGCACAAGTCCCTGGACTTCTGGTGGGATCTCAAACGAGCTTGTAATGTTAGTCCATAGCTGGTATCTCTGTACGTCCGTCAGAGACTTCCAGTTTGGTGTGGTATGGGCACTCGTTGTCTTCCAAGTATCCCGTAGGTGGTCCGAAATACTGCCGCTGCTTTGCTGGGAAGTAGAGGGACCCTAACGTCAGAGACCGCCGTGATGGTCATTCGGCCCTCGGGCCTTTTCGATATTCTTTTGCCATCTCGCCTAGTGGCCCCTTTCTTCGGGGTGCCAGACGTATTTGGCGACTGCATCTCACCATCCATCGAAGTGCCGATGCATTCGGTGACGGTAGCACTCCGTCCATCGAAACCCCAGACGCATTCAGTGACGGCGGTGAAGACTGTGCGGACTCCATCTCTAAAGATACACACCCCCCAAGAACTAAATTTGCAGGATTCCAATGACTAAACTATACAAAATCAGTATATTGCTAAGATTTAGAATGTTTTAAGTTTGCTCTCAGATGTAGAGTTGCACGAGAGCATATTCTCAAGACTTTTGTCAAGATTCTTCACTAATTAAAAATAATAACAATGGATCAGACTATGAGCTCAGAATTTAATGATCTACTGGTAATGTTAAGAATTATCTCAAATAGCAATGTAACAGTGCACAAGAATCACTTGATTAAAACATAAACCAATCAACAGGTTGAGGATTACTTACTTGATAGAATAAATAGATAGAATAAATAGATTACTAACTTCAGCAACGTGAGCCACTCGGCTAACAGGAAAAAGCCAATTGACTAACAGAGGAACAATAAGATCAGAATAACAAGGTTAGATCAATCATAGCAGAAAACAGAAAGCAAAAGAGCCAAGCAAATAGATATGATCTGACAGCAGTAAGCAATCCTAGCAGCTCAAGTCTGATTTGTTATCAATTTAATTTCACAATATGACAGAAATCATCACCGAAAGCAAAGAATCGACCCACAGCAAGACAATGCAATATCTCCCAATACTAGAATTAATCCAAATTCAGATTTAGACTAGCACAACACATATATACAAAGTAAAGCACTCTTGTAAATAGAAACGGCTCAAAAAGCGGATGACAATCAAAGCCACCGAGTAGAACCGGGCAAGCTGGCACGTCCAAAGAAGCAGTAAACCATGAGATACAAGGAAATACCTACAAGCATGAGGGACGGGGGAGTAGCAAGGCGGCGTCGGGGAGCAGCAGGGACCGGCGTCGTTGGGGAGCAGCAGGGACTGGCGGTGCCAGGGAGATGGACACACAGAAGTAGCAGGGATGAGTTGCATCGGCGAGTAGCAGGGTGGCGTCGGGGAGCAGCAGGGACCGGTGGATATGGGAAGAAGGGCGGCATCAGCGTCGGGGTCGTGGAAGGGGTGGCGTCGGTGTCGGTGTCAGGGTCGGTGTCCGGGAGAAGGGGATGGGGCGGGCGATTGAGGAGTTAAGGGCGCTGGGGAGGGAGACGAGTGAGGAGTAAGGGCCAAAACCCTAGAGGGAGACATGCGAGTGAGGAGTAAGGGCCAAAACCCTAGTGGGGTCGTACTAATAAATCAATATAACAGACGGTTCAATAATAGAACCGTCTGTGATGTGTGACCATATCACAGACGGTTTGTTCCACTAAACCACATGTGATAGTTCCTTCTATAGCAAATAAAATATTCTATTTTCGGCTAGCCTCAGGAAATGCTAGCCATGCCCTTTGAAAACAAGAAAGTGATGCAATCACATTTGGAATAATTTCTAAATTACAACAACAATTATAGTGGAATAATATCTTAATTACATGATGAGTTTCTTAATTACAATGGAATAATTTCAAAATAGGTGTTCACCCAAGGTAGTCAGAGTCGAGATCCTAAGTTGGATCGATTTGCCTCCGGTAGGATAGAATCGTAGTATCGAATCGTAGAATCGGCGATTATACGGAATTGTAAAACTATACATATTTAACATCTATACTAGAAGTTTGTATGACTCTTATATGGTTTACCACTTACTTATAACCGAAAAAGGGCAAATCAGTTTTTATCGCACAACAGAAAAGTAGAATGATACTGATATGATGGGTGATATAGTTCTGAACTACAGGAGAACAGCCAATGACCATGACTAGTTTACTACAATTAAAATGAGAAATGTTCACAACTTTTGTAAATCAATATCTAATTTCAACACTTGCATGTTCCTTAAATGTAGCTAGACACACTCCAGGAATAAAAATAGCTTATCATTACCAAGCTCAAGATTGCTCATGTCATAATATAGATATTTGTACTACAATTACCACACTGATATAATATTTTGCATGCTCCTTGTTTATTTATAGTTTCATTCTCAGAAATTAATATCAATAAATTTTACTCTAAAACAAAATATCAGCAAACCCTGGCCTCTAAAAAAATTGCAAAAAAATTACAATTTTTTTTGCCCAAATGACTTTACCACGATTCTACAATGCGATTCTACACGATTCTATGTGATTCTACTCTTTAGATCGCGATTCTACCTGATTCTGATTTACGGTACGATTTGGATCGACAGGCTGTCGTGAGTTCGTAGAATCGTAAGACTCTAAGAGTAGGATCGTGATTCTAACTTCCTTGTGTTCACCGTGTGGGATCATTCAACTTGGCTATTTCCTTTTAAAAATAGCCCTACACGATGATCGACGCGCATATAGCTAGCTTCCTCACCGGGTTCTTCCTCGAGCCTGATTCCATCCTCGAAAGGAGACAACTCATCAAATTGATTGTACTCTTCCTTATCCACGAAATTCTCTGTAACATCCCAAATATGGATTTGTGTTTCAAATGTAAGAAAATAAAAAGAAATTAAAACTTTTCTTGCATCTTGAAGCCCTTGGTCATTTTTGTAATTCTTTTAAAAGAATTATGGAAAATCAAATTTAAATCCTCATTTGACTCCAATCAAAAACCTTTGTGGCAAAGGTCTTGTGCCAAACCCTTAGAAATCTTTTCCCTGAGTTCTAGGGAGGCTTGGCAACACCTCTAAATTATCCCATGATTTTTAGAAATTATTTGATAATTTTTGGAGGCAAGTCAAATTTGGTCAAACCCTATTTCTCCTGTTCTGGAATTTCTGGAGAAAGTTTCGTTGCATGAAAATCTCTGGAAATTTTATGGGAGGTTTCTCCTGCTGTCAGGAATCTCCAGTTAAAATTTTATAATTTTTGGAGCTTGTTTGCCACCTCAAATAATTCCTCAAAAATCAGATGGTTAAAATTCAAATTCTAATTGGTTTGCATTGTTCCTCGGGTTCGAACCGGACTCGGGCTCGAGCCACTGGACTTGGTCCAGTCAACTAATCGCACCGGCGCGGTCGATCGGGCGCGCGTTGTGAGCCGTTGGATCAGCATCGAACGGTCCTTGATCAACCGAACGACGGAATCGTTTTAATCCGCCCGATCTAACTCAGCCGTTCGATTTCAATCCGACGGTCGGCACATCGCCTCCTTCCTCCGTCAGCGCGCGCGTGAGCTCGGCCATGGCGTGCGCAGAGGAGAAAAGCCGCGGCGTGCAGTCCACTCCTCGGTCGCCTTTAAATGGCTAGCTCTGCGCGCATTAAATGCCCGTCATGCTCCTCCCTTAGGCGTCCACTCTCCAACTGCTCCCGTCGCTCTCTCGCGCTCAAATGGCCGTGTTGACCCGAGAGGGATATCGCCGTTGATCTCTGCCATCCTCGGCTATTTAAGCTCCATTGTTTCTCCCTTAGCTTCCTTTAGCACCTCCGCAACTCTAGCTAACACTCACAAGTCCACTGGAGCCGCAGATCCTCGAGAATCCTTCGGTCGCCATTGTCGGTTTTGGAGCTCCGGTGGAGTCGGTGCAGCAGGGGTTTTCTTCTTTAAGTCTTTGCTCCCTCTGCTCCCCCTTTACTCTCTGAAGCTTAACCCTCACTCAATTTTGCTCAATTTGCTCAGGGCTTGGCTGAATTCGGATTTCCCCCTTTTCGGCCGAAAACGCCATTGTTCTTCGCCCGGGCAGCTTCGACTCTCCTCGGTGCATTCTTTGCGCTCAGGTAACTCCTCGTTAGTCCCTAGTGGCCTGGCACCTGCTCCCTTGAACCGCAGCTGAGCTCTTTGCCGTTTTTTGTTTTCGTCACTTTGCGGTCTCCTCGGTTCTCTCCGGCTTCCCGACGTTCTGGACCACCGCAGCCAAATCCATTGGTACCATTTGGTGCGCAATGATGTTTGGGACCCATTTTGGGCACTTTCTACGCGCCGCCGCCGCGAGCCGCGGCCGCGGCGAAGCCGTTCTTTCCGTCGCTTTTGCCGACGAAAGCAGACGCGTTTGAACGTGAGTCGTTTTGGACCGTCGATCCTAAGATCTACTGCCCACATTCGCGCGGAAATTTGAAATTGTCGCGCGTTTCGGTCTGTGGACCGTTGGATCCAAGATCAACGGTCCCGATTCAAGTTCGCATGGGTAGTTGGATCCCAGATCAACGGCTCGCGTGCGTGTGGATGTTCGGATCGCCCGCGCGCTCGGATCCACGTGGACCATTGGATTCAGATCCAACAGTTGACGTTTAGGGTTTCGCGGCCGCGCGCGCGCGCTTCAGCACAGGGACTTGGACCGTTGGATCCAAGATCAACGCTCCTCGTTCACCCACGTCATTTCAAATTTCTGATTTTCCCGAAAGGATATATTTATCAACTGAAAAATGTGATAACTTGTGAAATGCATAACTAATTCATTTTAATTCCTTTTCGGGAGATTCAAATTTTGTGGGTTATGTTTTCAACTGAACTTTAATCTAAAAATATTTCCAACCCCAGTATAGCTCCAGAAAAGTTTGCTAATGAATAGTAGCATTTTTGATTTATAAAAGCTGAGCAAAATTGTTTTGGCCATATCTTTTGCATTAAGAATCCAGATCAATTGGTTCTTGTTGCTAAATTCTTTATAAATCATGCTCTTGCTACTGTAAAATTTTTAGAATTTTTGGGGGGAGTTTACTGTTGGGTCTTTGCGTTTTATTCGTTCTTATCGGTTGTTTATCGCTTTCTCGTTAGGATCCGAAGAGCACATTGACAATATTATTGATCCTCAGCGACATCTTGACCCACACAAGCGAAAAAGCGGTTTGATCATAAATTTCCCATTACTTTCAAGTCTAATATCTTGTTTACAAATCACATGTATGCATGCTTTTGTGTCAAATTAATTTCCCCGATTAGAGGTAGTTATTCCTATTGCATTGTTGCCCTCAAATTGTTATCCCCTGCCACAAACATAAGTTATTAATATCGCTGGTGAATTAGAGCCCGGTGATTTAATTATGCTCTTATTCTATCTTTTCGAGGTCATGCTTAGAAATGCTTAGTTTCAGTAGCAATGGGCGATCATCGATTTTTAGTCGATGATCTTGATCACACATTTATTTATTATTCCATTATGTGCAGCACTTGTGCTTTGTTAATTTTGTAAAGTCAAAAACTGAAAATAAAACTGTTTCGACTTGGGCACAATGGTATGTTGGTGTGATCTGTTGGTGTGAATGGAATGGTGCCTAGGTCATCAAGGACCGAGTTACTTGTGTCACTAAGCCAAGCGCTTATGCGTGCTAACCACGCGAGAGGGATATGGGACCTCTCTTGACTAAGTACTTTGGCGTGTGTTATCTCCGAGTCGCAGGAGGGGGTTGTGTGTGTTGTGTGAAAAAGGATATGTGTTCTTGTGATTGGGTGTGCGGTGGTGGAGATTAGGGTAGGCTCTCCACCTCGAGGAGCATTGTAGTTGTCAAGGCTTTACCGAGACGGGTAGTTGACCGAGGCTTTACAATGACTCGACACAACGTATGGGTTTCTATCCATACAGGCGGCTCGTAGTTAATACACATTATTGGAAATGTCTCGTAGGACTTAGTGCTTGTGCCTGCATACCAAAGGAAGTATGCTAATCTAGTGGCAAAAGGCGATGCGGTGTGTGGGTACATTGGTACACCTGCAGGTATAAAACTATTCGAATAGCCTCGTCCTAGGTTATGGACATGCTTGGTAAGGTCGTGCAAGAACTAGACTTCAATCTTTTAAATTAAAATTTGACATGGTTAGTATGAATGGGTAATTCATGCTATTGTTGTGGTGACTAATGGGTTAGTCACTTCCGTGATTGTTGTTGTCATCTATCTCTTGTTATATTGTTGTCATTTACGGTTATTTGAACATTAAAAACAGATTTGTTACCTTACTTTTAAATGTACTACATTATTGCAAATAAAGATTGCTTTGTCTGAAAATGAAACATCTGACCTCCACTTAAATAAGCTTGCATGTAGCATATGTATAGGTCTGCTTTCTCTACGTAAGTCTTATGCGAGTACAATTTTTGTACTCATTTGCTTTGCTTAACTATTTGTTGCAGAGGAGGAAGGTGAGCCCTAAGGGCCTCACTTTTGTGAAATGTGCCTTTGTGGATTGACGACTAGCTTGGCGGTCCTATTTATTGCCTTGTGGGTTAAAGGCACCTTGATTGGCTCTTTTGTTTATGGCCATCTTATGGCACTTTTGCTTCCGCTGTTAAATTCTTGTATTTATGTCATTTGGCCGGTCGGCCTCTCTTTTGTAATAACTATCCTTTATTTATGTAACTTCTGGTTTGTTGCTTGCTTCGGTTCTATGTGAATGAATGGAATTGATGCATGAATTTTGTAAAGAGGTGTGTATACTGCATTTCTGGGAAGTATACATGTCTCGAGTCTCGGTTTATTCGATTTGTGATGCTAGGACCAAATGGATGGTTAAGCATTACAAGCCCAATAAACCGGGGTCTCACATTCTGAATTCCGACAATCCTTCTTTTTCCATGAATAACTACGTGGCGGTTCTTATTTGCTTGGTCTATTACATAAAAAAGTTGAACAACTTGCTTAGCGAGTACGAATGGTTCGTCCTTGTATCCGACACATCTGAGGTCCAAAGTAGACCCAATGACACCGAAATAGGGGAATCTTAAAAAGTACGTAGTTGAGTTTCCAAATCTCCTCTATAAACCCATAGTACCCATGTTTCATTATGTTTGGCCCAGCGGTATTGAACTGCTCGTGAAATGCATCTATGTAGACACAGCTATTCTGGACTGTGCTCTTCCTATCCTGAGCTATCGTATAAAATATGTACCCATTTATGTCGTATTCTTGCCATGGCAAAATTTTAAATTTTAGCCCTTGTGCCAACCATCGCAACATATCATCACTTGATGACCTCTTAGTGAATCACACCTTTAACCATTCGTTGAACCGATGATTGTTCTCTCTCGTGATACAAACGTTCGACTGGCCCGGATTCTGCTCGCGTACCATGTCTTTGTGCTCATCGATGTACGAGGATACTTCGGTCATGTGTTGCAAGATCGTGAAATGAGCTTGAGTGTACGTATCCAGATCGGGAGTGATTGCTTTCCTTCCGATAGTCCCGATACCCTCTAGCCTCCCCTCATGATGAGATAGAGACACACCTATCGGTTCCACCTGAGCCATGTAGTCGACGCAGAACTCAATAACCTATTCGGTTGCACAGCCTTCTATGATGCTGCCCTCCAGTCGAAATCGATTCCGTACGTAGGGCTTGAGATCGTGGTGGGCTTGGTTGCTTTCTTAGGCGTACTCGCTGTCTTCTTCAAAGCAGCGGCATATCAGCCAGATCTCACTATAGACATATCACATATAGTTTTTAACAAGCACCGTCTGTGATATGTAATTATCATAAACTGTTTTTAACAAGAATCGCCTGTGATAAATACACATCACAGATGGTTTGTTTCACTAAACTGCTTGTGATAGTACCTTCTATAGCTAAAAAAATTTCTATTGTACTTGAGTGAACAATGCAAGGTTTTGTGCTTGAGAGACGAAAAGACGAAGAGTAGGGAGCGATGTGGGGATTCATCTTCGGTTGTGGATGATCAATTTTATAAAAGAAGGAATAAAATTGGCACGTGAGACGAAGAGACGCATTACGCGGGAGCCAAAGCAGCATTATCACAGACACTTCCAACCACAAACCATCCATGATAGAAAATTATCACACACGGTTCTTGTTAAGAACCGGAACCATCTGTGAACTATCATAGACGGGTATATTTAATAACCATTTGTGATTTCTGCTATTATCACACATGATTCTTGTTGAGAACCGTCTGTGAACTATCGCAGACGGTTCTTAAATATAACCGTCTGTGATGTCTGCTATTATCACAGATGGTTATTATAACAAACCGTCCGTCAATTATCAGAGATGGTACTTATTAAAAATCATCTGTGATAATGAAGTATCATAGATGGTTTTAGCCATCGCTAGTAACCTTGATGGCCATGCTTGTAAAACCATCTATGATAATTACAACACAGATGGTTCTGGGAACCGTCTGTGATGAGGTGTCCAGTATAGCTTTTTTTGTAGTAGTGCTCCTCCCCAGTGCTATAAAGCTCCCCCACCTCTCCCTTACCAGCCGTATGTGATGAGGTGTCCAGTATAGCCCTTTTTGTAGTAGTGCTCCTCCCCAGTGCTATAAAGCTCCCCCACCTCTCCCTTGCCAGTCTCTCCTTGCCATTTCCCTTCCCACTCTCTCGTTCGCTAGAAAGCAATGCAAGCTCCGTTTCAGTCACCGCATCTCCATTGCCGTTTTCACCTCTTTGGTGAGCCCATCACCTTGCCAACCGCATCATCTTGTGTTCTAGAGAACTAGTAGCATTCCCCCAACTCAATTTTGCTTTTGGTCCACAGGAGATGCTGTAATTTCTTTTCTTCCGGTCGCCTCTTTCCTCCTTCTCCATTCTGGTAAGTTCCCCCTTAACTTGTAGCTTCTCATGCGCGCAAGACTTTGCTGTGTGCTTCTCCGAACCTCAAAGACCGCCATTGCACCTTGAGCCACCGCCGCTACAAGCCACCATGGGCCTCGCCGCCGGCACCCACAGGGTCGCCCGTCGGTGAGGAACCCATTTTGGGCTATTCGAGCCGCCACCGTGGTCCGGTTCGCTGGCGACAAGGAACACCCTAGCTTTCATCTGTTTTGTCGGATCTGAGACATCCACTGTAGCAATTAATTACTGAATATGTGTCATTTTTTAACAAAGCAGTGTTTGGGTTGATTTAATGGATGTCGGGTTACACTGACAAGTGGGCCCAATATAAATTAATGAAGGTTAATTAAAAATTGGTTTTCTCTTTAAGTCACTGACATGCAGGTCCCACCACTTTAAGTGCACAGTGCACATTAGTGTTGGCAATCGGGCGCGGCGAGCACGGGTAGTGCTCACCCATACCCTTGCCCGCTACCCCATTTTTCCCCATGGCCATGCCCGGGAAGGACGACGGGTGAAGAACCTCGTCCGTACCCATCGCCCGTGGGTACCGTCGCCCATAGGCATGCACTACTACAGAAAAGCTCATCACAGACAGTTCGTAACAGTCATCACAGACGATTTTTGAATCGTCTGAAATTTTATGTCTGTGATAACAGGCGGTTATCACAGACGGTTGAAAAACCGTCTGTGATAAGTCTTTAGACCTAATTATTTTTTATCGTATTTTCAGCTAGCCTCAGGAATTGCTAGCCATGCCCTCTGAAACTAGCAAGCGTAAACATATCACGTATAATTGTTGACAACTCAAAGTGATCATTTAACTCAAAATCAATTACAAAAGAATGTTTCAAGTATATATTGTCGCTAGAGTTACAAATTGAATTACAACCACTCAAAGTGAATTACAATATTGAATCAATTGTTTCGAGGTCGTTCATCGGTGTCGACGGCTTGAAACTCTCCGGTGGTGTTAACTATGTCTGCCTTGATGAAGACGCAGAGCTCCCCTCGAACTTGCGTGACCTGGTCCATCTCGAGTGCATTTAACTCTATGTTCAAGCCCTGTCGCTAGCAAGAGTAAAGTAGTAAGCATATATATTTAAATTTATAATTAGGAAATAATTATTACGAGATTGACAAACCTGGGGATCGTGCGTCCTAGAAGTAATCAATAGCTGCATATAATGGCATACATAGAATGCGCATAGGTGATCTCGTTTTTGCTGGCGGCACTACAAAAATAGAATTACATATATATGTACAGTCAGTTCGAGACGCAATATTACAGAGTATGATATATGATTATTGTGTTGTAGCGCGTACCAAAAATCGCATCCTGTGAGTCAGTGTGGCGCTCGTTCCCTTGTATAAACCTCCCTCGGCAACATAGCCGATGAACGCCCTACATGATTCAAAAAAGTTATCCTCGTCCATTTCAAACGAAGGAAGACTACAATATTGTGTGGAGGAAATGAACATACATGTCGAGTATTCCTTTAAGAAGGGTGAAGTCATGATTTTTGTTGAGTAGAGAATCAAGGTACAATACCATGTTCCTCTTTGGCACAAGAATCAGAAGAATCCAGTGGAACCTACTTGTGTATGTCGCTATAGTCATAAACCTATGTTGAAACGTAATTTGTATAGCAAATATTGAAGCACTTACTTCTGGTTGTAGGGAACCATTATGTAGTCCTTGTCGTCCAGAGCAAGCAATCTCATTTTTATGTAATTCTCGACGTAGGATGCGTCTTGGTTGATTGTTTGCTCAGAGACCACGTGTGGGTCGAGGAAACCCACCGGTTTTTTGATTCGACGGGCACATTTCATAATGTATCTGTACATAAGCAATGAGTTATGATATTTATCGGTATCACGTGAGTGTAGAAATTGATTGTACACACTTACGAAGTCCAATCATCATGAAGTGAGGCGCCGAGGGCGCTTAGGTTGTATAGGTCAAATAAGTATTGAAGCCCACGACGGCGGCTGTGCTCGTGGAGAAAATGCTCCCTCCCGTATCTGACGGTGATTCCAGTATGACCCCCCTTCTCTCGGGTCTTGCGCAAGTACCAATCATGCAAAGCTTGACAAGCTACTCCTGAGCTCTTTATTTCTGCGCCGGAGACCAACATACTTCCGAGTGAGTATTTCACGGGTTTGGGAGGTGCCTTAATGTTCTTCGATTTCGATTTCTCCTTAACGAGGAGGCTGAGGGTCGTCTTCCCGTGAGACGCCTCAGGGACCGATATGGTGACACACATTTCTTGTCCCTTCGCCGTTGTCTCGACGGGAAGCGATGTGGCAGCCTTCTGAAGCTTTGGTTGAGGTGAACTCATCGAGGGTCCTATTGGAGAGGCAGGGTCCTATCGATATCGCGTCACTGAAGGGTCCAGTGCGATGTCCTTCTTGGGCCACTGGATAAAAGTGTGCGTGGCATCCCCTAGTGTTCTGATTTCTTCGTTCGGGGGAATCTCCAGTGGGATGGCCATGAAATTGTCATGTACCATGTCCACCTGCACCCTGGCGTAACCCTGCGCCAGCTGGGCACCGTGCTGCACTACCCCTTCCTGGTATGGATACACCATACCCCGCCCAACCTCAATAGGAATCGACCCAACCATCCTCACTTGGAGCTTGCAGGGTGTCGGCTCCTACAAAATGGTACACAATTAGCTAAGGCGGCCTATAGGTCTATCTTTGGAGCATTCCAGAGATCTACATTACCTCGGTGTCGTCGATCGGTAATTACACGTCGTCATGTCCAGAATTATGTGTGGACGCGACGCTACTCCGATGTGGAGGAGGACTTGCTCCCAAATTAACAGGGGCGGCTTGCGCCTGCATGAGTTGATTTACTTGGTTCTGCAAGTTTGTTATTTGTTCTTGAAATTTTCCAATAATCACATGTTCCAACCGAGCGTCGTGCTAGTCCTTGGATCTCTTCCTACTCCTATATGTGTCGGAGTTGTGTGTGAATCCATCCCTCCAAGGTACGTAAACCCCAACGCCTCGCGTGCGACCCGGGTGCTCTTTGTTTCCCAGGGCCGTATATAGTACATCCTTCTCCCTGTCTACTTCGAAGGAACCTTGGGAAGATGCGGAAGTCAATGCTTTCTGCAAGAGGACATCATGTTATTGTAGACACCATGAAGTTATGGACTTATTAACAATTAAGTGGTTCGAGAAATTTACCAGCGTTGAGACACCGCCTCGTCTCACGGGTTTGTGAAAGAGATCTTGCCGAAGACGTGGTGATGCCCTCGCTCTAACGGGCTCGAGCGCTTCGTCCGAGATCTCAAAAATGGTCGTGCAGTGGTCTCGTCCTCCGGCGCCATCAAGCGTGGCTTTACCGCTGCACTGGCCGATGCCGAAGTCTGTGGGGGTGAGTGTTTTGTGCTGGATAGCTCGGCGCGCACTTTGCTTCAAATTCGCCGTCCTCTTCATCTCGCACGGCGTCCCATGTATCCCGCGAAAAAATTGATACGCCGTGAAGGGCGTCCGACCGTGTTCACGTCATCGCGTGACAAGCGTGCTCTTGAAGGTCCTCCACGCTGGGACATCGCCAAGAATACGTGCCATCGCAGACGCGCTCGGTCCGCCTGTGGAAAGTGAACGAGGCAGAAAGTTTAGTCCACAACTGGTCTCTCTCTACATCCGTCAGAGACTTCCAGGTTGGGGTGGTGATGGGGACCCGTTTCCTTGCAAGTACCCCGCAGACGGTCCGGAATCTCACAGCTGCTTTCTTGGGACTCAGCGGGATCCCGACATCACTGACCTCTGTGATCGTCATGTGGCCCGAGGGCAATTTGGAGATTCCTCTGCCTTCTCGCCTGCGTACCACCTTGATCGGAGATCCAAACGCATTTGGCGACGTCGCTGACGGCGGCGAAGACGGTGCCTCTGCCATTTCGCTTACTTGCTATCTATATAAGTTACGTATGCAATGATTACATAAACAAATAGAAGTTACCCATTGAGCCTAAATATATGATATGTAGTACATAAAATATATGAAATTGCACAAAAAAACTGCAAAGGAGAAGGAAATATTGTAAACAGTGCAGTTTTAACATATAGCTGAAATATTGCATGATTTTGAGTGCTCTCGTGAAAGAGTTGCAAAAGAATCAACGCTTGCCATCTCAAACTGCTTTTGTAGTAGTGCCATACCATAAAGAAACAAAGAGAAGCAATAATCACCTAACCCTAACAATTTCTGGAATAAATCATTACACCAAAACCGATCAAAACAGAATGAGGTAAATGGTATGTTAACCATCAAGGGATGGCAATGAATAGATTATGTCTTATTACCAATCTAGTGGGTTGTATGGGCGTGTTTGCTTCGTAGGTTATATGGATGAGGTACAGGAGGGCATGGCCTCTTCCTGTGTGTGCGGGAGCTGTCTTGACCGAAAGATAACAGGGGTAGGATGGAGAGAAATTAGAGTGGTCAAGACAGACTCTAGAAGAGGAAATTTATTTCTTGCTTGAACGGAGATGCCAGAGGAGGGCGGCTAACCGTATTTGGATACTTGCTTGTTTTCAAGGAACTGTTTGGCACCAAACTAGAATTAGAATTGGTCACACCAGATTTGCTAAGTGCAGAATGGAATGGAACGTCAATAAAAAATATTATTTCATTAGCACTGCCATGTACAGCATTATTTTTACCATGTAGAGTCTATACAAAACTGAAAAAAGTAGAGCCTACTACTGCTACCTAAACAAGAAATATAGGATGTCCCAAAAGGATGAAACAGCTCAATTCCAATTCCAAAGCTAAAATAGTTAATGAGATGTCTTTCTAGTATTTTTCAAGTAGGAAAAAGATAGATTTGCCAACACAAAGAACGCCATCAGAATACATTAATGCAAGTATACATGCATGTCTAATTGTGCAAATATACAAGCGTCTTATTGTGTAAACAAACTAAATATAGATCTCTGTACAAATCTATTTGTGCAAATATAACTTACATGTACATCTAGTAGTGAAATTTAATCTATTGATGTATCCACCCAGGCAAAAAAAAAGTTTACAACTTGACATCATATCTAAAACTAGCTAAACACCTAAAGGGGTAAAAATGCCACATAAACCACTAAAACAACATGCTTTTCTACCACAATTCAAACAGCTGGCAGCAACCCATGAAGAATCCACTAAGGAAATTTTCAAAAGTAAAAGTAACATCACCGGGTGGTGGCGGCAGGGCGACCTTTAGACGGAGGTAGGGACGAAGGAGGCGGCTACCGGTGAGGTGGCGCGCGGAGGAGACCGAGGCGCCGGCGGCCGGTGGAAAAGACTAAGGCGAATAAAGGCACAACCGGTCGAGTCGGGCACTTATATAGCTGGATATCACAAGACGGTTCTATGATAGAACCGTCTATGATAATACATCACAGACGGTTCCATAAACAAACCGTCTGTGATGACTTAACAGAGAAACCCTAATTTTAATATCACAGACGGTTATGTAACTGAACCGTCTGTGATATGTTGATATCACAGACGGTTCATTACTAGAACCGTTTATGAGGTTAGTCATCACAGACGGTGTATTAATAGAACCGTCTGTGATTTGCATAAATGGACCGCCAACTAATGGCTGGTCTGACCGTCGCCAAATCGGTCAGACCGCCAAGGGTGGCCGGTCCGACCGACCGAGGCAAATTGACCCACACCAAAAATGTGCTTCTCTGGAATAAACGTTCCACAAGAACTTCGAACCACGACACCGTAGTTCCGTTTATCAACGGCGGAACTACCGCACAGAGAATCATTTCAAAGGGAAATCGGTCGGACCACCCAACACATGGCAGTCTGACCGATTTAGCACTGGTCCATAACACGTGACACGTTTCCATGTTAACATCAAATTACAATGGAATACATGCTTAATTGAAATATAGTCCTTCATGATGATTGACACGCATATAGCTTGCTTCCTCACTGGGTTCTTCCTCCACTCTGATGCTGTATCCAAAAGGAGGCAACTCTTCAAATTGATTGTACTCTTTCTCATCCACGATATTCTCAACTCCGACAATCCTTCTTTTCCCATGAAGAACTACGTGGCGGTTCTTATTTGCTGGGTCCGTTACATAAAAAACTTGAACAACTTGCTTAGCGAGTACGAATGGTTCGTCCTTGTATCCGACACGCTTGAGCTCCACAAGAGGACGCCGCATTTGTCGACCTTCACGGCCTGCGGAAGTTTAACCCAATGACATCGAAACAGGGGGATCTTGAAAAGTACATAGTCGAGCTCCCAAATCTCCTCTACGAACCCATAGTACGAGTTCAACCCGCGTGCCCCCGCGGTATTGAACCCCTCGTGAAATGCATCTATGCGGACACCGCTGCTCGGATCAGGCTCTTCCTATCCCGAAAGCCAGATAAAACGTGTACCCATTTATGTCGTATCCTTGCCATGTTACAATTATAAATTTTGGTCATTTGGCCAACCATAGCAGCGTTTCATCACTTGATGACCTCCCAGTGAATTGCATCTTTAACCATTCGTTGAACCGACGGTTGTGCTCTCTCGTTATCCAAACCTCCGACTGGTCTGGATTCTGTTGGCGTACCATGTCTTTGTGCTCGTCGATGTACAGGGACACTTGGGTAATATGTTGTAAGACCGTGAAATGGGCCTTCGCGTATGTATCTAGATCAGGAGTGATTGCTTTCCTCCTGATGATCCCGATACCCTCCAGTCTCCCCTCGTGATGAGATCGAGGCACACCAATCGGTTCCACCTGAGCCATGTAGTCGACGCAGAACTCAATGACCTCTTTGGTTGCATAACCTTCGATGATACTTCCCTCCGGCCGAGATCGATTCCGTACGTAGGACTTCAGAATTCGCATGTATCTCTCGAAAGGGTACATATGACGTAGGAACACAGGGCCACATATCTTTATCTCTTTCACAAGGTGAATAATGAGATGGACCATGATATCAAAAAATGACGGAGGGAAATACATCTCAAGATGACATAGAGTCGTCACAACCTCGGCCTGCAGAGCGTCGAGTCCTTCGGGATCGATGACCTTCTGAGCAATTGAGTTAAAGAAATAACACAGCCTAAAGATTGCCACTCGGACCTTGTTCGGCAAGATACTCCTAATTGCAACAGGAAGCATTTGTGTCATCAGCACATGACAATCATGAGACTTCATACTAATTAATTTCAAATCTTTCATGGAAACAAGTTTCTTAATATTGGCGTAGTAACCGGACGGAACTTTCACACAATACAAGCTTTGACACAGTTCATATCTCGCGGCCTTGGACAAAGTGTAGCAAGCTGGGGGAAGGTACGTTCGTTCTTTAGCGGTCTCTTTCGGTGCTAACTCGGTTCTTATGTTCATATCAACCAAGTCACGCCATGCGTTAACACCGTCTTTCGTTTTGCCACTAATATTCAGTAAGAGATCAATCAAGCTATCACATACATTCTTCTCCACGTGCATGACGTCGATGCAGTGGCGAACTTCTAAGTGCTTCCAATAAGGCAAGTCCCAAAAAATTGACCGCTTCTTCTAGATATTTTTCTGAGGGGTCCTTAATTTACGTCCCTCTCCAAGCACAACATCGATATCCTTAACCATATCATAGACCTCTTTCCCTCTAAAAGCCCTTAGAGCTGAACCGTCCTCCTTATTTCCGTCGAATTGTTTCTTCATCTTGCGGTATGGATGAATACTGGGAAGGAACCTACGGTGACGCATATACACCGTTTTGCGCAAGTTGTTCAGCCATACACTCTCGGTACCATCTAAGCAGTGCGGACAGGCTTTGGCTCCTTTTGTACCGAACCTCGATAGGTTACCAAGGGCAGGAAAATCATTGATGGTGCAGAATAACATGGCGCGTAAAGTGAAGTTCTCTCGTTTGTACGCATCCCATACTTGTACCCCTTCGTTCCAAAGTGTCACTAGATCTTCCAGCAATGGTGCTAGGTACACATCAATATCGTTCCTAGGTTGCTTCAGCCCTTGGATAAGTAGTGACATCAAAATGTATTTCCGCTTCATACACAGCCAAGGAGGAAGGTTGTACATACATAGATTCACGGGCCAGGTGCTATGTTGGCTGCCCATATTACCGAAAGGATTCATTCCGTCCGTACTCAACCCTATCCTTATGTTCCTCGGTTCCGCACCGAACTCTTCGAAGCTCCGATCGAAGTTTCTCCACTGGGCAGAATCAGCAGGGTGTCTGAGCTTCCCATCTTTCTTACGCTCATCCGAGTGCTAACACATCAATCTTGTCTCCTTCGGTTCGTAAATAAACGCTTCAAACGTGGGATCACAGTGGATACCACAACATCTTAGCAGAGGTCCTTGCTTCGCCTTAGCGGTATTCTTACGCTTGTATCGGGAAGCTTTGCACACGGGACATACATGCATGTCTGCGTACTCTTTACGGTAGAGGATACAATCGTTCGGACATGCATGTATTCTTTCTACTTCCATTCCCAATGGACAAATAACCTTCTTAGCTTGGTAGGTCGTGCTAGGCAACACGTTTCCCTCCGGAAGGATGTCAGCTAAGAGGCCTAACAACGCCGTAAAACTCTTGTCGGAACAACCATTGCTTGCCCTCAATTTCAGCAGTTCAAGCACGGTTGACAACCTTGTGTATTCCGGCTTGCAGCTAGGGAACAAAGGTTTCCCCGAGTCCTCCATTAAGCCCTCGAATTTACAAAACTCTCTCACCGTAGTTCCCTTCTGCATCGCGTAGCATCTGATCCAAATTGTCATCATGCGACCTATCCTCATCAAAAGCACATTCCATACCCTGCATATCGTTGACTTCTCGGCGATGTCGCCATTCTCGACTTCCCAGTATAATCTGCTCTTCACCGTGACTACTCCAACATGTATATCTTTTTTTGAAACCCCTTCGTATTAAGTGAGCTTCGATCTGCGCCGGGTTGTTAAACATTTTCATATTACCGCAATCAATGCATGGACAGTACATAAATTTTATCCCCTTCTTCAATATATCCTGCTCGGCGGCTCTTCTAAAAGCAAACACGCCATTAATATACTCTTCACTCACACGGTTCTCAATGTACATCCAGTTTCGATCCATCTACATGTATACGCACGTAACAAATTAATTAGTGTTAAATTATATTAATAAACCGCAAGTACCCTTCATAATGACCAAACACATTAGTGATTAGTCTAGAGCAAATATAAAGGGTTACAGATCGTTACACATTAGTGATTAGTCTAGAGTAAAAATAAAGGGTTACAGATCGTTACCCTTCTCTCCAAGGTGGTGCAATGTGGGAGGAGGCAGCAGAGGTGCCGCAATGGGGGAGGAGGAGGCAGGGGTAATAGCTCAAAACGGAATGGGCAGCAATGTGCATGGAAGGAGGCAGCAGCAGCAGGGTGGCGCAACGGAGGAGGAGGCAGCAGCAGCAGGGTGGCGCAACGGGGGAGGAGGCAGCAGCAGCAGCAGGGTGGCCAACGGGGAGGAGGCAGCAACAGCAGCAGGGTGGCGGCGCCTCAAATGGAATGGGCAGGGGGGCCTGTCAGGATCATCTATTTATAGTGCTTGTATATCATAGACGGTTCTTGTAAAGAACCGTCTGTGATAGGCAAGAACCGTCTGTGATAGGCATGTATCACAGACGGTTCTTTACAAGAACCGTCTGTGATAAATAACACATATTATCACAGAAGGTTCGTATAAAGAACCGTCTGTGATGAGTACCATTATCACAGATGGTTCTTTATACGAACTGTCTGTGAAGTATCACAGACGGTTCGTATGAAGAATCGTCTGTGGTACTTATTTATCACAGACGGTTAACGAAGAACCGTCTGTGATAATTTTATCACAGACAGTTCCACAAAACATGCTATACTAGACACCCCATCACAGATGGTTCCAAAGGAACCGTCTGTGATGGGGTGTCTAGTATAGCATGTTTTGTAGTAGTGATGCCCGTTTACCCGTAAACAATGCATCCTGGACTACCCCCAAACTGTTTTCAAAGGACCAACCTTGGCAAGATTGAACAACGTAAATCCTAGCTAGGACCAGTAAATTAGCTAGGAAGTGGGCAGAACCACTGTAATAAAGTGGTTCTTAGCTCCAAATTAATAGCAATCTAACATAAATAATTATCAGAATTGGCCTTTTAATCTCCCATCACCATCAGTAAAGTCCAAATGCAAGCTCTATTGCACAAGATGAGTTCAAACCACAAGATCCAATCCCACATGACGCAGCAGTAAACGGGTCTAAACTGAAGCAGCGAACAATTAGTTCAAACTTCAAACCACAAGGAAATGTACATCTTGTTCAAATTGTTGTAGCAATTAAAACTACCATCGACCCGGATCAAGAAGACGATGAAAGGAGAGAGGAAAAAAACAACCCGAGATCTCGAGGAGTAGAGTAGGTAAATGGGGAAAAAGAATTCAATCGATATTGGATAACAATTAAGTCACACTTGATTAGTACCATGAGAAGAGGAAGAGGATGAGGGCGCACGCACGCGAGCCCAAGGGCTTGAGGCTGTGGCCGCAATAGAAGCAGCGACTGGCGAGCATGGCGACGACCTGCGCGGCGGTGAGGAGGAGGAGCGTGCTGACGCCATAGCCAGTGGCAACGTCAGAGTCATAGATGCAATAGTCGTACTCCTTGGCCAGGTCCAGCATGACAGTCGCCTTCAGCAGCATTCCGTCGGTGTTAGCAGGGCAAGAAAAGCAGGAGGAAGGAAGGAAATATTTTGGGTGTGGGGGTGCTAGTGACGGGCTTGCCTTGCAGCGGCTCTGCTCAGCCACGACGGCGAGTTTACCCGTCGGACAGAGTTTGCCCCTCATGAACATACCCAGGGGCAATAAATGAAGAACATACCCATCTCTATTAGTATTTTTGCCTGTGGGTACACGGGTAATCGGGCAAGATTACCATCCCTAGTGCACATGGCCATAGACCAAGCATAGTGCACGTTGACTGAAGGTCCATGCACAGTTTTGGTAGAACAAGCATATGACAGTGGACCCCATCTTTCAGTGAGAGTTTCTCTCTCCTCTGTTCTTTTTCTAGATCTAATCTAGATTCAACCTTTCGGATGTTCGTTCTCCTTCATACGAACTCTGATTCCGTCGATTCTTATTCCTAAATTCATCTAAAATCAATATCTATATCCCAGAACCTAAATTATTTAATTTGAAGTTTATTTAAATTTTATTTGAATTTGGCTCGTTTCCGCTTATAGATTTAGATTACTTCGGAGAGTCAGATTTCGACGCCGTTTAGAACAACAATGAATTGAGCAAGGCAAGTTACATCATTTGATCATATTTGACCCCAATATTTAAATTATTTAAATTCTATTTTAAATTATTATTGTGTGCTACTTTTATTCAAAGTAATTTGAATGCCTATCTTTAAGTTGTTGCTAAATCCCAAACGTTTGTATAGCCAATTATTGTCAAGATATGTATTATGGAGAATAATTCTGAGTGTGATATATTTTGGAGTTAGAGATCGAAAAGATTGAATTGAAGGAAACATAGGTATATGTGTGGATACCTATTGATCGGGAAGAATTATAGGAATACAATATTGTTGGACATTGGATTATAAGAATACATTAATGTTGGATATTAGATTAGAGGAATACATTATTGTTGGACATTGGATTATAGGAATACATTAATGTTGAATATTGTATTATAGCAATACATTATTGTTGGATATTGGATTATAGGAATATATTATTGTTGGAGATTGGATTATAGGATTTCATTACTTCTGAATTAAATAAAGAAGGACGACATGCATAATAGATTGATTTAGATATTATGATTCTAATATTGATGGTTGACTTACCGATCTTAAAGTTGACAATTCTTGAACATCAATCCCTCACACCTTGTCGCCCTAGATAAAACTCTAGTTTATACAATAGTATTGACAAAATACTTTTATGGAAATAGGTGCGTAGCCAAGCTTAGACCTGAAATATTAGATTTAGGGAATTTTAGTCAAATATTAAACTATCGTTTAAAAATATGTTTTATGGCATTGGTGTGCCATATAAATTTACAAATGGTTTGAAAATAAAAATAAAAATTGGTTCAGACTTGGGCGAAATGTATGTTTGGATGGTGGAATTGATGCACAAGATCGATTCATTTATATGATCGATACTAGGGTTTTATTGAAAGTTGTCCAAGTTGCTTAAGGATCAATCTTTGAGCCACATCTTGCAAGGCTACATCGTACTTTCACAAGTCTAGAATGAGACAGGCTAGGCTAAAAAAATTGTAATATTCCACCGTGATTGTGCTATCTGGTTGTGTGGGTATAAGAATGTCCTACCTTTATTTATTCCCACATGGCGAAAGAGAGGTCTTCCGGCGGATGGTTCAATCCAAAGTAAGTGAAATCTTAGCGGGCATGACTACTTTGGGCTGGCGCGTTGTAAAGGCCTTATGATAATCACTTAGTTGCATACCTATGGCAGTGTGTGAAGCGGACATTATAAGTCAATTATCTCTTGTGGGTAAAGTTGTACAACCTCTGAAGAGTGTAAAACTATTCGAATAGCCGTGTCCACAGTCATGTACATGCCAAGCGAAGCCACTCAAAGTTAGACTTTGGTTTTAATTTCAAAAGATTTTGACAAATGATTTTGGATAGTTTATTCATTTGGAAAATTGAGCAGTTAGCCATGTGTTAGGAGGGTATCCATCACCATAAATGTACGGAGGTTATCCTGTTACAAAACTTGACAATTTAAAATTAAAATCTGATTTTAGATATTAAATAACTGCTTTTGAACTTAGTAAATGTATTTAAGATGTCAAATATTATTTTTGCACAAATAAACCCTATAAGCCTTCCTTTGATAATATCCATGCATGCATTAACTCTGTTATGGATGTAACATGTGGTGTGCATTTCTGTACTCACCCTTACTTAATAAAATATTATCCAGAGGAGAAGGACTTTGCTACGGCATGAATCTCGACGATTAGACCGCTAAACCAGTCGATTGCCCGTGGCAGATTAGTTGGGCTCTACTACTTCTTCATCTTCCACTGTGTTCTTTATTGTTGGCTCGTAAGTCGTTCTTGTAAAACTCTGATATTTATTAATAAAGTTATGCGAATTATGGATGTTACCATATTTGTTTACTTTGTACACTATCTACTATTTCAGGGACTAATATAGAATACACAGAGTATTTGGGAGTGTACTCCTGTCCGACATTAGCCCTGCGCAGCAAGTGAAGTAAACGTTGACTATAAGGTCCAGTTAATATTACTATTTGTTATTTTATACTCTTTTTAGTTAAATCGATAAGTAACACACAGATCTGGGAGCTAGCTGTGTGAGCTAGCTACTGATCTGGGACTAGTTCAGAAAACACAGAGGGTTTCGGGTATGTAAATGAGGGTCCCTACAGACTCACGGAGCAGTGATGAGATGCTTATGCAGTGATCTCCTGGCTGCCACCCTGGTTGCTAGTGCTGACAAAAAACCTGACGGGCTTCTCGGCGAGCCTCTACTCCTCCCAAATGGAGCATGTGGAGTCAGAGAACAACTTCATCTACACAGCCATGGCACCGTACCTGTATCTTCTCCAACACCTCCGGTGGGAGCATCTCTGGCACCAGCCGTAGGAACGGGCTGGGCCCTGTCGCCAAGGAAACGGAGGACGATGAGGTCGATAAAGAAGATAGGAGCAGTGAGAGAGGGTTGCGGCGCTCGGGGGAAGGGGGATTGGGAGGAGGTGGCGGGGTATTTGGTGGGAGAGAGGGGGCATGACGTTTGTTCCTTTTGAGTTCGGGGGAAAGGCGAGGTTCTGGGGGGTTTCGGTTGGGGAGGGGTGCAGTAGGAAACCTAACCCCACTTGTCGGCGCGAGTGGATCGTGCGAGGGGAAGGAGGGGGCACATAGAACGCATCACTCACCACCACTAGAGTATTTTTAAATAGTAAAGATTTATGACTGTACATCTTGTTTATTATACGATAGCAACATATTGTTTATCGCAAATATATGTAGGCCTAAAAAATCTTCAAAAGATATGCAAACCAGATGTGCTACTACTAGTAGTATAGCACATTAGACGGTCATCTAGGCTTTGTTTGGTATTGCAATGGCTTTTCTACTTTTGTATACAATTATTATTTAAGAGTTTTTTAGACATAACAGTAAAATCGTAATGGAAATATGGAATTGGTAAATTCTCACATAACTAACTATATTCTACATTGCATCACAGCACGACATAGCAAATGCATCATGAAGGAAAAAAACTATTAAAAAAAAGAATATTTGGGATATTCGGATGCGTGATGCCTTGTTCAAGTTGTTTATTTGAGAATGACATGGAACATAAGTATTTCGCGGTGCATACTAAAGTTGGCTATTCACTAATTAATTCAGTGTGTATACAAAAAAAACACGAAGGTATTGTTTATCTTTTGCATTTATAGGATCACGTTATTCAAGTTCTTATAAATTTCATTAATTTTTTTAAAATAATATTATTTTAAAAGAAGATTACAAAAATAAATCGTCGGCCCAAAAAATAACAAAAATGGGTTCCGGTCGCCAGTTGAACTAGCGACAGGAGCTATCGCCAATTCAACCGACGCAATTCAACCGGCGACAGGACCCCTGTTCCCTCCCAGTCGCTGGTCCAACTTCCTATCCTCAGTTGAACTGGTGACATGAACTCTTTCCCCTATAAAAGCTACATAAAACCCTAAAATTCGATACATGACTCATTTGTATTCAGAAAAAAGAGGAGGGGAGGGAGAGGAGTAGACGGAAGTAGAGAAGCTAGCGAAGCACTGTTCATCTGGTTGCCCACCTGTGAGGTAATTTTTGAACCGAATGGATTACATAGTTTTGGATGTACGGTTGCGTAGTGTGGTATGTTATACATAATTCTTTTCAGTGGGTAGTCTTGTTTTAGATATGTGATTAATCGTAAAAATATTCTTTATGGTGCAATGCGTTAATTATGTCGGACGTCACTAATTTCAAAATTTACTATAGACCGGGGACTATTCTAGAGGGTCCTGAGGGGATTGATCTGCGTTATTTTCAATCGGCGATCGTGCCCCTGTCAAGAGCAGAAGAGCGTACATGGGGCGTTGTGATGTAGTGGTTGTTTCACACATTCCAAGTGGACCGTGATGTGTATGATATAAGATTGAGTTGACTTGCCCCTGAGCAACACAACCCACATATTGGGAGTTAGTGCAGCTGAAGGGAACAAAGTCATAGCAGTCATATCTACGCATGGTGAGGGAGGGAGAGTGGGATTTGGTCCTTCTGGCCTAGGCATATGGCAAGCCCACTACTGCATTCGACTCTGAACAAGAAGGGGGTGGTGATACCGAAGAAGTCGTGACTCCAGCCACAGTGCAGCACACACAGTACCCGAAGCTCCCGGAGTTGCTGATGCTGTCGATGAAGACCCTGGAGAAGTAGCTCCTTCAGTCAGGCAGGCCAGTGGGCTAGCTGACGAGGGTGAGAAGCTGGAATCCATAGTGCAAATGATGGATCGGGAATCTCGGGACTATAATGCATTGTCAAAAGATGATGGATCCGATGACGAGGATGATGTGGACCAGCTGGCGGTTCCATCCGAGTGGAACACATACCAGTTCGACAACCTCATCGTCGACGAATGCTCCTGTGTGCCGTGGGAGTACGATCAGAGCGAGTTCAAGCAGGGAGCTGTGTACAAATGCAATGAGGTCGTGCAGGAGGCGGTCAAATTCTGGGCCTTGTCGGTGCGGTGCACATTCACAGTCGTCAAGTCTAACCCAATATGCTACGATATGAAGTGCAAAATAGAGGGATGCCCTTAGCGAGTGCACGCATTTCAGCCTAAGTGAGACTCCTACTGGAAGTGTTCTATAGTGGTCCCGCACACATGCGTCGTCGCTGAGTCAATGCAGTCCAGCAGGAACCTGTCATTAGGCTTCATCGCCATCCTTATGTACAGTGAGACCGTGGATAATCTTGATTTTGAACCATGATCCATCATTCATGCTATTGAGGTAAGGTTTCAGTACACAATCAGTTATGCCAAGGCTTGGAGGGCAAAATAGAAGGCAGTGGAATCAAGGTTCGACACAATCGAGGATTCCTACCATAACCTCCCCAGGCTACTCCGAGTCATACAAGATAGGAATTCCGACACTAATGTCGACATTCAAGACACCACACATCTGAAGTGGGCCGATAAGAGGGTACTGCAGTGAGCATTCTTCGCCTTTGGTCTATGCATCAATGCATTCCAGCACTGCCGTCCAATCTTGGGCGTAGATGACATATTCCTGTCTAGAAAGTAAAAGGGCCAGATACTGACCGCGATAGCGACGGACGGCAACAATCAAGTTCTTTCTGTGGCATTCGCTTTCGTTGAAAGTGAGAACACAGACAACTGGTTGTGGTTCCCTAAGAATGTGAGGATTTTTTGTTGTACATGGCCGTCCAAACGTATGCATCATGCATGATTGACATACTGGCCTGCTTAGTGCAATAACCCAGCTACAACAAGGAGATAATGAACCATTTGCATGGGCGGATCTGCAGAGTTGGTGGTGCATGAGGCACTTGGGGGCAAACTTCTACAAGTAGTTCCGCAACAAAGACCTGATGAACCTGTTCAAGTGACTATGCTACCAGAACTGGCAGCAAAAGTTTGAAGTACTCTGGAGTATTCTAGATGAGCGTACTCGGATGCACATAAGGGAGGCAGCGAAAAGGGCCAGCCCAAGCGCTGACCAAGCCCCCAAAGCATTGCCAAAGCTACCCACAGATGGTCCCAGTCTGACAAGGAGGACGGGGGCGCAGGTGAAATACTTCTCGGACTGGATTGAGCAGAGCCTAAGGAGAAGTGGTTGCTGCTGCATGACAAGGGTGGTGCTCGATATGGTGTCATGACAACCAATCTAGCCGAGGTTTACAACTGGGTCATGCGCAGCGCAAGGTGTCTCCCTTTGGTTGGTATTGTGGAGGTAATTCTCTGCGGTATGACAAACGACTTCGTTGACAGAAGATACAACGCGCCGCTTGCCGTGGCAAATGATAGAGTACTCTACTCTGCCATGATCACCAAGTACAAGGAGAAGAGCAAGAAGGGTGAGATGCATCGGGCATTCAAGATGGGCACAAGGGATCTTTACTTCGAGATAATGTGTGCAGGGATAAAGGACGTCGCGGGACGAACCACGAGAGGCTGACCCACGAGTGCACGCTACGTCGCGCTAGTTGCGTATGCACTAGCAACAAGCCCCTTCTTCTGCATAGGCACTGCTCCCATGTCATCACTTCATGTTCCACTATGGCGCAACATGCTGGGCAGTACCTCTCTAATTACTTTAACAAGGAGGAGGTGATGCAAACATGAAGTACGGAGATGTATGGTTACGCCGTAATGTGCCATTTCACTGAGCATCTGACCTGAGAGCAACTAATCTGGGCCATGAACATTGAAAGGCTGAAGGGAAAGGTCGGCCGGCGACAGGTACGGCGCATCAGGAATGACATGGATGAAGCAGAAGCTAAACGTCGTGCGAAGAAGTGTTCCATTTGCAGGGAGTGTGGACACACCTTCAAGAAATACCCAACTAGAAATCCTCAGGACGAAGGAGACACCAGCACTCCGGACGTCGCCGCGGGGACCTCATACGACAGTCCGACTCAAGGTAGTCCACATGGGGGACGTTGAGGCCAATGCCACGGGAAAGCACATACAGTTGTAATATGTGATTGTCAATGTTCTGGAATACCACTTTCATTTGTAAAAAACTAAGTGTTATGACGTTTTGTCCAATGTTATGTAATATCAGTGTGATATGTCATAATTTTGAGTAATGGTAAATTCACATGATTTTATCTTCCTTACCAACTTGTGGGAGGAGTTGGGGTTGTGCTTATCCCTCTATTTTCTGTTCACATTTACACGATCTTGATTTTTTTACTAGGAAATTTACTCCATGGACCGAATGTAAAGTGTGAGGCAAGGAACCAGAAATACATTAGAGTTCACAGACAGAAAAACATTACACGTGGTCACATAGCATGATTGTTCAGCTAATTGCTTTAGTCATCCTCGCTACTACTATGGTACACTATGACACAAGCATCCGGACCATGTAAGTATACATGCCTTTATGAAATAGTAAAAAAATGGCGGTAGGATGGGGGGAATGGGGACTACCACGGGATGACCGAACCTACTGCGTGGACCAGAGCTATTTACCCTTCCTTGTGTGCTCGGTGTTGTACTCCTCGCCAGCCTCCTTCCCCTTGGCTGTCATTTCCCTCTTTTTCTCGCACTACCTCTCGCGAGCCTAGCACTCCCGGTGGCTGCACGTCTCGAGATGAGCTTTCGGATACACTCATTTTGCTCATCATTGCGGTGCTCCTCCTCCTGGATCTCGCAGGCCCTTTTGGCATCCCACTCCTCACAGTACATACGCCATTGATCGTGTGGGTGGATTTCTTAGTCAATCCACTTGCAGTAGCCACATAGTGGATCCGGGTACTACGCGTAGACGGGAGAGGTTGTTAGTGCGTACTTTAGAAGATAAATGGTACATGAACATGAGGTCCTTACCAAGCCATCGATAGTCGCTCGTGTTCGACGCGGTAGGAATAGTCGATAGTTCAGAACCCCGTACTCATGCCCAGGCTGAGTCACTACTTGGACTTGAAGAACTTGCATGGGTCTCTGCACCAACAGAGAAGCGGCGTCTCCCCCTCGGGCAGGTTTTGCGACAAAGGCTCCGTTGGAATGTTCTGGATGAGGTTGTTGCTACGGGGTGGCGTCATTGCGGGAAGGTGCCATCCTCACACGCGCCATTTGTTTGTCCAGGGCCACAGCACGCCTTGCAAGTTCGCAAATCTCTTCCTATTGCTTCTCCATATTAGTGAGATTGTGTTGAAGTGTTGATGCAGGAGAACCCGCCGTGGAATGGGTAGTACTCATAGGCCGAGGCAGCCCTACGAACGTGGCTGGATTGTATTTCAGTTGACGAAAATTCGCGTCCGTGAGGCAGCACTGCGTCACGCCTCTGCGCAAAGCTGTATCGTTCGTTCATGTCTCTGCACAAAGCTGACTCGTTGGGTCACGTCACTGCGCAATGCTGTCTCGTTGGGTCACGTCTCTACGCAAAGCCGACTCGTTGGGTCATGTCTCTATGCAAAGCTGTCTCGTTGGGTCACGTATCTGTGCAAAGTTGACTCGTTGGGTCACGTCGTTGTGCAAAGCTGTCTCATTGTGTCATGTCGCAAGGTGTAGAGAGGGTGGTGCGGTGTGTGCACGTCAAAAAGAGATAATAAAACACGATACTAATATTACTATAGTTGTACAAAAGATAATATTTAAATGACATGACTGAACAAACATCTACTGGCGGCCACTCTTGAGGCGTACCTCGCGTGTCACCCCCGGCCTCGCCCGACGCTGGTGCGAGTACATGAAAGGATCAGGCGGCCAATGTACCCGACCGGCACGAGGAGCCGGAGGTGGTGTCACGACATCGAGGTCCTGCGTCGGTAGGGTCAGCTCCGGTGTACCTGGCAGCTGAGAAGCTCCCGTGGAGGCCTGGTCATGGGGGAAGTAGAAGTCCTCGTCGAATATCTCATCGTACGACAAGTCCGCTTTGTCCCAACACGGTGCACGACCTGTAAAACATTATGTTACACATGCAATCATGGGAAAACCATGAAATAGGACGTTACGAAATCAAGCAAGGTAGTCATACCTGGGGCACGAAGGTAGCCGCAGACGACCCCGCGTACTCCTGCCCTGTGTATTGTTGGAACAGAGGACCTGCAAGAGAAGATCATTGTTAGTAACTAGTAATTCTGAAATAAAGAAGCGTAAGTGAATGTGTCATGCTTACCTGCAAATTGCCCCGAGGAGCTCCCACACGAGGACTCGCCCGCCACGTCCGGGGGAGGAGCCTGTGGCTGTGAGCCACTATCCGGGGTAGGAGCCCATGGCCGTGAGCCACTGTGGCTGACCCCTCGTCCACGCACTGGTGGGTCCATCGGGTCCCTCGACGTGCGACAAGTCCCGATCTGGACCGCTTGCCTCGTCATCTCCGCGATGTGCTGTAAGATCCCTCTGATGCCCCAAGCGACATCTGCTACATGGAGGCTATCAACTCGAGGACCTCCCGGTGTAGATCCACCTGCACGCGTAATCAACAAATTGGAAACCTAAATATGGATAATTAAATATAAAGTACCGACAGTTGAATATGTACCACGCGGTGGAATGAAGAGTCTGGCTGCGTGGGGTACGTGTCGGACGTTGCAGCCTCGTGTCGTGGTGGGTCGACCACGACCCGGACACAGCGAAGCCTCGTTCAACTGGCGTACCACTTCATGTACTCCTTGTATTCCATGGGGTCGTAGTGAGCATCCTACAAGACGACGTCGGCGTAGGCGCTAAGCCAACCCTGAACCCAAGGGAACATCTTCTCCGCCCAGGTGGTAGTACCTCGTACTCCCTTCTAAGTGTACATGTGGACAGCAAGATAATTATTTGGTATGTATATAACGCGGATTGTACTAAATAATTATAGTGCAAACTTACCCATGGATGTGGGCCGGCAGTCGCTGCGCCCATGGGTCTGGGACCTACTATCGTATACCAAACTGGCGCACGACCCGCGCCGCCTAGTACTCCTCCACGAAGACCTCGTGCACCAAGTCCCTCCGCGTGTACCAGTACATGTAGTCTCACGTGCATAGGCTGGAAAGTCCTTTGGGCACACGCGGATACCCTCTCCTGAGTGTACGGTCGCCAGATGATGCGGTCATCCATCAGCTAGTCGAACATCATGATGTACTCCGGGTACGACCCCTGTGTGGTGATCGGTGTGTAGGTCACTAGTGGAATAGACCAAAGGAAAACTTAGCAAACAAAATTGTGATTGCATTACGAGAAAATAATAAATATTCACGAAACTAACTCATCGGTTGCACTACACCGTGCCCATAGTCGGTTGGTCCACATCGTCGTCCTCGTCGTACAGGTTGACCGTGTACGCTCCCAAGTCCACCTGTGAACGTCTGATCTGGAAGCGCTCAAAGGACCACAGTTGTAGAAGTAGAGGGCATCTAGAGAGGATGGAGCTGTCCTGGGACCGGCGGCACGCGTCGCACTGCGTGGTACATCGTGCACAGCATGGCTGGACCCCAGGCGTAGGGCTAGATCTCCTCCACCGACCAGTCTGCAAGCTCACGTGCGTACCGTATGTAGTGCTTGTCGACGTTGTCATCGTGGGACCCCAGGAACAAGACCCACCCGAACAACCACACTAGGTAGAACTCAAAGTGCCTCCTCATTGTCTCGTCTGGTGCGTCCTCCGCCATACGCTCGGGCTGCAAGAAGACATATACACGTTAGAAATGTTCACAAATGAATTGATGCGAGAGGACAATAGTTACGAAGACTTACGTAGAACTGGCAGATCCACTTTAGCGTTGGCCTACGCGAGCTAATAAACTCGTGGTAATCGCTGCCCGGTGGCAGCACATCCTGGAACCTCGCCAGAACACTCTGTGCGCCATGTGGGCGAGATCTCATACGCCGCCACGAGTAAGCCTTTGCAGGGCAACCCGATCGGGAAGCTCACGTCCTGCAGCATCGGTGCCATCTTCCCGCACGGAAGGTGAAACATGCATCTCCGGCCTCCACTGGTCGACCAACACCATCAGTAAGGCCCGATCGTCAAGTTACAAACTAACGTTAGTCCACACGTAGTAGTCAGGCCACAAATGAGTACACAAAGATCACAATGACACGTACCTCAGCACCCAGTTTGGGTGCAACCTCCATGCCCTAATGGGCGTAGGTAGCCGCAGCGCGCCAAGCTCAATTGATACCTCGCCCTCCTGTGGGAGGATGGTACTAAGGCGGCTACGGTTATATAGGTCAATCACCGGATCAAGCAACTCGTACGACCACTCGGCAGTGTGGTCTGGGTCCGCCATGCCTAAAAATTCAGTGCGTACATTGTAAAGACTACAAAATATGTAATAAGGTAATAGGAAACGACATTATCAAAATAATTACCAACCACAAATAGAAACTAAATTTATGCGACAAGTCATAAAGCTGTGATTACGCTCTACCTACCCTACGGAACTAAATAAAGCTGAGATTATTTTGATTAGGCTCTACCTACCCTAATTAGTCTCTACCTATCCTAATTAGCTTCTCCGAATTTTCTTTACAATTTTAAAACGTGTCATGCTATTTTCCTGGTTATAAATTAATTCCCGACATTAACAATATAATTACTGCGTACAAATAGGGAGCTAAATAAAGCTATGATTATTTTGATTAGGCTCTACCTACCCTAATTAGCTGCTACGGATTTTCCTTTCAATTTTAAAACGTGTCATGCTATTTTCCTAGTTAAAAATTAATTTCCGCTATTAACAATATAATTATTGTGTACAAATGGAGAGCTAAATAAAACTTGTATTATTTAGATTGCGCTCCACCTACCACGTACACAGCTCAAATAATGTACTACATAATTGGACTACATTTATCTAATCTACTGAATTCTATGTCGCTATTTTTGTTTGCTAACCGATAATGTTTTGACATAATGTATAAAGTTCCAAAAAATATACCTACAAGATGGCCGATCAGATCCGATGCTCCGTCTATCTCGCCTCTGAGATGAACTGGCAAAGCTTCACTACTTTTCTTCTCCCACTCTCCCACTCTCTCCCTGTCTTTCTATTTTTTTGGAATTAAAATGAGTTTTGGAGTGATTTTTTTTGGGTTTTTATAGCTAGATTGTTGTCGTCAGTTCAACTGGAGACATGTTTGTAATACCCCGGTCTGCTCGTAGTGTGGCCCATGTGGTCCATGAGGAGTTGTGTGGTGGGATTAGTCCCACATTGCTTGTCTCAAGTGAGTTGTAGTAGTATATAATGCCTGTTGGATCCAAACGTAGCACCTCCGGGTTAACCCTTTTACACGAAGCGAGGACGAAAGTGTAAGTGAGGTGCTCTGTGTGGTCGGATCCACCCCACGGTGGGCTGGGCATTGAGTCGATTTTGGGTCAGGGTGTTACAGATGGTATCAGAGCATCAACCTTCGTTGCATGGGCGCGTGCGGGACAAGAGCGCGGGCATATGGCGCATGGCACATGTGGGCCCGGAGTGGACACATGGCATGGCATATGTGCTTGACCGGACGCACGGACGTGTCCGAGAGGTGGTTACGGGCATTGCGGCGTATCGCGGTATCTTTGTCGGCGTCGACCCGAGAGGGTGAATGTAATACCCCGGCCTGCTCGTAGTGTGGCCCATGTGGCCCATGAGGAGTTGTGTGGTGGGATTAGTCCCACATTACTTGTCTCAGGTGAGTTGTAGTAGTATATAATGCCTGTTGGATCTAAACGTAGCACCTCCGGGTTAACCCTTTTACACGAAGCGAGGACGAAAGTGTAAGTGAGGTGCTATGTGTTGGCGAGTCCGCCCCACGGTGGGCTGGGCATTGAGCCGATTTTGGATCAAGGTGTTACAATGTTACTATTGCCAGTTGAACTGGTGACAGGTTACTGGCGATAAGAAGTTGGACTGACGACAGGGAACCGACGACAAGAGCTTGTCACCAGTTCAACCGGTGCTAGGAACCTATTTTTGTTATTTTTTGAACTAACTATTTATTTTTGTCTTTTTTTTTTAAATCTATATTTCACCGTCAGATAGGAGCCCGGGTCTAAACAATCCATCTATAGTCTACCCACACGACACAATATATAAACAATATACAAGTAACAACACGACGCAGCAATGGAGACGAGCCCGAGGCCGACATGAACAAGACGAGGCGGAGGAGACAACAGGGCTGCAGCAGAGCGCATGGGGAAGGGAGCGGAGTGGAGCAGAGCTCGTAGTTGGACGTCCATGGCATGGCGCAAGGTGGAAGAAAATGGCTGACAGGTGGGTCCCGGGCCCACGTAGCAGGGAAAGGGAGAGGATCGACTGAGATTTGGCGGATTCCTACAGATGCGCTTGCGTTACAGGAAAGTGGAAGTACGAGGAAAGATGGCTCCTTCAGCCAGCGGACGGAATTGGCCATTGACTTGGGCCAAGAGTGGGAGGAGGCTGGACGAAGAGCTAGATTTTGGCCTAGTAAGGATTTGAGAAAAAAAAGAATGGATTTTCGATTTATTTAAATATACATATAGTATTTGGGTTCTGAAAATTAGTAAATGATCCCAAAAATTCTTATAAAATTCACATACTCCTTATAAAATATTTTTAACTCAAATAAAATAATTTCACACTTTGAAAAATATTTTATTTATTCTGGAGAAATTGATTTTGATTGATCAAAAATTAGGGAAAGCTTTTAGAAATTCAGAAAGCTGTGAAAAATTTCAGACATGAATATTTTAAATATGAAATATCAAACTTTGGAAATGGAGGATAGTACATGTTCACTTTAATACCACCCAAACTTACCAAATAGTTGCAATCTACCAGTCGTCACTTCTCCCTAACGACCACTCTCCTCCTCGCACTGTCGCCCGCAATCCCTCTTAGCAGGCTCAACCAGACCAGTTCTTCCCCGTCTTCTTCCTCCAACCACTTGTTTGGCAACAATTGAGAAGGGAAATGGGAGTTTAGAAGAGAGAGTATGTAGTAGGATGAGACATGAGAGTTTGCCTTTTAGTCTATCCCTTGCTTGGCAAGAGGGACGGAACATGGTGAGGAAATGCTTTATAACTTTTAAGATATCTTAACATAAGTGATAACGAATGGATGAGATGAATTTCTATTTTTCTAGACAACAATTCCCTCCCAATTCTCATCCTCTCTAAGCGTGTTTGAATACACCGTGATATGACTCAATCCCTTCAGATTGACAAGAAATTTGAATTAAAATATCTTCCAATCCGAAATGATTGGATCTAATATCTCCATATCCAAACAAGCCTTGCATGGGTTTAAAATTATGGAAGGCATGTCTCAAACTCCCAATTCTCATCGCACCCAAAATCCCATGTCCACCAATGAAACAAGAGATTTTAGGTCGGATGAGGGCGGTGGGCGGTGCAAGTTGGCGGGGGCGACGAGGATGAGAGAGATTAGGAGGTAGCGGGAGGCGTTGGGAGATCCGATGTTGGTAGACGCCAGAGATGAGGAAGGAGGGCGCTGCGGGGGAATCTCGCTGGAGAGAGGAAGAAGGGCGACTCGGGATGGCTCGTTGGAGAGGAGGAAGGAGGAGGCGGCGTGGTAGGGTACTTGGGTGGAGAGGGGGAGGCGGGAGCAGTAACGGTGGTGGATCGCCGGCGGGCAGCAGCAGCGGCGGTGGGGAGGGGAGGCAGCTGTGGTTTTAGGAGGGGAGGGGACAGAGAGAGAATTTAAATTCCCTCTAACCAAACAAGCTCAAGCCCTAGAGCCGCTCCGTTGCTCTGCTCGTATTGCGCTACACCCGACCAACGCCGTCGCAGCTCTGCTTGTTGCACGCCACGGAGGTTTGCTGCACTGTCGACCTCACCGCTGTGTCTATGACCCACTGTATGCGAATACGACCCACCGCTAGTCACCGCTTTGCTTTGTATATCACTGGCGCTGCCGCACCCAGTTGTGTAGAGCTGCACCATACTGCCATGGGTTGAAGCCTTGAAGGTGTGGTGATGGTTGTGGCGAGCTGTGAAAGCTTGTGGCGATGCTTTCCAGTTTCCACTGTGTGCAGAGGTGTGCCGTCAGTTGAAGCCTCGAAGGATTTTTGAGCAATATGAACCTGTGTAATCTGTACACATTGAAGTAATTTAGTTGCCAAATTTTGCAAGTAATCTGTGTATCTATCTTTGTACATGTCGTAGGGCGGCCCCATCAATCCCAACGACTAGGCAAAGCCACCTCCGGAGGAGACCCAAAGCATCCCGGAGGGTCCTCGGCGCCTCACGGAGCCCGGAGCAGTAGGTCCTCCGGGCCACCTTCTGAGAAGACCCGAAACACCCCCGGAGGGTCCTCGGTGCCTCGCGAGCCCGGAGCAGCAGGCCCTCCGGGCCACCTCTGGAGAAAATCCAAAGCACCCCCGGAGGGTCCTCGGCGCTTCGCAAAGCCCGAGCAACAACCCTCTGGGTCACCTCCGGAGAAGACCCGAAGCATCCCCGGACGGTCCTCGACGCCTCGCGAAGCCCGGAGGGTCCCCTGCACTGGAGCGCTCCGGGCGCGGGTAGACCTGGTGCACTAGCCAGGTGGACCAAGTCCAAGAAGACCCACCGTGGGCCTAGACCTAGGTGTAGGAGGAGGAAAGGTCCCTACAGCCCCTACGCATACAGTATTCCTGTAGGGTTACGATAATAATGTAAACATAGAGCTATAAATAGGGAAGTACCCCCCATGTAAAAGGAAGTGTTTTTTCGGTGATAAAAGAAAAACAATCCGTATCTGTTCACTGGCTGTTTATCCCCTTTCCGACGATCCTTCGGCTCCCCCGAGAGTAACGGAGGTCCCCTTTTCTCTTACTGTCCAGTCTTTGTTTGCTACGACAGTACATGTGTAATTTATAGCTATTGACAGTGAATTGAATGCCCTATTTTACATATTCGCATTGAATTATTTGTACTAATATAAAAAGTAGAGAAATTTTGATCTATGCCACTTATGTTTTCGGGATTTTGGATTTTACAATTGTTTTTTACCTTATTAGTTTTATGCTATCAGAACTACAAGCTTCTTTGGAAAAGCTAATCTAACAAGGTCAAAGACCTTTGACCAAGGGAAAAATGATCCTTATGCCCTTTCAAATTCACAAAAAATATATATTTAATTACTATTTTTCTCGTTTCTCGTACCATAAATATAGAGATGGCTAGTGACGAGAACACAAGAGGGAAGGGGGAGAAGATAATGGCAAGGGCAATTTTGGTATTTTGAGAAAATTGAGTCACGGTACTAGTAGCATAAAATCAATAAGGCAGAAGACTGACAAAAATATAAAACCCAAGAACATCAATGGCCTAGACCAAATTTTCTCTAAAAACACGAGTTCAAAAATATGTGTTTACACTTGTTCACACCCATACTTGACACATTTGATCTCATCCATCTGTTTGTTTCATCGTACAGTCCTGGTAAGCCTTTCTAGGATCAATAGCAGTAATTAAGCACCATAATCTCTACTACTTAAAAGAAGGAATTGATGGCAGTCCATCCTCTTTCATGCGATGTGAGCCGTTAGATCTATCTTCTTCGTGAGATGTGAGCCGTTGGACCTCGTTCTTTCTCAGTTCCTCCTGTGCGTACGGTTGGCCACCCATAAACTCCTCTCCACCCCCACACCCCAACTGCTCAAGCTAGTGCGCAGAAGCAAAAAGATTCCATCGATCTTTTCAAGAACGGGTTGCCAGTGGATCACTTGCATTGTAGGCTGAGCACGACAACGGTTGATGAAATATAATTTTTTAAACTGTAACAAAGCACGGGCATTGGACCAGTCACCTATAATCCTCCCATCCTCCGTAATAACCTTTTCATTACCCAACCACCAAATCCCGTTCAGGCCACACTGCCACATCACTCACCCCTCTCCTCATTCCTCCCCCGGGCTTATTTGGTTGGAGGGATTTGGTGAGAGAGAACGATAATTTAGGGGGTGAGAGTTATGAAATCTTTTGTTTGGTTGATAGACATGAAAATTTAGGCAGTACAAGATTGAAAGTTTGAGGGTGTAACTTCCATCATTTGAAACCCATAGTGGGGGTGGGAATTGGAAGGGAAATTGTTGATCAATAGATTTCAACTCTTAGGATTTGTTTGGGAAACCTAAGTTTTCAATCTATCTCCGTGGATAAAAATGGTAGGGAGTTTAGTTCAAAATCTCGATCCATCCACGAAAATAAACCAAGAATTTAAAGTTCCTAAACAAGCCCTTAAAGATATCTAATAAGTTATTAAAAAATCCCTAGTAATATCTCATCTCGTGCCAAACAGAGCATTAAAACAAAAAATCAAACTCTCGTAGCAAACCCTACTGTTCGACGCAGCCTTTGCTATTACCGTGCGAAGGAAAGGGCGGCAGTTGGCCCACTCCGGTCGACACCTGTAATACCCTGTTTGTCGCTTCGGCGTAAGTTTTTTTTTTAAAAAAAATAATAATCGCGGAGTCGCCGGTTTACCGGTAAATCGCGGGAAGGGAAAAATATTAATTGAAGAGCAATAGAAAAGAAATAAAATAAAATATAAATTATATTTAAATTCAGCATTGGGCTGCCAGGGAGGTGGGCCAACCACCCTTGGGCCAAGGGCCCAAGGGGGTGCGCCACCCACCCCCCCAAGCCGCCCCCCTTTAACCCTAGCCCTTCCCCCCCTCCCTCCCCTCCCTACAGCCGCCACCCTCCCTCCACCTCCTCTTGGGCGCCTCCCCTTTTCCCCCTGCTGCTGCAAGGAGCTTCCCATTGCCCTTAGAGAAGGAGTAGAAGGAGAAGGCAAAGAAGAAGAAGGGAAGGAGAAGAAGAAGGAGGAGGAATTGGGGAATTTCTTCACTAGGTAATTTTCTCTCATCCCAAACCCTCCGATCTTAGGAGTAATTAGGGTTCTTGGGATGGATTTTGATGGGAGAGTTTAGATTAATTTCCGATTAAGGTTTACTGGCATTGCATTAGTAGATCGATTCACGTGAGCGCCATTTGTTTAGTGGTTTTGATCTAGAAAACGATTTTTCCTGCGGGTCTTCCCAAAAGGAAAGTTGTAGAGGATTGCCAGATGCATCTTCTATATATATTTTTTTCAGTTTTTTCTACCGTGGGATCTGGGAGATACGGAGTCGGCAATACCGCTGTCCCTCAAAGTAGGCGATTGGTCTGCACCGACTATAATTCGGGTTTTAAAAATAGTAGATTAATTTTATGGTTAGGGCCGTAATTGAGAAAGTTGTAGATAATTCAGATTTCTAGTTGTTGTAAAAATTTTAGAATGTTTCGACCTCTGTGCTATCGTGGGGGCACGATTTAGTGTCGCTGTCCAGTCTGCCAGATAAGAAAGTTTGCTATGTTTAGGCACTAAATTACAACTAGTTATGATCCGAATAAAAATAGGAGTTCTACATGAAAATAGTAGGTTTTTAAGTCATGATTCCAGAAATGTATCACTTGCTGTATTTGGTCCATTAGTTTAAAAGATACGAAATTGTGAAGCAACACTGCTGCAGAAGGGTTCTTCTTTGTTGTCTTTGCGGAGAGGATTTGTACGGGTTCGGGTTTAGCGACGCTTACAATTATTTTTGTTGTGCTTGTTTGCTGTGGCTTGGTGCTGAGAGATGCCTTTTGGACAGGTGGTCTCGACCTTGAGCGTTCTTGATTGTTTTGCTTGATTCGATCGGTTCGAGGCAAGTGATCGATAGCGTGGTTGCTACCATTTAACTTGTTATTCCTTCTACTTGCATTTTACATTATTATCGTAATTTGATACATTATGCCATGATTGCAAGATATTGTTAATTGGGGAGTTGATAGCAATAATTTATTTATTGTATGTTGTTAATATGATAGTAGACTTGTGTAATTCTTGCTTAAGGTTATAACGCGAACATGAAAATAACATGTGGTGGATGTGGATATGTTGAGAGTATGTTAATGCTCCTGGTGGATGAATTAATGTGATTAATGGAATATCATATCATTCATGTCATATCATGTCATTTGCATATGTGGATGTCGCCAAGACTTAGCCGCGACTGCATCTGCAGTATAACATTGTTTATTGTCGTGTACGATGCACCTCTTCGCCTGGAAGTGTCGTATATTGCCGTAATACGATACATTGCAATTCCTGCCCTGGCAAGAGTGATGTGGAGCATAGCATGAAGCATTCATACGCATATAAGGGATATTTAAATGACTGCATTCATATGCCATTTAAAAACCGAAAACTGATGAGGTTTGATTTATGATAGTTTGTGGTGGCTTATTAATTGTGGAAACGACTGGTGGTTGTGTATGTATGAAACTATTGATGATGTTTATTTGTTCGTAGTTGAAATAACTTGTTAAACTGTTTGCTTGCTGAGATTTATATCTCACCCTTGTTTTCCCCTCCCCACAGGTGGACTTTGAGCATGCATTGGGAAGGGTAGAGCAGCACCACAATGATGCACATGGATTTTGTCTTAATGCTGAAATAAAGTCATAAGAATTCTAGTTTTAGTTAGCTGTCTTGTGGAAGATTGCTTCAATGTTTAATTTGGAACCGTTCCTTTGGTTATTATGTTAAGTTGATTTTTTTGAATATGTCATTGTTCTCCTTATTCGGTTATTTTCTAGTAGTTTATGCTTCTGCTTATATTATCATGTTAATTAAATGGTGCTAGTTTAATTTGTCTTGAAAATTGGCTAGTTGTAGAATAGTTCAGTAGCATCCCAGGGTAATGTGGGTCTTTGGGTGTTACAGTTGGTATCAGAGCGGGCTTTAGGTCCGTGGTAATTAAATAATTAAATTGACACACTTGCACATGTAGGTTGGGGAAGGGTTTACATATCTTGCATATACCCTGTTGAATTCATTGCTTATTTGCTTGTGTTTTTTTTGGCTTGATGTTTTGTTCTTGCTTGAGCGTGGATGGTGGTGGCTGCAGGATGCCGTCTACGCGTAGAAGTCGTGGCCGTGTAGCTACGCTAGTGGCGCAGCCAACGGTCGGGGAGGCCGAGGTTACTCAGTCAGCGGGTGGGAGTCAGGAGGAGCTGTTGGCCACTGTGAGGGCCATGCAGCAAGAGCTGAGTGCGTTGAGGCAAGGGCGGCAGACCCACGGTGTTCGTGCTGCCCGATCTTGGAGGTTGCGACGATTGGGCGATTAGCGCCTCGCTCCGTGAGTGGGTAGGTCTCGAGGTCGACGCTTTAGTGGTGCGGCCCCTCTGCTCGTGCCGCAGACCGGCCGTCGCCGTGGAGGACAAGATGGAGGCTTACGAGGTGATTGCCTCCGATTGTGTACGCTTTCGCGCAACTTCAAGGAGAGGCTCGGATCCGGTGGAGGGAGTGCGGATCGCTCGTCTGTTGCTCATGGAGAAGCTGTCGTGGGAGGAGTTTGTTCGTGCTTTGAGAGAAGGTTCTACCACGAGACCTTTTTGGACAAGATGAAAGTCGACCTGAGCAAGTACTCGCAAGACAAGCTATCTGTGGCAGAGTATGAGGTTGGCTTCAACCAGATAGTCCGCTTTGTTTCGCATGTGGCGCGGGATGATGCGGAGAAGGCCAGGCAGTTTCGTTAGGGGCTCAGACCTTCGATCCGCCACCTGTTAGGTGCTTTCCCGATCACAGATTTTCGTACCATGGTGGAGCGGGCTTCAGGGATCGAGATGCAACAGGGTTACACTGATGAGATCCGCAAGGCCACTAGAGGAGATCAGCCTCGTGGTCATAGCGAGAAGAAGGGCTTCTCTGGAGGCCCTGTGCACAAGAAGGGGAAAGGTCGTCGCCACCAGCCCTACCGAGGCAAGACAGGCGATCCGGCTCTGGGAGGGAGTCTGCGATCTGAGTGCCACGGTGAAGCCCGGCCGGGCTTGGTGTGTTTCGATGCGGAGATCCGCATCGTAGGGCCGACTGCACTTGGAGCGGACAATGTTCTATCTGTGGCAATAGCCACAAGGATGTGGTGTGCAGGCAGAATCCCAAGGGAAAGCTGCAATGGGAGTTAGCGCCTTCACCTTCAGCAGGCTCGACTCGTCCTGACGGCACCGTGCGGATGATGGCTGCGGCTCCTACCCCGCAGTTCTTGCCCGCGGCCCCTACACCGCGGTACTTGCCGGCCGCTTATCAAGACCTTCGCCGCCTGTCTCGGCGCCTCCACTGGAGGATCTGGGTCCGGCTTCTGCGGCGCAGACCTCGGTGGACTCCTACGCCGACTTTCGTGGGCGCGGAGGTTCTTCTTCTCCACTGTTCTCGCGACATATGCCATGCCGGCGTCGATGGCGGGATCGTGAGACGTGGTGATGTACCTTATTTGTTGATTCTCACGATGCTTCGTTCTTTTTGATTCCGGGCTAGTTTCTCTTTTGTCTCGGAGGTTTTTGTTCGTGAGCGTGTCCGTCTGCGCTTGTGGGGAGAGCTGTGGTTGTTAGTTCTCCCGGTGGCTTATTTCGATGCCGTGTTTGCCACAGTTGCGTGGTGGTTCTAGCGGATGAGGAGTTCGTGGTGAATCTGGTGGTTATACCTTTGGAGCCTTCGATGTGATCCTTGGCATGGATTGGCTCGCGCGAGATCGTCGTTATTTCTTATTCGGAAGACGGTCACGTTGCGGTCTCCGTCTGGGCGTGAAGTTGTCTTCCAAGGGAGTGCCCCGCAGTACACTCTCTCGTTGTTGTGCCAGTTGTTCCCCAATCGGCGAATGCAGAAGCAGGACTTCTGTGGGCCATGGTTGAGGGACACGAGGCTGTTTTGAGGCTGGAGGATATACCGTGGCTTGCGGTACCTGGATGTTTTTCCTCATGAGCTTCAGTCCGCCACCGAACGGAACCAGATTTTCGCATTGACCTTGTTCCGCACGCGGCCTATTTATAAGTCCCCGTATCGGATGGCACCTGTGGAGCAGGAGGAGTTGAAGAAGCAGTTGGACAAACTCCTAGCTAAGGGGTTTATTAGACCGAGCACGTCGCCTTGGGCTGCTCCGGTCTTGTTTGTGGGAAAGAAGGATGGCACTAAGAGGCTTTGTGTGGATTATCGCGCACTTAATCAAGTGACGATCAAGAACAAGTACCCTTTACCACGCATTGAAGATCTTTTCGATCAGTTGAGAGGTGCCAAAGTATTCTCCAAAATTGATTTGCAGTCTGGTTATCATCAACTGCGGATCAGGGAGGAGGATATAGAGAAGACAGCTTTTAGCACAAGGTATGGGCACTTCGAGTTTGTCGTTATATCTTTTGGACTAACGAATGCCCCTGCTGTCTTTATGGAAGCCATGGACAGGATGCTCCATGAGTACCTGGATTCTTTTGTGGTGGTTTTCATCGATGACATTCTGATTTATTCCAAGACGGAGGAGGATCACGAGTTGCATCTCAGTTTGGTCCTGGAGGCCCTTCGGAGGAATAAATTCTATCTGGCGAAAGAAGTGTGCTTCGGCTGTCCGAGGTTGGATTTCTTGGTCATACCATCATCAAGATGGTATTACAAAGGGATCCAAGAATGTGGCAGTGGTGGTGCAGTGGCGTAGGCCAACCAATGTGTCAGAGATCCGGAGTTTTCTTGGTCTTGCCGGTTATTATCGGCGCTTTGTGTAGGATTTCTCCATCATCGCCAAGCCAATGACCCGACTCACGCAGAAGGGTGTTCCTTTCGTGTGGACAGATGATTGCGAGTCTGGTTTTCAGACCCTGAAGAGTAAGCTGGTGAATGCACATATTCTATCCTTGCCCGAGAGTGGCACGCGCTTCACAGTGTACACGGATGCTTCGCGGATTGATCTTGGTTGTGTGTTGATGCAAGAAGGGCGAGTTATCACTTATGCTTCTAGACAGTTGAAAGTTCATGAGCAGAACTATCCTACTCACGATTTGGAGTTGGCAGCTGTTGTTTTTGCGCTAAAGTCTTGGAGGCATTATCTGTACGGAGAGCAGTGTGACATCTTTACTGATCACAAGAGACTTAAGTACATATTCACTCAGCGAGAGCTGAATTTGAGGCAGCGGAGGTGGTTGGAGTTGATCAAAGATTATGATATGACTATCCAATATCATCCTGGTAAAGCCAACGTAGTGGCTGACGCCTTGAGTAGGACAGGAGTCCCTCAGACAGCGATGTCTTTGATCTCGGAGTTTGAGAGGATGGGTATCTCTTTTGTCTCACCGAGTTGCCCAGCGAGACACGAGATGATTATTGATCGCCATTCCCGAAGGTGTTCGAGAGGCTCAAGAAGACGATCGGCTCCTTTCGGAGGTGCGGAGGAGGATCTCGGAGGGGCGTTCCTGAGATTTTAGTTTGGACGAGTGTGGTGCAGTTCGCTTTAGAGGCCGGCTGTGTGTACCCCAGAAATCAGAGGTGAAGGATGATATTCTTCGTGAGGCTCACCGGACTCAGACACTCGTACATCCGAGAGACCAAGATGTATCAAGATCTGAAGGTGTCTTTTGGTGGAAACGCATGAGAGTGGACATCGCTAAGTATGTAAGCTTCTTGTGGTGTTTGTCGCCAGTGAAGGCCGAGCATAAGCGGCTCACGGCTTGTTGCGACCTTTGGAAATTCACGAGTGGAAGTGGGAGCACATCACTATGGACTTCGTGGTCGGTTTGCCGCTCTTCTCGGGGCGAGGCATTTGTTTGGGTCGTGGTGGACAGGTTTTCCAAGTCCGCACACTTCATTCCAATGAAGACAACCAATACCGCGCAGATCCGCCCGTTGTATATCCGGAGGTGGTGAGACCGCATGGTGTGCCTAAGTCAATTGTTTCCACCGGATGCCAAGTTTGTCTCTAAGTTACGCAGAGTCTTCAGTGCGTTGGGCACGACAAGATCCTCAAGACGGCTTTTCATCCTAAAGCAGATGGTCACCGAGCGGACCATTCAGACTTTGGAGGATATGCTCCGTGCTTGTGTACCGCCTTAGAAGGGCGATTGGGAGGACCATCGGCTTTGGCGAGTTCGCTTATAACAATAGTTATCGGCGAGCATCAAGATGGCTCCTTTTGAGGCTTTGTATGGTCGGAGGTGTGTCTCCTCTTTCTTTGGGATGCAAGATGGGTGAGAGATCTTTGCTTGGTCCGACCTTGTTCAAGAAACTGTGGAGAAAGTGCGGGAAGTTCGTCGAAACTTGTTGGTCGCTTTCAGCCGACAAAAGAGTTATCACGAATGTTCGACGCCGTGAGTTGGAGTTTGCGGTTGGTGACCTGGTGCTCCTTCGAGTGTCGCCAACTAAGGGCATTGTTCATTTCGGTACCACCGGGAAGCTTAGCCCGCGGTTCATTGGTCCTTTTCCAGTGGTTGCTCGTGTGGGCAGTTTGGCCTATCGTTTGGAGTTGCCGAGCTCATTGAGCGGTGTGCACAATGTTTTTCATGTGTCTATGCTGAGGAAGTATTTGCGGGATCCCGAGCACAAGATCGACCTGGGGCAGGTCACGGTGGATCAGGATCTCACGTTGGAGAGTCGCCCAAAACGTATCTTGGATACTTCTGAGAAAGTCTTGAGGAATAAGACCATCAAGTATGTGAAGGTCCTTTGGACGTTTCAGTCTAAGAGGGAGGCTACGTGGGAGCTGGAGGACCAGATGCGGAAGAAGTACCCCGAGCTTTTCGAGGCTGGTGAGTACTCGTAGTTGAGGTCTTTTGTGGATTGCTCTTTCTTTTGGTGGATCTTTCCTTCATTGCTCTTTTCTTCGCTGTTCTCTTGCCTGAGGTTTGAGGAGCGAGATTCGAGGATGAATTCTTTTTAGGTGGGGAGAATGTAATACCCTATTTGTCGCTTCGGCGTAAGTTTTTTTTTTAAAAAAAACAATCGCGGAGTCGCCGGTTTACCGGTAAATCGCGGGAAAGGAAAAATATTAATTGAAGAGAAATAGAAAAGAAATATAATATAATATAAATTATATTTAAATTCAGCGTTGGGCTGCCAAGGAGGTGGGCCAACCACCCTTGGGCCAAGGGCCCAAGGGGGTGCACCACCCACCCCCCAAGCCGCCCCCCTTTAACCCTAGCCCTTCCCCCTCCCCTCCCTACAGCCGCCACCCTCCCTCCACCTCCTCTTGGGCGCCTCCCCTTTTCCCCCTGCTGCTGCCAAGGAGCTTCCCCATTGCTGCCCTTAGAGAAGGAGTAGAAGGAGAAGGCAAAGAAGAAGAAGGGGAAGGAGAAGAAGAAGAGGAGGAGGAATTGGGGAATTTCTTCAGCTAGGTAATTTTCTCTCATCCCAAACCCTCTGATCTTAGGAGTAATTAGGGTTCTTGGGACGGATTTTGATGGGAGAGTTTAGATTAATTGCCCGATTAAGGTTTACCTGCTGTCTGTTAGTAGATCGATTCGCGTAGCGCGGTTGTTTCCGTCGTTTTGATCTAGAAAATGATTTTTCCTACGGGTCTTCCCAAAAGGAAAGTTGTAGAGGATTGCCAGATGCATCTTCTGTATTTGTTTCAGTTTTTTCTACCGTGGGATCTGGGAGATACGGAGTCGGCAATACCGCTGTCCCTCAGGCGGGCAGATTGGTACAGACCGACTGTAATTCGGGTTTTAAAAATAGTAGATTAATTTTATGGTTAGGGCCGTAATTGAGAAAGTTGTATATAATTCAGATTTATAGTTGTTTTAAAATTTTCAAAATTTTTGGACCTCTGTGCTGTCGTGGGGACGCGATTTAGTGTCGCTGTCCAGTCTGCCAGATCAGAAAGTTTGCTCTGTTTAGGGCACTAAATTACAACTAGTTATGATCCGAATAAAAATAGGAGTTCTACACGAAAATCGTAGGTTTTTAAGTCATGATTCCAGAAATGTATCACTTGCTGTATTTGGTCCATTAGTTTAAAAGATACAAAATTGTGAAGCAACACTGCTGCAGAAGGGTTCTTGCTGTTGTGCTGAGCGGAGAGGATTTGTACGGGTTCGGGGTTTAGCGACGCTTACAATTATTTTTGTTGTGCTTTTTTTCTGTGGCTTGGTGCTGAGAGATGCCTTTTGGACAGGTGGTTTCGACCTTGAGCATTCTTGATTGTTTTTTGCTTCGATTCGTCGTTTCGAGGCAAGTGATCGTAGCGGTGTTTGCTACCATTTAACTTGTTATTCCTTCTACTTGCATTTTACATTATTATCGTAATTTGATACATTATGCCATGATTACAAGATATTGTTAATTGGGGAGTTGATAGCAATAATTTATTTATTGTATGTTGTTAATATGATAGTAGACTTGTGTAATTCTTGCTTAAGGTTATAATGCGAACATGAAAATAACATGTGGTGGATGTGGATATGTTGAGAGTATGTTAATGCTCCTGGTGGATGAATTAATATGATTAATGGAATATCATGTCATTCATGTCATATCATGTCATTTGCATATGTGGATGTCGCAAGACTTAGCCGCTGATCGCATTCTAAGACAAAGATTGTTTATTGTCGTAATACGATGCACCTTGTGAGGACCCCGGAATATTGGAGGTTTATACCAAATTAATAATCATACCAAAAGTAAAATTTTTAATCAAGAACAATCAAGTCTCAATTAAAAATAATACTAGAAGTATAATCATTAACAAGGTATAATTCCAATATTCAGTTCCTGATATGCCTCTCATGTTAGCTCGAGGATGAGTCGCTAACATAGACATATCCTTACAACATTATATCACAAGCATACACGATTGGAATACATTAATAAAATGTACAATGAAACATTAAGTAAATCATAAATGAAAAGGAAGTAATAAAATAAACTTCCCGGTGAGCGCCACAACCCAAGGGCAACTTGATGGGATTAAAGCCAAGTACCAACGTAATCTGCGCCAACTTGAAATATTACCTAGGGCGTTCTTTACGCAACAAGTGGAAAATTCCACTGAGTACGGAAGGTACTCAACAAGACTTACACAAACTATTTAAAATAAAGTGTCTGAGAGGTCCTATACAAAGGATTAGAATTTTTAGATGCATAAGGTTAACAACAGGATGGTTATAATGGTTAAATTTTGCAGAAAGCAATACATCTTAACCTACACTTGCTAGGTTTTAGTAAAGCAATTTAATAAATCAATTTGGATTAAAACAATAATTAAATAAAAGTATGATCATAATTAGTATCAAAATCAAGTGGCTACAACCACTAACAATAAATTGCATGACTCACTATCATGTCGAAATTAATAATTCCCAAAACCCAAAATTAGAGCAAATTCTATCAGTGACATCAATCCAAGCGTTGTCCGTGAATCGTGGACACGGCTATTCGAATAGTTTTAATCCTGCAGGTGTACATCTTTACCCACACGACTTAGTTAGCCCGTAAGCCTCCTAATAATAGCACACCGCCTTTGGTATGCCGTAGGGTAAACTAAGATTTGGTATTTTTCAACAAGTTGACACTATTGAGTTGGATGACCCATGTGAGACTGATCCCGCTTAAACAACGACTGATAGCATATATTCAACCGAGGCTCACATGTTGTACAGGGAATGCCGACCCAGTCAATTAAATGCAAACTCGTGTTAGCCACACATATTACACATGATCGGGCCTCAAGGTATGCGTACATGCGATGTAACACATCTACGCCTACCCTTCTAAGAACATCCGATATCGATATAAGCTCCACATGGCATACGACACGGCCAAGACTTAAGCATCTATGCCATATGAAATCAATACACATGTCCTTACTCTCCGTATCCAACTCAATAATATTAACCCTTTACTTAACCAAACAATACCCATACACCGCGTGTGGAAATGCGTTGGGGCTTGAATTGGGCCGTCGAGTTGGGTCCTTAATCAACCTGCACAAGACATCCACAGTTCCCATTCTCGTGCACTAGGCACCATCACTAACATCCACTTGTCCAGATTTGAATTAAGTTTAACAACAAGATTTAGATTCATTTCGAATTACATAAATCAACAAAGAATCAACAAAAATAAAAAAATGTATTTGTTGTTCCCGTGTTTGACAAGATAAGCACGCCAAACACTACTGCTTCTATGGATTTGCATGGCTAAGCAAAATTGAAATTAAATATTATATTACCACAAACTACCTTAGGTTGAGTGTATGATCATATTTAAGGTAAACCACAATTATCAGGTTATAACTACCTATTAACAGATCACAATTAATTTTTAAGAAAATTAGCATGCAACAGTATCACTGTGTTTTGTAAATCTACAGTTCAAAAATTGGGATCAACATGGTGCAGAGAGGATGCTTGCCTTATGGAATGTCCACTTGTTCACTCTCAGATGCGTTATTGTTTCACGCACAATTCGTAATCTAAAAGAAAATACAATAACAAATAAACACCGATAAAATTGAGAAATCCAAAATGCTCAAAAATGCATGATAAATACATATTAATGGGGTTATGATTCTAGATGCATTTAAGTATAGATTGTAGTTGAATAAAAATTCAATTTCTTATGGACTGGTTAAAGTTAATTCAATTTCTGGTGTAATTATAATGACTGACAATACCTAGAGTTCAGGTGATGTTGTTTTCCTTAACAGGACACCTAGTACTCACAAACACTCTCTCGAGGCATTCTATGTATACAACCACGATGATCCTACACCAAAATCAATCATCTAATATGCTCTCTTCTTTCTACAGACTATGATGGTGATTGTGTGCACATCTATTATCTGCAGTCGCAGGGCTTGATTTAATTAATCTATTTCGAACAATTTATAACACAACAGGTTGTTGAATTTAATCGGGTGAATTCTAATGGCGGTCAATTCATCCCTAAAGACTCAGATTAATTTATATACACTTCGCTTGATTTTATTTTCTAAGAGTCGATTTACTGATATTTAATTGCGGACGACTAAAACTTAGATCGATTGCAATATTGATATGGTATTAATAATACTTACTAATTAACATCAATTTAAACAGCTAAACTATAGCCATTTACAAAACACTAAAATTTATTTACACAAATTCTTTAATTCCAATTTTTATTCTACACTTAAACTACAAAATACTTTATTTCCTAATTACCTACTCTAATTACTTTTCCCCTCCTATTTCTAACCCTAGCTCCCGGCCGATGCTTCCATCTCCCCCCCTTATCCTTCGGCCGACGCCTCCTTCTTCCCTCTTCCTTATCTCAGCGTCCCTCCATCTCTCTCTCTCGCTCCCTCATCTCTCCCTCGGCTCCCCCGTCTCTCTCGGTCTCTCTCCACTGCGTCGCCTCCTCTGGCTCCCTGACTGCTGTCGCTCCTCGCGCCACCGCTCCCGGCCTTACATCCCCTCGGCTCCTGCGCTCCTGCCGCCACCGCCAGACGCCGACTCGACTCAGAGCTCTCTCTCACTCTCGGCTCATTGCTCTCTCCCCTCTCGCGCCTCTCGCCTCCTCCTCTTTCTGGCGCGGCCGAAGGCCATGCGCCTCCTTCTTCGCCCGGCAGATCGCCCAGTGCACCTGCTTTGCTCCCCTCGGTGGCTTGGTGCTTGGCGCCGCCCGACTCGCTCACTGACCCCAGGCTCGCTTTGCTCCAGTGCCTTGGCTTGGTCGGCTCGGCCTCCCGGCCGGCCGCCGCTTTGGCTTCTCGAACCGCCCAATCCTACTTCGGTCTCATGCGATTTGGTTCCCGTTCTAATTTGATTTCAGCTATGATGATTTTTAGCAAAATCGGTTGATTTGAGGATTAATGCTTATTGATTATTTATAAATGCATGTTCATGGAGATCCATCCGAGGTGGTGAATGCTACTTGATGGTGGAGGTGGGTGTTGGGTTGGTTGCCACCGAGGTAATACCTCACCGATCTCTCTCTACCCTACCCCTCTTGCTCTGTGATGATGAAAAATGAACCGAGAGCTATCTTGATTGTTCTCTCGAGATCCGAATTGATTCTATTGAAACCGATGATTGATGATGTGCAAGTGATGCATCTTTGAATCTTTGCGGTGCCAAGCGATATGGGTTGGGGTTACCTCTTGGTGATATTTGGGGTTGGGAGAAGAGGGTGGCGATCTTGGCTTTGGGTGGTGCTCCCCTCCGGTTCTGGCTCCGGCTTCGATGCTTCTTTCCTCCTCTTGCTCTGGCTGCTGCTGTCTCTTTGGCTTGCCTTCTGGTTGCACATCGATTGATGATGATGATGCCGCTTGGCTTGGCATGTTGATTTGCTTCGACTTTGCTTTGGTTGTCTTGCTCTTGATCCCTTGGTTCGCTTCTCCGGGTGTGGGATGTGGTGGCTTATTGGTTTTGCCTTGATTCTTGCTTCGAGAAGAGATGGAAAATGGGGTGTCACGAGGGAATTGGTCTGGGAGGAATTGTATTGCTTACTCCTACCGGCTATGGGATGTGGTGGTCGGGCTTGTGTGTGCGGCTTTCTTGGTTTTGCAGTGAGGTTTGGAAATCTCTGGAAGGGGTGTGATGTCCCTCGGTTGTGCTTTCTCGGCTCGGCCTCGCCATTTCCTTTGGTGGTGCTCGACCGTGCTTGGCTTGGTGAAAAGAATAAGCTGTCATAGCAAAATGCTAATGATGCTCATGCATTGATGCTTATCCAGATGGCTCCAGATATTTTTTTGGGCTGGGCATTTTTGGTTCATTGGCTAGCAATTCATTATGCAATAGATTTGCGACAATTGAGGCAATTCAGTATACGTAGGTTTTGGATTTCTCTAAATGCCGAATGATGAGAACCTACGGAAATAAGGCGGTGCCGATTTACTTAGGTTAGTCTAGGTATCTTGGGTATCCGGTCTTGACTAATGCAGGTTAGCCTAGGTGACTTGAAAAGTCAAGATGCCGGTTAACCCAGGTTGGTATGGGTAGTCGCGATACTCAAGGTGCCGACTAATCTAGGTAGATCAGGGAACCGCGATGATTCCTATGGTATACTGACGGCAATTTATTTTGTTCTAACTCTATTATACTGCTTTTTGAATAACTAATGGTCTTTTGATTGGTTGGCGGACTATGGAGCTGCAAATGGTATTTGGATTGTGTCGAGGAAGATGGTTTGGTGGACAACGATGGACGGCAAGATTCAAGGAAGGCTTTAGGCGACATGCAATGCAAGTTTTATTTTAATATTTTTGTAAATGATTCAAAGTTGTAAAACATAATATGATCGATGTAAATAAATTCTTGTTTTACTTGTATTGAGAAGATTGTTACTTATGATAAACATTGTAAGGTTTTTAATTAAATTATTTCTCGTAGAATTTCATAAGTATTTATTGTTGTCTCTCTTTGGAGTTGTGATTGGAATTACCCATTAGACTTTGATTAGGATAATTACAAATGCAAAATGTATGCAAATGCTTGAAATAACAAATGTAATATAAAATGCATATAATTACTGTTTATTAAAATTGGGGTATTACAAACCTACCCCTTAAATGTAATCTCGTCCCCGAGATTCCGGTGGTTCGAAATTGGGACAAAGGTTATGGCAAACTAGCTAGGTTTGGTCCTAGGGTCACACTTGGATTTTTATTCACAACCCAACTCAAATCCGAATCATGTGAGGCTATCCTTGATTTTAGGTTCTAAACCGGAAAGTTTTGTTTAACCTTTCCTTTCTTGATTCGAAAGTACTTCAAACATGTCGAGCTTCACCTCTTCTTCCGGTAGGATGAAAATCTACCAACTGTCTACGAGAGAAGAGGTTACCTAAAGAGAGGGTTCATAATGGTTGGTTAAATGGTAACCTAGTATAATATAGGAAGGTTGTATACAGACTTAGAAGACAAAGCGAGGTTCTTTGGTAGTCTCACTTAACCCTTGTTTTGCTAATTCTAATTGCCCGATTTGGAGAAAAATGCATTAAATGAATGCATGCAAAGATGCAAAAATGCAATCAATTTCTTGAAAAATATAGAGTTATTTAGTGAATGCAAGGACTCACATGCCTACTTACATGATTCTACCAAACTATAAACAACCAATTTTATTGAGATTGGGTGAGCATAAGATTTAACAAATAATATGAACTCATACTACCATGATCTGGTCCTTAACAACCAAAATAATTTACTTCACCATTCGTTTTTAACTGCTACTGGTGAACAACTAGGGCTTGGAAAAATTACTAAATTAGCTAGGTAAATTCAGGAGTATTGTTAGGATTCTAACATTGACAGAAGAATTCATTCTACACAGCAGGTTCAGATTTTTGGTCGGTAAATCAATTCAAACAACAAACAAGTCCTAGGGCTCAACCACTAATGAAATTAGGTTAAAAATTACAGAAAACTTATGGCAGGTTAGTTAGGTGATACTAAACACTAGAAAACTGGGTACTAGCAGTTTAAACCTTCCTCTTAATTCTACATTTCAAAAACAGCTAGAACAGTCTTGCAAGGTATTTGAATTAATTCCTAGACAAAACAAATTCATTAATCTTTTGGGAAAAATTATATTTGGGAAATACACACTATCATGTGCTCAAATAAAATTCTCAAGATTATAAACTACTTACGGACACTAGGGTACAGTTCCAGTTATCTAGGTCAAAATTACTCAATAACAAGCAATGACGTTTTACTATGACAAAGAGCATAGAATTACCCAGTATAACCTACTCTGCCTTAATTACTCTTAATTGAATAAAATAAACTATCATCACTCATGTTATGACATCTTCACTCATTAACAATTTAAAAGATAGTCATGTTGTTTAATTTTACAACAATCTAACATATCAAACTACACATCGATGACTTTCAAATTTTTAAGTTCAAACAAGAAATGTATAAAAGCATGGCAAGTTGTTAAATTCCAATTTAGCTAACAATCTTAAGCTAAAGCAAATTTCAATTTATATTGCAATAGACTAGTCACTTGCCTGTTTTACACACTAAGATGAAATACTAATCATGCATCTTATTTTATATAAATCATTTTTAGTTATGATTTTTGCTAACAACTTTGAATAATAAGATATGCTTAAATTAACATACCACTATATGCATGATCAAAGTGTAGGAATTATGGTGCCTAACACATATCTTGGGGTATTCTCTACCCCCCTTAAACATGATGATGCATAAGAAATGAAATGAGGAGAGAATGAGCATAAGATAAGTAAGCGGCAACCCTGAGACAATAATTCCTATTATGAATGCATAATTCCAAAACCATGCAACTCAAGATCCAAATGGGTGTACTAAGGCTCAAGGCCAGTACAAGATTCAATTGAACCACAATTAGTTTTTCGATATAGTTGCCATACCTACTGCCTGTAGGTGATACGCAACTACTTGGAACACAAGAAAGCAAATAATTATATTCCAAAATTCAGCGTCTACAACATAATTAGGGTGTATATAATCTAAGGATAATCCCTAAATTAATCCTAATTTTACGGAAGGCAACATCTTCTCGTCTTGCCACCATTGCTCTCACCAGTTGACTACTTAGCGTGTCTACTGTTGGAAAAAAGAGACGAACACCGGAGAAAATTTGCTTTGCACAAATCAAATGAATTATGAGATAAGAATTAGATGCTAGGATGGGTAAGAAAGAAAAGAATCATATTACTTACATTTTTGGCCCAAATTTTTACTAGTTTTGAAAATACTTTTTGCAAATCAAAATCCTAACCTCGTCCATTGCTACGGCTTTAACCTACAGTCAACACAGATCTGATACCAACGCTGTGAGGACCCCGGAATATTGGAGGTTTATACCAAATTAATAATCATACCAAAAGTAAAATTTTTAATCAAGAACAATCAAGTCTCAATTAAAAATAATACTAGAAGTATAATCATTAACAAGGTATAATTCCAATATTCAGGTTCCCGGATATGCCTCTCATGTTAGCTCCCAGGATGAGCTGCTAACATAGACATATCCTTACAACATTATATCATAAGCATACGATTGGAATACATTAATAAAAATGTACAATGAAACATTAAGTAAATCATAAATGAAAAAGGAAGTAATAAAATAAACTTCCCAGTGGAGCGCCACAACCCAAGGGCAACTTGATCGATTAAAGCCAAGTACCAACGTAATCGCGTCAACTTGAAATATTACCTAGGACGTTCTTTACCGCAACAAGTGGAAAATTCCACTTTGAGTACGGAAGGTACTCAAAGAAGACTTACACAAACTATTTAAAATAAAGTGTCTGAGAGGTCCTATACAAAGGATTAGAATTTTTAGATGCATAAGGTTAACAACAGGATGGTTATAATGGTTAAATTTTGCAGAAAGCAATACATCTTAACCTACACTTGCTAGGTTTTAGTAAAGCAATTTAATAAATCAATTTGGATTAAAACAATAATTAAATAAAAGTATGATCATAATTAGTATCAAAATCAAGTGGCTACAACCACTAACAATAAATTGCATGACTCACTATCATGTCGAAATTAATAATTCCCAAAACCCAAAATTAGAGCAAATTCTATACAGGTGACATCAATCCAAGCGTTGTCCGTGTATCAGTGGACACGGCTATTCGAATAGTTTTAATCCTGCGGGGTGTACATCTTTACCCACACGACTTAGTTAGCCCGTAAGCCTCCTAATAATAGCACACCGCCTTTGGTATGCCTACGTAAACTAAGATTTGGTATTTTCAACAAGTTGACACTATTGAGTTGGATGACCCATGTGAGACCGATCCCGCTTAAACAACGATCGATAGCATATATTCAACCGAGGCTCACATGTTGTACAGGAATGCCGACCAGTCAATTAAATGCAAACTCGTGTTAGCCACACATATTACACATGATCGGGCCACGAAGGTACGTACATGCGATGTAACACATCTACGCCTTACCCTTCTAAGAACATCGATATCGATATAAGCTCCACATGGCATACGACACGCCCAAGACTTAAGCATCTATGCCATATGAAATCAATACACATGTCCTTACTCTCTGTATCCAACTCAATAATATTAACCCTTTACTTAACCAAACAGCGCCCATACACGCGTGTGGAAGTACGCTAGGGCTTGAATTGGGCCGTCGAGTTCATCCTTAATCAACCTGCATAAGACATCCACAGTTCCCATTCTCGCACTAGGCACCATCACTAACATCCACTTGTCCAGATTTGAATTAAGTTTAACAACAAGATTTAGATTCATTTCAGAATTACATAAACTGAACAAAGAATCAACAAAAATAAAAAAAATGTATTTGTTGTTCCCCAGGTTTGACAAGATAAGCCTGCCAAACACTACCGTTCTATGGACTGCATGGCTAAGCAAAATTGAAATTAAATATTATATTACCACAAACTACCTTAGGTTGAGTGTATGATCATATTTAAGGTAAACCACAATTATCAGGTTATAACTACCTATTAACAGATCACAATTAATTTTTAAGAAAATTAGCATGCAACAGTATCACTGTGTTTTGTAAATCTACAGTTCAAAAATTGGGATCAACATGGTGCAGAGAGGATGCTTGCCTTATGGAATGTCCACTTGTTCACTCTCAGATGCGTTATTGTTTCCGTCGCACAATTCGTAATCTAAAAAGAAAATACAATAACAAATAAACACCGATAAAATTGAGAAATCCAAAATGCTCAAAAATGCATGATAAATACATATTAATGGGGTTATGATTCTAGATGCATTTAAGTATAGATTGTAGTTGAATAAAAATTCAATTTCTTATGGACTGGTTAAAGTTAATTCAATTTCTGGTGTAATTATAATGACTGACAATACCTAGAGTTCAGGTGATGTTGTTTTCCTTAACAGGACACCTAGTACTCACAAACACTCTCTCCAGGCATTCTATGTATACAACCACGATGATCCTACAGTCAAAATCAATCATCTAATATGCTCTCTTCTTTCGGCAGACTATGATGGTGATTGTGTGCACATCTATTATCTGCAGTCGCAGGGCTTGATTTAATTAATCTATTTCGAACAATTTATAACACAACAGGTTGTTGAATTTAATCGGGTGAATTCTAATGGCGGTCAATTCATCCCTAAAGACTCAGATTAATTTATATACACTTCGCTTGATTTTATTTTCTAAGAGTCGATTTACTGATATTTAATTGCGGACGACTAAAACTTAGATCGATTGCAATATTGATATGGTATTAATAATACTTACTAATTAACATCAATTTAAACAGCTAAACTATAGCCATTTACAAAACACTAAAATTTATTTACACAAATTCTTTAATTCCAATTTTTATTCTACACTTAAACTACAAAATACTTTATTTCCTAATTACCTACTCTAATTACTTTTCCCCTCCTATTTCTAACCCTAGCTCCCGGCCGATGCTTCCATCTCCCCCCCTTATCCTTCGGCCGACGCCTCCTTCTTCCCTCTTCCTTATCTCGGTCCCTCCATCTCTCTCTCTCTCCCTCATCTCTCCTCGGCTCCCGTCTCTCTCGGTCTCTCTCCACTGCGTCGCCTCCTCGGCTCCCTTGCTGCTGTCGCTCCTCGCCGCCACCGCTCCGGCCTTACATCCCCCGGCTCCTGCGCTCCTGCGCCGCCACCGCCAGACGCCGACTCAGACTCAGAGCTCTCTCACTCTCGGCTCATTGCTCTCTCCCCTCTGCGCCCTACGCCTCCTCCTCTTTCTCTGGCGCTAGCCAAGGCCATGCGCCGCCTCCTTCTTCGCCCGGCGAGATGCGCCTCAGAGCACTGCTGCTTTGCTCCCCTCGGTGGCTTGGTGCTTGGCGCGCCGCCGACTCGCTCACTCCCCCAGACTACGCTGCTCCAAGTGCCTTGGCTTGGTCGGCTCGGCCTCCCGGCACGCACGCTTTGGCTTCTCCGAACCGCCCCAATCCTACTTCGGTCTCATCGCGGTTGGTTCCCGTTCTAATTTGATTTCAACTATGATGATTTTTAGCAAAATCGCTTGATTTCGAGATTAATGCTTATTGATTATTTATAAATGCATGTTCATGGAGATCCATCCGAGGTGGTGAATGCTATCGATGGTGGAGGTGGGTGTTGGGTTCGGTTGCCATCGAGGTAATACCTCGGTGATCTCTCTCTCTACCCTACCCCTACCGCTCTGTGATGATGAAAAATGAACCGAGAGCTATACTGATTGTTCTCTTGAGATCCGGAATTGATTCTATTGAAACTCGATGATTGATGATGTGCAAGTGATGCATCTTTGAATCTTTGCGGTGCCAACCGATATGGGTTGGGGTTACCTCTTGGTGATATTTGGGGTGGGAGAAGAGGGTGGCGATCTTGGCTTTGGTGAGTGCTCCCCCTCAGTTCCCGGCTCTGGCTTCCCGATGCTTCTTTCCTCCTCTTGCTCTCGTCAGCTGCTCTTCTGGCTTGCCTTCTACCGGTTGCGTGATCGATTGATGATGATGATCTTGGCTTGGCTTGGCATGTTGATTTGCTTCGGACTTTGCTTTGGTTGTCTTGCTCTTGATCCCTTGCTTCGCTTCTCTTGGTGTGGGATGTGGTGGCTTGGTGGTTTTGCCTTGATTCTTGCTTCGAGAAGAGATGGAAAATGGGGTGTCACCGAGGAATTGGTCTGGGAGGAATTGTATTGCTTACTCCTACTGGCTATGGGATGTGGTGGTCGGGCTTGTGTGTGCCGGCTTTCTTTGGTTTTGCGTGAGGTTTGGAAATCTCGGAAGGGGCCGTGATGTCCTCGGTTGTGCTTTGTTGGCTCGGTTCGCCATTTCCTTTGGTGGTGCTCGATGGTGCTTGGCTTGGTGAAAAGAATAAGTCATCATAGCAAAATGCTAATGATGCTCATGCATTGATGCTTATCCGATGGCTCGGATATTTTTTGGTCGGGCATTTTTGGTTCATTGGCTAGCAATTCATTATGCAATAGATTTGCGACAATTGAGGCAATTCAGTATACGTAGGTTTTGGATTTCTCTAAATGCCGAATGATGAGAACCTACGGAAATAAGACGGTGCCGATTTACTTAGGTTAGTCTAGGTATCTTGGGTATCCCGGTGCCGACTAATCTGGGTTAGCCTAGGTGACTTGAAAAGTCAAGATGCCGGTTAACCCAGGTTGGTATGGGTAGTCGCGATACTCAAGGTGCCGACTAATCTAGGTAGATCAGGGAACCGCGATGATTCCTATGGTATACTGACGGCAATTTATTTTGTTCTAACTCTATTATACTGCTTTTTGAATAACTAATGGTCTTTTGATTGGTTGGCGGACTATGGAGCTGCAAATGGTATTTCGGATTGTGTCGAGGAAGATGGTTTGGCTGGACAACGATGGACGGGCAAGATTCCAAGGAAGGCTTTAGACGACATGCAATGCAAGTTTTATTTTAATATTTTTGTAAATGATTCAAAGTTGTAAAACATAATATGATCTGATGTAAATAAATTCTTGTTTTACTTGTATTGAGAAGATTGTTACTTATGATAAACATTGTAAGGTTTTTAATTAAATTATTTCTCAGAGAATTTCATAAGTATTTATTGTTGTCTCTCTTTGGAGTTGTGATTGGAATTACCCATTAGACTTTGATTAGGATAATTACAAATGCAAAATGTATGCAAATGCTTCAGAAATAACAAATGTAATATAAAATGCATATAATTACTGTTTATTAAAATTGGGGCTGTTACACACCTCTTCGCCCGCGGAAGTGTCGTATATTGCCGTAATACGATACATTGCAATTCCTGCCCTGGCAAGAGTGATGTGGAGCATAGCATGAAGCATTCATACGCATATAAAGGATATTTAAATGACTGCATTCATATGCCATTTAAAAACCGAAAACTGATGAGGTTTGATTTATGATAGTTTGTGGTGGCTTATTAATTGTGGAAACGACTGGTGGTTGTGTATTTATGAAACTATTGATGATGTTTATTTGTTCGTAGTTGAAATAACTTGTTAAACTGTTTGCTTGCCGAGATTTATATCTCACCCTTGTTTTCCCCTCCCACAGTGGACTTTGAGCATACATTGGGAAGGGTAGAGCGGCACCACAATGATGCACATGGATTTTGTCTTAATGCTGAAATAAAGTCATAAGAATTCTAGTTTTAGTTAGCTGTCTTGTGGAAGATTGCTTCAATGTTTAATTTGGAACCGTTCCTTTGGTTATTATGTTAAGTTGATTTTTTTGAATATGTCATTGTTCTCCTTATTCGGTTATTTTCTAGTAGTTTATGCTTCTGCTTATATTATCATGTTAATTATCTTGCAAATTGGCTAGCTGTAGAATAGTTCAGTAGCATCCCAGGGTAATGTGGGTCTTGGGGTGTTACAACACCGCTACCCCCTATACCGGACACCACCTCCGCCTCCCTCCGGTGCCCGTTGACGCCTCTCTCCCTGCAGTCCCCGGCGACGCCCCGCCCCATCCCTCCCGGCCGCCGCCACCATAGAGTTGAATCTGCTTCGTTAGAAGAATTGTGAGCCACTCTGGATCGGACATCATCGCCCATCCTTCTACTGTTGTGAGTTTGCACATCACTTGTTCGATAGTCGATACAATAGCTAAGTGAACCACAGTCTTAACATTCCTGAAAAATTCTTCAATAGATAGATCATCTTCCACCTTCAAGTGCTCGCTGAGGACATTGCGAGATTGATTGCTTGATGCCCTTTTGTATTAGGATCAATTGGTGCTACTATAATATACTGTAGTAATGTGTTTGACTGGTTGTAGTATCGTAGATTTCAAGTAGGAGAACCTCACCATATGGTTGACTGGTAGTAGTATTGTAAATTTCAAGTAGGATAACCTCACCGCAACTGACCTGTCCAAGAAGAAGCACAACCTGAAGTGCAGGTCCAAGAGGCTGTCCGCAGATGGCCTCCGATGGAGGGGGTGGCTTGAGCTCTTGCCGTCACAGTCCACTATACAGCCTGGTGGGAATTCCACCAGTTTTCCTATTCTTAAGCTCTGTTTGGTACACCTTCCACTCCCAGCTTCTCAATCGATTCTTGTGGAGCTATACTAAACACCCTAATTCTCAAAACCACTAGATTCTGCTTCTCACGACGAGCTGTCTCGAAAATGAACTAGCAATGAGAAGCAGCTTCCCAGCAGATTCTCGTGAGAATCCAACCTTCAGAAACGAAAATACCCTTCAAGTTGAAGGTTTTTACCCGCAAATACCACTGAGTTACACAAATACAATTGAAGTATTATACCTAGAGGTGACATGGTCTATTTGCCTCTAATCCTCCATCGTATGGTTTTTGGAGCTTAACCTACCAGCCAAACGGTTTCAACAGGCAACTCCAGATTCTCAGAGAATTAGGAGCAAAATCTGAAAAATAAGAATATAAAGTTGTACCAAATAGGGCCGGCTTACATGGGCTATACTCTTTTGCTAATTATGTGTTACAACTGCAAATGCTATATGTTTGTGCATACCAGCTCCAGCTGTATGTTGAAATGGTGATGTGCATAATTAAGACAATGACCTCGTTAAATTTTTTTTAAGACAATGACACTTTAGGCAGGAATAACCTCTACGAGACTACGACAATGTACAAATTTGTTGCTTTTGTACCAAGGTTGCATGGAGGAGGTGAAGGGCAATTTGCTGATGAAGACCAGCAGGGTCGTTTGTTCCTGACCCTCGACCGCATGACAATGCACTAATTTTGCTAATCATATAGACAACAAAAGCATCCTAGACTGTTTTAGTTTTGGTGATGTCCAGGTTAGCTAAATATGATTATCTTGGTCATAAAAACTTTACTAATCTTTTGAACACGATTAGAGTTAGATTTATGTGTTTGCTACTGCTACTTGCAAGACGCATCAAACAACTGAACTACAATATGAAATATTGCCCAGTCTGATGAGGACATCAACCCTCCGGATACGACTGTTACTCTACATCATGGTACAAGGAAGGTCCCCACGTTCCAAGTTAAGCAAGAGTTCCAGTGGGACACGTTCTGGAATCTGATTCGGCCTCCAGAGACAGCACCGACTTCAAACGTGTATAACTTTCGCATACGGACTCCGTTTGAGGTGCACGAGTATTTGATGGAAAACTTATCCCATCTTCTTTCCAACGGATCCAGCCCACCTCCAAATTCTTTTTGAACACACCGCAATCGCCAAAACAGTCCAGCGTTGTTGTGTGAGCCCAAGTTAAAAGGGTGTTGTGCCACCTCCACTTGGGCTCATGGTCCTTATAACCCTAGGGGCGTGCGTCCACTCCCTGGCCGCGCCTCTTCATATAGGAGCCGCCACCCCTCTAGTCTCTTTGGATACTCCCTGGCCGCACCTCTTCATATAGGAGCCGCCACCCCTCTAGTCTCTTTGGATTTTGTTTAGTTAAAAGTTAGCTTTTATTGCAACTTCATGAATTAACTTGTATTGATTAGATCAACCATAATACCGTTTGAGAATTCTAATTTATCAAGTATTTCAATCATATTTGCAAATTCAGATTGTTTATTATCTTGTTCTTACGTATTCTTTGATTGCATGCAGGAATACACATTCGTGATCAGGTCGATCATGCTTCTAGCTGGATCGATAACAATCACAGAGTTGATTCAGCGATTGTCGGATATATTAATCGTGTACGATTGGTAACCGAATCGTGATGGTCTTCTCCACCAAATCGAGTTATTTTTCTCATTGAAAGTACGATACATCCATTGTCACATCACAGTATTTCCAAATTTTGATACAAAACTGACATTGTACTTTTAGTTACCTGAATAGCTGAATGTGTTCCTGGAAGCATGGACAACAAAAGCATAGCCTGGGCCTGCGAGTAACCAGTCAGCTAAATCAAATTAAAACCTATTATACATGAAAAAATTGAAGTAAAGCAGTAATCAAGATCGTTAAAGGAAAGAACACCTGGGAGCCATCCGGCTTAACACAGCGAGCAACTTCCATAGTATTCATATGAGTAAATTTAGCAAAATTGCAACTTTAGTGGTAAAACTATCGGTTTGCTACACCTTTAAGCGGTAATTTCCTGCACCACTAAGAGACCAACTTATCGAAGACCTACAACTCCGTCATATACTAGCCATTCCCCTGGGCCCACATGTCATACTCTCTCAGCCCAACCACACCGTTACAACTCATTGATCTAATCTACCAGATGAACTAAATCTGTGGTGTGTAAGTCTGTTTCTAGATGTAAATTTAATTTATTTGCAGTGATTTGTTTATATTGCTCTACAGCCTGCCTCACATACCTTTTATGACAGTTTCAGCTTACAATATCGGTAACATTTCAGTTGGCAGCTTGTGAAAAATAGTTACAAGTTTTGATCAAACGAGTTTTTTTCTCGATATAACATTTCACTTTCCTTGCATCATTCATACAAGGTTGAGACATGCTGTGGACATGTCAACTTCAAAGCTCGCGAAAGCTACTATGTTTTTTTTGGGTTCAACCTATCTTTGTTAGGAACTTAGGTGTGACAAACTAAGTGTTATATCTTTGATGAACTAATTAATGCAGCTTGTAAGTGTTAATGTGATGTGTGGTTGTTGAAATTATAAAAATTCATTAATGTTTGAATAAAATAAATTAGTTATATTTTTGTTAATTTCAGACGTATAATTTACATGATCGTATCCATTTCGATTTGTATTCGTTCCATATTTGTATTTTGTATTATTCGTCTAATCCGCATATGGAAAAAAAAAGTACGAGCACCTGGCTGGTCAAGCAAACTAAGAAATAATATAGCTCATCTCTTGAAGCAAATTACATAGCCAGATTAGCCATCTACACAGAAAGGAAATAGATTAGCCATCTACGTAAATATCGTGCATTCTAATTTCTAAATGAGTCCCTTTTCATTCCCTGCATGCGTTCTTCAAACTTGAAAACTCTGACCCACACAGGTGGTGGGCCCCCAAGGCCCTCCCCTCGTATTTCTCCGTGGCCTCGGTTAGCTCCCGTTCTCCCTCGCAAGGAGGAGAGAGAAAAGAAAAGCAAGAGGCAGGAGGAGCGCCATCCAAGGAGAAGAAAGAGGAAGAAATTAAGGAGGAGGGAAATCGCGAAGCCGCGATCTCCCCCTCGGTTCAGGTAACCGGCCCATCTCCTCTCTGGTTCGTGCATTTCTGACATTCTCTCATTCGTTTGTGTTGCGACGAGGGTTAATTTGGTCGGTTTTTGGCGGGGATGGGCTGATTTACGCGATGCAAATGGTGCAAGGTGGTCTCGTAACGATTGACAGTCACAAGACGATCGGGGACAATAGGACGACGTAGGCGGTCGTGGGTGATTAGTTGTGCGAACATTGTAATTACCCGAATCCTTCTTATAAAAATTGGCTAGGACTCCTGGTGAGCAGTTGATTTGGAAGCCAGAACTCAGAAAGGATCAGACGACTCGTGTTCTTGCCAATTCCTTTTTAAGATGTATATAATTTTCTTTTGGGTGGAGATAGAATTTTAGAATAATTATTTTGGAGTACAGTTCTTAACGAATGACCGAAATTAGAGGCATAGGAAGTTTATTGGTGAGAGTCGTGATCTTGTAAATAGCTTTATGTGCCAATAGTTTAATTGTTTCAGATCGAAGCAGGAAATTGGACGCTGAAAACTGAAGCGTACAACTCTTGGGAGTTGGGGGTGGAAACTAGAATGCAATAGAACTCGATTCTTCAGAAAACAATCGTGGTATTTCAGCACTTGTTGTTTTGGGGGCAGAAAGCAGTAATTGTATAAAGAGTGGGTGATCATTTATTTGCTTTGCTTGTGCAGACGTGCAAAACCTGGGATTAACAATGACAAAAGGATTGTTTGTCATTATGTTTTTTAAATCTTATCAGACTCTTAACATAGAAGCTGATACATTTGATACATATGGCAGAACTTGGGAAATTTACGATGAAATGGCGAAAGGTTTTAAAGGAGATGTCAGCGTTGCAGACTGCAGGCCGATTCTTTCGGCGCCATCCTTTGGTTCTCTGGTCGCTGCTTTTTCTAATTATATTGTACAAGTATTTCTTCAGCTGGTTCACCCTCCTTGTGGCCACATCACCTATCTTCCTATTCACTGGCTTCTTCCTTGGAATCATCCTGGCTTATGGTGAATCGAACAGTCCGGAAAATGACCATATCTACAAAAAGATTGTGAAAGCTCAAAGTCGAAATATCCATGATAATGGTAAATCAGTGGTGGGTGTATCTGTTCCAAGAATTCCATCTATTGACGAGAGAGTGGCCAAACACAACAACAGCGAGAAGAAAATCAAAAAGAGATATCATGCTGGAGGTTCTTCTTCTGAATCAGGATCAGGTGAATCGGATGGCTCAGAAACTGATACCCTTCCAATGCTCCACGCATTCCATCAGCTTAGGTCGGCCGCCAGTTCACCACGATCCTCTCAAGATGGGGACTCCAATGACAGCAGCATTGAGGATGGAACCGAGAACCAAGAGGGCAATGTTGACAATGAACGTGAGGATAAAGAAGATGTTAGAGTTGTGGCATGGACTGCCGATGATCAGAAGAACATACTGAAAATTGGGTGTTTGGAGATTGAGAGAAACCAAAGGTTGGAGAGCTTGATTGCTAGGCGTAGGGCAAGGAAATATACAGATAGGAACTTGATAGACTTTGGCAGCAGTGAGTCCCTCCCAACGATCGAGGAGCTCTCGAAATTCAATGTTCAAATTCCAACTATTTTTGCTCCTAGGAAAAATCCTTTTGATCTTCCCTACAATGAAGATAACTTCCCAGATTCTGCTCCATCTGCTCCGTTGAAAGTGAGAAACACGTTCGATCTGCCGCACGAGCAAGCAAATGAGAGTAGCTCCACTGGAGGAGCTAACTCAAGTCATGTGGAGCCTATTCCTGTTGCATCTCAACCACAGTGGAATACAATGTTTAGGAGGCATGAGAGCTTCACAGAAGGAGCACCATTCCTCAGTGACTTCTGGCAAGATTTACAGCCTTCCCGGTTCAGACCATACTTTGTTACAGAAAAAATGGTTAATGAGGGACTCACGGTTCCAAGTCTTGAGGTAGAAACTAGTGAAAAGAGCTCTGTTCAAGACTCGGATAGTACTTCTTCAGTTACTGATCAAGAAAGCCAGAAAGATGTGTTGGAGGATAGCTCAAACCAAGGACATGGACCTCCATTCAGTCAAACAGACGAGCAACCTCCTTCAGCCCAGAATGTGAGAGAGGTTCCTCTTGCCCTCGACATCGAGCCACCTGTATTAATTAGTGATTCATCAGATGATGACATATCACTACCTGGTGGACATATAAATGATTGGGAAGAAGCGCAAGACAGTGAAGATTTGAACTTATCACACAATATGCCATTGGTGGATCCTAGTGTTATGGAATACCCACAAGAAATGGAAATGAAAAGCAACGAATTCCATCAAATATCCCCACATTCAAATGATCTTGACTCGATATCGTCATCAACAGAAGCTACCGATCCTTCTGAAGTGAATAACATCGAACTACCAGGTAATCTCAGAAAATAATCTTATTTGTTTGTAGGAATTTATGTAATGAATGCCAGATCTAATGAGTGCTAATTTCCTTCTTTCTAGGAAAGAAAGTGGAGATCATAGATGACACCCAGATTGCTGAGCCAGTTTATGATTCAAGTCCATCAGGAAGCGAGAAACCTACATCTATTGGTTCAGCAATTGATGAAGCTTTGCTGCAAGAAGGTAATTAAAGACTGAAATGAATTGATTAGTTCTAACTATGAACATAACATTTTTGTTATTTTTCCTAAAGTACAGAACTATGGTGCAGGTAATGCTCGTACTTCTGATGCTGAAGCAAGCATTGAAGAAGAGGGCTCAATATCAAGAATTGAAGCTCCTTCCAGTGAGATAGCCGCACCTAGTTTGGCTTCTGTGGAGGAAAGCGAACTAAGAGAAAAAGCAGCTTCTGAGATAAGGGAGGATGGCATTGTTGGCCATGATGGAGCCCACGAAGATTCTGTCAGTCATGCTGACCCAGCAGTATCGGATATTATTTCTCAGCCAACTACCAGCAGTTCAACTAATGGTAAATCTTATGAGTATGACCTATACATTTGTGATCTTAGTTATAAATCTATCCATTTACTGCTTAGCAAGATTGTTGTTTCATGATCTCTTTGAAAATTCTTGCGAAAATCCGAGACAGAAAATAAGTAAATAAAATTTTGAACCGATCAATGCTTCATAAGTTGGCAAATTGATTTGTCAAATTTTGGTAGGGGTGAAAATAGATCAAATACGAATCAAATAATGGTGAAACTATATTTGTATTCGTATTTTTTAAACGAATACAAATTTGAATATGCTCGAACGAATATGAATTGAATGTCATAACGAATTCGAATTCGAAACGAATATATACTCAATTCGGTTAGATCCGGATATCCTCATAACTTATGGAATGTGAAAATATTAGTAACATTTTATCGTTGTATAGTCACACTTAATCATTCTAATATATTTATTCCATCTAAAGGAACATGGATTCACATTGAATCTAAAAAACTTGCTTCATCGAATCCAAATAGTTCGGATAAAATAACAATTCGGATGGGAAAATTCCATGATTTTTCTAAATAATATTATTTTAAAAGAAAATTAAAAAATAAATAGCCAACTCAAAAGACCGGCGACACGGGGGGGGGGGGAGGGATGGAAACGGATCAGATAGTTTCCGGACGATCCGGACGGAAAAAGATTCAGATTTTCTCGGATAATTTTCGGATCGGAAACAAATTCAATTTTTTTTTGTCGAAAACGGAAACGAATACGGTAGACATGCTATCCGGTGGATACGGATACGAATACGGACTATCCGGATAAGACCAAGTTCGGATATCCGGATTTCAGCCCAAAAGAAGAGGATTTCAGCCCAAAAGAGAAAATGAGATTTTAATTATTTTTTGAATTTCAGAAAACATAATAAATCAAATAGCCTTTTAGAAAATAGCAAATAGAGTTAACAAATTCTAGAAAAAGTCACAAAAATTCATTGAATTATTTTGAACTTAATAAAATTAATTCCAAGTTAAAGTTGGTTTTTATTTTTGTACATAAATTATTTTATTTTATGAAAAATAGGAAAAACCTTTTTAAAATCCAGAAAATTCAAGAAATTGATTATTTTTTTTCATTTTCACTTTAAATCCAATAAAATCCCAGAAATCTCAATAAATTTTATTTTTGACATTGAAAACTAGGAAATTAAATCATTGACTTTATTTTATTATTATTATTTTTAGCCAAGAAAACTCTTTTAAATCTCAGAAAATCCAATAAAATAATAACTTTATTAATTTTATTTTTGGTGACATACTTTGGGATGTTACAGTCATTTGTGTAACTACCACTTAGTTCTAAAACAACACACTGCTCCATCAATTCCCTTCTTTCTTGATTGATGTGAGAATTTAACATGTACAAATTTTCCTCTGTTCACTTGTTGTCAACAGGTAAGTCCGGCGGCCGTATCATATCGTCCTCGAAGAAAGCAGTTTTTGGATTCTTCAAGAGATGACGGGGACCTGGTTCTGTGAGCTTCTTCAGCAAGCCCATGCGAGGCGAAGCGCCGTCAGGCCAATCCTTGCTAAGTGATTGGAGGCAAAAGAGTGTGAGTTTGCAGTACTTCAGGGGCCGGATAATATGTTGGATCTGTATAATCTCACTGTACAGAAAACGAAAATTGCGACATTAGCATTTCTACTTTGCTGATGTGAAAAATGCGTACATGTGATTTTTGGTAGTTCCAGTAGTGAATACTTTCTGGGCTGTCAACTTCGTATCATGAGTTGCCAGTCCACATAAGTGAGCCCAGCAGCATCAACACTGGCAAGGTTATTTTGCCCCCATATTTTCCAGGTATATGAAGTGATTAAAGGCTTACCTGAGTGTGCAACTGCCGCAACTCACATGCTTAATTTCTGCTTGTAGCTGAATGCTACTTTTGAGTTGGACCACCCAGGGTGTTCGCTGCCTCCAGTTCTCCACAGGAAAAAAGATTGCTAGCCAGGGTGCAGTGATTTTTTTTTCTTCTACAAATTAGTGACGACAACATAAACTTTTTTTGTTTCTGAAATCAAATATTTTGTGACGTTGATGGTAAGACAAACAACGGGCATTGCTGCCAGATCGATGGCTAGATTGAGGCAAGGCAGCATCGGGCGGTTCCAAACCGAACGCGGGGAGATAACCTTGTGGTTGTGGACGTGGGAAGTGAGCTGAGAGACAAGGAAAGCGGGGAAGCTAGGTTTCGATGGCTCCATCTTCTCTCACAGGATGCTGGGGGAAGCACCTCCTTTACCGAGTGTGTATTATCTGAACATGCGTGCATCTATCTGCACAGGAAATTTGGACCGTCCGTGGCGTTCAGATTTGTGCAAATACCTGTACCAAATGTGGTGGGTGCCATAGTAAGCTGTACACCACCTAGCCACAAAAAACCAAATCCTTTCTCCTCTTGTCATTCTCTCCCGTGTCTCTCTTCATCCCTCTCTCTCTCCCCGCTGGCGAAGGAGACCCAAAGAACGCCATCCACTGCCACCTGTTGCCAACCGCCGGAGGCGAGGGAGAGGCCGGGGTCAATCGGATCTGACCGTCTTGGTCCAGTTTCGGTTGCCACGGGTCCCAGCCACCATGACGCCGCAGCCTGTTGCTCGTCCGTCGGAGGCGAGGGAGACTCCAGGCTCCTTTGAGCTCGGATCCGGTCGTCTTGCTCACGTCCGTTACGTGCTCCTACTCCTCCAACGACGGCTAGATCTGGGCCGAAGGTGCACATCGTCCTCGCCGCCGTCTCATCCTCACTGATGTGCACCTTGTCCTCGCATCTTCTTCACCAACGTCTCGTCCTTGCTGATGTGCACCTCTTCCTTGTTGACGTCTCCTCGCCGAGGTGTACCTTCGTCCTCAACGTCGGCACCCTTCCATATATCCCTCTCTCCTTAGCCTGGGTCCCTCAGGGCCAGGGCTTCAGGCTCGAGTAAGAAGAATGTTTGGAATAGTTACTTTAGCCCGGCCCAAGACCCAATCATCATAGTCCAGCTTACCCATTGAGCTCATCATGGGCCTAACCTGGGCAGCCTGAATCAAACTAGGAATTAGGCCCACCCCAGCCTGTCATTATCTCAGGTCTACTACTTGCACCGAATACGCTTAGAGTCTGTTTGGACCTGTGAATCGAAGTTGCAACATGGAAATTGGTATTGGCTATCAATTCTAATTTTTGTGTTTGGTTGGCAAAGAAATTGCTATATGGAAATGAGATACTTGGCTAATTCCAATTCTTGTTTGGTTGCTAAAGAAAACTTTGTGGACATTTGGCATCGATGATGGATCCAAATGCATCAGCCTATGGTTCGAATTCCAATTCAACTGGAAATTGGTATTGGCTGACAACTCTATTTTTTGTATTTGGTTGGCAAAGAAGTTGCAACATGGAAATGAGATACTTGGCTAATTCCAATTCTTGTTTGGTTGCCAAAGAAAACTATGTGAAAATCGGCATCGATGATGGATCCAAATGCACGGGTCTACCAGAGTTGGAGACCGACGAGAACACCAGGTACAGGCCATGACCAGATCTAGATGTTGTGGACACCGGCGATGGGCAAGAAGAAATCGCGATACCAACGATGGGGAAGAAGTCGTGGGTGCGCTCGCGAGCACGTCGACGCTGTGGCCCTAGTTGATGTGTTGGTTGGAGGGTGCTTCCGATTTGGACGTTGGGTGGAGGCGGCGACGAGGGAGAAGTGGCAGTGAAGCCGGCGATGCGGGAGAGGAGGCGCCAACGCCAAATCGAATTGAAGGTAGTAAGATCACGAATTGTAAGATGAACGTAGAATTTAAGATCTTATCTAATTCTATCAAATAAATATTTTTAAAAATCTACTTATTTTTAAAAATCTACTTTTAAAACTTTTGTTTACCAAAATGCAATGCAAAGAAAATATCATGGTTATTTATACAAATTATAATGGATACGAAGAAGTAAAAAGTAAAAAATTTATAATTAAAGGGACATATGCAAATAATTATTTATAATAAATCAATAGAATCGGGTAGGATCGTATGAAAATTTTGATTACGATTCTATAATATATTTTTTTATTAGAATCATAATAATATTAAGATTCTACAAAATTAATACTTTATTATAGGGCCGAATCGGTTCCGTCAATCTGAGTCGTAGAAACGTAGGATCGTATGATTAGAATCGAGATTATGACAACCTTGTCTGGGGGATGTCTGTGAGAACCTTGACGGTAGCAGTGAGCGGCGCCGCGACGCGGGTTGGAGAGGGAGTAGAGAAAGTGGTCGATGATGGCCGGGGTAGTCGGGATCTGGCTAGTGACGAGAAAGAAATGGTGGATCCGTCGACGGTGGTCATTGGGGGCCTCGCCGCTACTATTGGTGGTCCACAGGAGCTCCCCAACAGCCGATGGGAGTTGGATCTCACCGCCGGTGGCCAAATCTAGCCGGAGGTAGCGGTAGCGATAATCGACGTTTTGCTTATGAGAGAGAGAGAGAGAAAGAGAATATGTTTCGTCAAGGGGCTGTGGTGCTCTCAATTTCTACTGATTCAAAGGTATTTAGCTCTGAATTTGTGGGTGTCCTGTTTTAGTTATTCTCCGATTTCGGTGGAAAATGGTTCCAGTTCCAATTCCAATTCCAATTCCAATTTAAAAAGCATCCGAACAACTGAAACTGCGGAAATCCAATTCCAATTCCTCCATCCGTGGCTCCATTTTACCCAACGGGGTGGTTTGGCTTCTTCCACTTAGCAGTGGTCCCCACTCGCCTTAAACCCCTCGTCACTTGTCTCCTTCCCCTTCCCTTCCCCCCCAAAAGCCACGATGACTCCCGCTCCTCCCTGCCCTCCGGCCACCAGCGCCGCCGTCTGCGGAGCCGGTGCGCCGCCGATCGCCGGATCACACGCCAACCTCCTCCCTTCTCCCCCTTCACTCGCCGCGGCCCGTATCCACCTTCCCCGCCTCCCCACGCCACCTCCCCTATCGTCCAAGAACCGCGCCCCCTTCCCCACTCCCGCCCCCACCGCCTCCAAGAACGGTACCGCCGCCGCCGCCCTCCACCCCTCCGACGAAGCCCTCGCCTCCATGTCCCCGCGCGAGCAGACGGCGCTCCTCTCGCGGCAGAGCCACTGGCGCCGTGCCCACGACCTGTTCGACCGCCTGCGCGCGCTCCCGGGGTACGCCGCCAACCCCATCCACTACGGCGTACTCCTCCGCCACCTCGCCCGCGCGCGCCTGTGGGCTGAGCTCCGCCGCATCTGGCTCAAGATGGTCCGCGACGACGCTCTCCCGCCTTCCAACCCCGCCTACGCCGCCCTCACCGACGCGCTCGCCAAGGCTGGCATGGCACAGCAATCCCTCCTGCTGCTCCGGGACATGCGTGCCCGAGGTGTTTTTCCCGACGAGGTGTCCATGAACACCTTCGTCCGCATCCTCAAGGACGACGGCCGCTACTCGGAGGCGTTCGCCCTCTTCAAGAACTGGTGCGACGGCAGGTTCGAGGTTGAATTTCCTGATCTTGACTACAGCACGTTTGATTTCGATGGACCTATGCAATTCTTGCTGGCCGACATGCGCGGTGACAAAATTGATGCTGCTGGTGCATCGGGCATCGAGGAAATTCCTAGGGAGCCGAAGCTTGTAGTGACCTATAACACGATGATTGATCTTTATGGGAAGGCTGGGAGGCTCAAGGACGCGATGGACATGTTTGTGGATATGCTGGCTTATGGGGTTATGCCGGATACATATACCTTCAATACAATGATCCACATATTTGGGTCACATGGCAACGCGGAGGAGGCACAGGCACTGCTTGCTAACATGATCGTCAGGGGGATCACTCCGGACATTAAGACGTACAATGTGATGATGAAGGTGTTTGCATCAAAGGGGGATGTTGCGGGAGTTTTGAAGTACTACCGTCAAATTGGGAAGGTGGGGTTATGTGCGGATGCTGTGAGCTATAGGTTTGTGCTGCAGGTGCTATGTGAGAGGAAGATGGTGCAGGAAGTAGAAGATGTGATCGAAGGAATTCTGAAGTCTGATGCTTGTGTTCATGAACAGTCCATGCCAGTTGTCATGAAGATGTACATTGATCAAGGATTGTTCGATAAGGCAAATGTATTCTTTGAAAGGCATTGCAGAGGTGGGGGGTTTCATCCAAGAACTTTGCTGCCATCATGGATGCTTTTGCAGAGAGGGGTATGTGGGAGGAGGCCGAGCATGTTTTCCACACTGATAGAGGAGTTGGGAGCAAGAAGGACGTAGTGGAGTATAATGTGATGGTCAAGGCTTATGGTGTGGCAAAGCAATATGATAGAGTCTCTTCTCTACTTGAGAGCATGAAGGGGTCTGGTATTTCACCGGACGAGTGCACTTATAATTCGTTAATTCAGATGTTTTCTGTTGGTGGATATCCACAGAGAGCTAAGAATCTGTTAGGTAAAATGAAAGACGCAGGGTTTAAACCAAAGTGTGAGACATACTCTGCTGTTATTACAAGTTACTCCCGCAATTACTTGGTATCTGAAGCCATAGATCTGTACAATGAAATGAAGGCCTCAGGCGTTGAACCAAATGTGGTTGTTTATGGGTTGCTGATTGATATGTTTGCGGAGGCAGGACAAGTAGAGGAGGCACTGCAGTATAGTAACTTGATGGAAGAATCTGGAATCGCTCCAAACCAGATTGTTTTAACTTCACTTATCAAGGCCTACAGAAAGATCAATTGCTGGAAGGAAGCACAGGATTTGTATTCAAGAATGAAGAACATGGATTGTGGCCCTGATATCATTGCCTCAAATTCCATGCTAAACCTCTATGCAAATCTTGGGATGGTCACTAAGGCTAAGGTAATCTTTGACAGTTTGAGGAGAAATAATCAGGCTGATGATGTTTCATACACTACCATGATGTTCCTCTACAAGAACATGGGCTTGCTTAACAAGTCCATTAAAATTGCTCACGAATTACACAATTCAGGCTTACTATCCGACTGTGCTTCATACAATGCTGTTATGGCATGTTATGTGGCCAAGGGCAACCTAAGAGATTGTGCAGAATTGGTGCTGCAAATGGTGGAAGATAACATTTTCCCAGATGCCTCAGCAATTGGAATGATATTTTCTATAGTGAAGAGAAGTAATATTTCACCTGAGGAAGTTTTGCAGTTAGAATCAGCATATAATGATGGCAGGAATTTTGCCAAGCAAGCTATAGTTGCATTCTTGTTTTCCATGGCTGGCATGCATGCTACTGCATTAAATATTTGTGAGCAATTTTTAAAGCCTGAGTTGACAATTGATTCATGTTTATACAATGTTGCCTTCAAGGTATATGCTTCCTGTGGAGAGGTGGACAAAGCTTTCAGTTTGTTCATACAGATGCATGATTTAGGGCTCAAACCGGACACAGTTACTTACATCCATTTGGCAACTTGTTACGGGAAATCTGGAATGTCAGAAGGCATGAGAAGGATAAATGGTCTTCTTGGAGACAGAAGCAACGAGTTTAGCAAGTCTTTACATAAAGCACTGGTTTCCTATAGAGAAACTGGAAGCAATAATCTTGCTGCTCAGTTAGTCAAGAAATGAGATGTTGAAGTACACAAATAGTTCACTCAATCACCTGATAGCTCACAAGGTGAGGTTGACTTTGTTGTGGACTCTGAAACAGAAGGTAGGGTGATTGATGATTGGAGGTGAGTCAGGCTTGCTTGAAGATAGAGAACGAAGGTGGACTGGAAATATTAATGTGATTGATGATTGGAGGTGTGTTCAGTCAATCTTTAATTTCTGTTGTTATTAATGTTTATGTTTTGTTTTATTTATTTATTTCAGATGTACCAAGTATGCGGCTCACTTGTTTATTCAGTGATCCATATTACAAGTATATAAGAAAATTGCCTTACATGACATACTTAAAATGAGAGTTTCAACCACCGTTTGCATAAGTGACACAGATGCAATTCCTCCTTTGTGTCTGCTACCAGTTTCTCGTCAATTGTTCATGGTGAATGGTCCAATAATGGATATAGCCATGATTATCTATTGCCTTTTTTTCATGTTAGCGGTTGAATAGCATTTTTTATCAAATGTATGTAGTTGTGGCAAAACCAAACTTTACTGCCTTACATGTTTAGTGAGGTCAGTTCCTATAAATCTTTCTAGAACTAAGACTTGTATGGAATTGCCTGTAGATATTGATGGAAGGGGGCTGTTAGCTTATTCTTTTTCCAGCAATACTAATAGAAGTACATTCTACTGTTCCTGTTATCATCCAATGAACATGTGTGACACGATAACTTGCTATCTGTGCAGTAAAGGGGCTGGGGATGCCCATGGCTCCATGCGAAATGTGGAAAGTTGCTACGTGGAAACTGCAGTTATCTGGATCAAAGGTGATATTCTTGCAAGTGATGGTTTCAGAGTATTTGTTGCCAGTTGGTCTCTGTGGTCGGATAAGGGGTTAGTAAATTTTTAGCAGCAAAAGTCTTTTTTCCTTGACACCAATTATTTATGTTCGTTCTTTGCTCCTTTATGACAGCACACCAAAATATGATAGCTAGCTCACAATTGAGCTTAATCTCCTTGAAAGGTGAGAGAACGTCCCCCTTGCTTATACGTCAACATTTGGATTGCCTGGGCCTTGGAAAGAATGACTGGTGGTGCAGACGTTCTAGAGTTCATTGTTCAACCACTTGAGATATCTTGACCTCCCTCACCAAATTTCAGTGGGCAGAAAGGCAGATCCCTCCCCATCTCGGCACCTTCTCTAAGTTTGTAAAGCTTGATCTAAACAGAGGGCCCTATAGTTCAGGTATTTGCTTGAGTGACTGATTTTGCATGGCTATCGCTCCTTACAATGTTATGGATCATTGACTCGAGCTCGTTGGACCTCATCGCTGCGATCTGCTGGTTTCATGCCATCAACATGTTCCGTTCTTTGGTTACCCTCATCAGTTTCATTGGAATCTTTTGACCCATCATGCAGTCAGCTTGCTGATGAATCATCTCTATCATCACTGAGTAGCTTGAACTTATCATATCATACACATGATGAACGTCAAGGTTTCAGTTATGTTGGCAATCCAGGTCTTTGTGGCCCTTGTCTCTCTGGAAGTTCTTCACACATCGATGGACTCCAGGTGCTTTGGGAGAGCACAAAGGCAGAGATGATGCTGCTTTCCTCAACCTCAGTATAGTATACATACATACAGGCTCTTCAGATAGTCTTTTGAGTTTTTTTTTCCTCAGGAAGAAATGGAGACTTCTCTGACGGCTTGTTTGATTGTGTTATTGCAAAAATTGGCTGTTGAGCCTGCGAGCAGTTGGGCTTTACTGACTAGAAAGTTGGGCAGAAGTGAGATTACGAGCAGCAGCTGATGCTTTCTTTGTTCCGCATCACTGTAAAGATTTTACGTGCTATGCACTGAATCGATTTTTTAAACAATTGCTGTTGCCAAGCGTACTGCTTTTAATGAATATATATTATATGTTACACATGATTAACTGTAAAATCATGGGTGTTATTGGTGCTTACAAGTTTTCACGAGGTAAAGGGGCTACATGAATATCATGACTTAACCAGGGTTCAATTGTCCGTGAAATTTTACTAGGAATTCGAACAATGTAATGTGTTTTGATGTAGCCACTCTTTTTTTTATCTCTTCAATTATAAGTGAATAAAACTTTTATTCTCTTTCACTTTATTGACTTCAGATATTTTCTCAGAGAGAGGCAAAGAAATATCCGAAAGTGGTGCAGCATATCTAACTGCAGACAAGGGAAATGCAAGGATACCTACACTATCGACTATCGAGGCCATCCACACTGCTCCGACCTTCATGCTTCTCGCTCTCGACTCTGTCTCGGTGCTGCCGCCAGTCCACCAAATGTTGGATAAATGTATAATATTTTAATTTCAAGTTTTATTAGAAGGTAAAGGTCCTGTAAAACTAGAAATGAATAAAACGATACTAATAATAGACAACTAATTGCACTTCTTAACATACACAATAATAGAATTATAACAGAATAGTTTGATCGTACAACCAACTTACATTCGAGCTTAATGTAGAATAAGAAACAACGCATATTCGAAGTAGTGCAGAATGTAGATGTAACAGTGAAGTAAGCGGTCGCGCAGATACGATGCCCAGAAACCTTATTGTCGCCCCGTGCAGATGAACTCTACGATAATGGTTCAGAGATACCTGCTTACCCTCTTTCTCGGTGCACGCCGAGTGGAAGGGTTGGCTTGGTTCGACAGAACAACCCTCCAGCAGATAGTAGAACAACGAGGAAGAAGAAAAAATAAAAGTGAATCAATCTTCTCAGGTCTAGACATCTCTAGATCTTTTTAAGGTCGAGATAATTACTCTTTAGTAACTGTATAATAAAGTACATATTAAACCAATGATAACTGCTAATTCAAAACCAATTAATAGTAATTAAGAAGTGATTTTTGACCACTGTGTTTCGACCATTTTATTTCGACTACTTTATTCCGACCACACTGGTTTATAGCTTCGACCACACCACACTGGTCTATGGCTTGGACCATATTATTTTGACTACTGTGTTTTGGCCACTTTATTTTGACCACAGTGTTTCGACCACATTGGTCTATGGCCAGTCTAAAAGGAGAGAGAGAGAAATGCACGGTTAGCAAAAGAAATGTGGACTAGGTTTATGACAGATTCACAGTTGCACATCATAAGTCACGCGATTGCCATGCGAGTATACGCGCGCTCGCGTACATACGTGTATGATTTTAGCTATAGTCCTCCTCATGTCACCCCATGTTATGTGTCACATATTTCAAGGGGCAACAAGGACCTCACCTTATAAATTACTCTCCCACCACTTGGTTAGAAAATATGAGACTAAACCATGCATGCTTTTGAATTTCAGGAATGAATGAGCCTTTACGCATATGGACCCAATTCTAACAATCCCCCACCAATTCCATAGCATGCAGCAAAAACGATGATAAGGACTATTGTGCTGAAGTGTTGTTAATGTACCAGTCTTTCAATGTAAATCATGTATGGGTTGAACTTACATCTAGAATAACAAGATTCATCTTTTCACGGTTGATGAATGGACTATACCTTGAATTCACAGCTTTTTGTGATTAGATTTCGCTTGAAATCTCAACTAATACCAGGCTGTGAAAGAACCACGCCTAAACGAAGCATTATTTGGCTATGCTCCCTTATATGCTCATGAGCTTTCTAGAGAATGCCCTATTCTCGTGAACTGCAACATTATAGTTAAGCTCAAGTAGGTGTATTCATTTTAGGTATCCTGTAGGCTAATACCCCTTTTCCCTCATTGGACACTAAAATACATTAAGACTTTAAGCCACCATTCCATACAGTTGAGAGTATTTTGTCTATTAGGACACATGTACAAATATTATTAATTGTACTATCTTGTTATAATTTCAACTTATTTTTCCCATGAGCTAAGTCACGGGATCTCCGATCAAGAAGGTATGTATTACTGTTGAGTTGTAACTCCCATAGACCTCATTCCCATGTCTATAGACGCAGCAGAAACCGCCTTCCGTGCTAGCCCCTTTGTGAAAGGGTTTGCCAGATTTTTTTTGTAATACACCGGAATTGAATCGGGTAATTAGAAAATAGCTGGGAGGAGAAAAGACAATTAAATGAGTAGAAATTTCTGAAAAGAGAAGGGGTTTTCCGTAAATCCTCGACAACCTGGGCCTGGGCCGCAGCCCAGGAGGGGCCCATGTGGTGGCCGGCAAAAAGGGGGGGGTTTCCCACCCCCCAAACCCTAAACTCTCCACTCTCCCTCCTCCTCCCCACTTTGAGCCGCCGCCTCTCCCCACCTCTCCCTGCTGTGCGCCTCCTCGTCAGATTTGGGTACGTTACGTTCTGACCTGATCACCTCTTACAAAGTTGTAGATCTCAGTTTTAGCTTTCTTTGGGAACCAAGATCACCTGATTTGGACCAACGGTTTAGGAGTTATGGTAGTTTTACCGCGACTAACCAGGAGAGCTGATGAGTTGTGGCAGATTGCATTGTCTGGTTATTATGAATTTTTATAGGCCGAATTAGAAAGGCCACACAAAATCAATATTGTAGAGGAGTCAAAAATATTTCCAAGCTGATACAGAACATAATTTTTAGAGTTGTCAATCAAAAGTTATGAATTTTTTACCGTCGCAGTTTTGCTAACTGTCAGATTGCAGAGACAAAAAACTTAGAAAAACTTTACCTGAATATAAGAATTAGTAGGAGGCCTAATCAGGAGACTTGTCTAACTAGACTATTGTAGCTGGTTTTGTCATGATTCCAGAGAGTCCAAGATCACCCCATTCCGAGTTGTGTAGCAAAAGTTATGGTGGTTTTAATACTCTGTCCAGAAAACCCGATGTGAAGTTGATATTTTCTAAATTGGCCTGGTAGGGGTATTACTTCGCTGATTCAGCAAGGTTCACCAACTATACTTAGTTGGAGAATTTTATTATCTTTCCAGAAAGTCTAAGAACATCTTATTTGGACCCTTGTACTAATAGATATAGATTTTTGAAGTTGACTGTCCACCGAGGGGACAGATCGACGTTTAGGAGTTTGGGGTCGGGATCGAGTTAGGAGTTTTACAAGTCCATGGTTGTTGTTATATAGGTTTTTTGATCCGCTGCTGTGTCTTAGCATGTGTTATAACTGTTATTCGGTGGTGGACCGTGCGGGGAGCGACTCATTCAGTACATCCTCGTTCTCTCGTGGTTAAGGCAAATCTGATGAGTGGTAAATTGTGTGTGATCATTTGTTTATGTGTACTATGCTATGAGTATATTATGTTAATCATGGATGCTCGAATGTTATGGACAATAATGCCCGTAAATACTAGAAATATGCGTAAGTTTCATGTATGCATGATGATTTAAAGAATTGACCATGTGCATCATGATATCATATTAGAGGCATGGTCACGTGGTGACCAAGCATTAATTGAGGTCCCCATCATGAATATTATGGGCTTTTGGGTCCCCATACTTGTGGAGTATGGGCTAAGGTCCCTGTGCTAAAAGGCACGAGCATGGGTGTCATCGACGGATGCACACTCCATACCTGATATATGCAAAGAGAGAAAGAAAAGTGCATTTGAACAGTTTGCATTGCATAAGCATGAGATATATTTCTTATTGGGTTACGTGGATGGATGTTGTTAATTACAGTTGTGTTGGCTATTGTCTTGCTATTTGTACTTTCTTGGAGTCTTGGACTCACTCTTGCGATGTTGTGTTTTTAGGTACCTCGTTTGCGGACGGCATGCATGGGAGGGAGTAGGGTTGCTTTGGTTGCACTCACTACCACATATTCTTGAAAAGATAATTATCATTTAGACCATACCTTTATAACAAGCAAACTGCTTAAGGATTAACTTTGGCTATACCTGAATGCATTGGTTTATTTGTAATAATGAGAGTGGTAAATTTTAATTATGCTTGCTTATGTTTTAGCTGAGTAGATTATTTATGAATGCTTCGATGAACTTTGGATGTTGAAATAGTGATAATTTTATAAGCATCTATTGGAATCTCCGGTAAACTTAGTTATACAAAGGAGGTTCTACCGAATTTTTTTGTAGTGTCTTAGATTTGTATTTGTGATATTGTTATTTTAGTAGCATCCCAGGCTCATGTTGGGCTGGGGTGTTACATTTTTCCAGTGCGAATATAATTCACAATAATCACTCCGGAGTTCCTCAGTTTTCTTACAAATTTAAGTTTACGCTTCACGTTTCTGGAGGACATCATGTTATCTTTAGTGCTTGTAACATTAATCAACACCATTTGGTTAGCATAACACGTTAGGATTGCCGGTATTGGTTTCTCGACCAATAGCAAGTCCAACAGTAGCTCTCTAAGCCATTCAGCCTCAACAGTGGTTGTGTCGAGTGCTACAAGTTCTGCTTCCATAGTTGACCTCGTCAATATAGTCTGTTTACATGATGTCCATGAAACCGCATCACCTGCTAGGGTAAAGACAGAACCACTTGTAGCTTTGATCTCATCTGCATTAGAGATCCAATTTAAATTACTATATCCTTCTAATACAGATGGATACCCAGTATAGTGAATTCCATATGAAGTTGTGCCTCTCAAGTTGAGCAACACTATATCAAGTTTTTCCCGGTGATCATCTCCTGGGTTAGAAGTAAATCGACTTAATTTGCTCACATAAAATGATATGTAAGGTCTTATGGTACCAGATAGATATATAAGAGACCCAATAATTTATAAATATCTCAATTAATCTTTGCATAATCCTTTATTCTTTCGAAGCTTAACACTAGCATCATAAGGAGTTGGAGAAATCTTACAGTTTTTAAAGCCAAATCGACTCAATATTTTCTCAGCATAACGGGATTGGTTCAATGTGATCCCATCCTCATTTTTCATCAATTTAATATTTAGAATAACACCTTCTTCTCTCAAGTCTTTCATAGTAAAACATCTAGATAAGAAAGATTTGACCCCATCAATAACAACACTATTTGTCCTAAATATAAGTATATCATCGACATACAAACATAAAATCACTCATTAACCCCTACCATAATGATAATATACACACTTATCTATCTCATTCACATCAAAATCAATAGATGTTAAATTATACCAAATTTCTTGTGCCATTGTTTAGGTGCTTGCTTTAGGCCATATAAGGATTTGATTAATTTGCACACCTTATTTTCCTGTCCAGAACTCACAAAACTATCCGGTTGCTCCATATAGATTTCTTTCACCAACTTTCCATTAAGTAAAGCTGTCTTTACATCAATTTGATGGATGTGTAGACTATAGGAAGCAGCTAATGCAATGAGCACTCAAATGATGGTTAATCTGGCAACAGAAGAGTAAGTATCAAAATAATCCTTACCTTCTTTCTAGGTATAGCCATTGGTCATAAGTCTTGCCTTGTACTTATCAATAATGCCGTCAGGCCTCATTTTCTTTTTAAAGATCCACTTGTATCAAACAGGTTTGCACCCGCTAGGAGGATCAATGATCTCCCAAGTCCCGTTAGACATAATGGAATCCATCTCGCTATGAGCTGCCTCTTTCCAATACTCAGCATCAGGTAATGCATAAGTCTCCGAAAGAGTTTTCGGCACATCATCCACGAGGTATACAATAAAATCTTCGCCAAAGATTTTCTCAACCTTTTGCCGCTTTCTCCTACGAGGAGTCTCTTTAACTAAATTGTTATCTTTCTCAGGAGTATCACAGTCTGGTGGTATATCACTCATTAGTTTAGAGATGGTGGTAAGTTCAAAATTACTATTATTCATAGTTTGATTATTCCCAGTTCGAGAAGTACTGCATGTTGTTCTTATCGGATAAATATCCTAAAAAATGACGCATATCTAGACTCCATTATTATGTTAGCATCAGGTAATGCATAAACCTCTTTCCCATCCTCATTTTTGATCCCATCCTCAGTATATATTACAAATTTAAGTCTACGCTTCACGTGTTTGGAGGATTTTGTGTTATCCTTAGTACTTGTAACCTTAATCAATACTGTTTGGTTATCACAATACGTTAGGATTGCCGGTATTGGTTTCTCAACCAGTGCAAGTCCAACAGTAGCTCTCTAAGACATTGAGCCTCAACAGTGGTTGTGTCGAGTGCTACAAGTTCTGCTACCATGGTTGACCTCGTCAATTGTAACATCCAAAAATGGTTGAATTCAAAAATACAATATTTTTAAAACTTTTTCATGTGGCATTTATTATTGTGCTTTTACCAGCATTCCGAGATTTATTTGATCTACATTCCTTTTTTGCCAACACAAGTGAAGCCTAAACCGCAAACTCTAGAATCGGAGTAATGCTCAGAACTAGATAGAACTGTTTAGCAACATATCGTATTGAGACCTATCACCTCTAGGTTAATACTTAATAAAGCGAAGTACGCCTTCCTGTCTCCAACTTGCCCCTAATATTCCCCCCCTTACCCCAATGTCAGCCAGCATCAAGCCCAAGCCATAGAGCCCTTCGGTTGGTCAAGGCTGCCACCTTTCTCCCTCCCGGTGCACTGTTCCTCCGACCAGTGGTCCAGCCGACTCAGCGCAATCGAGACCGCACCCTGGTCGTGGCCGCCTGTTTCCCTAGTGCACCGCAATATCGCCGGATGCAACCATGCACACTATTTCCTCCGGCTGACACGCTTCTTCCACTTCCCACCGGTACATTTCTAGTGGCTGCTAAAAGTTCCTTTCCACTCTTGATGTGTGAAAGCATAGCTAGGGCAAAGAGTGCACTGTAGACCTCAACCGTAGTCGGACCAGACCAGGTGGTTGAACCTCCCCCAACATGGAGTATAGCTGAACCCCTATATAATCGAACTCCTTCCCACCTAGTGCTATAGATGACCCTGTGTCTTCGACCTGGTGGTCGAAACTCTCGTTGACCAGATGGTCAAAGCTCCCTCCGACTAGATGGCAAAAACTCACCCAGACCAGACAAATGAAACTCCTTCGGAGTGAACGAACGAAACTCTCCTTTACCGAGTGGTCGAAACCCCCTCCGACCCAATGGTCCAAAACTCTTTTCGACCGGGTGGTCGAAACTCCATTCGACCTCTTTTCGACCGGGTGGTAAAAACTCCATTCGACCCAATGGTCGAAACTCTTTTCGACCAGATAGTCGAAACCCCATTCGACCCTGTAGTCGAAACCTATCTCCACTAGTCAGTCGAACTCTCCTTCGACTAGCCTATCGAAGACTTCTTCGACCAGTTAGTCGAAACTCTTTTTCGACTAGTTTGTCAAAACTTCTTTGACCAGTTAGTCGAAACCCTCCTTTGACCAGCCTATCAAAGACTTCTTCGGCCAGTCAGTCGAAACCCTTCTTCGACCAGTTTGTCGAAACTTCTTCGACCATTTAGTCGAAACCCTCTGTCGATCAGCGTGTAGAACCTGAGGCATCAGAGGACCCGCTACCAGATCACGAGCAGGAGCAACAATACCATGACCAAGATGAGTTAATACTTTGATCATTTTACACCCAGTTTTTGCAAACTATATTGCTTTAAATTATCAAATTGTATTGCTATGATTTAAACAACTATTTTAGTATAGTCGTAGTTAATGCCTAAATGATAACTGAGTATAGCCTTCCACTCCTTGAACTTGGACATTATCATTTGTCACCCTAGACTTAATGATTACATGCTAGTTAATAAGTATGTATCTAAGTTTCATGCTTAGCCTTGCTTAGATACGTGGTCTTGAGGGTATTAAAGTGCTGACAACATTCTTTCCAAACATGAAAAGCTGAATTTGGGTAGTCGAGGCTGGGAGCTTGGCTAGTATGTTGGTCTAAATGTTATTATCAAAACTAACCAAAACCTGAAAATCTCTACTCGACTTGGGCGGATGGAAAGAGGGGCTGGTGCTAGTGTGGCACGTCGGTGGGGTATGTGGTCGCACCGCCTAGGTCAATAAAGGATCGAGTTCTTGTGATGACCTCTCATGTAAAAACAGTACGACCACAAGTCTATAATTGGTACGATCTGGCTAACTAATTTGTTCACCTCGGCGTGGCTTCGCCACTGGATGGTGTGTGGCATGAGTATGGGTAGAAGCAACAGGAAAACCACACGGTGCAAGAGGGGGCCTCCTGGGAGCGTGGCTCCGGGTGATGGAAACTTAGCAGGTGGGGTTGCGTCGAGGTTGGGCATTGTAAAGGCCTTGTAATGCTCTCCCCTGATTCACATGTCTAAGGAAACATGTGTATAGATCAGGATGATTATCTCTTGTGGGTAAAGTGTAAGAACTCTGCAAAGTAAGAAAACTATCTAGATAGCCATGCTCACGGTTAAGAGCAGTGCCGGGAACTCACCTGAACTAGCTTTTATTTGGTATAAAACTGTTTGTGGGTGGTCGTGGAATGAAAAGTTGGGGTGGGACCCCACTGGTTCGTGAATGCCTGGTTGTGGACCGGTGGTAATAACCGGTTAGCCAGACATCGAATGGATGGAGCCACTTGATGGTATAGGAGATGGGATCTCCAATAGTACCTTACAAATGAAATTCTGTTTATGAAACCGGTTCTTAACCGCAGCACCTGCTAGGGTAAAGACATAACTACTTGTAGCTTTGATCTCATATGCATCGAGGTCCAATTTGAATCACTATATCCTTATAATTTAAATATATACCCAGTATAGTGAATTCCATATGAGGTTGTGCCTCTCAAGTAGCGCAACACTCTCCTAAGTGTCTGCTAGTGATCATTTTCTGGGTTAGAAGTAAACTGACTTAATTTGTTCACATCAAATTATATGTCAGGTCTTGTGGCACTAGATACATACATAAGAGACCCAATAATTTATAAATATCTCAATTGATATTTGCATAATCCATGATTCTTTCGAAGCTTAACACTAGCATCATAAGGAGTTGGAAAAATCTTGCAGTTATTAAAGCCAAACCGACTCAATATTTTCTCAACATAACATGATTGGTTCAATGTGATCCCATCCTCATTTTATATCAGTTTAACATTCATAATAACACCTTCTCCTAAGTCTTTCATAGCAAAACATCTAGATGAGAAAGATTTGGCCTCATCAATAACTATAGTGTCTGTCCTAAATGTAAGCATGTCATCGACATACAAACACAAAATCACTCATTGACCCCTACCATAATGATAATATGCACACTTATCTGCCTCATTCACATCAAAACCAGTAGATGTTAAATTATATCAAATTTCTCGTGCCATTATTTAGGTGCTTACTTTAGGCCATACAAGGATTTGATTAATTTGCACACCTTATTTTTCTGTCCAGAAATCAAAAAACCATCCGGTTGCTCCATTTATATTTTTCCTTTAACTCTCCATTAAGGAAAACTGTCTTTACATCAATTTGATGGATGTGTAGACTATGGGAAGCAGCTAATGCAATGAGCAATCAAATGATGGTTAATCTGGCAACAGGAGAGTAAGTATCAAAATAATCATCATCTTCTTTATGGGTATAACCATTGGCTACAAGACTTGCCTTGTACTTATCAATAGTACCGTCTGTCGGGACCCAAATAAGCAAATCTGGACCCTCTGTGTATTCTGCACTAGTCCAGGATCACGCTAGTGCACACAGTGTCAACATTGATGAAATATCACATCCATACAACGAATATAAGAATAAACGAGTACTTTGAATAACAAATAACTGTGGGGACCTTATGGTCAAGTTTTACATTTATTAAGCCATGCAAGGCTGACAAATAAGGATAAACTGCAGCGGAAACGAAATAAACTCCAGTGGGCTCCCATCAATTTACCACAGACAACTGACTGGGATCAAGACCCTAACGATCAACCTTCGTAGAACTCTTCTTCAAAAGCAGGCGGCGACTCCTCCACTTCTGTTGATTTATTTAGCAAGAGTGAGTACACACCGTACTCGTAAGTCATACCACAGAATGCAATTTATAGATGATGGCTTATTCCAAAGGAATGACTTCTGTGGTTATTTTGAGGAAATGCAACATTTGCAATTGAATACAAACAATAGATTGAAAACATAATTGAAAACAAATAACCAATAATAAGTTATCATTTGGTTTCACAAAGGACACATAGTCTAATCAAGTTCTTTCACATAGCTGAACAAGTTATCTCACACAGCTGACCCTTCCCACTTGTTTTATAAAAATCTACCCCTCGTGTGAAATTCCCGAGCATGTCCATATCCGAGGACGCGGCTATTCGAATAGATTGATTTAACACTCTGCAGAGGTTGTACACTTTACCCACATGATACAATCAGTGTAGCTAGCACGGACCATAACAAAACCTTTCAGAGACTTCATCTCAAACAATGACACTCCCGATGTGCTTTCTGTAAATGGCCGATACACACAACGTTTGGTTACGACACACATCGTTGGATAGGGATGCAGCTAACCGTCCCGCGATGTGACATATCACACCTCCAGCCCATCACACAGTTTAAATACAACCTGAGTTGTCAATGTCAAGACTCCATAACTTACTAAGTTAGGCCCAGCCCATACTAGGCATGTGGTCGTACAGTAAGGCTCAGTTCAATGGCGCACAAAGTTAAGTTCTTAATTGACTAAGGCAAGACTTCCAGTTTTAACCCAAATCACAAAGTTTTAAAGCACACAGTTCCACCATTCACACAGATCCACCACTTGCCTTAGTCTAAATCTTTTCCCACCCTGTTGATTAAGTGCAACACATGCCATCACGAGTAACAACACACAACACACACAGTTTCATCACACAGTTCCATAATCACTTAGTCAAGTTTATAATTGCAACTCACATGAAATGATGACTCGTGGCATGGCTAAGCAATCTATTCGTATCTAACCAACCCACGTTGGTGCTATGATAATACCAACTAATAATAAACCAACCTAGGGTGACAAAAGATCATGGCATACAATAGACAATGTGGATATAACAAATTGGATTAATAACTATCCCAAAATATTTAAATAAATACTTGAAATAGAATGCAATATATTGAAACAAAGTATTTTGAAAACTGGGTTCAATATGATCAAAGGTATAACTTGCCTTGGAATAAATCTAGGTACTAGTCTTGGTCTTGAGGAGGTGCTCCTTCTTCAGCAAAATTTCTCGAAGTATCGACGCCTACTCGCAAACGAGACAAAAGAAAAAATAAATAAATAACAGAGGCAAAACAAACTCCAAAAATCAAATAAAATTCACCATTAAATAGATCTTGATTTTATATGATTTTACAAATTTGAATGGGCTCAATCGGAGTTCGGATGCAAAAGATATGGGCTTTGGAAGTTTGAAACTCAAATAAAACCTTAATTTGGATTTTATTGAATTTCCCGAATTATTTTTATAAAGGAAAATCGGATTATTGCGCAATGCTTGCGTCAGCCGAGAATTTCCGGAAAATAAAATGGATTTAAAAAGAAATCTGACATGTGGGGTCACGGTGGACCGAGTGCACCGAACCGAGGGAGATCTGGCGCGGGAGAGCTGGCGCGTGGGTCGATCTGGCGACACGAGGCGACTACACGAGCACAAAGCCGACGCGGCGGTTGCGGTGGCGGCCAGCGGCTTCTGGCGAGGGCGGCGCTTCGGGACCGATGGTCACCGTGAACAGCGGCGAGTCATCGGCGAAGGGTACGAATGTTCCCGTGCTATTGCGTACTCGGGGTGCCCTTACGATGGTAGCAGCGACGGTGGCGGCCGTGGCGAGGAAGCGGCGGTGGAGCTTGAGTTTTGTCGGAAGTGTGCTCCGGCGATGCTCCGGCGACGAGGAGGGGCGCACGAGGTAGCTTTGGACTTGCTGATCACGGTGGTGCAGTCGGTGGAGCAAGGGCGACAACGACGGCGGCGCAATTCACCGGAGAAGAAGCTCGGCCGAAAACCCTAAAACCCGGATTGCGGCGGCGCTAGGGTGATCGGGGAGACGACGGTGGTGGCTCTGGGTTGCGGCGGACTAGGCGATCCTAAGGGGGGTATTTATAGGCCCAGGGGATGCCGAGATTGAAAACCCCCAAATCGAGTCCGAAACTGCCGCGATCGGAATTTTCGAGATTCGGGGAGATTGGGAGGGATTGGGTAGCCGATTTGGTTAGGGATGAGTACGGGACAGATACGGCTACAAATTGGTGGGGTCGGTGCGAAGAATCAGCGACCGTTGCGATTTTGTTGGATGAAGCTTTGAACAGCGGCAATGGCGGGCGAAGGCGCGAGGAAGAAGAAGACTCCGCGGAGACGACGACTCGGTGATGGTCACACTGTCGATGGCGGCGGCGCGGCGAGCGAGATCGTGGCGAGGCCACGCGGCGAACATCCAACGGAGGAAGGCGGGGTTGAGCGCGAGCGTCCGATCAAAATGAGGGGCACGCGTCGCACATCCAACGGACGGGGGCGCGAGTGAGCGGGAGATGGGCTGGCGCGCGGCTAGAATAGTGTTGGGCTTCGGCCCAATATTGTTCCGAGGAGTTTAAATATATTTTTATTTTTAATAAATGCAGAAAATGCAAATAGCAATTAGAAAATAGCAAATGATATTGGAAAAATTCTAGAAAATTCTATAAAATATATCCAAGCAAATAGAATCTAAATAAAATAAGTTTGGCCATTGTTGATGTTGGAATTAAGCATATTAAATCGGTTTGTCCTTAAAGTCCATATTAAGCTTTTAAATTAATATTCAAATAAATCCAAATGGTGAATTTTCTCACTACCACTATTTAAAGGATTTTTAAAGCTCTAAAAATTGGGATGTTACACCGCTAGACTTCACTTTCTTTTTAAAGATGCATTTACATCCAACAGGTTTGCACCCGCTAGGACGATCAATGATATCCCAAGTCCCGTTAGCCGTAATGGAATCCATCTCGCTATGGGCTGCCTCTTTCCAATACTTAGCATCAGGTAATGCATAAACCTCCAAAAGAGTTTTGGCATATCATCCACGAAGTTTACAATAAAATCTTCACTAAAGGTTTTCTCAACCTTTTGTCGCTTGCTCCAGCGAGGAGTCTCTTCGACTAAATTGTTATGTTGCTCAGGAATGTCACAGACTAGTGGTATATCACTCATTGGTTCAGAGATGGTGGTAGGTACAAAATTACTATTATTCATAGTTTGATTATCCTCAGTTCGAGAAGTACTGCATGTAGTTCTCATATGATAAATATCCTAAAAAAATAAAGCATATTTGGACTCCATTATTTTGTTAGCAATAATCTCAGGAGTTTCTGATTTTGCTACTAAAAATCTTTGGGCCCTGTTGTTATGAGCATATCCCAGTAAGACACAATCGACTGTTTTAGGTCCAAGCTTTCTCTTTTTCCACAATGGTATATTAACTTTTGCCAAAACACCCCCAAGTTCGAAGAAAATTAACATTGTGTTTTCTCCCCTTCCATCCCTCATATGGAGTAATATCACACCTTTTAGTGATTACTCTGTTTAGAACCAAATTTACTGTCAATATAGCTTCCCACCACATCTTATGCATACTGACACTCTCCAACATGGCATTCACCAAGTCTGTTAGTGTCTGATTTTTTCTCTCTCAGCCACCCCATTTGATTGGGGTGAGTATGGCGGTGTAACTTCATGAACTGTTCCATGTTCAGAACTGAATTGAGAGAATTCATGAAAGATATACTCTCCTTTATGATCAGATCTTAGTCTTTTAATTTTCTTTTCTAGATGGTTCTCAACCTCAGCCATATAAATTTTAAAGTAATTTAAAGCTTCATCTTTTATTTTCAGATACATGGTATCGAGCAAAGGTTGCCCGTTAGGTAATTTCGTTTATCCCTTTGTTAGTTGTGTTCCTCACCTAGAGTCGGAAAAACCGCCCTACAAAAAGTTTTAGATCGTAATTATTCCACCGTCCAAACCACTTTGTGCCTTTCGCAATTTTGTTTTCGTTTCGCATTGTTGAGTTCGAGTCCATCGTCGGTGTCTTTGTTCTTTGGTTTAGAGTAGCATTCTTGGTCTCTAGTCGATCAGGTCGTCCGCCGTGCCACCATCCATCCTGGACGCACGACCCCCTTTTTCGAGCGACATCCATTCGACCACTCGCTCGGGATTTACCATCTGGTCGGAATCGAACATCTACTCGGATCCGACCACCTCTTCGAGCAACACCCATTCTACCATCCACTCCGGAACTACCACCTGGTCGGATTCGATCCCCTGGTCGGATTCTGTAGCCGCAACAGAACTAGCCAAGTTCAGAGAGAGAGAGAGAGAGAGTTTGTGACCCAATCACCTCATCAGATCCAGAAAAGGTAACAGAAGAATTTTGGGCTTGGGTCACGTTTGCAGAAAAAAAAAGAGGAAGCAAAAAGTGCAAAAGAAAAGAAAAGAAGCAAAAAGTGCAAGAGAAAAGAAAAGAAGCAAAAAGTGCAAAAGAAAAGAAGAAGAAGCAATTCGACCACCCTAGTTGGTCTACGACCAGTTCCAGCCTTGCATCCTTTGGACTCCTTTGTATCGAGTCCTTGTTTCGATCAGTTTTGTACTAGGGCTAGGAGCACTTTTAGACCAGCAACTATGACGAGTACTGTGGACTTTGGTTCAGCTTTGCTAATCTGATTTTATTATTGCTATTCCTTGCTACTAAACATTGCCTGTCCGAGCTCCACATACTTTCGACCCTCAGATTGGATCCTCGCATTCGCCTCCGCCGTGATCGTACATCCCACCTTCGCCGAATTGACCACCTGCTGCAATTTGGTAAGAAACTCATAAGAGCTTGGTAAGACGCTTGAGAGTGTGTGATTCCACCCTCCGACCACCTAATAGTGATAGGGATAATACCTTTGTGTTGTCTTTTGTCTCCTACTAACCATGTCAGGTGAAGGATTGGATGCGCAAGAGTGTGTTTTGAGGGAAGAGCTCATGACGCTATTGGATGAACAACGCACTACCGTTAATGAGGACATCGACAGGAAGCTTCAAGCTACCACGATCACATTACAACGCTCAATCAATGATAGTATTACGGCGCTCACTACACGCCTCGAAAGAATGGTGAATCGACCACCAAACGTTGGTCGTGTGGAACCTCAGGGTGCAGCCCATGACCATGAGTTTGATAATGATAATGAGATGCACGACCATGACGCCTTTGATGCACGACAACGGAACCGACCGAACTTCAACCGTCAAGGTATGAGAGGTAATAATGTTCAGCAACATAATGCACGTGTTAATGATGATCCATATACTAAAGTTAAGTTCTCTATACCATCTTTTACGGGTGCTTATGATGCTGAAATATATCTAGATTGGGAGATGACGGTAGAACAGAAATTGAATGCTCACTTAGTTCCCGAAGTGCATAGAGTTAGGCAAGCCACAAGTGAATTTAAAAACTTTGCCATCATTTGGTGGAATAGGGTATGCACCGAAGGATTAGCGCCTACTACGTGGGATGGGTTAAAAGTTGCTATGCGTAACAGATTTGTCCCACCTTCTTTTAAACGTGATTTGCGTAATAAATTGCAGCGCTTAAACCAAGGTAATAGATCCGTAGAAGAATATTATCAGGAGCTGCAAATTAGCATGTTACGTTGTGATATTATTGAGGATGAAGAAGCTGCAATGGCACGTTTTTATGGAGGATTAAGACGAGAAATTCAGGACATAGTGGATTACAAAGAATACGATAGTGTCTCTAGATTGTTCCAACTTGCATGTTTGGCAGAAAAGGAATTGCAGGGACGACAACAGAGGTCAAGGAACAACTTTGGGAGTATGTCTACACCACGACCAGTGTCGGGGCAAGCCAAAACAGCCCCACCTTCACTACGGTCCGCTGCCCCTCCACGAGTAGGGCGCGTTCAAGCAAGACTCAGACCACATCACATGCACTCGAGGTATGTAGAGTTACTAGTGTGCATGCACCAGCCAAGAGTTCTTCGTCGGTTGCTTCCACTGGTCGTACCACTGGGATTGTGTGCCACCGTTGCAAGGGAATGGGGCACGTCATGAGGGATCCCGGTCGTGAGCATACCTTGCCACCAAAGACGGTGGTTATGTAAGTACTAGTGATATTGAGGACGAATATGTACTTGCAGCTAACATTGCAGGTGGAGGAGATGAGATAGATAGTGATGCTGATGATGTAGAGGAACAAGTAGCTGCTGTTGACACCGAGTATCATATGAGCCTTGTTGCGCAACGAGTGCAAAGCGCACAAATGGAGAGAGCGGAGCAAGATCAATGGCACAACTTGTTTCAGACTAGATTTCTCGTGAAGGACAGAGCCTGCAGAGTCATCATTGATGGAGGGAGCTGCAACAACCTTGCAAGCTCCGAGATGGTCGAGAAGCTTGGCTTGACCACACAACCACACCCACGTCCCTACTACATCCAATGGTTCAATTCGTGTGGTAAATTAAAGGTACACAAAGTTGTGAAAGTGCAATTTTTAGCAGGTAATTACAAAGATAGTGCTGACTTTGATATCGTGCCTATGCAAGCATGCTCTTTGTTTCTCGGTAGACCTTGGATATATGAAAATGATGTTTTGCACCATGGTAGAGCTAATACCTACTCATTTTCACATAAGGGTAAGAAGATTAAGTTGTTACCTTTGACACCAGCTGAGATTCTGAAAGATGAAGAAGAGCGCGCTAAAAATGAAAGAAACACCGATAAGCATGATTCTGAAAATCAGCAAGTAGCAAAACATGTTTTCCCACCCAAAAGGGAGAAAGTGGCGTCTAGTCCTAAGTTCGAGGGAATTAAATTGAAGGGATGTGTTATGATTGCCACTAAATCTGAACTTGCTGAAATTTGTAATAATGAGCTGCCATGCTATGCTTTGATATGCAAAAATACCTTATATTCTCTTGAGGACATAGCTAGCTCTTTGCCTCCTGCTGTTGCTAACCTTTTGCAGGAGTATGTGGATGTATTTCCAACTGAGGTACCCCCGGGATTACCACCTATTCGAGGAATTGAGCATCAAATTGATTTGATCCCAGGAGCGACTTTGCCAAACCGTGCTGCGTATAGGACCAATCCAGAGGAGACTAAGGAAATTCAGCGACAAGTCCAAGATCTTTTGGACCGTGGGTACGTAAGAGAAAGCCTTAGCCCTTGTCTTTGTTCGTTCTTCTGGTTCCTAAGAAAGACGGTAGTTGGCGTATGTGTGTTGATTGCAGAGCCATTAATAACATTACTATAAGGTATCGTCATCCTATCCCAAGGCTAGACGACATGCTAGATGAATTGAGTGGTTCTATTATTTTCACAAAGATTGACTTGCGAGTGGTTACCACAGTTAGAATGAAATTAGGAGATGAATGGAAAACTGCCTTTAAAACTAAGTTCGGATTATACGAGTGGTTAGTGATGCCTTTCGGTCTAACTAATGCACCTAGTACTTTTATGCGTTTGATGAACGAGGTTTTACGTCCTTTCATTGGAAAATTTGTGGTGGTTTACTTTGATGATATCTTGATTTATAGCAAGTCACATGAGCAACACTTAAATCATATACGTGTTGTTTTTAATGCTTTGAGAGACGCACGTTTGTTTGGTAACCTCGAGAAGTGCACCTTTTGCAGTGATCGAGTTGCATTTCTTGGTTATGTTGTGACGCCACAGGGCATTGAGGTGGATGAGACCAAGATTGTAGCCATCCAAAGCTGGCCGACGCCTACTACTGTGTCACAAGTGCGGAGCTTCCATGGCCTTGCTGGATTCTATCGGCGCTTTGTGCGGGATTTCAGCACCATTGCCGCACCATTGAATGAATTGACAAAAAAAGGAGTGCCTTTCCAATGGGGACCTGCACAAGAGAAGGCATTCAACTTGTTGAAAGAGAAGCTCACCCAAGCACCCCTACTCCAACTCCCTGATTTTGGTAAGACTTTTGAAATTGAATGTGATGCCGATGGGATTGGGATAGGTGGTGTATTGATTCAAGAAGGTAAACCGATTGCATATTTCAAATGAAAAACTAAATGGGCCTAGTTTGAATTATTCTACCTATGATAAGGAATTGTATGCTTTAGTTCGAGTGCTTCAAACTTGGCAGCATTATCTATGGCCCAAAGAATTTGTTATACATTCAGATCATGAATCGCTAAAGCATATTAGAAGTCAAGCTAAACTGAATAAACGACATGCTAACTGGGTAGAATTTATTGAGTCATTCCCATATGTTATAAAGCATAAGAAAGGTAAGGATAATGTGATTCTTGATCGCTCTCTAGACGTTATACCATGTTATCTCAACTTGACCATAAGATTTTTGGTTTGGAGGCCATTAAGAGTTTATATGTCACTGATTTGGACTTTAAGGAAGTACTTGAACATTGTAAAGGAGGGAAGACATGGAATAACTATGTGCTGAATGATGGTTTGGTCTATCGTGCTAACAAGCTAAGCGTTCCAGCTAGCTCTGTTCGTCTTTTGTTGTTACAGGAGGCACATGGAGGAGGTTTGATGGTGCATTTTGAAGCAAAGAAGACAGAAGATGTGCTGGCCACCCACTTCTTTTGGCCAAAGATGAGGCGTGATGTCGAGCGCTACGTAGCTCGCTGCACTACATGCAACAAAGCTAAGTCCCGTCTCCTTCCACATGGACTTTATATGCCTCTTCCTATTCCTAGCGCCCCTTGGGAGGATATTTCTATGGATTTTGTTTTAGGATTGCCAAGGACAAAGAGGGGGAGAGATAGTATATTTGTAGTAGTGGATCGATTTTCTAAAATGCACATTTTATATCTTGTCACAAGAGTGATGATGCTACAAACATAGCTGATTTGTTTTTCAGGAAAATCATTCGCTTACATGGAGTGCCCAATACTATTGTCTCGGATCGTGATGCGAAGTTTTTGAGCCACTTTTGGAGATCACTTTGGAATAAATTGGGGACAAAGCTGCTGTTCTCTACTACATGCCATCCCCAAACTGATGGACAAACGAAGGTTGTCAACCGCACGTAATCCACCATGTTGCGGGCTGTTTTAAAGAAGAACTTGAAGATGTGGGAAGAGTGTTTACCGCATATTGAGTTTGCTTACAATAGGTCAGTACACTCCACCACCAAGGTAAGTCCATTTCAGGTAGTGTATGGTTTTAACCCCCGTGCGCCTATTGATTTACTACCTTTACCGACCTCTGAAAAAATTAATCTAGATGCTAAGAAGCGTGCTGCATTTATTCTCAAGTTGCATGAAACCACTAAAAGAATATAGAGCATATGACCTGAAAGGTATAAGGTTCTTTGAAGTAAAGGTAGGAAAGTTGTCAAATTTGAACCAGTGATCTAGTTTGGATTCATTTGAGAAAGGATAGGTTTAGAATTAAGAAAATCAAAGTTGATGCCTAGAGTCAAGGACCGTTTAAGATAATTAAGAAGATAAATGATAATGCATATCAATTAGAATTACTGCATATTTTGGGGTTAGCCCCACATTTAACATTCAGATTTGAAACCATACGTAGGAGAAGAAGATGAGCTTGAGTCGGGGACGATTCCAATTCAAGAGGGGAGTATGATGAGGACATCCCTCCTTCTGGATACACATACGACACAAGACCCTCCAGATCTGGGTCTTTGAACTACACGGTCCTATGACAAGAGCTAGAAACACGTCACTTAATCGATCGAGTAAAGTCGTTTCTAGGGTGAGTGTATTATTTGAGAACTCTATGATCTTGCCTAATGGAGATGATTTACTTGTACTCGTGAATCTAGGACTACGACCGGTTCAAGAAGGTCTCGACCACTGCAAGAAGATCTCGACCACTACAAGAAGACCTACGACTAGTTGATTCGATTGGAGCAATCAACGACCGAAAAGCGAGCACAAGACTCGTTGGACACAATCTACGACCAAAGATAGCATGGACTCCTCAAGACCACCCTAGGACCGATCCTACGACCGGATCTTCGACGGACATACGCAACACAAGGTCTTTGCGTCACCGTTTTGGAAATTAATAAGACTTTGTAAGCGTAACGAGGTCGGAGTCCGGGTTGTGTACGCTTCATCCCACGGCCGCACAACCCTAGGTCGACCTCCTCACGTTCCCCTATATATATCAATGAGCCGCCATAGTTTAGAGCGGGTTTTTCTTAGATTATTACGCCAATTGCGGTTTACGATTATCGGTTTGAGGAACCCCACTTGTAAACTTCATCCATATCCGCAATACAATTCAGATTGCATCTACCTTGTTCTTGTGAGTTGCTTCGATTGCTTGTAGGAACAATAACCTTTGTGGTAAGGTCGATCGCGTGCAAGCGTGGTCGATAACGACAGGCGTGCGGGTGTAGCGAATTGCGAGGTGACGATCCGTTGGTCGGAAGCCTCATCAATACACATAACAATATCGTGATGCATCATCAATAAGAGTTAGAAAATATCTTTTACCTCCTTTTATCAACAATCCATTCATCTCACACAAGTTGGAATGGACAAGATCTAATGGTGCTAAGTTCTTTTCCTCCTGTAACCCCTTAAAGGGTTTTCGAGGTTGTTTTGCTTGCACACAAGTTTGGCACTTTGATCCTTTGATAATTTTATATTTTGAAATTAAATCTAGTATGGACATTCGAGCAATACTATCAAAACCAATATGACAGAAATGATAATGCCATATATTGGCCTTACATTTATTTAAACCAGCTGCAACATTCAGATTATAATAATATTTCAAAGTACTTATGCGGAACAAGCCCTCACTCTTATAGCCTTTACTAACAAAGTAACCAAACTTAGACATTACAACTTTATTTGACTCAAATACTAGGTCATTACTATCCCTGCATAGGAAAGAAACACTAACGAGGTTCTTGTTTTTTGTTGGCGTATGTTGCACGTTCTTCAAGTGGACAATCTTCCCTGACGTAAACCTCAGATCACCGTGCCAACACTAAGAACAGAAGTATGCGACCCGTTCCCCATTAGGACAGAGGAAGCCCCGGCTGCCTGATAAGAAGAAAACAAGAAAATATCAGAACATACATAAACATTAGCTCCAATATCAATCCACCAATCAGTGGATTGACATGCTGAAAAAACAACATGTGAATTACCATACCCTCTTGTTCTCCTATGATCACGTTGACAACTTTTTCTTTGGCTGTTCAGCATCCTTGCTCTTGCGGAAATGATAGTCTTTTGCCATATGACCTTTTTCCCTATACACAAAGCATGTGATGTTCCTCATATTATTCTTCTCAGTTTTTTTCTTAAAGTTAGTTGTCTTGTTCGGTTTAAATCCTTTGTTTTTCTTGCTATATCTTTTCTCTATGATATTTGTATCGATATGATTGTTTTGACGGAAGTGCCTGACACATCTTTTGCTCTTGCCTTTTCTTCCAAATCAAGGGTAGCAATGAGATCCTCAATAGATATCTCTTCCCTCTTGTGCTTTAAGCTAGTTGCGAAATCCCGCTATAAAGCAGGAAGTTTGGCAATAATACCTACAACCACAAACTTAGAAGGCAAAATACAACCCAAATGAGCAATCTCGCCGATCAGTGCTGAAGCTCATGGGCATGTGTAACAATCGACTTAGCATCTTCCATGCTGTAGTTGAAGAATTGCTTCAGTGACCAGCCTTAGTTTCCGCATATTTGTGCTTTTGTGCATCCCACAACTCTATGGTGGACTTGAAATCTAAGTACACATCATAGAGCGAATATGCCAGTATGGTCTGTATGCATCCAAGGGCAGTGTTGTTATCTGTATCAAACCGCATGGTCTGTTCATTGTTGAATCACGAAAATGTCCACAATAAGATTTCTGTATTGTTGGATAAATGGACAATGTTTTAATTCTATATTTTATTATGAGGCAAAGATCACATAAAACTAGAGATGTATAAAATAATACTAACAATAGGCAACTCATTGCACTTCTAAACATACACAAAAATAGGATTATAGCAGAATAGTTTAGTCACACAACTAACTTATAGTTGATCTTGATGAAGAACAAGAAACAACGCATACTCGAAGCAGTACATAATGTAGATGTAGCAGTAAAGAGAGATGTCATGCAGATGCGCTGCCCAGAAACTTTATTGCCACCCCGTGCAAGTGAACTCTGCGATAATAGTTCAGAGATACCAGCTCAACCTCCTTTCCGGTGCACGCCGAGGAGAAGAGACGTCTTGGTTCGACATCACAACCCTCTAGCACAGTAGAAAAGAGAGGAAGAAGATGAAAATGGAAGTGAATCAATCATCTCAGGTCTGGACATTTCTATATCTTTTTAAGGTCGAGACAATTACTCTCTAATAACTACATAATAAAGCATATAGTAAACCACTGGTAATTGCTAATTCAAAACCAATTAATGGTAATTAAGAAGTGATTTTCGACTATTGTGTTTCGACCATTTTATTTCAACTACTTTAGTCCAACCACACTGGTCTATAGCTTCGACCATATTATTTCGACCATTGTGTTTCGACCACACTAGTCTATGGTTTCGACCATATTATTTCGACCACACTGGTCTATGGATTTGACTATATTATTTTGACCACACTGGTGTATTTCCAGTCTAAAAGGACATAGAGAAATGCACAGTTAGCAAAAGAAAGGTGGACTAGGTTTACAACACGTTCACGGTCACGCATCGTAAGTCACAAGTCACGAGATTGCCATGCGAATATACGTGGGCGCTCGCGTACGTGCGTGTGTGTGACTTTAGCTATAGTACTCATCATATCACCCTATATCATGTGTCACATGTTTGAAGGGGTGGTAAAGACTATACCTCATAATTGCTCTCCAACTACTTAGCTAGACAATATAAGACTAAACCATGCATGCTTTGAAATTTCACGAATGAATAAGCCTTTATACATATGAGCCCGATTCTAACACCACACCCCCATGTCCCCGGAAACTCTACGGCGCATGTGGTGGTTTGTGTGGCGGTGCTGAGCGAGATAGAGGAGGGGGGACCCACATTGCTATGAGATTCGTGCTTCTATCCCATCTCTCACTCGGTGCCTGCGCTAGGTCATCACGCCCCCACGTGCCCACTGTCGAAAACCCAGCGGCGCGTGTGGTGGACTGTGTGGCGGTGCCAAGCGAGAGAGAGGAGAGTGGGGGGGAGCCCACAAATCTCCAGGCGGAACGAATGGATGAGATAGTGCATACACGCAGAGCCGTTCCTGGTATTTTGGAGGCCTTGGGCGAGACAAAATGGGAGGCCCTTTATTCTAATATAAATATATAATACTACTTTTTGTATCAACTGCAAAGCTATTCAATACATCAAAAAGATACAAACTACTCATAGAAAGCAATTTCTTCTAACATTTCTAGATGCAAAGTTATTGATACTAGTTGGGTGGGCCTTAGTTGCCGATTAAATAATTTAGACCCATGTCCTGGGCTCTTGGCTAGCTCAATACCTCAATCTAGTTAGTAGTTATACAGTCATGCATATCAATAGAGCGTATACTAGATATACAATTATACATATATATATATGTAGTATGATATATCAAAATCGAAGCCCTTGACTCTGATGGGCCCTGGACGATCGCCCCGGCCAACCCTCCTCCGGGAATAGAATGGTTTCACTCGCGAGACAAGAAAAATCGAGGGAGCGGAAATCTCGTTGCTTGTGTTGTATCGTGTATACATTTACCTACCGGAACGAAATGAGAATCAGAAGGTGGCCAATAGAATCATCATCTCAATTAAATTGATCACATAGCTCCGGAGTAAAAAGAATTAATACAGTAATAACACAACGCCGATCACATTACCTTGACTTGCATCGACACGAACAATCTAATTAACAAGCCAAGCCAGATACATTGGGATCTTAATTAATTTGTGGCCGTACACAAATATAACTCTAAACATCGAGGTCATGACCGTCTTTTTCTAGTCATATGTGTTCACCACAAATTATTCACCACGCAGTAAATAATAATAAATTCATTCATCGGTATAAGCAGCTTCTATACGGCGGTGTCCAGTAATCCGGGCCGTTGTTATCCCTGTAAACCTGAGGCGTGCAGGAGACCGGCACCAAGCACAGGCCTCTACTTCTCAGGTCAGCCTCAGCCTCTGCGTCTGCATGCTCCTTCCTATCCAACCCTCCCCATGCGTTGTAATCCTGAAAAAAGGAAAAAAAAATCAAACCTATTGTCAGATGACACAGTTTTAATTATGTGTTAATAATGGTGATATATCAAAAAAAAATTTGCTGTGGTGGTGTATCAATTTAAAGTTCACACTACTACAAAATAGGCCATAGAAGACGCCTCATCACAGATGGTTCTTTGAAACCGTTTGTGATGAAATAATCACAGATGGTTTCAAGACAAACCGTCTATGATATTAACTATCACAGACGGTTTTATAGTGAGAGTATCACAGATAGTTCTTGGTTAGATCAGCTAGCTCCCAAACCCGATCCAGCCGTTAGATCATTGTGAGTATGAAGCAAGTACGCACCCCTAGCTTCGACCCTTAAGCTAGTATTATGTGATTGCCTAATGATAATGCTCCCATGCTAACTGAACAACTTTGATCGGAAGATTGCATTCACCCGTTTTAAGGTGAGTACTGACTACTGAGACGTGGGATATATATATACCTAGCTAGAGATAGATATAAATTTAGTTAGGAATTAGAATAGCATCCAAATTCAAATTAGTCGAAGAGGGACTCGAACCCACCACACCTCACACCAACTAGGCTAATTAAGTTAGTTGCTCTATTTTAAGGCGAGTTTTCACCGGACAAGTTTCATATACTTTTGAGGAGAGGTATATACGTTGGTTTTGTAGTTTGCCTTGCTACTACTTGACTTCATGTATGGATCACTCAGCAGCTGCAACAAACAAGAAACAAAGGGATCAAATTAAACTAAAGTAGGCTAGCTTCTCAAATAACAGATTTGGATAAAGTTTTCCATGTTGCGTACGTATTATGAACTGATAGAGCCAGACTGCAGAAAAAAGGGCCGGGAGGGGTGTAACGGGGCCATGACCATGCATTCCATTACACAAAAGCAGCAGCACTAGTAACACTCATGTTGTGCAAAATACGGGCAAAGGGAAGGCTATGGTGGGGCCCGTCAAAGAGGGGTGCTAAGCTTTTGAGGTACGACACGCGTCTCCCAATGATTGGTTGCATTGCATCATTCATTCCTCTAACCTTAAGGAGCACTGCCTTTCCCCCGGAAATTAATATGATGGCCTTTTTCGAAACACTCCCTTTTGAAAAATCAATAATTGCATTGATTGTAACACACAAGCCAGAAAAAGACTGTGAAAAGTTCCCCTTCATCAAAATGTGCCAATGACAGAAAGCTTCCACATTCTTTTTCTCATGTTAATTGAAATATTTTAGCAACCTTTTTTTTTTTTGAGGGGAGAGCTTTCATTAATCAGAAGAAGTCGGGGTGCAATCCAAATTAAGCGTGTGCTTAGATAAAGGGAAACATAAGCTATTGATACTACTCAAGGTTAATCCAAATTATTTCCCATATAGTTGCAAGCTAGAATTTCCAGAACTAACTATTCACAATTACTTTCTTCTAGGATTAATTACCAGGGATTACAAGATTGAAAAACCAACTATATATATGGAATCTTGTTTACCACTTTATTGTAAATCGATGATATAAAAAAGTTATTATAAATCGATGGACATATTACACTTGAGAAGAAATTATACTCCCTCCAGTCACAAATAGAAGTTGTTTTAGACATCGTTACGGTCTCCAAAATACAATTTTGATTATTCATTCTTATTGTAATATATTTATAAAACCTACTAAAATTATAATATATGAAAGTACTCATCGACAAAAATCTACACATATCACTTTCATGTGTTCATTCTAAATATTCAAAAAATATTGATGGCCAAAGTTTCATAAAGTTTAACTGCACGTGTTACCCAAAACAACTCACTTTTGTGACCGGAGGCACTAAGAAGAAAAAATGTTTAGTAAGTTACCTGCACTTGTTCATGCAACCACTTGATGTAATTTATCGCCTCATATAGAACTGATGCTGTATCCGTCTGAATCATGCATGAGAGAAACTATGTCAATCAACACGTATTATGCATATCTATATATCTAGGAGAAATATCCAGTATAAACTGCCTTAAGAACAATAAATGGATTTCGTAAAGACATAGAAGATTCTTGCAGATGACCCATATTTGAAAAAAAATTGCTATACACACAGTACTGATTCAAGTTCTAACTGAACTGATGAAATCTAAATAAACGACACAAGAACCGAAATCTATATAAATACAAACAACTAGTGAGATTCAAGACACCTCCCTTGTTTTGAGGGCAAGAAAATCCTACCGGAATCCTTTAAAAAAGAGGAAAAATTCTCTCATTAGTCGACAGCAAAAGAGAACAATCTACACCGTTTGCTTTGGTGGACCAGATTATAACGGTGTAGATTAATCATATATAAATATTAGAGTACGTTGTATAACAAATTCGGTTATACTTTCAATAGCAGAAATTAGAGTTGTACAACAAAGGCAATTGTATCGTAATATCTAGCCGCAAAATTGCGCGAGTAATTTCACTAGTTCATGCAACTTTCCCCCTTTATTTTTCTTTTTTTCAAAATCTATCTAACGGTGCATCACTTCATAAGCTAGGGTTTCCCCCCTTTAACTTTTTGTATTCATCCAGGGTTAATCAGGTCAATTTCAAGATAATCTGCGCCGTTGCACTGTAACTTACACACGAAAACAATAATGAAGCAATCGAGCATATATATTAGATGTTTGAACATACCTTTCCGAATGGTGAAACGATCTGTTGCAGTGCGGTGATCTTGTCTCCCAACTTTACTTTTGGCACCTGCGACTGTTAAATTACTAGGCAACATCAGCATCCCTGGCAACCTATTTTGTACTGCCTACAGATCATTATATGTGTATGTACTAGTTTGCTGTTGTTGTACTCTGTTGGGCGTTGCGCTATATATATAAATGAATAGTATACTAATTCTTGTAAAATATTTTTCAACTGTAAAATTGATAGCGCTTGGTACTTCAGTTCGTGTATTCAAAAGTAGTAAAACTTCTGTGTTTTCAGAAGTCACCGGCACGGTGCCAAACGGAAGTCTAAGCAATGTTGCTCGTGCTTGAAGGAGCTAGGATAATGCACGAGGAAGTTATAATTGACAGCTTAAATTGGTTTCAGGAAATTGATATCTTAAATTGGTTTCAGGAAGTTATTTTCCACGCAGCCATGCATGCACTATTTCCATGGTGTGGGTTGAATAATTAACGAGCTGATTGACAATCCTGCTACTGATCCATGGAGTTGAGCTCTTTCCACTAAAAACAAAAAACAAATATAATTCGCAGCTTAATTAAATTGGTTTCAGGAAATAATGCTTGAATGGTCCAGGGGTTTTGCACAATTTCTGAAGCAACCAGCTAGAGATGGTCGAGGCTTGAGAGGCTGATCATCTAGACCAAGCCATAGCTAGCCATGCATAGTTTGATCTTCAGGGTTTGTGACATTATATATCTTTTGTCGGAGCAGTGAATCACTCGTTGATTTTAGAAGAAACTCGCGGTCATGCATGCATACATCTTGATCAGTGAACCATGAGACTTTGCATGCATGTGCATGTTCATACTTTGAGAGACGACGTGGGCGAGGAGGCCTCGTTATTGGACTTTTTCTTCGCGCTCCCCTCCGGCCCCTGATGCTCCTCCGATCTCTTCTTCTTCCCCTCGCTCGCCGCCTTGCTGCCGCCGCTGCTGCTCGTCTTCACCTACGTACACAGCAACACACTCATCGGTGCTCCCTTCACCGGCGACAAGCAAATTACTCTAGCTAGTTAGCGAGCTCCTCTTATGTATATATAATATACTTACCGGCGACGAGATCTCCTGCCCTTGCTTTCTGTACTCCGCCGACGTTTTCGCCGGCGCCGGCGCCGGCTTGCACAGGCCCCCGCCGAACGATATCAAGTCCGACAGGCTCCTCGCTGCGCCGGCATTGCTACCCCACGGCACGTCCATGGCGGCGTCGGCGCCGCCGCCGTACATCCTGCTGCTGAGCCCTAGCATGGGGCTGTACCCTAGCCCTATGGGCCTGAGGAAATCTTGGCTGCTGGTGCTGCTGCTCCCGGCTGTTTCTAGCATCGTCGCGCCATGGCCGACGGCCATCTCGTGCTTGACGTTGCTGCCGGAGTCCAGGAAGCCGTCCTTGGCGCCGTGGCCCATGGAATCGTCGCATGGCTCCGCGCCTACGCGGTGGCTGTGGGCGTCGCCGAGGCAAGGGTTGGGTGGCGCGATGGACCAGTTGCTCACCAGGTCCGACAGGTTCGCCGTGAGCCGCTCCGGCCAGGCCGCGGCCGCGTGGTGGTGCGCGAGCGCGCTGCCGTATCCCGCGGCGCCGGTGGAGCTCAGGTGCTTCTCCATCGTAGCGACGGTGAACTGGTGGTCTGGCCATGCGCCGCCGCCGCCGCTGCCGTGGCTCCCTCCGTACTCCATCTTCTTGAGGTAGTCGCATGCCGGCGGCTCGGTGAAGAGCTCCGGCGCGAGCGTCCTCGAGTTGAGCAGCTCGAGGAAGTTCTCGCTGTCGTCGTGGGCGTCGTGCACCGCCTGCAAGCTCCTCCCGACCTCGCCGCCGGCGCCCCTGAGTTTAGTTCCAAGAGAGGTAAAAGATGACACAAGGCTGGCTTGAGATGAAGTGGTACATGTGGAGAATGTACAGCGAGATCGTCTTTGGGAATTGGATTAAAGTACTTGCAAGCAAGGGGACACGGATGCTTGATATCGTTCCATTTTTTGGCAATCCGTACCAAACAGATCTTAGTTGCTTCTCCACTTAATTAAGTACTACTAGTAGCCTAGATAGTTAATTTGGCATTGCTAGCTAGCTCGGTTGTACCAAAGCCTAGGAACTATACAAGCACATATATTACAGACCATGGAACATTAATTCTTTAAAGAAGAAACACAGTTTTATTCCAAGTAAGCAATCTTACAAATTATGCTTATTCCAATTCCAGTAGACTTACTTGCAAGTCTCCTTAAAATTAATTAAGTTTGCAAGAGCCTATCTAGCTACAGGCAAAGCAAGAATCTTGTAGCCAAAGAATCACAATAGATGCCTATAATCTATATATATACACATGTAACCCCTTCCCTATATCATACTATTTGAAAAGCTCCTTTCTTTGCTTTGCTTTGCTTTAGTTCCTCTCCTTGTGCTTTCCCCTGCCACTAGCTCTTAACACTAGAAGCTATATCATATACTTGCACATATTCTTGTTCCATTTTTAATTCTTCTTTGGTCTAGCTAGCTAGCTCTCAGAATTAATTAAGCAGGATTAGAAATCGATATCACTAGGCATGCACGCTATATATTCGTTGAATTAGAATCTAGGCAAAGCGAGCCCGCTTTGGACGCATTGGGACAAAGGGTAGTGGACGCATGCCATCTTTTCACGCACCTTCGAATATGCAAATATACGTGTTCTTGTGTTGATCATGACATGCTTGTTTTTACGAAATATAGCCATACACGCGTATATACATATATGCATGTATGTACTCACATGAGAACTTGGTTCCAGAGGTGGCTCTCGGCGGCGGCGGCGGCCGCCTCGCCGGAGGAGTCCATGCTGAGGCCGGAGTGGTTGGTGGAGGTGTTGGTGAAGGAGGTCATGGTGGCGTTGGAGGCCGAGAGGTCGTCTTCAGCGGCGGAGGATGACGTCCGGTGGTGCTGCTCCTGGTGGTGAGCCGCCGGCGCCAGCGGGGGCCACCGAGGCGCGGCGGGCGGGGGCGGCCAGGTGGTAGCGGCGGATCCGTATGGGTGCATGTCGGGCCACCAGGAGGGGGCCGCCGCGGAGGAGGACGGCGGCGGGTGCGCCATCGCCGGCGGCGAGCTCGCGACGGAGGCCTCGGAGCCCTCCTGGGCCATGCAGTACCGCATGCACGCGCTAGCTAGTATAGTAAGCTTCTTGGGCGCGCGCGCGTGTGTGTGTGGTGGTGGGGGAGGAGAGGAGCGAGGGGAGGAATTGGCTTTAATTGTCTAGAGGTGGTGATAGATAGGAGGAGCTGAATTTGTGGGTGTCTGGGGGTTGAGAGCTTCTTAAAGGAGGGGATGGATGGCTACGTCGGGGTGATGTCACACTGTGTCTTTGGACATCTCAATCCTTTTCGATCCGGACCTGGTTAAGCAATTGGCATCAGCCTTTGTCGTGTGAGTGTGAGTGGAGTGTGGTACCGAGGAATGTTTGGATGGCTGCTACGTGCCTAGCTTAAGGCTGTGGAAACAGCTAGCTATTCGAATCTCGAGCCAGTAGCATGCTTCTTTGGTCAGACTGGGCCTCTAGCTTCTTCCGCCGCAAAATAAGGGTGTTTGCCCTTCCTAGTTGCTCCAAGAACTGATTTCTCTACTTGGACAATTCTAACCCCCAATCATAATACGGAAGCCAAAAAAAAAAAAATCCCTTTCCATTCTTTATTCTCTATTTCCCCATGTCTATCCGTCGTCTCTACTTCCACGAATCGATTGACCACCATGACATGAGTGCACTACTACTAACCTCGGCTAGTGACCATGCAGAGATGGCGGAGAGTTGTGGCGGCGACGGTGATTGGAGGCTACTTTGGGCGGAGATTCAGGTGGCGGCGGAACTGATCGAAGCGATGGTGGCCTGGATGAGCCACAAATATTGGTTGGTGGCCGCAGCTCTCGCGGCAACCGTGTAAGATTATTCAAGATTTAAATCAGAGGGTCAAAACTTGATAGGATCATATATATGGTAATTACAGCACTATAAATCTGTAAACGCGAAAGTATACCTTATAACTATGCCATTATTCATCGTATGATTGATCTGAAATAGTAGATGAACATGTACTCAATTTACCTAGGGTTTGGTTTTTCCTAACAAGATGTAAGTCACAAATTCCAACTACAGATGGGGATAGATGGTATGGTATGGTTACTATTGTAAGAGGATCCGATCTTTATTTATAGCATTTAGTATTATAATCATATCTCGTCGCATAATTAGAGATAGATTCTAAACATGTCTCTACACAGATTTAAATCTAAATCCATATTTTTCTTAATAGATACTTTGACTCTTAATAAATACTTTATTTAACCACTTTATATATTTGAGTCAATCAAAATAGATAACTAATATTTATTTAAACTTATGTAGGTCCCCGTGACGGAAAATTAATCCAACAAACCGAACATCAGTGGCTCCAAAAAAAAAGAAAAGGTCGAGCCAAGGACGAGCTTAGCCAAGATCATGCATGCTCACTCAAGCTCAAAACTTGGGAGTGTCGTATCTATACAATAATTTCCTTAACGGGCCGGGGGAATGTGGTTTGCGAGTTTACCATTCGAGCTGAACTTTAGTCTCTAATTTGAGCTGTGCTTACGCTCACTCAAGCTTCAATTATAATTTGGATAATGATACGGCGGACCTTACGTTCGATAAAAAGCAAACACTACTAGAAAACTGACAAAACCTGACGGTCATCAATTTTCTTGACGGGTCCGCACTGGCCGTCAAGATATATTATTTCGGTCACGGGAATAGTATCCCCTCAGGAAAATTTAAATTTTGCTGACGGTTATAATAGAACCGTCAACAAAATACATTAACCTGACGGTTTGATGTATTTTGTTGACGGTTCTATTATAACCGTCAGCAAAATACATTAACCTGACGGTTTGAACCGTGAGGTTAATGATTTTCGTCTCCACGCGGGAAAAAAATGCCGCGCGCCTCTCCACGCCGAAATCCCGCGGTCACGGGAATAGTATGGAAAATTTGAATTTTGCTGACGGTTCTATTATAACCGTCAGCAAAATACATTAACCTGACTGTTTCAACCGTGAAGTTAATGATTTTCGTTCCACGCGGGAAAATAAAATACCACGCGCCTAAATCCGTCACCCACAGGCGCCGCATGCGTCCATTCCCAAATCCCCACCCACCCCACACCAGCGCAGATCCCCCCCCGATCCCCTCAACCCCCCGCCGTCGCCTCGCTTTCGCCATCCCAACTTTGGCCTGACGCGCGCCCCACTCCTCTCGGCGCCGCTGCTGCCCCCCACCTCCACACCAGTGCAGATCCCCACCCCTCAACCCCGCCGTCGCCTCGCTTCCGCCGTCCCAACCTGGCGCCGACGCCGCCCCCAGCTCCCTCTCGGCACCGCCTACGCCCGCCCCCGGTCGCCTCGGCTCTCTCCTCCCGGCTCCACCTCCCATCAGCTCCCCCCTCCTCGGTCTGGCGTGCTCCGGCCTGGCCGGCTCGACCTCCCGGCCGCCTCCTCCCTTCCCCTCCCTCACCGTCGCCGCATCCTCCCTTCCCCTCCCTCGCCGCGGCCGCCGCCTCCCTTCCCCTCCCTCGCGCATCAAGGTAATGTCCCTTACCCGCGCCTCCACTTCCAAGCGCCATCTCCACCTCCTCTAATTTCATAATTCTTGCAAAGAATCACGCGGTTCAGGTGCTGTGTGGAGCCTTCTTCCCTGGAGCAGGAGAACCCCGCGCCTCCGACCCCGCCGCCCGGGAAGCCCCCAACGCCGCCTTCGTCCCTGTTGGGCATTTCCACGAGCACATGGTCTGCGGGAGCCCATGGGTGGGGTTCTTGGAGACCGGCTACCTCAGTTACCTCAAGCTCACGGGCTCTGAGGCGTTTTGCCCCGTTGGCGGAGGAGGCTGCAGTGACGTGCTCGACAGCGACTACTCCGTCGTCTTCGGTAATATCCTCGGCTTATTGCTGACCAATTGTTGTCCACTGCACGTGATTGAGGGCCAGTTCTAAAAAAAAGTTGTACTACTTTCATTGTGCTTGCATTATCAGTATGTAGGATTGTGTATTGAGAGCTTAGCTTTGAGCTTAAGTGCGTATGTTTTTTTCATATTGTGACTGATGATGGTAATAATGTTATCTCTTAGGATTCATAATTATACTACTCCTATATGCGATCTTCCCTTCTATTACTCCGTGATAAGGATTTGGCTGAACTTTGTGTTGTTGTGTCCCACAGGCTACTTTGACAAAATACAATGTTGTGTCTCATAGCTAACGATTGGTCTCTCTTTAATTTCGACGAGGATCCCTCTTCCATTAGTTGGTATGGTGACATATGGTTTGGTTCTGACACTTTCCCTCCGGGAAAATGGGAAGGAGTTATTCGAGGACTTGACAACTTGGATATTAAACTTAACTTTGCTTCAGTTGCTACTTCAATGGAAGCTGAGTGCTTATTTTCTTTACATTCTAAGCACTAAATTTGTTGGGACGTCTTGCGCATCTTGCCTATTATCGACATTTCTCTCCTTCACGTTACTTTTATAAGAGTAAAGGTGTGTGCTTTCTTAAAGATAACATGGGTTCTTGTTCTTCATTGGGACTTCTTAGTAATCAAGTAGCCCGATCAAGCGATCATGTTTGATGGTATATTCTTGCGGGACATCGGGTTGGAGCGAATCCAGTTGCTTGGTCTTGATTAGTTTAGTAGTAGTATAGTGTCATTGTTGCTCTTGCTTTGACAAACTCCTATAGTTAAAGGGTGAGTTTTCCTTGAAATTTTGCGATGCGAAAGACGTTTTATTCTCTGGAACTGGTTAGTAATATTGAATAATAGAATACCTCAGACGAATAAGGCGTCTTGTTTCAGTTACATTTCCTTTCATCTATGTGCTTTAGCAAAATGTCACATTTTCTTTCATTATGGCTTAATCTTTCGCATCCCATAACAAAGTTTCTTTTGGTGCAAACATTTTGGTTTTGATCGCATTTTTTATGCTAACTTGCTTACTTGCTATGTTAATGGCAACCATCCCTCTATCTTGCTTATTTGCTATAGTCTGTAGTGGTGGTCTTTACTTGCTTAAGTATGCCATGTGAGCTTTTATTTCCTAATATGTCCTTGACACTTTATTTTCTTCTTTGCAGGTTGTAGCATCTGAAGACATTGGGAGGCAGATTTTGACTTATGGGGAAAGGTACGATTAGTTGGTTACACGAGCATTGGTAACTTAGAATTAAAGGTCACTTCCCATGGTTCTTAATCTTCCACATGCACTAGCCATGCATTCAGTATCATTTATGATATGAAAATCATATAGACCCATGTTGATTAAACTTGGCAGTTATTTCAGCCTGATTTGAAAATTGTCTGTGTTGTGTTACCCTGTCTTCGTACTTGGTTCCGTTAAGTATACGGAGAAGTAGGGTGGCACAACTTTTCATCATGTATATACTATATAGTATATAGGCCTGATAGTTGGTCAATTATGCCCTGGTCTGAAATGGAAAGTCATCTACTGTACACCCAATCTGAATTGCCATCGACTATATGGAAATCATAATGTCAGTGTCCCCATTTTGTGTTATTGTTATACAATTATTATACATGGCATGTAAGATACTTTTGTCCTACTCACAGTTGGTTAAAAATTTTGAACTATGGTTGTTATGAGCAAATTTCCCGTGATCATAGACTAAGACAAATCAAGTTATTACTTTGAAGTCATCATGTGTCCTTACCTCAAACATGTTCAAGACAAGAAATTAGCTGATTGTGCTCCTTATACGTCTGCCACATGATAGTGACTTTTTAGTTTTATTTATATAGTTACAGTAATTTTATTTTACCAAGTCAAGCCTCTCAATGTTCAGCAATCACAATTGAGCACTCATTAGTGAGATCTACAAATATGTTGTCCATAAGACGCTTGGTAGTCACCTGCATTGTGTACACATAGACCATTTTCCTTCAATTGCGAATGAACTAATTTCAATTGTTGAAATTGCGAGAAACCCATAGAGTATTTCTTGAAAGATCTTGAAGCAATCACTTTGAATGACATTTCTTCGACTGCCAAGAAGATGATTTCTTCACCCCTTACAATGGCATCATGGGGTGATGGTATGTTCTAACTAACCACAATGATGTTGCTTGCCCAGCGAGCCGCATAAGAAGCCTTTAAAGTGGAAACAATGGCATGTCCAGATGTTATATTGCCAGGACCTTCTTTGAGACCCTTGCCTTACTTGAGCTCTTTTGAATAGTTGAACATGGTATTGTTGTACTTTTAGATGGACTTATATTACTTGTATGTGGCATTAGTCCTTTACGTGTATTGTGGTAGTACTGGACTTTTAGATGTCTTTTGTGTGGATTACGATGTTGCTTTCTGCAAGTGAACCTTATGGATGGTATTGGGCTTGAAATGATGCATGGATGTGTATTGTGGATTTATGATGCATGGATGTGTATTGTGGATTTATGATGCATGGATGTGTATTGTGGATATATGATGCATGGATGTGTATTGTGGATTATATATGATGCATGGATGTGTATTGAGAATTTCTATTGGTGGGCTGTCAGAATTACATTTTCCTGACGGGCAAAACAAGTCAGCAAAATTCATTTTCTTGACGGTTTTGAGCGAATCAAGTTTAATTTTATTGACGGTTATTACCCACGGCAAAATTCATTTTCTTGACGGTTCGCAAAAACCGTCAAGTTTAATTTTCTTGACGGTTATTACCCATCAGCAAAATTCATTTTCTTGACGGTTCGCAAAAACCGTCAAGTTTAATTTTCTTGACGGTTATTACCTGTCAGCAAAATTTATTTTCTTGACGGTTTGCAAAAACCGTCAGCAAAATTCATTTTCTTGACGGTTAGCAGTCGAACAAATTGGACATCCCGACCACCTAGCCACGAGGGTATTTTCTGACGGTTAGCAGTCAAGAAAATTAAACTGACAGTTTTCCTATTTTCTTGTGGTTTTAAACCGTGAGGAAATGTCTGTTTTGTGGTAGTGAAACTGCTCGAACGCCTCATCACTCTCATGTCGTTTATGCCTTTAATTTTCTTTCTCAGACCAATTCCTCTCGTCTCTTCATCCCCTCGCCCCGGGCTCTCTATTCATTTTCCTTGAGATCCTCCCAGCAACCCTCCTCCCCGGTGCCTCCCATCCCGGCATCCCTCCTCCTACTTGCTCATTCTCCTGGCTTCCCCACCGCTGGCAACATATCCAGTGAAAACATTCTCGGTTTCAAAATTTTACCGGAGGGGACCGATAAGGTCGGTTACTAACGAAAATCAAAAATTTCGGCCGAAATTTTTATTTTTAAAAATTTAAATAATACAAATAATAATACAAATCAAATTTGAACATAATTCATGCAAATTCGATTTTTTTTGGATAAATTTTATCAAAACCGGAATTTCGCCGCCGGTTTTGATTTCTACCGGCAACCGCCGGTAACACCAGTTACCGGCAGTAACCAGCGAAATTCGCTGATAACGTTCTCACTGAACATATCTGGTTGCCCTCCTCCACAGCCGCGCTCCATATCCTGCACACCTTCTCCCTAAACACCACCCAAGCTTCGCCGTTAGCCACTACTTCCATGAGCTCCCCGTGCCTGAGCTCCACTCCATCGATTTGTGGCCTCCATGAGCGGCTCTTTAGTTAGCTCCTCCCCCTACAGGCTCCTTGCAGGTGGTGGTGGAGGAGCTCCGTGGCTGGGGCAGTGAGGCCTCCAGGGCTTAGGGAAGGAGGTGGTGGTGGAGGTTGGCCTCGCCCACCGTCAGATCCAGGCTTGTCGGCGACGAGTCGATGTTGTGAGTTGGCCTCATTCTCCTTATCTGAGCTCGTCTTGATTATTGCAACAGTTAAGTCGAGTTGCTGCATGAGTTTTTTTTCCTTCTGAATGTTGCATTGCCTTATCAAATTGTTGCGTGAGGTGTTTTATTTTGTTGCAATATGTCTTCTTAAAATGTTGCATCAACTTTCCTAAATTGTGTTGCACATGGTCTTTTTTTTTTGTTGTAGTAGAGTCTACGATTCTCAATTTTATCGCGAACATTTAATTCTATTGTTGCACGAGCAATTTTAAAATGTTGTAATGTCGTAAGATCGTAAACTTTTTATTTGGAATTTTTGATCATATTTTAGCACTTAGCTAAGTCATATATCCATATTTTTCATTTTTCTTTTGATGAGAAGATGATATATTTTTTCTTCAAATTTTATCGTATTTTTTGCACTGTTATTTTGCATTTTGTTGCATGCGTCGATTACAATTGTTGCACAAGTTGTTCACAATATTGCATTAGAGCGTACGATGAGAAGTTTTCCATCGTATGTTCGAACGCTAATTGTACCCTTATAATTTTGTACATGAATTTTTGTTGGTTTGTGAACCTTGGAGCCAAGCAGGGGCAAAGTTGGGCCTCGGGCCACTGAGACAATAGCCACACACACTATATATATATATATATATATATATATATATATATTGTCTCAACAATAGTTGAAATCATCGTTTCATTCAACAATGGATTTGAGTTTGGTCCCGAGCTTGATTTTGGTATCGACTTTTAGCTCAAGTAAAGCTCGATCTTGTTCCAAGTTAGCTCCATCGGCCCTTCCGTGCATGGCGTGTGTCTATTTATCATTAGCTGCAAACAATTCATCGACATGGATAACTTACATGTCGTGTCAATCAATACGCAGTACATGGATCCGTACTATAAGCTTTGAGGCCGCTGCTTTATAATCAACCTTGAGGTAATCATCTCTTAACCCCAATTTTATCAAAATTAATAGATGCTTGAACTTAACATAGTTGTAGCTGCAAATTGCTAACTTTCTCATGTGGCATATTGACCAATAGTTGAATTTTCACATCTCGCCAATTTATCTGAAGAATTAGCTTTGTACAACATCTATTTCTCTCTTGTAGTTGACTAATTTGTTTATAAGCTCTGGTGTAAATATCATATCACAAATGAGTAATAACATCTGAATGGAAACTAGTCGGATATACGCCCTTTTCATTTTCCAGTAATTAGAGTGATCATTAGGCATCAAGGAAGATGCTCCTTTTGCAATCATCTGAACAAAAATTAGACCAGTCCTATTCTTTTTTTACTAGCTGTTCAATAGTTCCTTAATCATGCAGCTTTATTATTCCAATGCAATATGCTCTTCTGTGTTAAGCTAGTTTCTTATAATTTCTAAAAATTGCCTTTGTAACATGTTACAGACTCATAGAAGATGTACTGGTGTCTTCTACAGTTTTATGTCGCGTGCGACCTTGCATTCTTCAATGGTACTAGCTTTTGTGTTTATATCAGATCATATGGAATTTCGCTCATACAGTTTTGTAAACACACATTGTTGCACGCAAAAATTGTTTACAAAAGATGCATGCAAGACTCCATTCAATTTGGTGTGAAGATTAATTTCCTGGAACTTGAGAAACGTTTGTTTCTCATGAGTTTAGTCATGTTTGTGTACAAAATTTTATGGCCAATCTGACATGAAAATAGAATTGTATGCAAATATGAGATGCATAGCAGCAGCTGGTCCGAAGAATTGATTGTATGCCATGTTTGTATGGACAACTATTATTGTATTTTTTTTGTGTGTATGCTTTCCTTTTCTTGACGGGACTGACTGTCAGGAATTGTATCCTTGACGGATTTTCCCAATGGGTGACCGACACAGATTCGGGTCAGGTTTATGGGAAAACCGATGACAGGTAATTTCCCTGTCGGCCACCGTCGGGTAGCTGTCAGGCATTGAAGACATCCGCGTCGGAGGACTCCTCACGACTAATGACTGGCGGTTACCCATCGGGGAATTAATTCCTAACGGTTATTCACTTGTTCCAGACGGTTTTCAGCCGTCGTGAAATGTACTGTTCATAGTAGTGGACCCTACCATGACCGTTAGAATTTATCGCACCCAGGATCCTGGAGATTTTTGGCATCACTGCAACACGGTGTGATGCACATGCATGCATGGGCATAAGCAGGGTTCTGATCATTTCAACAAGCTAGCTTAAAGTAGAATTTTTTATTTAATTCTTTTAAATATTATTTTAAACTTAACCCCTCGCTAACTTTATTTTCAATTCTGACCCCTTTGGTCACGCCACCCCACCCCCCCGGTGACGTGGCAAAGCGTTCTGTCACGCCACATATTTAGACGTGACAAAACATGCCATGCGAGACCTCATCCGCACGCCGTGCCAGCGTGGAGGCTTGTGTGGCAGGTGTCACGCCATGAGATTTGGCGTGAGTAGCTGCCTCTATTTGGACCATTTGACGATGAGAATTTGCGTTTGTTGCATAAGATATGTGGACCATTCTACACGACAGATGAAAATTTAATGCACAAGTTCATTCTCATGTACCTTATTCTTAGCATGTGATTTTCCACAAACGTATGTTCCAAAGTATGTAAACCCGAGTTGAGATAGCAAGAATCAAACGGTGCTAAGTGAATGCACTATTTTTTTGGACTTTATATTTATGATATTCCATGCCTTACTACGCGAAGAATTGAAAGCGAATGGACAACTGAATTTGTAGTCGCAGTAGCGAATTGAAATAGACTTTATAACAAAGTTGTAAATTAAATGGCACACTGGGTGTGGTTACGTTAATAAGCAACTACATCATGCACAATGCAACAAACCGAAATACATCTACGATACATATACGCCTTTTGGGATTAGAAATACAGTTAATTGGAACAAAGATCATTAGCTTCGGCGTGGGACTACTACGGAAAGGCCGGACCTACTACGTGGACTGAGGCCAGCCGCCTTGGCCTTGGCCCCCATTTCCCTCTTTCTCTCGCACTTCCTCTCACGAGCCTCGTGCTCCTTGTGCCTGCACGGCTCGAGATGAGCTTGCGTCTCCCGCCGGATACGCTCGTTGTGCTCTTCTTTGCAACGCTCCTCCTCCCTCTTCTCATAGTCCCTCTTGGGACCCCACTCCTCGCAGTCGAGACGCCATTGGTCGTGTGAGTGGATCCCCTGGTCGATCCACTTGCGTTAGCCACATAGCGGACCCGGGGACTGTGGGTAGACGTGAGAGGTTATTAGTGAATACTTTGAAAGAGAAATAGTAGGAGAATATACTGTAACCGATTCTTACCGACTACCGATAGCGGCCCGAGTCCCAATGGCGGTCAAGATAGTCTGATGAGTAGTTCACACAACCCTAGTAATGCATGCCTAGGCTGAGCCACTGCTTGGACTTGAAGAACATGCATGTGTCCTTGCACCAACACAGAGGCGGCGTCTCGCCCTCTGGCGGCTGTTGTAGCGAATGTTCGGTTGGAATGTTCTGGTAATGATTGCTTCTACAGGGGGCGTCATTGCGGGGAGGTGTCCTCTTGGAATGCTCCTTTTTTTGTCCCGGGCCGTAGCACCCTTTGCGAGTTCGCGGATCTCGTCCCATTGGTTCTCCTTCTGAGCGAGATTGTGTTGGAGTCTTGATACAGGAGAACCCGCCGTGGAAGGGTGTAACAGCCCAAGACTCTTAAGTTGGATTAGTTAAAGCATCCAATGTTCATTTGTAAAATTTTAGGCTTGTTAAAACTTTTGTTGTGTTTGAAAATATCAAATCCAAGTCAAACTTTTAACTCAAAAGGAGATTCCAAAAGAAAACTAAAGTTAATGCTTCTAAAGAACCCTGGGAAATAATTTATTCAAATATTAGAATAATTATCATGAATAAATATATATTTTTTTTCAAAATTTTAGAGTTCATGTTGACCTTGAGAAAAATCTATGTTCTTTATTTAAACCTATTCGGCTAAGGATTTTAAATTAAGTATTTAAATCATGAACAGTGAGGCTTGAAAATTTATAAGGGATTTATATCATCCTAGTAACCTCTCTAAATTTTTTTAGACTTTATAAATTTATTTGCTATTTTAACTCACTAGTCAAACTAGAAGTTTTGAATTCTATTCGGTCAACTAATCGGACCTGACCCAAACCCGTTCGGACTGTTCCGACTGAAGCCAATGGACTTGATTGAACCAAACCTGCGCTCGCACGCACCCGAGTCCGATCACACCACACCACTCTCTGCCACTGATCTGCGGGCCCCCTATTGCCAGCATCTTCTTCTTCAAGCGGTGCCACCTCGCCTGAGCTTGCTCCGCGCCCTGCCACGCTGCAGCTCCAATGTGCCAGCACATGTCCACCCGTCTTCCTCCTCGTGCTTGCGCCACTCAAACCCCCCGGTGCCCTGGCTTCATCTTCTTGACCCACGCTCTCCATCTTCACTCTTCCTCCTGGCTCAAACCAAGCTCCAGTGCAAAGTCGCCGCACTGCTCAATGTCGCCCCGGACGCTCCAGCGAGCCCCGGCCTCCCACAACCCCGTCACAGCGTGCCTTCAACCCCGAGGAGCAAACCCCCTCAGTTGATTTGGAAAAGCAGTCACCGCAAAGCCGCGCTCTCGGTTTCTTCTTCACCACCGGGAGCCACCGCCATTTTCACTACCCTTTCTTCTCCGATGACTCCCTCTTCAATTCTTTCCCATGGGAGCACTCTTAGACCTCCCTCTATCTAACTCTATCACTCATCTACCCTCTCATCCTCCACAGGTCGTCGCCATCTAAGAGCACCCCGTGTCGCCCCGGGTCGCCGCCGTCAGCACGCATCGGCCACTCCCCACCTCTATCGAGCGCTCGGTGAGTTCCATGTTACTCACTCAAGCCCATGGACGCCTTAGTTCTTGCCCTATTCCCCTCCAGTGCCCATGATTCACCTTCACAGCCGACCGCCTCTCACCGCCGTTCAGGCGTCACCGTCCACCCTAGGTCACACTACCGGTGCCTCTAGGACCGAATAGCCCAGGGGGTCCCGTTTTGGGCCTTACCCGGCGCCACCATGCCTCCCACCGCCAGCGACGAGGGTGAGCCGAGAAGCTCTCAGGAGCTGCCCTATTTTGGTCTAAAGAAGAGGCAGTGTAGCAACGAGTTAGTAATCAAATCTTGGTCATTAGGGTAAACAATGTTTAAGTTGGTATTAATCGTTTCGCTATTATACTGATGTGTAGGCCCCGCTATCTTAATTAAGTTGTTAATCGGTTTAATCCCTTCGGAGGAATACATTTTCCTTTTTGGTAAAGTGTATTTCCACCCTAGTCAGCTGTGGAATGCGCCTCCCTTCGGTGAAGGCATATTCCCAAAAACCCGCCTTCGATATCACCATTCAACCCTAACCCAAGCCGTGGACCAGGTCAACCTTTGACCTGGGCCCCATCTGTCTTAGGCCGTGGCTAGATCAGCCTAGCTGTAAAAAGTATTTAACTACAATTAAAATTCTGAAATGACTTAATTTTGCACTGAAAATCCTTATAGCTTCAAAAATTCACAAGTAATTCATTCTAACTCCAAATCGAATGCAATCAATTTTTTTAAAATTTGAATTTTTCCTATACTTTGATCTAGGATAACTTTGAAACATGTCTCTATTACAAAAATATTTGATAATAGAATTAAATGTACATTAAGGACTTTAATCCTATAAAATTCATAGAATATTCAAATGAACTCCAAATAAACTAAAATTTTAACCTAAATTCACTTAAAATCATAACCTCACTACTGTTTAATTCTCATGCATGTTTGAACATTTTAAGATTTTCTCAGTGTTTATTCGATGTTTCTCTTCGTCGGTTCTTATCGTTAGATGACGATGATTCGGGAGTGCAACCGAAATGATCATGAGAATGTCCAGAGTACCAGCAAGCAAAGGCAAGCACCTATTATATTGATGCATGTTAATCCTATTATATTCAAAATTATTATCTTGTTTTGCACTCTATGTATGCATGCTTTATTTGTCAAGTTAATTTTATCGATTAGAGATAGTTAATCCTGTTGCATGAATTTCCTAAAATTGTTCAAACCCTGCCACTAGCCTAAGATAATTATCCTGCTGGTGAATTAGAGCCCAGTGGATGATATATGGTCTATTTAGGTTTATTCGGTATCATGCTTAGAAATGCTTAGTTTCTAGTAGATTGGGCGGTTATCGACTTGTCGATAACCTTGATCACACAAATCATTTTTATTATGTTATAACCAGCACCCTGTGCTATTATATTTGGAAAACTAAAAATAAAAATAAAACGATTTGGACTTGGACACATGGTTGGTAGGTGTGATTATCAGGTGTGTGATTGGTGCCCGAGTCAACAAGGACCGAACATCTTGTTCCACTGAACTAGACATTCTCACGTGCAGCCACATGAGAGGGATATGAAACCTCTCGTGACTTAGTACTTTAGTATGTGTTAGCTCCGAGTCGCAGGTGGTTGTGTGTGTTGTGTGAAAAAAGAAATGATCTGTGTGTTGGGTGTGTGGGGGTGGAGTTCCGGGTAGGCTCTCCACACCGAGGGGCATTGTAGTTGTACGAGACTTTACCCCGAGGGGTAGTTGACTGAGGCTTTACAATGACTCCGATAGAACGTATGGGTTTCTATCCATAAGGACGACTCGTAGTTAATACACAATATTGAAAAACGTCTCGTAGGACTTAGCTCTACTAGCATACCTTCAGAAGTGTGCTTTATCGTGTGGCAACAGGAGCGGTTTGACATGTGAGTAAAGTTGTACACCCCTGCAGGGTTAAATCTATTCGAATAGCCAAGTCCTTGGTTGTGGACACACTCGGGGAGGTCTTTCGAGAGTTAGACTCAACATTTTGGAATTTAAACTTATAACTTGATGGGTGGTATTCAGAATGGTTTCTCATGCTATTGTTGTGTGCTACCGGGGCAGCCACCTGTAGATGTTTTGATATTGTCTAATGTTAATTACTCGTTGTTATTTAAAGTATCAAAATTTTTTGCTCACTTTCCATTTAAATCTATTACAATGTATTCAAATTCAAATATTGCTTTGTGCTGAAAATAAACTTTATGGCCCTCTCCATTGAGTAGGGCTTGCATATAGCTATGTATAGGCTTCGTAAAGTCTTGCGGAGTACATTCGTGTACTCACTGTTTGCTTTTGTTTATGAATATGGACAGCAGGTGTTGAGGTCGAATTGGGTAAGAAAGTTTGTGCGAGGAACGTCGATTGCTAAGGTTTGAACTCCAGTCGGTTGCCTTGCGGGTTATGGCAAGCCATTGAGACTCCATCGCTGATTAATTTAAGGATTCATTTTAGTTTATTTATTGTATTCCACTGTGTACTCTATATTTTATCTTGCAATATTATGATTGTCTGTGTGCGGTTTGATACTGTTTGTGAAGGTGTATGTGTATCGCTCCTGGGAGGTACATAATGCACCGAGAGTGGGGAAATTTAATTTATGATGCTAGGGCCAATTGGGGGTTAAGCATTAGAAGTTAAATCGCTTGGTAACTCTCACAAAGGGGTAGTAGTTATATGATGAGCCAACCCTCCGTACGCGGTTGAAGGGAATTCACGTTCACGAGGTAGCGGCCCCGAGGAGGAATCGTGCGGCAGCGTTGCGTCATATCTCTGTGGGTGTTGTCTCGTTTGCTTGAAAAGTTTGCACGGTAGTGTTTGGTCTTTTTGATCTAAAAATCTGGTGTGGCAGAGTGCTGTCATGTCCCTCTTAAAAGTTTGCGCAGCAGAGTCTGGTCTTCTTTTCGGTCACAAAAGCTAAGGAGGTAAAGTTTTTGTCTTTTTGATATGCAAAGCTGGTGTTAAGTTCTGTCACACCATGAATCCTGGTGTGATAGTAACATATTGTCATGCCATGAATCCTGGCGTGACATAACAGTGCTGTCACGCTAGGGTTTGTGTAGTTCTAGAGGAGTTGTATAAACCTTGTCACATTCTAGTGTTAAGTCCTGTCACACAATGCGTTCTGGCGTGACAGTAACATATTGTCACGTCATGAATCCTGACATGACAAAACAGTGTTGCAACGCCAGGGTTTGTGTAGTTCCAGAGGAGTTGCATAAATCTTGTCACATTCTGGTGCTAAGTCCTGTCACACCATGCGTTCTGGCGTGACAGTAACATATTGTCATGCCATGAATCCTGGTGTGACAAAACAATGCTACCACGCTAGGGTTTGTGCACTTTGGAGGAGTTGCATAAACCTCATCACATTCTAGTGCTAAGTCCTTTCACGCCATGCCTTCTGGCATGACAGTAATATATTGTCACGCCATGAATCCTGGCGTGACAAAACAGTGCTACCACGCCAGAGTAGTGCAGTTCCATAGGAGTTGCACGCCAGCACCATCCTTCTGGTGCTAAGTCCTGTCACACCATGGATAGTTGCATGCAAGCATTCAAGAATCATCCATATCATCTTATTTCGTTCAAACATTTAAACATAGATATGTATGCATATATCAATTCAGAACATTCATTGTTTACATCACTTGCATATACCCATTGTTTACATGCAATCGTTTCATTCAACATCACTTGCGCTTTCGGCACGCACCCGTTCCTGGTGTGAACCTACATGCTAGATGATCACCTCGTGTGTCCTCGACGACATTTGCCGAATTAATGTCCACACGATAATGACATTTACGGCGCAGAGGCATGACCTGAGTCGGCTGCGTGGGAGATCGGTGCACCAACAAGGTCCATAAGGACCAACTCATCGAGAAGCCTAGCATCCACATCCTCGTTGTGCTTGTCCTCATAGTCCTCCTCCTCGTGTCGTGCGAATGAAGTAGATGCCATTGCACACGACGAGCCACTCCTAGCAGGGGGTGATTGAACCACATCTCCCACCACTGTGGTGTAGTTCATTCTAGTCGCCAGTCACCGGCATCGTCGGCGTGCCATCTACAAGGGGAAAAATAGATTATCAGAAATGAACATCTGACTTTAAAAATGCATACACATGACAACAAAGTATGTAAAGAAAAAAATCATCCAAGCTACAAGTTTTATCATGGAAATAGTGGCACAAATTCAGTGTAATTTTGCACAGGTCAATATGAACAATAAACAATTTTCATACAATTCGCATGGATTTTCCCCTATAAGTTCAAAAGTATCATCATCGCATTGCACATAATTGAAATTTGTAGGGTTCACCTTGGTGCTTGTTCAATTGTTTCTCTTCATTGAAGTCTGTTCTAATATATAGCTATCACATTTGAAAGACCAACTTATGATTGATCAAATTCAAGAATTAAACATGAAGGTTTGTTGGTACAATTGATTATAGTATATTTGGTTCTATATCAAAGCAAATTGACTACATACAAAGAGAATGAAAATGTTGAAGTTAATCTTGAGCTTCATGAGCCACAAAATGTGGAAAAGGAGCAGTCAGGAACACCAACTCTGGGGTGAGTTCTTGTAATTACAAAAATAGTTCAGATCAAGCAAAGCGCATGTTTTAAGATAGTTCACTGAAAGTTACCTCAACAAAGTCCCTCAAGCGTTGGAAGCGCCCCTCTGAACCCTCCGGTAGCTTGAGGGCCTCACTAGCCTCGTTGCTTATGCGTGCGAGCTACCTTCCCTACGAACGGGTCGACAAAGTTAATTAGTTTTCTCACCATAATATTGCCAAATAGTAGCGGGTTAAAATGTGCTCACGTAGTAGGCGTTGAGGGGGCCCCTCTCCGGCTGCGTGCCCGTCTGTGTGAACTCGTCGTTATCATCCATGATATCCTCCTCAGACGAGTCACCCTCCCCTATGTCCACATGGGTCATGGCTGGTCGAAGCTGCAGTTGCCGATGTCGTGGAACCACCGGAGGTATCCTACATAGTGATTCCTCTGATGGACCTGCGGCACATCCCTGGACCGATCGGACCGTCGCCCCACTCTAACATGTAGGCACGATGATAATGGGCCCAGTCGGTGTGCCACTACCTCCGCCTTCAGTTCATCCTGCCACGAGCACAAGCTAACTAATAGCATGGAAACTGCTACCTAAGCTGCACAATCACTGCGATAGGTATCCTTAATCATGAAGGTTTAGATATGTCGAGAACTCTATTGGTGGATAGACTTGGAGCTTCCCAAACCGCCTCATCACCCGATGGGGCAAGTGGTACTCTACCGCATGGAAGTAGATCAATGGTGAGAGCGTCATCCACAAGACATCGTCCCGCTCGCACATCGGGTTTAGCTCCAGTTCGAGGACCTCGTTGCGGATGTATGGAAACCACGTAACCTGCACCAATGTGTAACACAGTAGCGATGAAATCATAGTTCAAACAAGTGAATTAATGCAGCAAGCAAACTGTACCTGGTCCTAAGTGATGACGTCGAGCTCATTTGTATACCCGATGTACCACAACCTTGGACGCCCAGTAGCTGGAACGATGGAGCTCCAGAGGTAGGCTACCATCGGTAGCGACGCAGGGTCTTCAAGGGGCCATGCCTGCATAAAGATAGATTTCAGTCGCACTTTTTTAGGAATGGGACATATATGATAAATGAAAAATGCTTCCATATCCAGAGGTAGAACGAGTGGGCCATACCACGGGAAAATGCTTCCATATCCAGACTTGGAGGAGGTATGCTGATGCGGACATCCTTAGCTATGTTGTTTCATATAATATTTTCAATTCATTAAATACCTCAGAACAACATGAGCTTACTAAGAGAGTTGAAAAACAAGAGAAGCTTATCCAACAGATTGGAAGATTCAATAATGTACGGAGATGAAGGATATGAGGCTGTTCTTGAAGAAAGGCCGGCACAATGGAGGAGAAGCTCGTGGGAGACAAGCAAGGGGAGAGAAGCCCAAGAATCCAAGTCAAATTCGAAACTTCCACAAGCCCAACCAAATTCAAATTCGGAATCAACTCAGAATCAAATTCGGATTCGGAATCAGCATCAAATTCGGATTCGGAATCAGCAGGACAGTCCGGATTAAAACGGTCATAACTTTCACAAACGGAGTCCGATTCGAGTGTTCTCGGACTTGTTGGAAAGCTAACTTCAAGCCCGATCCAACGGATCCTCTCTCACTCCGAAATTCATCCTGTATCAAAAGATATGACCGAAACAATATGACGGTTGTAAAATTAGAGTTTCCTTTTTGTTTTAGATTGAGTCGGAATTGGAGTAGGAGTTTAATTCCGAATTAGAATAGGAGTAGGGCCTCTTGGCCAGCCATGAGGAGGAGTAGGGGCACTATATATAGAGGGGTGGACCCCCATTGTAACCTTAGACCACGATTAATATATTTTCAAAGCCTTTGCTTGATTTTCCTGTTGTGCTTATAGCCAAAACAAAGGGAATTGGGCGTTGAGAACAAGGGGTCGTTCTTGCTTTTCCGCTGGGAATTGAGGGTTCGACGATCTTCGCTTGTGGTCAGCGAGGATCCAATCAAGTGTGTGTTTGGGCGAATTTTCCATAGAGTTGCAAGTCCGTGCATTGGCGCGGGGGATCAGCTGGTTGTTCGTCAGGATACACAAGTTATCGAGAGGTTCTACGTCGAGAAGATCGGGCACCCCGCATCATATGCGCAACCACCCAGGTTGCCGTCGGCGCTCCATGAGCGGCAGGCATCGCACAAGTGCTGATAAAGAAAGGACAGCGTGGCAGAACCCCAACTATAAGTCCAAGCAGCTATGAAATCAGCCAACAAGGGTAGGTAGATCTAGGAGACGGCATTGCCGGTACCGTCTGGGAAAAGGGAGGACTTGAGCAGATGCCAAACCCATGCCCGTGCGAAGTGCCGCACTGTGACCATATCTGCATCCGGTGGGCACACGTTGAAGTGCGCATTATCGGAACCCAAATATGCAAATCTGGACCCTCTGTGTATTCTGCACTAGTCCAGGATCACGCTAGTGCACACAGTGTCAACATCGATGAAATATCACATCCATACAACGAATATAAGAATAAACGAGTACTTTGAATAACAAATAACTGTTGGAACCTTACGGTCGAGTTTTACATTTATTAAGCCATGCAAGGCTGACAATAAAGAATAAACTGCAGCGAAAACGAAGTAAACTCCAGCGGGCTCCCATCAATTTACCACATGCAACTGACTGGGATCAAGACCCTAACGATCAACCTTCGTAGAACCCTTCTTCAAAAGCAGGCGACGACTCCTCCACTTCTGTTGATTTGTTTAGCAAGAGTGAGTACACACGTACTACTTAAGTCATACCACAGAATGCAATTTATAGATGATGAATTATTCCAAAGGAATGGCTTCTGTGGTTATTTTGCAGAAATGCAACATTTGCAATTGAATACAAATAATAGATTGAAAGCATAATTCAAAACAAATAGACAATAATAAGTTAACAATTGATTTCCCAAAAGACACACAGTCTAATCAAGTTATTCACACAGCTGCACAAGTTATCTCACACAGCTGACCCTTCCCAATTGTTTTATGAAAATCTACCCCTCGTGTGAAATTCCTGAGCATGTCCATAATCGAGGACGCGGCTATTCGAACAGATTGGTTTAAACACTCTGCAGAGGTTTTACACTTTACCCACACGATACAATCAGTGTAGCTAGCACTGACCATAACAAAACCTTTCAAAGACTTCATCTCAAACAACGACACTCCCGATGTGCTTTCCTGCCGGCCAAGCGATACACACAGCGTTTGGTTACGACACACATCGTTGGACGAGGATCGTGAACCGTCCGCGATGTGACATATCATACCTCCAGCCCATCACACAGTTTAAATACAACCTGAGTTGTCAATGTCAAGACTCCATAACTTACTAAGTTAGGCCCAGCCCATACTAGGCATGTGGTCGTACAGTAAGGCCCAGTTCAATGGCGCACAAAGTTAAGTCCTTAATTGACCAAGGCAAGACTTCCAGTTTAAACCCAAATCACAAAGTTTAAAGCACACAGCTCCACCATTCACACAGATCCACCACTTGCCTCAGTCTAAATCTTTTACTACCCTGTTGATTAAGTGCAACACATGCCATCAACGAGTAATAGCACACAGCACACACAGTTTATTCACACAGTTCCATAATCACTTAGTCAAGTTTATAATTGCAACTCACATGAAATGATGACTCGTGGCATGGCTAAGCAGTCTAATCGTATCTAACCAACCCACGTTGGTGTTACGATAATACCAACTAATAATGAACCAACCTAGGGTGATAAAAGATCATGGCATATAATAGACAAGGTGGATATAACAAATTGGATTAATAACTATCCCAAAAGCATTTAAATAAGTACTTGAAATAGAATGCAATACATTGAAACAAAGTATTTTGAAAACTGGGTTCAGTATGATCAAAGGTATAACTTACCTTGGAATAGGTCTAGGTACTGGTCTTGATCTTGAGGAGGTACTCCTTCTTCAGCAAAATTTCCCGAAGTATCAACGTCTACTCGCAAATGATACAAAAAGAAACAAAAATAAATAAATAACAGAGACAAAACAAACTCCAAAAATCAAATAAAATTCACCATTAAATAGATCTTGATTTTATATGAATTTACAAATTTGAATGGGCTCAATCGGAGTTCGGATGCAAAAGATATGGGCTTTGAAAGTTTGAAAATCAAATAAAACCATAATTTGGATTTTATTGAATTTCCCAAATTATTTTTATAAAGGAAAATCGGATTATTGCGCAATGCTTGCGTCAGCCGAGAATTTTCGGAAAAGAAAATAGATTTAAAAAGAAATCTGACATGTGGGCCCCACATGTTAGTGACACGGCTCACGGTGGACTAAGTTCACCGAGCTGAGGGAGATCTGTCGCGGTGGACTGAGCCACGCACGCGTGTGCTGGCGCTGATCTAGCGCCACGCGGCTGCCACACCAAAAAGAAATGTGGCCGACGCCGGCGCCGACAACGACAACGGTGGCGCTCGGGACCCGATGGTCGCGGCGCCTCGCCGGTGGTGGAGGTACCGATTGTTCCCGTGATATTGCGCTTTCGGGGTGCCCTTACGATGGTAGCAGCGGCGGTGGCGGCCGTGGCGGAAAAGCGGCGGTGGAGCTTCGGGTTTTGTCGGAAGGGTGCTCCGGCGACGCTCCGGCGACGAGGAGGGGCGCACGAGGTATCCTGGGACTTGCTGATCACGGTGGTGCAGTTGGTGGAGCAAGGTCGGCAACGACGGCGGCGCAATTCACCGGAGAAGAAGCTCGGCCGAAAACCCTAAATCTTGAAATGCGGCGGCGCTAGAGCGATCGGGGCGACGAGGGTGACGGCTTTGGGTTGCGGAGTGCAGGTGGTGCTAAGGGGTATTTATAGGCCTGGGGACGCTGAGATTTGAAACCCCTAAATCGAGTTCGAAACGGCCGCGATCAGAATTTTCGAGATTCGGGGAGATTGGGAGGGATTCGGTAGCCGATTTGGTGAGTACGGGACAGATATGGCTACAAATTGGTGGGGTCAGTGCGAAGAATCAGTGACCGTTGCAATTTTGTCGGATGATGCTTCGAACAGCGGCAATGGCGCGTGAAGGCGCGGCGCGAGGAAGAAGAAGACTCGCGGAGATTACGACTCGGTGGTGGTCCCACCTGGCAGCGGCAGTGAGGCACGGGCGAGCGAGATCAGCGGGATCAGCGGGCGAGGCCACGCGGCAGCAATCCAACGGAGGAAGGCGGGGTTGAGCGCGTGCGTCCGATCGAAAACGAGGGGCACGCGTCAAGCATCCAACGGACGAGGTGCGCGCCGAAGCGGCGGAATGGTGGCGGGTGGAATAGTGTTGGGCTTGACCCGACCTTTATTCGGAAGATTTAAATAGATTTTTCTTTTTAATAAATCCAGAAAATGCAAATAGCAATTTAGAAAATAGCAAATGATCTTGGAAAAATTCTAGAAAATTCTATAAAATATATCCAAGCAACTAGAATCTAAATAAAATAAGTTTGGCCATTGTTGATGTTGGAATTAAGCACATTAAATCAGTTTGTCCTTAAAGTCCATATTAAGCTTTTTAAATTAATATTCAAATAAATCCAAATGGTGAATTTTCTCACTACCACTATTTAAAGGATTTTTAAATCTCTGAAAATTGGGATGTTACAAACCTCCCCCCCCTTAAGGGAATCTCGACCCCGAGATTCAGGCTAGCTAGAGAAAAGGCTGGGGAACTCGGCTTTCAACTTTTCTTCACGTTCCCACGTTGCTTCTCCTTCTGAGTGGTTACTCCACTGGACTTTACAGAAACGAACGGTCTTGCTTCTGGTGCGGCGCTCTGCAACATCCAAAATCCTGACGGGCTGTTATTTGTACATGAGATATTCCTTCAGTTCAATTGACTCCAACGGGGTCTGCTCTTCTGGCACACGAAGACACTTCTTTAGCTGAGATACATGAAAGACATCATGCACTCCTGCTAACGACTGTGGTAGCTCCAACTAGTACGCAACTTGTCCACGGCGCTCTAGAATCTTGAATGGACCCACATAGCTCGGGGCAAGCTTCCCTTTGGCATGGAATCTCTTGACACCTCTGAGCGGAGTAACTCGAAGATACACAAAATCCTTTGGTTCAAAGCTGAGGTCACGGCGACGATTATCGGCAAAACTATTTTGCCTGGACTGGGCTATCTTTAGTCTTTCTCTGATCATAGCAACTTGTTCTTCGGCTTCCTAAATAATATCTTGCCCGAACACTATACGTTCAGCTGTCTCTGACCTATTTAATGGAGTTCTGCAGGCACGACCATACAAAGCTTCAAATGGTGACATCTGCAAACTGGCTTGATAACTGTTGTTGTACGAGAATTCTGCATACGATAAACTCTTATCCCAGCTGGTAGCATTTGCTACGGCACAGGCTCTCAACATATCTTCCAATATCGGATTGACTCTTTGATCTGTCCATGCATGCGTGGATGATAAGCGATCTTGAAATTGGATGAGTTCGGGGCTTCATGTAGACTCGCGAAACGAGAGGTGGCCGAGATCCTCGATCTGACACTATCTTCTTAGGCACACCATGCAGACTGACGATCTTTGACATATACAACTCTGCCAAGCGGTCTCCTGAGTAAGTGGTTTTGACCGACAAGAAATGGGCAACCTTGGTCAAACGATCCACTCTTACCCAAATCGAGTCATAGCCTGATTGAGTCTTGGGTAAACCGGTAATAAAATCCATACCGATCTCTTCCCACTTCCATTCTGGTATCTTCAGCGGTTGTAGCAAACCTGCTGGTCTCTGATGCTCTGCCTTTACTTTCTGACACACGTCGCATAAGGCGACGAAATCTACGACGTCTCGCTTTAAGTTGGCCACCAAAACTTATTCATAACATCCTGATACATCTTAGTACTTCCTGGGTGAATCGAGCACTTTGAGTCATGGGCTTCCTTCAGAATCAGCTGTCTTAATCCATCAATATCCAGTACACAGATATCGTCCATTGATCCACAGTATATCCTGACCATCCACGGTAAAGTCTTTAAATTTTCCTTCTGCCATCTTCTTCTTGAGGTCGGCAAACTCAGAATCCTTGGGTTGAGCTTCACGAATCTGTTTATCGAGTAGCGCACTTCGGGATCGCCACAAATCCTTGAAACAACTTCTAGTTGTAGCTTCGAATTCCTCACGAAGTTACGAACACAACTCTTTTACTTCCAGAGCATTGCAGTAGCTCTTACGACTCAGTGCATCTGCAACTACATTGGCCTTACCAGGATGGTAATGGATTCCAAGATTATAATCCTTTATTAATCCCAGCCATCTTCTCTGTCTCATATTCAAATCAGACTGAGTGAATATGTACTTCAGGCTCTTATGATCGGTGTAGACTTCACAGCGATTACCGATGAGATAATGACGCCAAATGTTCAAAGCATGCACTACGGCAGCTAATTCTAAATCATGAGTGGGGTAATTCTCTTCATGAGGCCTTAATTTCCTTGACGCATAAGCGACAGCTCTTCCTTCTTGCATAAGAACACATCCTAATCCTTGACGCGAAGCATCTCAATAGATATCAAAATCCTTACTGATATCCCGCAAAACTAGTACTGGGGTTGAAGTCAAACGTTTCTTCAATTCTTGAAAACTCTCTTCGCAAGCTGGGGTCCAAATGAACTTCTTCTCTTTCTTTAACAATTGCGTAAGAGGCTTAGCAATCGTTGAGAATCCTTCAATGAAACAACGATAGTATCCTGCCATTCCCAAGAAACTACGAATTTGAGTAACCGTCTTGGGCTGTTCCCAATTCATTACAGCTTTAACCTTTCCGGGGTCATCTGCTACTCCTTCGGCTGTCATCACATGACCAAGAAAGTCTACTTCCTTTTTTCAGAAATCACACTTGCTGAACTTGGCATACAACTGATGTTCTCTGAACTTCTCTAGGATTTGTCTTAGGTGTTCAGCATGCTCTTCTTCTGACTTGGAGTATACCAAAATATCATCAATGAATACTACCACAAACTTATCCAAGTATTCCATGAATACCTTGTTCATCATGTTCATGAAATAAGCGGGGGCATTAGTCAGTCCAAAAGACATGACTAAAAACTCATAATGTCCATACCGGGTTGAGAAAGCGGTCTTAGGTACATCCTTAGGACAAATCTTTAACTGATGGTAACCTAATCGCAGATCGATCTTGGAGAATACTCCAGCTCCTTTCATCTGGTCGAACAAATCATCAATTCTGGGCAAAGGGTATTTGTTCTTGATGGTGACTTCATTGAGAGAACGATATTCGATACACATCCTCATGCTTCCATCTTTCTTCTTAACGAACAAAACTGGTGCTCCCCATGGCGACGAACTATGTCTTACAAAACCTTTCTCCAGTAGTTCTTCTATCTGTTTCTTCATTTCCATAAGTTCATCGGCTGGCATCCGATAGGGTCTCTTGGAAATTGGTGCTGTTCCTAGCACTAGATCGATGACAAACTCAATGTCACAGTCCGGTGGCATTCCTGGTAACTCTTCTGGAAATACGTCCGGGTAATCTCTGACTACAGGTACATCTTCCAAGGAAACTATCTTTAGATTGTTGACTACCAAATGTCCATCAAGTACTGAGGTGGCTACGAATTCAACTTTCCTTCCGGTGGTATCCTCAATTGTTACAGCTCTTCGGCCACAATATAGCACTGCTTTGTGTTTGGATAACCAATCCATACCAAGGATGACATCTATGGTCTGAGTGTCTAGAACTATTAGGTTGGCTAGAAACTCAATTCCAGCTATGAGTAACCTAGCTCCTAAACATCCAACTTTAGAACTTAGCTCTGCTCCAGGCGACTGGACTAACAGAGTATGCTTAAGATGCATAACTTCCAATTTGTTCTTAGTTGCAAAAACTCCGAAACAAGCGAATCTGAAGCTCGAATCAAGCAGGCGATCGGTCTTGAATTTACTAGAAACTTACCCAGTACAACGTCGGGTGCTTCCTCCAGAGTGACGTGGTTAACACGGCCTCTGACCACTGATTGTGGCGTTCCTCCGGATTGACCGGCAGTATGAGAAGTTCCTTGATGGTTTCCTTGTACTGGCATCTTGGCTGGTGTGTTCCCAAGGTTGAAGCGTACTGGAGTGATAGTCTCATTCTGCGGACATCGGTTGGCGAAATGCCCTGGCTGACGACAGGTAAAGCAAGCTCTGGGTATACTCTGTGGGTTGCTTACTGGATTGGGGTTGACTAGTACGGGGTTGCGAAAGTTCTGAGCAACTGGACGAGGTGCTGAAGTTGGTGCAGGTGGTCTAGCAGAATGCTGTGGTGGAAAACGACTAAACTGTGGTGGAATCATTCTTGTCTTCAGCTGGGGTTGGTGACTTCCTTGCTGAGCCATTCTGCGCTTACGATGATCTTCCATTTCCTTGCGCTTATCCTCAAGAACCAAAGCCTTGTTGATCATTTCTTGGAAATCAGGAAAGGTGTGGGCGATCAAGTTGGCTTGAAGTCCAGTGTTTAATCCTTTCATAAAACGACTCTGACGAGCCTTGTCGGTGGTGACATCTTCTGCAGCATATCGAGCAAGTTGAGAGAACTTGTTGAGGTAGTCAGTCACTGACATTCCTCCTTGCTTGAGAGCACGGAATTCATCCTTTTTCAGATCCATAATTCCTTTCGGCACATGATACTGGCGAAAAGCAGTTGTGAACTCTTCCCAAGTAATGTCTTGCGGCGTTCCATGCGCTGCACAAAAGTTTTCCACCATTCGGCAGCAATGCCTTCCATCTGGTGAGTGGCGTACAGAACTTTCTCATGATCGCTGCATTGAGTGATCAGCAGTTTCCTCTCAATGACACGAAGCCAATCATCAGCTTCTACTTGTGAGACATGTCCAGAGAAAGTTGGTGGACGGGTTCTCATAAACTCGGCCAACTTGGATGATCCATTGTGACCATGAGCAACTGGTGCTCCATTGTGATGCTGATTGTTGTGGTTCTGGTTATTCATAGCTTGCATCTGATTCATCATGGTGTACATCAGCTGGGTCTGAGCTGCCATGAATGCTCCAAAATTCTGCAGATCAATTGAAGGTGCTTATGGTGGGCTGCCTGCGAAGTGCGCTCTGTCCCTACGATCTTCGAGTATCGGAACCACTTACAGCAGCTTGACGAGTCTGAACCATCTGGTGAATCTCCAGGGGTTAGATAAGGTAGCAAGCACGAGATAAGTTGTAGAACTAAGCGGGGTAGGTAAAACCCAACAACACAAATTTAAGAAAGCTCAACTGAAACTTCTTATATTAATTTAGATAATAGTATGGCTTGCAACAAATGCCTAAGGTCCTCTGCAGCTCATACTTGCACACAAAAATAAGGACGAACCTAAGCACACAAACTACCGCCTAAAGGGCGACTCAAGACTTATCTTGGCTAAGCTCAAACAAACTCGAGCAGACTACTCGATTAAATGGCCTCAGTAGCCTTGGCGGTGCTCACACTCTTTGTAGACACGAAAGTGGTGGCATCCTTACAAACCGATCTTAATGTCCGGGCCGGTGCAGCGAGGCATGTGTCTCAGTGCAGTCTTGCTGGTTCCTCTGGTTCTGCTACCTCTGCTGGTTCTTTTGGTCCAGCCGGTTCATCAGCTTCTTCTGGGTCTTCTTCTTCAGTGTCTTCTTCGTGATCGTGCTGTCCATAGAGGGTTTCTTCCAGAATGGCGATCCTCTCCTCGGCTCTCTGAAGGGTCTCATAGGCACACTCTAGCTCTGTGGCGGCTAACTCCAATGATTCCTCTGACGTGTGGCGAATCGGGCAAGATACTGCAACGTGGCGTTGCCTTCTCCCTCTGTAGACGAAAAACGTGCAGCAAGATCCACGTCGGATGAGCGGGGATGGTAACGGAAAATGGTGTCTCGAAGCTCTCGAGCGTAGATGTTGCAGATCCTCAGGATGGCAAGGCGTGAAGACTCCTGGATTGCTTCAATCCAAACACTCCTTCGAGCTGAGATGTTCAGGGGTTTGCTCGCCTTGGTATTCTTCCCGGCGTAGACGGTCAAATGACAAATCACTCCACGATCTCGGCCGTTCACGATCCAAGCACTGCCACGGTACATTGGTCGGTCAAATCCTCCAAGTACTTGTAACAACTTCCAAAGTTCAGCGGGAAGTCCTCCCTTGCGCTCTCCATAACTCTGAAGACGAGGTATTTGTCAAGATGGACAAGGAGATAAAAACAACTTTAAAACTGCGGGGAGAGAAAGAATTTCAGCAATAGTTGAGTCAAGAGAGACATGAGATGAGTTAAAGAGTTCAATTAATCTTGCAAGTTAATATTTGCTTTAGAAAATAATTTAGAAATTAATCTAACTAAGGTCAAGACCTACAGTCAGTATGGCTCTGATACCACCTCTGTCGGGACCCAAATATGCAAATCTGGACTCTCTGTGTATTCTGCACTAGTCCAGGATCACGCTAGTGCACACAGTGTCAACATCGATGAAATATCACATCCATACAACGAATATAAGAATAAACGAGTACTTTGAATAACAAATAGCTGTTGGGACCTTACGGTCGAGTTTTACATTTATTAAGCCATGCAAGGCTGATAATAAAGAATAAACTGCAGCGAAAATGAAGTAAACTCCAGCGGGCTCCCATCAATTTACCACATGCAACTGACTGGGATCAAGACCCTAACGATCAACCTTCGTAGAACTCTTCTTCAAAAGAAGACGACGACTCCTCCACTTCTGTTGATTTGTTTAGCAAGAGTGAGTACACACCGTACTCGCAAGTCATACCACAGAATGCAATTTATAGATGATGGATTATTCCAAAGGAATGGCTTCTGTGGTTATTTTGCAGAAATGCAACATTTGCTATTGAATACAAATAATAGATTGAAAGCATAATTCAAAACAAATAGACAATAATAAGTTAACAATTGATTTCCCAAAAGGCACACAGTCTAATCAAGTTATTCACACAGCTGCACAAGTTATCTCACACAGCTGACCCTTCCCAATTGTTTTATGAAAATCTACCCCTCGTGTGAAATTCCCGAGCATGTCCATAGCAGGGGCGCGCTATTCGAATAGATTGGTTCAAACACTCCATGAGAGGTTGTACACTTTACCCACACGATACAATCGGTGTAGCTAGCACCGACTATAACAAAACCTTTCAGAGACTTCATCTCAAACAATGACACTCCCGATGTGCTTTCCTGCTGGCCAACCGATACACACAGCGTTTGGTTACGACACACATCGTTGGACAGGGATGCAGCGAAACGTGCCGCGATGTGACATATCACACCTTCAGCCCCATCACACAGTTTAAATACAACCTGAGTTGTCAATGTCAAGACTCCATAACTTACTAAGTTAGGCCCAGCCCATACTAGGCATGTGGTCGTACAGTAAGGCCCAGTTCAATGGCGCAAAAAGTTAAGTCCTTAATTGACCAAGGTAAGTCTTCCAGTTTTAACCCAAATCACAAAGTTTAAAGAACACAACTCCACCATTCACACAGATCCACCACTTGCCTCAGTCTAAATCTTTTACCACCCTGTTGATTAAGTGCAACACATGCCATCAACGAGTAATAGCACACAGCACACACAGTTTATTCACACAGTTCCATAATCACATAGTCAAGTTTATAATTGCAACTCACATGAAATGATGACTCGTGGCATGGCTAAGCAGTCTAATCGTATCTAACCAACCCACGTTGGTGTTACGATAATACCAACTAATAATGAACCAACCTAGGGTGACAAAAGATCATGGCATATAATATACAAGGTGGATATAACAAATTGGATTAATAAGTATCCCAAAAGCATTTAAATAAGTACTTGAAATGGAATGCAATACATTGAAACAAAGTATTTTGAAAACTGGGTTCAGTATGATCAAAGGTATAACTTGCCTTGGAATAGGTCTAGGTACTGGTCTTAATCTTGAGGAGGTGCTCCTTCTTCAGTAAAATTTCCCGAAGTATCAACGTCTACTCGCAAATGATACAAAAAGAAACAAAAATAAATAAATAACAGAGGCAAAACAAACTCCAAAAATCAAATAAAATTCACCATTAAATAGATCTTGATTTTATATGAATTTACAAATTTTAATGGGCTCAATCGGAGTTCGGATGCAAAAGATATGGACTTTGAAAGTTTGAAAATCAAATAAAACCCTAATTTGGATTTTATTGAATTTCCCGAATTATTTTTATAAAGGAAAATCGGATTATTTCGCAATACTTGCGTCAGCCGAGAATTTTCGGAAAAGAAAATAGATTTAAAAAGAAATCTGACATGTGGACCCCACATGTCAGTGACACGGCTCATGGTGGACTAAGTTCACCGAGTGAGAGATCTGGCGGTGATGGTCGAGCCACGCACGCGCGTGTCTTGGCCGATCGGCACCACGTGGTGCCACACCAAAGACAAGGGCCGACGCCGGCGCCGAGGCGGGCGACAACGGCGGCGGTGGCGCTTCGGGGCCGGATGGTCACCGTGACAGCGGCGCCTCGCGGTGGTGGAGGTACGAGAATGTTCCTCGTGCTATTGCGCTTTCGGGGTGCCCTTACGATGGCGCAGCGACGGTGGCGACCGGCGGCGAGGAAGAAGCGGCGGTGGAGCTTCGGGTTTTGTCGGAAGGGTGCTCTGGCGACGCTCCGGCGACGAGGAGGGGCGCACGAGGTAGCCTGGGACTTGCTGATCATGGTGGTGCAGTCGGTGGAGCAAGGGCGACAACGACGGCGGCGCAATTCACCGGAGAAGAAGCTCGGCCGAAAACCCTAAATCTTGAAATGCGGCGGCGCTAGAGCGATCGGGGCGACGAAGGTGGCGTCTTTGGGTTGTGGAGGTCTGGGCGGTGCTAAGGTGGTATTTATAGGCCCGGGGACGCCGAGATTTGGAAACCCCCAAATCGAGTCCGAAACGGCCGCGATCGGAATTTCTGAGATTCGGGGAGATTGGGAGGGATTTGGTAGCCGATTTGGTTAGGGATGAGTACGAGACAGATATGGCTACAAATTGGTGGGGTCGGTGCGAAGAATCAGCGACCGTTGCGATTTAGTCGGATGAAGCTTCGAACAGCGGCAATGGCGGGCGAAGGCGCGGGCGCGAGGAAGAAGAAGACTCCGCGGAGACGATGACTCGGTGGTGGTCCCACCTAGCAGCGGCAGCGAGGCGTGGGCGAGCGAGATCAGCGGGATCAGTGGGCGAGGCCACGCGGCAGCAATCCAACGGAGGAAGGCGGGGTTGAGCGCGTGTGTCCGATCGAAAACGAGGGGCACGCGTCAAGCTTCCAACGGACGAGTGCGCGGCCGAGCGGCGGAATGGGCTGGCATGGCTGGAATAGTGTTGGGCTTCGGCCCAGCACTGTTCCGGAAGATTTAAATAGATTTTTCTTTTTAATAAATCCAGAAAATGCAAATAGCAATTTAGAAAATAGCAAATGATCTTGGAAAAATTCTAGAAAATTCTATAAAATATATCCAAGCAACTAGAATCTAAATAAAATAAGTTTGGCCATTGTTGATGTTGGAATTAAGCACATTAAATCAGTTTGTCCTTATAGTCCATATTAAGCTTTTTAAATTAATATTCAAATAAATCCAAATGGTGAATTTTCTCACTACCACTATTTAAAGGATTTTTAAATCTCTGAAAATTGGGATGTTACACGCATGCAGCTAGGACACAAGCACCGCAGATAGCTTGTTGTCCCTCGAGTCCGCAGGTGGGTCCTCCGGTCGCACTCCAAGCCACTCTCACCCTATCTCGCCAACCTAGACTGTTGATGTCCCCAATCACTGGAAGCCCGTCTATGGGAACGTGTGGGTCTCTAGATGATAGGTGGAACGTGTGGGTTTCCGGGCGCCATCGGTCCACCAGTGCAGTAAGCGCAGCACCATCCATACAGGGGAGCCCATTGATGACTATCCATGCCAAAGCAAGGAGACCGACATCGCGGAAGTTTGGCACGTACCGCTTATGGCAATCTAGAGGGGTGTGGGTCCGAGGGCGAAGCGGCTGGAGAACCTACAAGAGAGAGATGCAAATAAATTAATGAAGTAAGAAAATGGTCAATAAGTTGGAATTATGATCAAATAATACATTAGGAAATCTCACCACACCCTTGTCAGCTATGCGGTGCGCGTGGTGGCCATCATCTTACTCCGAGAGGAGCATTACAGGAAAATAATTTTTTAGTATACATGAGGCACAAAATAATCTAAAAAATACAAAGGAGTGAACTTTATAAATAAACTACAATTATTTCTGCACAACAACAGCGGTTACCTCAAGGGGGAGGATAAGTGAGTGGCACCGCCTTACCCTACGCGGCTGGGAATCTCTACTCATGTGCTTTGCCTTGGAGTGTCTGTGCTCGTGACACTCCGAACACCTGTTGGTAATGGTGGCATCGCTGAAGTCCCCAAGACTATACATGTCCTTACCGCCTTGCTGTGAGAGGTCTATATCATTACGAAGCCTCTTCGTTCGACTGCGTCGCTTGTTTACCATTTCTTTTTTAGGAATGTATTACTCCCCCACATACGGTAGCCAATGCGAGGGATCAAGGTAAGGCTCAAATCTCTTCTCCCAAGTCCTCATAGTGGCTAGATTTGAGAATTATTCCGCAATGAAGGTGTTAGAAAGGTGATTTACACCGCACACGCGACAGGCGGTGACTATGTGAGAGAATGAGACATGTAGCCTCGTCGGGACCATGCAAGTACTGTCTCCCGCAGTTAGGTTCACTCTATGGTTTTAGCCACCATAACGCTCACCCCCTATTAATGTGCCCCTAGCTACCTTGACGGCGTATATATGCAAGGTCAGATTGTATTCCTCGGCCTCCTAATTGCATGACTCTTCCTCCGTGATAGCAAAGTGTTTGGCAACAGCCGCATCCCAACGCTGGCCGACATTGTATGCATCCCTTGCACGAGTCCACTGATCCACGAAGTATGAGTTGGTCTTCCTAAATGAGTTCTCCAAGATGGCTGAAATTGGCATAGCACGGATGCCCTTAATAATGTTGTTGAACACCTCCGAGATGTTCGTTGTGATCATACCATACCTACAACCACGTTTGTCGTATGCCTGTGCCACTTCGTCTTATGCTGCAATACCTCGTCCAACTACTTCTTCCCTCTTTCTTTGGTCAAACCTATCAGCTCCATCAACTTGACATTGAAATCCCTGACCTCCAAACATCCGCACAAAAGTTTGAACTTTCTTGTGAGATATTCCCTACAGTATTCCTTAAAGAAATTTGCCGCTAAGTGATACATGCACCACCTATGAAGCACATCCGGGTGTCTGTCAAGCTTGCTCTTCACAACGTTGAGAATGCCGCGATGCTTTTTTGAGACGATGCAAATAGCCCGTCCAGGCCCAACGAGGCGTAGACAAACTATATCCATGAACAATTGTCAGCTTGCATTGTTCTCACCCTCTATCAATGCGAATGCTAATGGAATCAGCTGGTCCTCCGCATCAATATCCACGGCGAGCATCAATGCACCATAGTACTTTTCGGTTAGGAATGTGATGTTAACTGATAAGATATGCCTACAATGCTTGAAGGCCTCTTTGTATTGCCCAAATGACCAATATACCCGCCCGAGAACTTGTTTCATAACCCCTCTGTCGGGTTCCATTCGGTTCCCGTGCCAAGGATAAAACTTCATGCCCGGATTATTGACCTGCATAGCGGTTAGGATACTAGGAAGCAACCTGTAACCCTCCTTTTAATCACCCCACAGTAACTGTATCACTCTTTGCTTTGCCCTCTATGCTTTACTGTACTTCACACGGTACTTAATGAACCCAAAGATAATCTCGATGAGGGTGGCGACAGTCACATCAGGATCGACAGTCACTGTAACACCCTGGCTATTCGGAAGCCAAGATGTCACGCAAAACTATCAAACTACTAAGAATAGCATTCAAGCTGGATTATACAGATTCAATCAATAATAATTTCTAAAGAATGACAATAAACGATCACCAGATTCATGGAAAAGAATGGATAAATAATTATAATACCACGAACAGTCAAGCAATACCAAAGTTGGATTATTACAAATCTGAAAATTTATTTAACAAGTTGGCTTGACTGAAAGGTAATAATAATTATTCTGGTTGGATAAAAGTGAAGTGCAGTGTGCCGAACTACCCCACCAAATCATCTTGTCTTCTCCTCAATTACCTAATTAAAACATACAAAGTAAGGGTGAGTCGAAGACTCAGCAAGTACATACAAGAATAATCAAACATAGAGTGGACAACACAATCCAGTTGAATTACGAACAAATCTTGGAACACATATATGATTGAATGGAATGAATACATGAATGGATGGAATGAAAGAGTGCATTGAAGGAATGGACTAATCACAGCTTATACCGGTATAGCGAGTGTAACACCCGTCGGTGTTCACTTAAAGTTACCGTATGAAGAACGTTTCATACGGGTGTCCAACGTGGCCCACATTGGAATGGTGGATCACACGTACCCATTCTGGAATTGATGGGTTTTCAAATGCCCATACTGGAATTGATGGGTCTTTCAAATGCCCATACTGGAATTGATGGGACTTACCAAAAAGAATCCACTTCCGTGGTCATAATGAATTTTATGAATGAACATGATGATTTCTCATGGTATGAATGAATATCACACATTAGTGGAAAAGGCACATGGCATTCAACAACAGGTGTAAACAAGTATAAGTATGCATTCCCACACAACATAATATATCAAGAATGCCACACAAGTTAGTTACATGTAATGGAATGCAACCACTGAAATGAATGCTAATTCTTTAATCACAAGAATCATCTTCTTGAAATGAAATAAACATCAGGATGGATAGAAAAATTCATTCACAATTTATCCCGACATCAAGCAAACAATTGGAAACATCACCAAACAGCATAGGGTACTTGCCTTCCGCGATGTGACGTAATAGGAGGACACGAATATGCCCCTCCACTCACCGCCTCACCGCCTACACAAATGTATAATCGAAATAAGAATAACAAGGTATGACATTGCTACAAGAGCCCTTCCATCCCCTCTATCTCTCCCACACAAACAACGAGATCAATTTTACCAAGTTTACCCAACAGCCCGATTACCGCTAAACTGGCAGCAATACTAGAAAAATCACCATTAATTATATGTTACTCCAAAAGACCTGAAACCAGTGCCCAACTACTCTTAACAGCCCAGGCTACAAAACATTAGTTGGCGGAATCCCCTGATTCGGCCAAAACAGAGGGCTAATTATCAGCTAAACATAACCCATCTACGTGCATCCGAATACGATCGAGATAAAGAAAATAGCGTAACTTTCAACCTATTGATCCAATGAGAATTATTCTTATCAGCTTGGAAAGATAATTTTAAGGGCTAAAATAACTTAGTTGGGTGAAGGTCCTGATTCGGCCCCTAATTTGAACAAAACCGAGGGACAAACCTACTGACCTCAGTTTTCAGACAGACCGGACAGTTCGTAATCAAAAATTCATATCTCCCAAACTACAGATTGGATGTTCCTGCTCTCGGTGCCAAAAGAAATCTAACGTTCCCAGAAATAAAACTCTAGAAGGGAAAAACCCCAGATTCGGACTCTACAGTAGTCTAAACAATAGATGAAAACACTAACATTTATCTGCCCATAATTCATAACAGTGGTAAAGCAAATATCATAACGTTCATTATACAGATCCAATGGAGATGATCTTTATCATCTTTGAAAGATAATTTAAAGGGCTACAATAACTTATTTGGGTGGAGGTTCTGGAAATACCTCTAACTAAATCAAAACCTAGGATCAACCGACAGATCCTTCTCGTCAGACAGACAGAACAACGCGCACTAAAAAAATAATATCTCCTAAACTGTAAGGCGGAATCACGTGATCTCAGTGGCTATGGAAAGCTAAGAACAATACCTACAACTTTCTAAGAGATGGACAGGACAGAAAACGAACACATCTTACCCAAAATCGACGTACAAGGCGGTGCACTGCAAGGGGAAGGGGGGGCGGCGGCTCCAAAGGGGGGAGGGGGAGAGAAATGTGGAGTTTAGGGTTTGGGGGGGTGGGAACCCCCCCTTATGGCCGGCCACCACATGGGCCCCTCCTGGGCCGTGGCCCAGGCCCAGGTTGTCGAGAGTTTATTGAAAACCCCTTCTATTTTTCAGGAATTTCTACTCCTTTAATTTGTCTTTTCTTTCCCCGGCTTCCATTCAAATTACTCGATTCAATTCTTTACTCTTTTCGTTTCCGGGGTATTACATCGACCACGATAATACGCCTGATAATGAAATTAGCGGTCGCCTAAAGGTGCTCCCCGGACACTCGTGTGATCTCACAAGAGTGAGGCTGCTTCACATTCACTATTTTTCATTATTTGCCCCTAGTTTTGCACCCCGTACCTTCCATCTGCACCCCTTTCACACCTCACGGTATACCTCTTGTTCACATCAGAGTGTTGCACTACAAACGGACGATGATGTCGCACAGAGTATTCCTGTAGTCAAACCTTCATATCCTCCATGCTTGAAAACAACATGTTCTTGCATATTAGTTCATTCTCCGGGTCCACAATGTCATTTCTTCTCTTCAACCCATTTCTACAGACCACATTATCAGTCATTATGACATCATGAATCCATGCACCGACGAGACCTCACCCATTACACTACGAAGAACCTGGCATTCCTCAAAGGAGAAAAGCGGTGCGAGACGCTTCATTTTCAGTCGATCTTCATCCTTCGTCGGACTCCACTTCGCGAGTTGTTCCATCTCGGAACACCTTCTCCACAAGCTCGTTCTTCATTACAACATCTTTAAAATCAATCATGGGGTTAGCAACATGGTGCAGTGAATAAACAGGAACATATGACAGATCTACCAACGCGGGGCATCGTTGTTCGGACCGGCGCCAATGGGCTCTTGGGAAGATAGCTCCTCCATTGGGGGGCCTAGTGAAAGATTGAGAGCGGGTACTAGTTCCTCTGTGTTGCCATCGACCATATCCAAGTTGTTTCGCAAATCCTCAACAACACTGGTCCGCTCCACCACAACCTCCAACGACCTCACCTAGGATGCAAGCACAACCTCCTTGGAAGTGTCCCAATCATCGTCGGACGAGATTGGCATCAACAAGGCGTGCACCTTATAACCCAGCCTAGTGCAACAGCCAAGATTTATTTTTCCAGTTGAAAATAAAATTTAATTATTGTATGAAATTTTCTAAAATTTTAAAAGCTTTCCCTTAATTATTTTAAAATCAAAATAAAGTATTTGCAAAAATTAATTACCAATTATGTGTTGGAAATATTTTATTTAAGTCCAAAATGACTCATGGAATTTGTGTGAATTTTCCCATGATTTTTGGACTTTATTTGCTATTTTCTAAAGCTGAAATGAATTAACTAAATTATTTAATTCGCTAAATCATTTAAAAATCGAGAAACTGTAGTTGAGCAGAATCCCTCCCCGGCCCACGGCCTTTTCTTCTGCGTTGGCCTGCTCGCGCCAACCCTTCCCTTTTCTCTCTCTCTCTCTCTCTGCCAAGCAGGCCTGCGCCGTCCGCCACCTCTCTTTCTCACTCTTCCGCCCCGACCCCACTTGTCATCTTCGACCACACCTTCGTCTTCCTCTCGCCGAGCCAGAGTGCCGCCTGTTTTAATCGTTTAAATTGCATTGATGCATTCATTCGTACTTAAGATCGTGCACAATTATTGCAATGATCACCTTTCACTCACAGCTGCACTCAATTGGCCGTTTCTTCATCATTTACTCACATTCCTCTTCGTCGCCGCATTGGCCGAAAATGCTCGTGCACATTCCCGTCATTCCGGCTACGCTCTTGCCCTATAAAAGGGGGCATAGCCTTTGCATTTCTCCCCTCACTCCATTCCCCGCAACCACGACCACTCTGCTCGTGTCTAGCCTCCGGAATCGAAGCCTGAAGCTCCTCCGCCATAAACCCTAGCACTACCGATTGCGCCACCATCCGTTGGTCTCCGGCGACGTTGTCTACACCAGGAGTTTCACCGTGTCGTGTTCTACCTCAGGCGCACCTCTTCTTCGCCGAAGGACCGTTAGAGCACCATCGCCGCATTCACCCATACCTTGCCACCACCTTTTTCTTCACAGCTGGCCACTCCGTTGTGCTTCGCCGCCGCCAGGTATCGCATAAGGTTCAAGTGATCTCCTCTTCTTTTTGCGCACCTTTGCATAGCTCGTTGTGGCGCGTAGCGCCGGTAAGCTTGTAGCCGAGCGCCACCGCTGTCGCCCAGGTAGTCGTAACCTTCATTCGACTAGGTAGTTATAACCTTCCTTCGACCAGTGTCGTAACCTTCCTTAGACCAGTGATGTAACACAATGGTTATTCGAAAGCCAAGATATTATCTAAAGAACTATCATACAACCACATTGCGGAAGAATTTAAACTGTAACTCCTGTAAGTACATAAAGAGATCAACTCTAATAGCAGCATGGCAGGAATAAATACTAATTTCATCTGAGTATAATCAGAGAGTGAATAAAACAAACCACTAGCAGCAATTAACAAAACATAACATGGAGAGAAATATCATGCAGTCTTAAATTTATTTATTACAGTTCCTCAGTTAACAAATGGAAGACATAATCGAACTTATTATTGAAGGTAAATTATGGTGAACTGAGTGAAAAGTGCTTGTCTACTCCCTCCCAACAAAGCCATCATCAACGTTCACCTAAATAAATAAAGAAAACAAGAATGAGTCAAAACTCAGCAAGTACAATAAACAATTGACCATACAAAATTCTGAACATGTCAACCATAATACGAATTATGAACTCAGCTCTAGAAACATATGTGTATGTATGGAATGAATGGATGCATTGAAAGGAATGGACTGCACACATGCTCATACCGGTATAACGAGTGATACACCCATCGGTGTTCACCTAAGCTCGTACTTAACAAAGTCCGGGGATCCAATCACCGTATGAAGAACGTTTCATACGGGTATCCAAAATTTGCCCACATTGGAATGGTGGGTCTTACATGCCTATACTGGAGTTGATGGGTCTCTACAATTCCACTCCCGTAGATGGAATATTAACAAAGCATGAATGGAATGTAACATATGTAATGAATGTCACCACTTTCTTCCATATGGATTATCAATTAAGAACGGAATGTATAACATGGAATATGAACATGGATCATAAAATGAACAGTACATCAACCATCATTCAACATAAATCAATACATGTTAATACATTGTACTTGCCTTCCGCGTTGTGACGTGCTAGGAGGCAATGAAGGTGCTCCTACACTAGCCGCCTATACAATTATGTATTCCAAATAAGGACAACAGGGTATGACAATGATATCGGTGATCTACAATAACCCCCTGACTATCCAATACAAAGAATAGCCCCAAAACTGAAATCAAACAATTCAACCACCTGAAACGACTCTGGACAGCAGCATGGAAAAATTCATATATAATGATTTGGAACTCGGAACGACATGAGTCTAGTGCCTAATGAAACTTAACGAGCAAAACTACAAAACTCTAGTTGACAAGATTTCCTAATTCTGCCAAAACATTTAACTAAACAGTGGGTGAAAATGCCTGACACACATCTGTCCAGACGAACAGAATAACAGCGAAGAACATAACATAACTTTTAATCTATGACTCTAATTTGAGTGTTCTTTATAAATATGGAAATATAATAAAATTATCTACAGAAATCATTTTGGGTGACAAATCTGAATCTGAACCTAACTAAGTCATATTTTAATAAACAACTTTACTGACAATTCTCGTCAGGTTTCACAGGACAGTAGGAAAGAATCTATTGTAACTTTTGAACCACAGATCGGAATCTAGTGATCTTGGCGGCTATGGAAAGCTAAGAACCGTGGCTACAAATATCTACAAGGGGAGAACCTCCAGTTCGTCCTCTACGATGCCGAAACATTGCGCGCAACATTCTAGACAGATTATGGAAATCCTACGGCAGCAATTCGATTCAATCCTACTAATCAATTTCGCATCCAATAGGCATCAAACAATGAAACAAACTCGTCGTTACCCTTGAAGACACGCAGGGCGACGTTGGTTGATCCCCCACAAAGAATATCCCTCGTCTTCTCCTCCTTTCTCCTCCTTTGGTTGGCCCTCCAATGGACGTGTCCTCGCCTTCCTCCCAAAGGGCAGCAGCAAGAGCATCGCCGGGGAAGATGAGACGCTGCTGGAGGTGCGTAAGGGGCAGGGGCGACTGCCATGGGAGATGGGATGAGTGGGGGAGGTGGAGGTGGCCAGTTGGAAGGGGAGAGGGGAGTGGGGGGAGAGAGGGGTGAGGCTAGGGTTTAGGGGAGGGAACCCCCCTCATGGCCCGCCCCCCTCATGGGCCCCTCTTGGGCTGCGGCCCAGGCCCAGGTTGCCAGAACTACGCTGAAACCCCCCCGAAGAAAAGGATAAATTCCAAATTTTGTTTCACTCCTCTCCTGAGACATTTTCCGAAAAGCTGAAATACTTTGGGATATTACATTCTACCCCTGTTAACAGAATTCGACCCCGAATTCTTACCGATGAAAACAACACAAGAATGAATTGCCACGGAATTTGGAATCGACAAATTTAACACGTACGAGAGGCAAACATGTATGGAAACTGCTCGCGCATGTGGGACTATAGCTCCCAAGTGGCCTCTCTCTCGGACTACAGAAACCGCAACACAAATACGTAAAACGACGTCTGACCTAACACTCAACCTGAACTTTCTAGGTACACTCATCAGAAGAGGATCGAAGGCAAGATCTTACTCGATGGTCAATGTCTTTATCTAAAACTCAAACTTTGAATGGCTTAGCTGCTCACTCAGCACCAGAACACACCAGACGTTGCGTACTACGCGTATGTACCCGAGACGGTCAAAGCGATATGCCAACTTCCTAATTTCTGCAACTATCGGAAAGGAACGAGTGTACCTGAGCCACCTTCCCCTTTGGTACGAAAGCACACAACATGCTCAAAATCGAACTCTTTATCTAACAAGGGATACCTCCTTTAAACAAGAATACACAACAGAACTGGTTCTTAAACCACTAGTCCACAAAGAGAATCCAACTGGAAATAGAGAGTCCTCATCGCATCCACGCAATATTAACTCTCCACCCAAAAGGGTTAAACCTCAAATTTGACAATTCATCACAAAGACAAATCCATTTTCTAAATAGGTAGTTTACGAATAAACACCAGGATATCCAAAGGATAAATGTAACATCCCAAAATTTCAGAGTTTTAAAAATCTTTTAAATATTGGTAGCAAGAGAATTTACCATTTGGATTATTTGAATATTAAATTAAAAAGCTTAATATGGACTTTAAGGACAAACTAATTTAATGTGCTTAATCCCAACATCAACAATTGTCAAAACTATTTTATTTAGATTCTATATGCTTGGATATATTTTATAAAATTTTCTGGAATTTTTCCCAAGCCATTTGCTATTTTCTAGTTGCTATTTGCATTTTCTGGATTTACTTAAAAGAAAAACCAAAAGAAAATCCTTGAACGATCTTGGGCGAAGCCGGCCTATTCCATCGCCTCGGCCCAGCTTCCCGCACGCTCGCTTGCCCCCGCCGTCGGATCAGCGCTGGACGCTTGGATCTCAGCCCGCGCGCGCGCCTCGCCTTCTCTCTCTGACGCGTGGGCCCGCCGAGGTCGTCGTCTCCGACACGGTCTTCTTCCTCCGCTTCTACTTTGTCGCCATTTTTACGCCTCAAGGAGCTCGTCCAAAAATTGCGCAACCGCCGCTGATTTCTCGCGCCAACCCCACCAATCTGTAGCCCCAGCTATTCCGTATCCATCCCCAACCGATTTAACCTTCAAATCTCGCTCTATCTCCTAAAACCCGGAAGATCCGGCGTGGCCGAGACGGACTCAATTAGGGTTTCCATCTCAGTCGCTCCCGAGCCCTATAAATACACCCTAGGGTTCCCCCTCGTCCTCCGCATCCCATAGCAGCCGCCCCGTCTGATCTCTCGCTCCAGAGCCCCCACATTAGCCCAAAATCCAAACTTTCGCCGCCTCTGGTTTTTCGCCGTTTGCACCGCCGCCGCTGCTCGCCGTTCGGTAGTCATCGATTGTCTCCTTGGGCTCGGTGTCGCTCGAGCCACCTCGGTAGCGCTTTCGTCATGGAATCCCACTATCACCGCTGTCAGACAAAGCCGTGACTTCGCCTCCGCTTCTTCTCCACTACTGGTCGCGCCACTTTCACCTTGGTAAGGTCGGCACTAGGTGCGCAATAGCGCAAGGATTGCTCTGGTACCCTTGGTCGCCGGCGACTCGCGCGATCGCGGTAATACCTTTGGTCCTCATGCACGCGTCGGCCATGCCTCGTCATTCTGCGTCGACCTCTCGCGCCTCTCTGTCGCCTCGTGTGCATCGCGTGGCGCGGATCGGCACCAGCGCATGCACACATGGCCGGTTCACGCGCCCGCCTTGCCTCGGCTCGGAGGACCCGATCCACCGTGGTAGAGAGGTCGACGATGGGTCCCACTGTCGATTTTAATTTAATTATATTTCTTTTTCCGGAAATTCTCGGCTGATGCAAGCATTGCGCAATAATCCGATTTTCCTTTATAAAAATAATTCGGGAAATTCGAGAAAATCCAAATTAGGGTTTAATTGATTTTCAAATCTTTCAAAGCCCATATCTTTTGCATCCGAAGTCCAATTGAGCCCATTCAAATTTGTAAATTTGTATAAAATTCATATCTATTTAATGGTGAATTTTATTTGATTTTTGGAGTTTGTTTTGCCTCTGTTATTTATTTGTTTTGTTTCTTTTGTCTCGTTTGCGAGTAGACGTCGATACTTCGGGGAATTTTGCGTAAGAAGGAGCACCTCAAGACCAAGACCAATATCTAGATCTATTCCAAGGCAAGTTATACCTTTGATCATTTTGAACCCAGTTTTCAAAATACTTTGTTTCAATGTATTGCATTCTATTTCAAGTATTTATTTAAATGCTTTTGGGTGTAGTTATTAATCCAAATTGTTATGCCACCTTGTCTATTGTATGCCATGAGCTTTTGTCACCCTAGGTTGATTAATTATTAGTTGGTATTATTGTAGCACCAACGTGGGTTGGTTAGATCGATTAGGCGCTTAGCCATGCCACAGTCATCATTTCATGTGAGAGTTGCAATTATAAACTTGACTAAGTGATTATGGGCTGTGTGATGAATCTGTGTGTCTTTGTGTGCTATTACTCGTTGATGGCATGTGTTGTACTTAATCAACGGGTGGGAAAAGATTTAGGCGAGGCAAGTGGTGGATTCTGTGTGAATGGTGGAGCTGTGTGCTTATTAAACTTTGTGATTTGGGTTAAAGCGGAAGTCTTGCCTTAGTCAATTAAGGACTTAACTTTGTGCGCCATTGAATCTGGCCTTCTTGTGCGACCACATGCCTAGTATGGGCCGGGCGACTTAGTAAGTTATGGAGTCTTGACATTGACAACTCAGGTTGTATTTAAGCTATGTGATGAAATTTGGAGGTGTGATATGTCACATCGCGGGACGGTTCATTGCATCCTGTCCAATGGTGTGTGTCGTTCCAAGGGTGTGTGTACAAATTGACTGGCGATAAAGCACACCAGAGTGTCATTGTTTGAGATGAAGTCTCTGAAAGGTTTTGTTGTGATCAACTCTGATCCGGTTGATTTCATCGTGTGGGTAAAGTGTACAACCTCTGCAGAGTGTTTAAACCAATCTATTCGAATAGCCGCGTCCTCGGTTATGGACATGCTCTGAATTTCACACGAGGGTAGTTTTCATAAAACAAATGGGAAGGGTCAGCTGTGTGAGATAACTTGTTCAGCTGTGTGAAAGAACTTGATTAGACTGTGTGTCCTTTGTGAAATCAATTGTTAACTTATTATTGTCTATTTGTTTTGAATTACGCTTTCAATCTATTATTTGTATTCAATTGCAAATGTTGCATTTACGCAAAATAACCACGAAGCCATTCCTTTGGAATAAGCCATCATGTATAAATGCATTACGTGGTATGACTTGCGAGTACGGTGTGTACTCACTCTTGCTAAACAAATCAACGAAGTGGAGGAGTCGCTTTGCTTTTGAAGAAGAGTTCTCGAAGGTTGGCGTTAGGGTCTTGATCGATCGGTTGCTGTGGTAAATTGATGGGAGCCACCGGAGTTTATTTCGTTTCCGCTGCAGTTTATTTCTTTATTATCAGCCTTGCATGGCTTAATAAATGTAACACTCGACCATAAGGTCCCAACAATTATTTGTTATTTAAATGTACTCGTTTATTCTTATATTCGTTGTATGGATGTGATATTTCATCAATGTTGACACTGTGTGCACTAGCGTGATTCTGGACTAGTGCAGAATACACAGAGGGTCCAGATTTGCATATTTGGGTCCCGACAATAAATCACTCAAATGCTCAAACCAAATACTTATTTTGGTTTGTCTGAATTGGAAAGAATCAAGCATGCCAACACAGCGCCAACTCAAATTGCGGAAGTCACCAGTCAACAACACAAAACTCAAATGAGAATCAAGAAAACGCTTCACTATCCGAGGAAACATCCTTTTTCTCAGTTTCTCTTTTAGGAATAAAACTTCCCTCAAACCTTGGAATTTGAATTCATCGCATACCACATGAGCTTAAACCTCTTAATTACTGTGGATATCATGGGAATATGCTCCAGATCTTAGGATGATGTGACAATTGGCAATGGTGTTTACGGTTTATCATTTCACGGGTTTTCGACAAAGCTACATGCATTCTGGACAGGGGCGGTCCGACCGGTCCTTGCACGGCGGTCCGACCGGTCCCAAATCGGTCGGACCGGCCATATGGGACGGTCGGACCGGCGGTGACCTAAAAATGGTCAAAACGAGCTGGGCCAAAAATAGGTGTTGTAGGCAAGTGAGGGGATCCCAATGCACTTGGTCTCATAATTTTTGGAGTCTCCAGTAAGAAGTTCTATCCATTTTTAATTTCCAGAAGGTTTCGGAATTTCAGGGCTTGAATTTCGGCTAAGTCCCTAGGGGCGGTCCGACCGGCTCACAGGGAGCGGTCCGACCGGCCAAGGCGATCGACCGCTCACATGGAGCGGTCGGACCGGTATTGACTTGAACGTCGGCCAACCGTGGCGATGTTGTTTTGTTAGGTCAAAGTCATTGGTATCGTGGCATATGGTTTGCATGATGCATATTTTGACTAACATGGGTCAAGTTGTGAAGAACTTGTTCCGAATCGTGTTTGCTTGTTTGTGGTTGTGCGGGTTGCACGGTGGTCAACGACGGTCAGCGGCGAGGAGGATCGGGACTAGACTTGGAGAGTTGAGGTCGAGCGATTGGCGATGCGGGTGAGGTCAACGACTCAAGCGTGACACAAGATGGACAAGGGTGACCTATTGGCAAATCCATGGCGCATGGTGAAGCGGTTTAGGTCAAAAGGTTAAAGACGGCGCTGCGAGCGCGTGTGTGACCCGTTTGTTAGTGGGCCTTAACGAGAGCCCAATTGAGTCAAACCCTAGAGAGTTCTAGGCCTCCACTATAAATAGGAGGAGGTGGTGGCTGCACCCCTCTCTCTCGCGGTTTTTCACCTCTTTTGTCGCTTTCAAACCCTAATTGGCTTAGGGGGAGTTGAGGTGGAGGCTAGGGCTTTTCATGGTTTGAGGAGAATTTCGTGATCTTGGATTGACCACTGATCCATGATGGTGTGGGTGTAATCCAGAAATGATCACGTTCTTAATCAATGCAAGGTTTGCTTGAGATAAGTCTCTTTTCGTTCTTGCTTTCAATTTCGTGATTTTAGGGCTTTCTTTGATCCGCGAGTTTGTGTTTGATTCTTTCACGTGAATTAGCTTGCTGTGATATGTGTGAATCTATCTAGCATCATCTTGATCATCAATCTCTCACGAACAAGCATTAGGATCAAGTTTTCGTTCTTGCCCGGTTTTAGACCCTCTGTTATTCAATTGGCAATTGCTCAGGATCTATCCAAGAATTATCATAATATTCGATTGGAATAGGTCCTCAATAGCATATAGAAGGTGTGTGCAAAGTTTCATAAAGATTGGAGTTGAGAATCAAAAGTTTCACCTAATTGCAACCGTCATCGGGCTGATTTCTTCGCTGCGGATCGGTTACGAGTCGGCCGGTCCGACCGCCCGTCATCACCGGTCAGACCGATTTTGGAGCGGTCCGACCGCCAGTACAACAGCGGTCAGACCGCCCGGCAATCGGTCCAACCGGCTGGGTCCAGAGGTCAAACCGCCCGTGCTTTGATCTTTTGCAATCTTAGTTGATTTTGTTATTTTGTTTAGGGGATTTAATTGGATTCAATACTAGTCTTCCGCTGTACTGGTATATTGATCTTCATAGCTTCCTAATAGCTATTGGAGTGAAATTGTGTTGAATTCATTATTTGGGAAAAAGTGAGCGTGCTCCTATTCACCCCCCCTCTAGTCGCCTTTTCGGTCCAACAATTACACATCCTCGAGTTATGCTCAAACTGAAATACATCATCCACACCATTGTGGAGAGGCTCTATTGAATCCACCGAATACTCTAGGCCACTCATTCTACTAACAAACTTAATTTGATAGAAGGCACCCAAAGCACCACAAAAGAAGGCCCAACTCAATCACATTACCTCCAATTTTCAAGAACAACATCTCAAAATCCTTGCTACGCACGTTCATGTACTACATCAGAAGGGTTCTATCAATGATCATTCCACTGCTCAGGAAACTCTATTATTCCACTTTTTCTACACCAAATCATTGTATGACCAAAGGTCTAGCATAAAAATGCAAAGCCTAGATTTAACTTCCAAGACCTCAACAACAAATTTATCTTATAACAGATAGTGAAATCATCGGATTAAATCTTTAACTTTCCTACAATTCTAACATACTCACTCATTGACATCATCAGAAGTCACCCACACAATCTCGCAATACTATCTAATTGCGTTACTCTAAAAAAAATCAATCAAGGTTTCCATACCTTCGATAATACTCGACCTTTCAATATGAACTGAAGTTCTAGAATTTCACTATACCATAAGTTCTACTCAGTCGTAACACTATTCAGATTTACTTCAAAGCCAAACATTCTATGTGAATCAAATTTCCTCCAAGAGGTACAGATCAAAACTAATTCATCTTCTACTACTCATCCAATAACTTGGTAGCAAAATCTCACCACTACCTTTACTTAACCACCACCAAACAGTTGCCAATTTACGCTTTGTAAAACTTTGCAACATAAAACTGTTCATTCTTTCTCAAAAGATAGAGGCGAACAAGGACAAGTTTCGTCACACAGGAAAACGTTGCTCCTCACAGCGAGCACGAAACCAAAAGAAATTTTCTGATAATGGTGATCCTGGAAAACGAAAGTTGAGTTCACAGTTGAGGGGACACCTCCCTCAAAAGAGAGTAGCAAATAACAGCTGATAAGAAAAAGATATTGCGATTGAAACTCGACATCTCTTGAGCGGAAAGAGCAGAAAATTTAGGAACGATTCAAATAACCACAGGTTACAAACTTGACTCAAATTCTCAAATACTCCTACTGCACTATTTGCTTTAAAACTGAAATTAATCTTTTGACTAACAACACTTTGCCACAACAAACAAGATAAGGTATTTAGTCCAAACCAAAAGATTTAATTAAGAATCAATAAAATTCTTCAATACGTCATATTTGCTCAGAACAGTTCAACTACACAAGAAACATGAGATCCAAATGATCTCAACCACCAAACTCGAAATGTTTTTATTTATGGGTTTTCACGAAAAGCAAGCAGATTATTCTACTATTAAAGGAACCAACATAATTTTCTTTGATTGCAACCTCACGTTGTCATCTAAGCCCAAAGAGCCTTTAAGATTAAATTCACACGAACCTCTTCAGAAACAACAGGACAATCCAATACCTCAATTTATTCAAAATAATTTCAGCTACCAGATGATTCATGAGCTCCAAAATATCACGAAAGCTAAACTTGAAATATTCTCATTTGAACGATATCACCAAAGGCGATCAAATTACTACAAGTATTAACATCAATATCACAACAACAATTAGAAAACACTTCGAAAGACCCACGTGAAAAGAATGGGTTGATTCTTTCTCAAAAGAAGAGGCAAATGGAAACGATTTTCACCAACTAAAAATAATCATTTACCACTAGCAATGAACACAGGACCATGGGGAAAGCCAATTAAGCAATGGACTCATAGCGGATAAGTGGAGTCCACAGTTGAAAGTATATGCCTCACAAGAAGAGAATATCAGACCTTAACAAATAAGAACAAACAAGCATTCAAGATCAAAGCATTTGCATCACTCAAGAACCATTATAACTTTACAACATATCGCTTTACTCGAAAAACTTCGTTTATCCCATAAAGCTTGAACCCCCAAAAGATCATGAACACAAAACTTGAAATTTGATTATTTTAGAAATATCACAAAAGACGGTCAAATTTCTTTCTATATAAAAGAATCAACATTACCCTCACATAACACCACAAAACTTTACAAAGGGGTTTCGACACTTTTCTTTTTCAAAGGGAGGTTCTAAACTCCAACACTCCAACTACTCCAAAAGAAATGAGCAGAGTTAAAACTTTATTCAATGAACTTTGTAAAAAATAATTGCCATTCTCCAAAATACCAAACGGATAGATCACCTTTACCAACAAGAAACATATGACTACCAACAAGAAACATATGACTATCATAAAAGAGAACGATCTTGTCAATAATACCGTTTACATGTAGCAAAGAGAGCTCAGTAGTCAGAAAGCCAAGAATTGTAAAAATAAATAAATAGGGACCAATAGAAACCCGTAGCCCACCATTTTGTTTGAATACAACCTCCGACTTAATTACAACAAAAGGGTTTTAACACTTTTCTTCAGAAAAGAGATGCAATAAACTTCAACACGTGAAATGATCCAAAAGAAATACATGGAGCCAATACTTTCTCATGTTAACGAACTTGCAACAGAAAACTCTCATTATTCAAACTATCAAACGAGTAAATGAGTCGCTCTTTTTCAATGACAAAGAAGGAACAACCATGGAAATATCAATATTGCCAATTAACGAAGATCACCGGTAGTAAAAGCAACAAAACAATCAAAAAACAATAATGGTTTTAGAGAACCATTAAAGACCAATTGAATCTCATCAACTACCATGAACCATGAACCCAAGAGAAATTCATTAACCACCACCGGACAAGAATTTATCAAATTCAGAAATCAAGGAAGAGAACAACTTTATAAAGCAACTCACGCTCAAAACCTATAACTATGGTAGTCGGGGTAACTACTCCCCTAACCACATACCGCGAACGATGGTGTAACCTGATGAATCCCAGAGTAACAACCACGACCTCAACTTCTTAACATCCGCTACCAAAACGCATATCCAAGATAATCAATTATGAATATAGGGTGATCTCATAGTAATCATATAGTATATTCATAGGTATAGTAGATCATAGCAGATCATAGACTAACAACAATATGATAGTACAGTAACAATTCGATACAGTACAACATAATGAATCACATCACTAGAAATGCGGATGCAATGGATTTTCCAAACCCCACCTACTGTGCACAGTGTGTCATTTTAATACTTTACTTACCACGGACTTAAGTCCGCTCTGATACCAACTGTAACACCCTGGCTATTCGGAAGCCAAGATATTACCTAAAGAACTATCATACAACCACATTGCGGAAGAATTTAAACTGTAACTCCTCTAAGTACATAAAGAGATCAACTCTAATAGCAGCATGGTAGGAATAAATACTAATTTCATTTGAGTATAAACAGAGAGTGAATAAAATAAACCACTAGCAGCAATTAACAAAACATAACATGGAGAGAAATATCATGCAGTCTTAATTTTATTTATTACAGTTCCTTAGTTAACAAATGGAAGACATAATCGAACTTATTATTGAAGGAAAATTATGGTGAACTGAGTGAAAAGTGCTTGTCCACTCCCTCCCAACAAAGCCATCATCAACGTTTACCTAAATAAATAAAGAAAACAAGAATGAGTTGAAACTCAACAAGTACAATAAACAATTGACCATACAAAATTCTGAATATGTCAACCACAATACGAATTATGAACTCAGCTCTGGAAACATATGTGTATGTATAGAATGAATGAATGCATTGAAAGGAATGGACTGCAAACATGCTCATACCGGTATAGCGAGTGACACCCCTGTCGGTGTTCACCTAAGCCCGTACTTAACAAAGTCCAGGGATCCAATCACCGTATGAAGAACGTTTCATACGGGTGTCCGAAATTTGCCCACATTGGAATGGTGGGTCTTACATGCCCATACTGGAGTTGATGTGTCTTTACAATTCCACTACCGTGGACGGAACATGAACAGCGCATGAATGGAATGAAACATATGCAATGAATGTCACCACTTTCTTCCACATGGATTATCAATTAAGAACGGAATGTATAACATGGAATATGAACATGTATCATAAAATTAACAGTACATCAACCATCATTCAACAGAAAGCAATACATGTTAATACATTGTACTTGCCTTCCGCGTTGTGACGTGCTAGGAGGCAATGAAAGTGCTCCTACACTAGTGTAATACTCTGAAAATAATAATAATATTATTAATCGCGTCTTAAGGGTCGGAGCGTAATTAATCGAATAGTATACATAAAAACGTTTTAAGGGCATGTGTGCAATTAAATTAATTAGTATATGAAAAATAGAATTTCGGAATTTTTAGAGCTATATAAATGGATGGTGTATTTTCTAGAAAACCCTAATAGCTTTTTCCAAGCCGTCGCCGCCAACCTTTTTTCTTTCCTCCGAGCCGCCTCCATTTTTTTCTGCGTAGCCGCCGCCAGCCAAAAATATTTTTCCCTGCGCGCGGCCGAGCGTTGCCGAGCCCACGCGCGTGGAGTGCTGCCGCCCCTGTGCGTTTGCGCGTTGCTGAGCCGCGTGGAGGTTGCCGCCCCTGTGCGTTTGCGCCTGCAGCCGCATGCGCACCGAGCCGCGTGGAGGACCGAATCAAGACACTGCGCGTTGCGGCTGCTTCTTCTTTTCTCTTCCGCCGCCTTTGCTTTCTCTTGCCGGCTGCTTCTTTGCCGTGGTTCTCTCTTCTTGTCTTATTTCTTGGCGTGGAACCGGCCGGCGATCGCATCTCTTTGGGCTCGCTTCTTTGGATTGTTTCTTGGCCGCCTTTGCGGTGTTCGTTGCGTTGCCGTCTTGGTCTTCCGCCGAGCCGAGTCTCCTGCGCGTGGAAAAACCAGGTGTAATACATGTTCTCTCTGTTTTGCTATGTTAATTAGAGAAGGTTCTATAGTTTTTAGTCAAAGTGCCGATTAATAGATCCGTTTAACCTGTTGTTCTGTTGTACAATTTATTCGGGTATCTTAATGGCAAATTTTGGAAATCTCGTCTACTAGTTAATTGTAGATAATTTCGATATCTTTCTATAGCATATTTAATCTCGTCAATCGGACAAGTATAATTAGAGTTATGATTTTCGGAAGACCGCTGTTTTTGCGGTCGTCGTTATTCGGCGCTGTTTTGGTAGATTGGTTATTAAAAATAGTAAACAGATTAATTAGTGTTTTTGATCTACATGAAAGTCGTAGATAATTGTCTAATGGTTCTGTAGAATCTGAGAACGCGCATTTTGGTTGGATAAAACAAAAGTTATGAATTTAGTAAGACCGCTGTTCCGAAACGGACAGATCGGTTTTGTGGGCTAAATACAGAGGGTTAGATGATTTAATTAGAAGCTTGTGTAATCTAAGAAAATGTGGATAATTTTATAAAGAATCCAGAATGGGGTGGTTTGTGGCGATCGGACTTTCGAGTCAAAAGTTACGTTCGTTTTAGTACTATGACCGCAATGGGTAACTATTCGGTACCGTCGTAATGTGGTATATTTGGGGACGTGTAGGAGCGATGTATCTTGATTGTTGTTCTTATGATGCTGTAGCTTGTATTGAAATTGAAATATTTATTGTAGGAGAGGCGTCGTACTTGTTGCCATCGCTAGCAGTTGTGCGTCATAACTAGTAAAGGCAAGTGCATGGTAGACAGCGATCAATGATCGATCACTGTTTTCTTTATCTTCTATTACCATTATTGTTGTGCTTTTATTTTGTTTAATTGCAAGCAATGGAATGGTATGGATTTATATTGTTAATGGACATGATGAAAAGTTGGATATGATGTTTATGATGGAGTTTGCATGTTTGCATTCATAAGCATCTTTGCATAAGAGAAGGTGATCATTATTGATCACAACTCCACGGGAGTGGAGGAGGTCCCCGATCCTTGAGGAGGAGCGGGCTTGAGAGTGAATGTTGTCGCGAGCATTCACTCACGCTATACCGGTATACGCGAAAGAAGTGCATGTGGACATATAGATTAGAGTTGCATTGATATTTGAGATTATTGAATGAGAATGTTAATAGAAGTGCATGTGATGATAATGAAGTTATTGAATGCTGTTGATTTATTGTTGTTCGTTGTTTATGGATGTGTTTGCTGAGTCGTGGACTCACCCTTGCTCTATTGTTGTCTTTAGGTGATCTTCGAGGATGCCGTAACTGAGAGCGAGTAGAGCACATGGACAACACATGATCATTTGCCATAAGAACCTTTCCATTCACTATTGGTTTACACTTGGACATGTTAGAGGTTGAATAAAGTTTAGGACATCATTTGGACTAGACTATTTGCTTTATTAAATTGGATTCATTGGTTGATGCTACTTTGGATTATTTTTACCTGGTTATAATTCCCAATGTTTATTTATTGTCGCTTGATTCATATTTATGCATGTCCTTCTTGTGGTCCATTGATATGTTTATTGTTGTTTTCTTGCTGTAATTATATAGTGTGTCGATAATTATTAGTTTACAAAGTAGTGTGGTGGCATTCTAGGCTCAGTGTTGGGTTTGAGGTGTTCTGATTGGTATCAGAGCGGGCTTTAGGTCCGTGGTGAATAGATTAACAACATAGGCAAACTAAAATTGTTAAAATTTGTTTAGTTTTAGTAAATCAACTAAAATTTGCTAATGGTTATCTAACCTAAAATTTGACACACTAGTGCACAGTAGGTTAGAGAGAGGTACGAGCATAGTTTTTACGCTTCCGTTATGTTGTTTATTGATGTATGACTTGATTTTGACCTTTGAACTTATTATATAATGTTGATTGTGATTGATAGCTATGTCGAGGATAGATGGCGTGGTCGTGGTGGCCACGATGCGTGGAGAGTCGGGCATGGGCGTGGTTACTGTGGGGCCCCTCCCGAGGCGATTGAGATCGTGGTTGTGGCCCCGGTTTTACGTTTACACCACCATTCGTGGTATGGGAATAGAGAGTAGCTCTTGTAATACTCAAAAATAATAATAATATTAATAATCACGTATTAAGGGTGGGAGCGTAATTAATCGAATAGTATTCATAAAAGCGTCTTTAAGGGCACATGTGCAATTAAATAAAATAGTACATATAAAAATAGGATATTTGAAATTTTTATGAGCTATATAATTAGGTTGTGGGTTTTAAGAAACCTAAATCTTCTCTATTCCGCCGCCTCGGCCATTTTCTTCTGCGCGCCGACTTTCTTTTCTATTTGTCTTGTCAGTTTTCTGCTTCTTGTTGTGGCGCTCTTTGCGATCAGCGATCTCCGCGTTCTTCTTTGCCTTGACCGTCGCTGCTGCGTCTTTGGTCGTTGTCTCTGAATTCTTTGCCGATCTGCTGTTGATTTTCTGTTTTTCTTGCTTGGCGCGCGCCTAATCTCTTCTTCTTTGTTTCCTGTCTTGCCGACCGACCGCTAGAAATTTCTTTGCGTTCTTGATCGCTGCGCTTCTTGCCATTGTTGCATGCGCCGCGTGGAAGCAACCCGAGCCCGACCAAGTCTGGCCGACCAAGACCCATTCTTGTCTTCTTTGCACTTTCCTTTGCCTGACTTCTGCTTGTTGCCCGAGAGCGAGGCTGCACCGCCACGCTCTTCGCGTTTTTGTTGCCTCGTTTGCCGTGCGTGCATAGCGCAAGTGCCTGAGTTTGCCTGCCGTTTCGGCTGCGTGGAGGACCCCGCCGAGAGTGCTGGCGATTAGTTGCAAGCAATTGTGAAGGGTTCAATTTCGCCCGAGGAGGTAACATAAATCAACGAGCAAGCCGTGTGTAAGATTTTGTATTTCATGTTTTCCTCTGGTTTGCTAGACACTGTTAATTAGAGATTTTAATTGAGGTTAATTAGAGAGGGTTCTATAGTTTTTTAGTCAAAGTGCCGAGTAATAGATCTGTTTAATAGATCCGTTTAGCCTGTTGTTCCGTGTATGATTTATTCGGGTACCTTAATGACAAACTTTGAAAACATCATCTACTAGTTAATTGTAGATAATTTCGATATCTTTCTACAGCATATTTAATCATATCAATCGGACAAGTAGAATTTGAGTTATGATTTTCGGAAGACCGCTGTTTTGACGGTTGTCGTCTTTCGGCGCTGTTTTGGTAGACTGTAGGTTAAAAATAGTAAATAGCCTAATTAGAGTTTTTGATCTACATGAAAGTTGTAGATAATTGTCCAATGGTTCTGTAGAATCTGAGAACGCGAATTTTGGTTGAGTAAAACAAAAGTTATGAATTTAGTAAGACTGCTATTCCGAAGCGGACAGACCGACTTTCTGGGCTAAATACGGAGGGTTAGATGATTTAATTAGAAGACTGTGTAATCTAAGAAAAGGTAGATAATCTTATGAAGAATCCAGAATGGGGTGGTTTATGGTGATCGGACTTTCGAGTCAAAAGTTACGTTCGTTTTAGTACTAAGACAGCTACGGTAACTGCTCGCACCGCGTAACTTGGTATATTTGGGGACGTGTAGGAGCGTTGTCGATTGATTGTTGTTCTTATGATGCTGTAGCTTGTATTGAAATTTGTGTATTTAATGTAGGAGAGGCGTCGTACTTGTTGCCATCCTCTAGTCAAATCGTGCGTCGCAACTAGTAAAGGCAAGTGCATGGTAGACAGCGATCAATGATCGATCACTGTTTTCTTTATCTTCTATTACCATTATTGTTGTGCTTTTATTTTGTTTAATTGCATGCAATGGAATGGTATGGATTTATATTGTTAATGGACATGATGAAAAGTTGGATATGATGTTTATGATGGAGTTTGCATGTTTGCATACATAAGCATCTTTGCATATGAGAAGGTGATCATGATTGATCACAACTCCACGGGAGTGGAGGAGGTCCCCGATCCTTATGGAGGAACGGGCTTGAGAGTGAATGTTGTCGCGAGCATTCACTCATGCTATACCGGTATACGCGAAAGAAGTGCATGTGGACATGTAGATTAGTTTTGCATTGATACATGAGATTAATGGATGAGAATATTAATGGAAGTGCATGTGATGATAATGAAGTTATTGAATGCTGTTGATTTATTATTGTTCGTTGTTTATGGATGTGTTTGCTGAGTTGTGGACTCACCCTTGCTCTATTGTTGTCTTTAGGTGATCTTGAGGACGCCGTGGCGAGAGCGAGTAGGGCACATGGGCAACACATGATCATTTACCTTCATAATCTTTTCATTCAGAATTGGATTACACTTGGACATGTTAGAGGTTGAATAAAGTTTAGGACATCATTTGGACTAGACTCTTTGCTTTATTAATTTGGATTCATTGGTTGATGCTGCTTTGGATTATTTACCCGGTACCATTTCCATTGATTATTTATTATCACTTGATCCCTAATTATGCATTGCTCTTCTTGTGGTCCATTGATATGATAATCATTGCTTCCTTGCTGTAATTTTTATAGTGTGTCGATAATTATTAGTTTAGAGAGTGTTGTGGTGGCATTCTAGGCTCATTGTTGGGCTGGGGTGTTACAGCTACTTTGATTACAGTAGTTATAGGTATTGTGTGTGAGTTTCTTTATAAAAGTTGTTCTCTTCCTTGAGCTTGAATTTTGGGCAATTCTGGTTATAGTTGCGGTTGATGAATTTTCCTTGAGATAGTGTTTACAATACAATGGTGATATTTCATTGGTCTCCTTTGGTTCCATAAAGCCATTACTTGTTCTCATGATTGTTGATCTATTGTTGCTTTGTGTGAACATCGGTTAACACAAGATTGATCTTTTAAGTGGGAGTTCCGCCTTCCTATTGGAAAATATGACTTATTTATTCACTTGGTATTCGGATCTTGAAAGTTTTCTATTGCAAGTTCTTTAACATGTGAAAACTTTGGCTTTATGTATTTCTTTTGGATTATTTCGTCTTTGAAGTTTAATGCCTATTTTTTTTTCTGAAAAGAGTTAAAATCCTTTTGTGTTGACTTGTTATGTTTAAGCTAGAGGTGGTAAACATAGAAGTTCATTGATAAGGTATGAGTATCGTGTCGGATCAGAGCGTGATGCATGATTGGTCTTAACCCAAATCCTTAGAATTGAACTTGATTAATTTGATATTGTCATAGAGTAATTACGAGTTGAGTAGTGACTAAGAGTATGTCCATACCTACTTGGAGTCATAAGAGTTATTAAGAAGTATGGAACGTTGATGAACTGGCTTGGACATTAAAATTGATTAGTTTGTTGAATTTATTGGATTTGGTACCAATGGATTAATCTAATTGTGTGTAAAGGGAAAATTGAGGAGATGCTAGGTTATTGCCTTAATAGATATTATTTGTGGTGTTATCTTTACTGTAGACACTTGGTGATCATATTTGGTCGATAGCTTTACATATACCTTAGTATGATTAATTATTGGAATTGTGTACAAAAGGTTGAAGGGATTGAATACCAGTGGATCTAGAATTTACAGGAGGAGTTCTGGATAGTTCTTCTTTATAGAATGACACGATGAATTTGATTATAGTGTTGTTGAGACTTTTGATCGAGAGAAGATTTTGACTTTTGAAGTTTTAGGGTGATTTTGTTGAAAACTAAATGTGAGGAGGAACAACTGAATATGTGTTGGTAAATATTCAAGTGATTCGCAAATGAAACTAGGTAGCAGCTAGACATCATAAGAAAGCTAGTTGATAACAACAATGGTTGGAGTGCAATTGCTGAGTGTTAAAGTTTGGTGTGGAGCATCACTAAGAGTTGAGCTGGTGTGATTTAATAGGTGGCTTATCCCTAGACAATTGTGGAATAGTCAGACAATAGCATATCCGTGATGAAAGGGTTTTGATAAAACCTTTTAATTTGTGTAGTGGATCCCTCCTAATATAAAGTAGTAGTTGTTGTAGTGAGGTTGTATGGTTTTGGTATAATCTCATTTTGGAGATGTGATGGTAAAGTAGTACGGAACAATTTGGTGAACTTTTCGGGGCTTATTAATGGAAGAGTTGACGATAATGAATCATGTTAAGAGTGTATTATTCTTAATGTTAGTAAGATTGTCTGTAAGGGATTGTGGCTTCGTGTGGTGATGATTCTTTTAGAAAGAATGTAATTTGATCGCCTTTCGTAATATCGTTTAAATGAAAGGTTTGGAGTTTTGCATTCATGAACTTTTGGAGTTCATGATTTATTTGGTAGATGAAATTGGTTTGAGCAAGTGACGAGTCGGAAAGCTTTATTGGTTCTTAAGTGATTAATGTGATTTGGTCTTTTAAAAAAAAATCTCTTTATTTGTCTCTTCTTTTGAGAAAGGAATAGTCGATTTGTTTTACAAAACCTTAAAGAGTGTATATTGGGAACTGGTTAATAGTGGTCAAGTTTATGATGTTGTGAGACCCTGGGTTGCAAGTTAATTGAGGAACATTAGAGGATGAATTCATTTCATGATATAAATCTCATAGAGAATTGGATCTAAAAGGAATTATGGTCGTTGGGACAAAACTGATTATATTGTTACAATTAGTAGAACCTATAGTGAATAGTGATCCAAGAATATTTGTTCATGATGGTGGAGTATTGGAATTATCGAATAGTTGGGATATTGTTATGGTATACTTTGCAAGGTTATGTAGGTGAAATTGAATGGTGTGGTTTATTGAGGGTCCAAGATTAGTGAAGTAAATTGTTTTGGGCAGTCAATTGATTAGTGGTGATGGTTGATATTAATGATTGAGGATATTGTTTGGATTGTGGGAATTCTAGACAGCGAGTATGCGGATTTCTATCAAGTATACCAGAAGTCACTTTAGGAGTCCTGGCTGTTGAAATTGAGCATGTGTTTTATGCTAGAACCTTGGTTGCCCAATGATCATGTGTAGAAGTAGTAGAACAAAAGTGGCATTCGTATGATGATCATTGATAGAATCCTTTGGTTTTAAATCAGTGTGTGTGTGTAGAGAATTTCAAGTTGATTATCCTTAAAAGATTGAGGTGATGTGATTGTGGGTGTAGATTTTATTTGAGGTGTTGGGAATCATTTGTCAAAATAGTTTCTTGGGTAGAGGAGGGGACTATAGTATCTTTTTATGGGTTAGTAGAGTCTCTCTAAATGGGCGCGGTTGTTGCTCTCAGCTTGAGCATCGCTTTGAGATTACCAGTTAAGAGGAATGAGTTAGTTTGATGATTTGAAATCCTATGGTTTGAGAGAGTTTATTCCTAAAAGAAAAATTGGAAAAAAAAATTGATTCCTCGGGTAGTGAAATGCCCTCTTGATTCTTGTTTGAGCCGTGTGTTTATGACAGAGGTCATTTACAATTTGAGTTGGCTTTACGTTGGCATGTGATTCTTTCTAATTTAGGGAAAAAAAAAGAGAAGAAAGTGATTGATTTTGGCATTCGAATGTTTTCTCTTTTGGCTTACGTGGTGTTTATTTGCAAACAGCCTATTTGGAAAATGGAAAGGTTTTTGTGATGAATCTTTGATTTTGGATTTGACTATTCTGATGGGGAGTTGGTAACGCGTGATTGCGATGAGAATCCTTTGTTTTCAGTTGGGTTCTATTTATAAAAGAGTTTGTTTGAAACTAGTTTGGTTGTGCGTTCCTGGTTAAAGGAGGTACTCCTTGCAAATGTGAAGTGGTTGATTGGGAGACAGGACAGGAGTTCAGTGTGTTATGTACAGATTGTGTGGTTTGGTACCAAAGCAAGTTTGGCCCAAGTTACATTAGTTTGTTTCGGAAGTTGTGGAGATTTTTGGAAGAAAGTGTATCGTTAGGACCGTCTCGTGTCCATACGCAGGGCACACAACATTTTGTATAACCCGATGTCAAGGTAGTATTTGAGAGATCAGGATTACAAGGTTTTTTTTTTTAGAGCCGTTGACCACCAAGTAAGACCGTACCTTCGACTTACATCGGTTGAGTGTACCAAAAATGACGAGATGAGTCTTTGAGGCACAAGACGTTGGTATCGTCAAGGTCTTTGTGGGCGATCGATCCGAGAGAGAAGCGACTTGGGAGATGGAGTCTCGCATGCGCGAGCAATATCCGGAGTTGTTCACGTCGGGTACATGTTATTTTGTTGTTTAATTTCAGCTGTGTAGTTCCTATTTGAGTAGCACGGCGAGTAGAATTCGGGGTCGAATTCTGTTAAGGGGGGTAGAATGTAATACTCTGAAAATAATAATAATATTATTAATCGCGTCTTAAGGGTCGGAGCGTAATTAATCGAATAGTATACATAAAAACGTTTTAAGGGCCTGTGTGCAATTAAATTAATTAGTATATGAAAAATAGAATTTCGGAATTTTTAGAGCTATATAAATGGATGGTGGATTTTCTAGAAAACCCTAATAGCTTTTTCCAAGCCGTCGCCGCCAACCTTTTTTCTTTCCTCCGAGCCGCCTCCATTTTTTTCTGCGTGTATGCGCCACCAAAAATATTTTCCTCGCTATGCCGAGCGTTGCGAGCCCACGTCGTGAGTCTTTGCCGCCCTGTGCGTTTGCGCGTTGCTGAGCCGCGTGGAGGTTGCCGCCCACAGCGCGTTTGCGCTCTCTGCCGCATGCGCACCGAGCCGCGTGGAGGACCGAACCGAAGACCTGCGCGTTGCCGCTTCTGCCGCTTTTCTCTTTGCCGCCGCTTAGCTTTCTAGTCTTAAATTTCTGCTTGCATTGGTTCTCTCTTCTTTGTCTTATTCTTTGGCGTGGAACCGGCCGAGCATCGATCTCGCCGGATCTTCTTCTTGGATTGTTTCTTGGCTGCACTGCGGTGCGTTGCGTTGCCGTGCGGTGCTGCCGAGCCGAGTCTCCTGCGCGTGGAAAAACCAGGTGTAATACATGTTCTCTCTGTTTTGCTATGTTAATTAGAGAAGGTTCTATAGTTTTTAGTCAAAGTGCCGATTAATAGATCCGTTTAACCTGTTGTTCTGTTGTACAATTTATTCGGGTATCTTAATGGCAAATTTTGGAAATATCGTCTACTAGTTAATTGTAGATAATTTCGATATCTTTCTATAGCATATTTAATCTCATCAATCGGACAAGTATAATTAGAGTTATGATTTTCGGAAGACCGCTGTTTTTGCGGTCGTCGTTATTCGGCGCTGTTTTGGTAGATTGGTTATTAAAAATAGTAAACAGATTAATTAGTGTTTTTGATCTACATGAAAGTCGTAGATAATTGTCCAATGGTTCTGTAGAATCTGAGAACGCGCATTTTGGTTGGATAAAACAAAAGTTATGAATTTAGTAAGACCGCTGTTCCGAAACGGACAGATCGGTTTTGTGGGCTAAATACGGAGGGTTAGATGATTTAATTAGAAGCTTGTGTAATCTAAGAAAATGTGGATAATTTTATAAAGAATCCAGAATGGGGTGGTTTGTGGCGATCGGACTTTCGAGTCAAAAGTTACGTTCGTTTTAGTACTATGACCGCAATGGGTAACTATTCGGTACCGTCGTAATGTGGTATATTTGGGGACATGTAGGAGCGATGTATCTTGATTGTTGTTCTTATGATGCTGTAGCTTGTATTGAAATTGAAATATTTATTGTAGGAGAGGCGTCGTACTTGTTGCCATCTGCTAGCCAGATTGTGCGTCGCAACTAGTAAAGGCAAGTGCATGGTAGACAGCGATCAATGATCGATCACTGTTTTCTTTATCTTCTATTACCATTATTGTTGTGCTTTTATTTTGTTTAATTGCAAGCAATGGAATGGTATGGATTTATATTGTTAATGGACATGATGAAAAGTTGGATATGATGTTTATGATGGAGTTTGCATGTTTGCATTCATAAGCATCTTTGCATAAGAGAAGGTGATCATTATTGATCACAACTCCACGGGAGTGGAGGAGGTCCCCGATCCTTGAGGAGGAGCGGGCTTGAGAGTGAATGTTGTCGCGAGCATTCACTCACGCTATCTGCGTATATCTGTGAAAGAAGTGCATGTGGACATATAGATTAGAGTTGCATTGATATTTGAGATTATTGAATGAGAATGTTAATAGAAGTGCATGTGATGATAATGAAGTTATTGAATGCTGTTGATTTATTGTTGTTCGTTGTTTATGGATGTGTTTGCTGAGTCGTGGACTCACCCTTGCTCTATTGTTGTCTTTAGGTGATCTTCGAGGATGCCGTAACTGAGAGCGAGTAGAGCACATGGACAACACATGATCATTTGCCATAAGAACCTTTCCATTCACTATTGGTTTACACTTGGACATGTTAGAGGTTGAATAAAGTTTAGGACATCATTTGGACTAGACTATTTGCTTTATTAAATTGGATTCATTGGTTGATGCTACTTTGGATTATTTTTACCTGGTTATAATTCCCAATGTTTATTTATTGTCGCTTGATTCATATTTATGCATGTCCTTCTTGTGGTCCATTGATATGTTTATTGTTGTTTTCTTGCTGTAATTATATAGTGTGTCGATAATTATTAGTTTAGAAAGTAGTGTGGTGGCATTCTAGGCTCAGTGTTGGGCTGGGGTGTTACAACTAGCCACCTACACAATTATGTATTCCAAATAAGGACGACAGGGTATGACAATGCTATTGGTGATCTACAATAACCCACTGACTATCCAATACAACGAATAGCCCCAAAACTGAAATCAGACAATTCAACCACCTAAAACGACTCCGGACTGCGGCATGGAAAAATTCATATCTAATGATCTGGAACTCGGAACGACATGAGTCCAATGCCCAATGAAACTTAATGAGAAAACCTAAAAAACTCTAGTTGACAAGATTTCCTAATTCTGCCAAAACATTTGACTAAACAGCAGGTGAAAATACCTGACAAACATTTATCCAGACTAACAGAATAGCAGCGAAGAACATAACATAACTTTTAATCTATAAGTCCAATTTGAGTATTATTTATCAATGTGGAAATATGATAAAATTATCTACATAAATTGTTTTGGGTGACAAATCTGAATCTGAACCTAACCAAGTCATATTTCATTAAAGAACTTTACTGATACCTTGTCAGGTTTCACAGGACAGCAGGAAAGAATCTATCGTAACTTTTGAACCATAAATCGGAATCTGGTTTTCTTGGTGGATATGGAAAGCTAAGAACCATGGATACAAATATGTAGGAGGGGAGAACCTCCAGATCGGCCTCTAAGATGCCGAAACTAGGCGCGCAACATTCTGGATAGATTCTGAAATCCTACGGTAGCAATTCGATTCAATCCTACTAATCAATTTTTCGTCCAATAGGCATCAAACAATGAAACAAACTCGTCATTACCCTTGAAGACCCGCAGGGCGACGTTGGTTGATCCCCCACGAAGAAGATCCCTCGTCTACTCCTCCTTTCTCCTCCTTTGGCCGACCCTCCAATGGACGTCTCCTTCGCCTTCCTCCCATAGGGCAGCAGCAAGAGCGTCGTCGGGGAAGATGAGACGCTGTTGGAGGTGCGTAAGGGGTAGGGGGCGCAAGAAGCAGGGGCGGTTGCCATGGGAGATGGGAGGTGTGGGGGAGGTGGAGGTGGCCGGTTGGAAGGGGGAGAGGGGAGTGGCGTCTTGGGGGAGGGGAGTGGGGAGAGAGAGGTGAGGCTAGGGTTTAGGGGAGGGAACCCCCCTCATGCCCCCCCCCCTCATGTGCCCCTCTTGGGCTGCGGCCCAGGCCCAGGTTGCCAGAACTACGCTGAAACCACCCCCCCGAAGAAAAGGATAAATTCTGAATTTTGTTTCACTCCTCTCCCGAGACTTTTTCCGAAAAGTTGAAATACTTTCAGGATATTATATTTTGTAACACCCTGACCCAAAATCGGCTCAATGCCCAGCCCACCGTGGGGCGGATCCGCACACACATAGCACCTCACTTACACTTTCGTTCTCGCTTCGTGTAAAAGGGTTAACCCGGAGGTGCTATGTTTGGATCCAACAGGCATTATATACTACTGCAACTCACTTGAGAAAGCAATGTGGGAGTAATCCTACCACACAACTACTCATAGGCCACATGGGCCATGCTACGAGCAGACCGGGGTATTACAAGTGAAGTGAAACCCTCCTTCGACCAGTGAAGTCAAACCTTCGTTCGACCAGTGTAGTCGAAACTTCCTTCCGGCCACGTGAAGTCGAGTAGTGAACAATACTCGAAAGATAAACAATACCCCGAAGATGAACATAACTTGGAAGATGAACAATACTCGATAGTGAACAACACTCAAAGATGAACAACACTCGAAGATAAATAGTACTCGAAGATGAACAACACTAGAAGATGAGTAGTACTCGGAATTCTATCTTTTTCTTGTGATATACAAACTTCCGGATGTTCGTTGTCTTTCATACGAACTTTAGATCCGTCGATTCAAAATCCTAAATTCATATAAATTCAACTTCTACCTTCCAGAACTAAAATGATTTAATTTAGAGTTTATATGTATTTTCATATGTTTGTTTTTGTCGTATTTTTGCGTATAGATTTCGACTACTCCTGGGAATTTGAATTAGGAGAAGAAGAGTCCTGGAAGCAAGGCAAGTTATACCTTTGACCATGTTGATCATATTATTTTAAATTATTTAATTCTATTTTAAATTATTATTGCATGTATGTTTCTATTCAGTTATTTTAAATTCATATTTTAAATTTATAATTACTCTTTTTCCTTTGTATGGCCAGTATTGATGTTTGAACAGTCATTTCCTTGTCCCTATAGTTAAAATAAAATTTAAAAATGATAGGCTTAGACAATGCTTAGACCAAAATCTTGAATTTGGGGAGTTTGGCAAAATTATTCAGATTTGTTTCAAATTGAGTCTATGGTATTGTTTTACCATAGAAATTTTTAGAAAATACTTGCAAAATAAATTAAAATGGTTTAGACTTGGGCAAAATAGATGATTGTTATTGTGCAAATTAATGCACAGGATCGATCCATTTTCATAATCGAGTCCAGGGTTGTGGATTGTTGCCTAGGTTGGTTAAGGACCGGTCTTCGAGCCGAATCTTGCTAAGCTCTACCGTACTACCACATATCCTGTATGGGTAGGACTAGGCTGAATAATTTGTGATACCTCATTGTTGTTTATGCCATGTTGATGTGCGGGTGTCGGTTAGACAGTAGTCCCACTTAGCGCAAGAGGGGGCTTCCGATGGGTGGTTAACTCGATGGAGGTGAAACCTTAGCGGGCATAATAACCTTAGGGTAGAGTATCGTAAAAGCCTAGTGATAATTGTTTAGTCGCACACATATGAAAGCATGTATTGGCCGACATGTTAAGAAAATTATCGCTTGTGTGTAAAGTTTTACACACTCTGTAGAGTAGAAACTATTCGAATAGCCATGTCCATGGTCATGGACATACTGAGCAAAGCCACTCTAAGTTAGAATTTGCTTTTGACTTTAAAATGAATTCAGCAAATGATTTTAGGATGATTAATCCTTGTGGTAAAATTTGGGCAGTGAGCCATGTGATAAGAGGGTACCCTTCATCATTCTGGAGGTTATCCACTATAAAATTGTCAATCTAAAATTTGATTTTTGTTATGGATTAAAAATTGCCTTGAACTTAGTAAAAGTATTTAAACATGAAAATATAGCTTTGTGCAAAATAACCACACACCTTTCTCTTTGATATTATCCAGTATGCATTATATTATGTTATTTGGGTGTAACTTGCGAGCACAGTTGTTGTGCTCACTCTTACTTAATGCAATTATTCAGGAGAAGATTATTATCAGGATGGTGAGGACTTGGAGGACTAGGCTGCGTCCCTAGATGATTGCCTGTGGCGAATCGTGGGGCCTACTTATTTATTTTGCTTTTCGTTGTGTCTTTTATTTGGCCTTGTGCCCAAAATGTAATAAACTCGGATTAATATTTCAATAAAGACGTGATATGATTTTGCTATCACTTTTGTTTAACTGTATACACTAGCTATTCCTGGACTAGTGTATGAAACACAGAGAATCTGGGATCCTTTGTTCCCGGGTTCGACACCTAGCATCATATCTCCCCTGCATTCTGACAAGAATCCCGGACTCATCCCATCCGAAGGTCGTCTTAATTCTGGTCACAAGAGTACCAAAAGCTAGTGATTCTCGAAAGACAAGAACATTAACTCCCGTGCCACCAAAGTCCGGATCACTACCCATTTGGCTAACCAGCCTACCGGTACAAACACATACAACTTTATCCATCTACATCTAACAATTCAAATAAAATATTGCATAGTCAGTACAACATGCGAAGTTTTTAAGCCAAAGTACTATTGAAGTATAGTGTGCAAGTGGACTAAATACTAGTGTATTTGTGCATTAGAAGTAGTTAGATTTTAAGCCTGTGCCACTAGCGAAGTAGAGTGTGCAAGTGGAAATACTACTTTCAGAGATCAGAGTGGCACTTAAGAAACTAACTATGAATCTTCATATACTCTCATCACATACAATTTTGACAATTTAGCAGAATGCAACAAACCATGTAAAATGGAAAGAACACATTACTACATTAGTTGAGCCTACAGGAATAATCTAGTTGCTGAGAAAGCATGTGAGCTCGTGCAGTTCCACAATATTCCAAATTATTACAGGGTAGAAACACACTAATTTGTAATACAAAAGGTGAGGTGTTCGATAAGGAAATAATAACATGAACAAAAATCCAACTGATTTTGTGAGGTTTTAGCTAGTAGCCTACATTGCCAGATAGTCAGATACTAATAGCATAATGCGAATGGAGTACATGCTGACTATCGAGTTTAGGACTGATATGACTTGAGAGAAGTGAATCCTACCGTGTAATCGAATTTAACAACAACTCTTCACAAGCAAAGTCAACCTTTTTATATAAAAATTGGCCTCAAAATCAATGGCGCCAAGCAAAATTCATTCCCACTTTGATAATATATTTCTCATTGTGCAATTGCCTCATAATCATGCATTATTCAGGCCCCAATCTACAACTTTCACCCCTTTTGCATTCCAATCATTCCACTAATAAATTGAGAAGTTGCTTATAAATATGACACTTTTAGTAGGATCATTTAAACATTCCACTAAAAGGAAAAATTCCTAGCAGGATCATTTAAACATTTCATATTGTGGATATCGTGAGGATATGTGCACGATCTCAGGATGATGAGTCAATTGGCAATGGCTTTGTTGGTTTGCAAAATCTCGCGTTTTCGGGGTTTGCTTCAGTCTGTCAGACCACAGGCGGTCTGACCGGCGTTGTCAGGCGGTCAGACCACCCGTGAAGAGGTCCGATCGGCCATGGTGGCCGGTCCGACCGGTTTGCTGAAAAGTGGCTTTTGGAGCTAAGCCAAAAATAGGTTGTGCAGGCAGGTGAGGGGAGTCTCCTGGATGTGGTCACATCATTTTCGGAGCTCCCAGTCAAAAGTTCTATTGAGTTGAAAATAGGTTGTGCAGGCATTGACTTGGAGGTTAGCCAAGTTTGCATTGATGTGTTTTGATTGTGGTTTATGTTTGGTTATCAATGCTTTCTTGTTGCATATAGCATTGTGGAACTAACGTGGGTCAAGTTGTGAAGAACTTGTTCCCAGAAACGGTTTGTTTGTCTATTGCTGTGCAGGTGGCTTGCAGGTCAACGACGTCAACGGTGGGTGGATCGAGACTACGCTTGGAGAGCTGAGGTCCAGAACGATCACGGATACCGGGTGAGGTCGTGTGACTCAAGCATGGTGCAGGATGGGCAAGATGGATCGAACGGGTGGTTCGGTGCAGCTGGTTGGATCAGGAGGTGCGGATATCGGTGCGAGTCTCTGGGAGGTTGCGATGGGATTCGGACAAGAGAGGCTTGGCGACGTGATGAGAACCACTGATCAACCTACACGTGGTGAAGCAGGCGATTGCTTCAACAGATGTTGTGTGTGGGTCCCATGTGTGAATGGGTCCCAAAAGTGAAACCCTAGGCCTCTCCTATAAATAGAGAAGGGGGAGATGTAAAACCCCGGGAAGCTTCCATTTGGTTTTCCTTAGCCTTTTCTAGGGTTAGGGTTTGGAGAGGAAGAGAGGGAGAGATTGTGGTTGTGTGAGACCCCGGTTTATCCGGCTTGTAATGCTTAACCATCCATTCGGTCCTAGCATCACAAAGCAGATAATCCGAGACTCGAGACATGTATACTTCCCAGTGCGAGATACACACCTCATCACAAAATTTGTGTATCAATTCCATTCATCCACATAGAACCGAAACACGTAATGTAAGGAGTATTAATAATATTAAATCGAGTCATTACAAAAGAGAGGCCAACCGGCCAACAATAAAAGAGACAACAATAATTAAACAGCGGAAGCAAAAGTGCCATAAGATGGCTACAACAAAAGAGCCAATCAGTGTGCCTTTAACCCACAAGGCAACCGACCGGACCGCCAAGCTAGTCGCCAAACCCGAAGCACATCTCACAAAAGTGAGGCCCTTGGGGCTCACCTTCTTCCCCAGAACAAAAGCGGTAGCAAAAGCGGTGAGTACTTTGAATGTACTGCAAGACTTACATGTGGAATAACAAACTGTACATATACTACATGCAAGCTTAATCAACAATAGGTCAGAGGTTTCATTTTAGCATAAAGCAAGTTTTCATTTGCAATAATATAATAGATTGAAAGCAATTTAACAAATCTGTTTTTAATGTTCAAATAAGCGCAAAAGACAATAATATAACAGTAGATAGAAAACAACAACAATCCTGGAAGTGACTAAACCATTAGTCACCACAACAATAGCATGAATTACCCATTCATGCCAACCATGTCAAATTTTAATTTAAAAGGTTGTAGTCTAACTCTTGCAAAACCTAACCAAGCGTGTCCATAACCTAGGACGAGGCTATTCGAATAGTTTTATCCCTGCAGGGTGTACCATTTTACCCACACGCCAGACCGCCTTTTTGCCAAGCTATTAAGCACACTTCCTTAGGTATGCCGGCACGGCTAAGTCCTACGAGACGTTTCCAATATTGTGAATTATTCGCGAGCCGCCCGTATGGATAGAAACCCATACGTTGTGTCGGGGTCGTGGCCCAGCCTCGGACAACTACCCCTCACGGGTAAAGCCTCGGACAATCAGCGCGCCTCGAGGTGGAGAGTCCATCCCGAAACTCCACCACCGCACACCCAACACAAGAACACAATTCCTTTTTCACACAACACACACAACGCTCCTCCTGCGACTCGGAGATAACCCACGCCAAAGTACTAGGTCAAGAGAGGTCCCATATCCCTCTCGCGTGGTTAGTACGCAAAAATGCTTGGAGAGTGTGACACAAGATGTTCGGTCCTTGTTGACTTAGGCAAGACAACCACAAACCCAATAACCCACCATCCAACCACTTGCCCAAGTCCAAATCAATTTTTCCATTTTCAGAATTTTGACTTTACAAAATTAACAAAGCACAAAGTGCTGGACATAATGGAAGAATAATAATTTTTGTGTGATCAAGACCATCGACTAAGTCGATGATCGCCCAAAGCTACCGAACTAGGCATGGCTAAGCACAAAGATTCGTATTCTACTAAGTGACAAGAGTTCATCCATCGAACTCTAATCGCAGCAAATAACCTAGGCTCAAGTAGTAGAGAATAACCAACATCCTACAGATTATGCAACTATAGGATCAACTAACCATATTTTAACACAAAGTAGCAATGCATACATACAGTTGAATTCAAAATATTAAACTTGTAAAATAATAGGATTAACATGATCAAACCGCTTGCACCTTGTTGTGGGTCAAGATGTTCTTTGGGATCACTCTCGTATCAATGCGCTCTTGGATCCTATCGAAAGAACCAAAAAGAACCAATAAGGCAAAAGAAACCGAAAAGATCCAACAGTCAACTTCAACAAAAAGCTCTCAAATTTTTACAGTAGAAAGAGCATGATTTTTATGAACTAATGCAACAAGAACCAATTGATTTGGATTCTTAATGCAAAAGATATGGCCAAAACCATTTTGCTCACTTTTATAAATCAAAATGCTACTATTCATTAGCGAAATTTTCGGAGCTATACTGAGTTTGAAAACATTTCTAAATTAAAGTCTAGTTAAAAACATAATCAACAAAATTTGAATCAACCGAAAAGGATTTGAAATGAATTAGTTATGCATTTTACAAGTTATCATATTTTTCGGTTGACAAATAAATCCTTTCGGAAATCGAGAATTAAAGCGACGTGGCGAGCGAGGAGCGTCGATCAAAGATCCGACGGCCCGCGTTCGATCTGCTAACAGCGCGCTGGATTCACACTTCCCTAAACGCTCACCGTTGGATCGGATCCAGCGGTTCACGTGAACAGGGGCGTTGGCGGTCCGAACGTTCACACGCATAGGAGCCGTTGATCTTGGATCCAACGGTCCACGCGGATCGAACCTTTCGGACGGTCCGAACGTTCATTCAGATCCGGACCGTTGATCTTGGATCCAACGGTCCACCGATTAGGCGTGATTAATTCAAATCTAAAGCGCAATCTTGGGCGTAGATCCAAAGATCGACGGTCCGCAGCGACTCAAGTTCAACTTCAACCGATTTCGTCCAGACAAAATTTGACGGAAGATTGGCTCGCCGCGGCGACTCGCCGCATGGCGGTGCGAGCAAAAGCCTAAAATGAGTTCCTAACAACCTTGCGCACCCAAAGGTACCAACAATTTTAGTTGCGCGGTCTAGAACGCCGCAAGCCGGAGATGACCGAGAAGACTCAAAATGACCAAAACAAAACGCAAATGAGCTCAACGGTCCAAGGGAGCGGGTGCCAAACAACTAAGGACTAATAAGGGGGTACCTGAGCCCAAAGAAGGCACCGAGGAGAATCGAGCTGGCTCGGGTGAAGAAGAATAGCGATTTCGGCCGACTTGGGAAATCAAAATTGATCTGCTCTCTTCGCCAAAAGCAAAATTGACAGAGGTTAAAACTCGGTGAGAGGCTAAGAAGTGAGGAATCAAGGGTTTTGAAAGAGAATGCCCGAACACCACTTTCACCGAAGGACCAAGCTCCAACAATGGCGGCCGAGAGCAAATTTGAAATGGAGCTCGAGCAACGCACTAACAATGGTCTTTGGAGCTCAAGAGTGTTCAAAGGATGCTAAGGAAGCCACCGGGGAGTTTTATAGCCGAAGGAGCAAGGAAGAAGCAACGGAAGAAAAATGGTGGGGCTCGTGTTGAGGCCGATCGAGGCGACGGAGCAAGTGACAACAGGGCGACGGCGACTATGGAGGCGGCGGGGCGGAAGCATTAAATGCGGAAGAGCCGTTGGCGAAAGGAGAAGTGACCCGACGCCACGCTCTGAAATTTCACCCACTCATCGCTGACCATGGCGAGCGCGAGCGACGAGGTAGACGATAGCCGCCACCGTTGGATTGAAATCGAGCGGTGAAAAAACGGTCGATAATAACGATTCAAACGCTCACTCAATCTGGACCGTTGATTTGGATCCTACGGTCCGCGTTGCGCAAGGCGTTGGACGGTCGAACGTTGACGCGATCGTGAACCCTCGATTTAGAATCCAACGGTTCAAATGGATCGGCGCGTTCGGATGGTCCGAACGTTCACGCGATCGTGAGCCGTTCGATCTTGATCAACGACTCACAACACTCGCGCCCGAACGTCCGAGCGGTGCGATTAGTTGGTTGGACCAAATCAAGTGGCTCGAGCCCGAGTCCGATCCGAACCCGAGGAACAGTGGAAAACCGGTTAGGGTTTGAATTTGAATAGCTGATTTTGGAGGAATTATTTGGGGTAGCAAACAAACCCCAAAAATTATGAAATTTTAAATGGAGATTGCTAACAGGATGATGAACCTTATATAAAATTTTCAGAGACTTTTATGCACTGCATTTTTCTCTAAAAATTCCAGAAGGCTAATTTAGGAGTTTGACTAATGTTTGACTTGCCTCAAAAAATTATCAAATAATTTCTGAAAATTATGAAATAATTCTGAGGTGTTAAACATCACTCCTAGGTTCAATGAAAATTATTTCCAAAGGTTGGGCACAAGATTTTCATGAAGGAGACTTGTGTTGGTGTCCAAATGGCAATTTGATTTTTGATTCCACATAATTCCTTTACAAAAATTATGGAACTGATTACAAAAATCAAGATCAGAGAAAAAGTTTTAATTTCTCCTCATTTTTATTACATTTGAAACACAAACCAATTTTGGGATGTTACAAAACCTCCCCCCCTTACAAAAATCTCGTCCCGAGATTTGGCTCACTCGGTAAAGAAAGATGGATAGTTCGCACGGAGACGATCTTCCCTTTCCCAAGTAGCCTCATCCTCGGAGTGGTTCGACCACTGAACTTTAAGGAATTTGATGGCTTTATTCCTTGTTCTTCGTTCAGCCTCTTCAAGGATGCGAACAGGGTGCTCCTTGTAGGTCAAATCTTCCTGAACATCAAGAGTTTCCAACGGAGCTTCCTCAGTTGGAACACGGAGACACTTCTTTAGTTGGGACACATGGAAAACATCATGTACCCCTTCAAGTGCAGCTGGCAATTCCAACTTATAGGCAACAGCTCCTTTCTTCTCGATAACACGGTAAGGACCGACATATCGAGGAGCTAACTTGCCCTTGACGCCGAATCGCTGATGGCCCTTCAAAGGAGAGACTTTGAGATAAACAAATTCATTGGGCTCAAAGCTCAACTCACGACGACGGCGATCCGCATAGCTCTTTGCTCGGATTGAGTACGTGCGCAAACGATCACGAATAAGTCGGACTTGACTCTCGGCCTCATTGATCGAGTCCGCCAAAGAAAAGTCTTTCACCCGTCTCCACCGGTTTAACGGGTTCGCACTTTCTCCCGTATAAGGCCTCGAAGGTGACATGCCGAGACCGCTGAAATCTTGTTGTAGGAAAACTTCGGCAAATGGCAAGCATTTCTCCCAATTCTTTCCATAGGAGAGGACGCAAGCACGAAGCATGTCTTCCAACACTTGGTTGACCCTTCGGTCGACCATCGCTTTGGGGTGATATGCGGTGCTAAATGTGAGACGGTTCCATAGCCTCTTGCAAACACTTCCAAAACACGGTGGTGAAAAGCGCATCATGATCCAAAGCGATCGTCTTGGTACACCATGCAAGCGACGATACGGAAATATAGAGGTCCGCGAGTAGACTCACACTAAGGTTTGTCCGAATCGCGAAAATGGGCTACCTTCACAATCGATCGATGACAACCCGGATGGAATCCTTGCCCTTGGATGTTCGGGCGGGCCGGTGATAAAATCCATCCCGATCGAATCCCACTTCCATTCGAGGAATAGGCAAAGGTGAAGCGATCCGCTGACGCCGATGCTCGGCCTTGACACGACGACACACGCCGCACTCGACAACGAACCGCAATCTCCCTCTTCATTCGGGTCCACCAAAATCTCGGACGGAGATCTTGATACATCTTTGTGGCCCCGGGATGAATAGACAAAGGCGAATCATGGGCCTCGCGGAGAATCAAATCCCGCAGCCATGTCCTTTGGAACCACAAAGGCGTTGTTCGAACCTTACAACACCATGCTCATCCTCAGAGAAGCACTTGGTTGTTCCGTTCTTGACATTTTCCTTGATGCGACTTATTCCAGCATCCGATTGCTGAGCGACCTTAATCCGATCTACCAAGGTTGGTTGCACAACCAAGGCAGCGAGGGAACCACGCTCAACCAAACCTAAGTTGAGACGCTGAAATTCCTCCAGAAGGGTGGGTTGACATCCCTGGAGCAACAAGGCATTGCAATGCGCTTTGCGACTGAGCGCATCGGCAACGACATTAGCCTTGCCCGGATGGTAGTGAATACCCATGTCATAATCTTTGACCAACTCCAACCATCTCTTTTGCCTGAGGTTCAGATCTGGTTGGGTGAACAAATACTTTAGGCTTTTGTGATCCGAATACACTTCACAGCGATTACCGATTAGGTAATGTCGCCAAATCTTAAGTGCATGAATCACAGCAGCCAATTCCAAGTCATGGGTAGGATAGTTGAGTTCATGAGTCCTTAATTGCCTTGATGCATAGGCCACTACCTTGCCTTCTTGCATAAGGACACAACCGAGTCCTCGCCGAGAAGCATCGCAAAAGATATCGAAGCCTCGATGGATATCGGAAAGAACGAGGACGGGAGCGGTGGTCAAACGCTTCTTAAGTACTTGGAAACTTTCCTCACAAGCATCGGACCACAAGAACTTCTTGTCCTTCTTGAGCAACTCCGTCATCGGCTTCGCGATCTTGGAGAAATTCTCGATAAAACGGCGATAATATCCCGCTAAACCGAGAAAACTCCGCACTTCGGTTACCGAAGTAGGCTGAACCCATGAAAGAACATCGCTGACCTTGCTAGGGTCAACGGCTCGCCTCTATGAAAGAATATGACCCAAGAAGGCCACTTCCTTCAACGTAACGCGCACTTGCTGAACTTTGCATACAGCTGATGCTCACGAAGCTTGCCTAACACAAGCCTCAGATGCTCATCGTGTTGCTCATCATCCTTGGAATAGATGAGAATATCATCGATGAAGACCACGACAAACTTATTCAAATACTCCATGAATACCGAATTCCTGAGGTTCATGAACAAGGCGGGAGCATTGGTTAAGCCAAATGACATGACGGTGTATTCATACAAGCCGTAGCGAGTAGAGAAAGCCGTCTTTGGAATATCCTCGGTCGTATCCGAACTTGATGATATCCCATTCTCAAATCAATCTTGGAGAATACTCGAGCTCCAGGTTAACTGATCAAAGAGATCATCAATGCGGGGCAATGGATACTTGTTCTTTACCGTTACCTCATTAAGCGGACGGTAATCAACGCACATGCGCAAAGTATTGTCCTTCTTCTTTACGAAGATTGCAGGACAACCCCACGGAGATGAGCTAGGGCGAATGAAACCTTTTTCTTGCAGCTCACTCAGTTGCTTCTTCAACTCCACCAACTCATTTGGTGGCATCCGATAATGCCTCTTTGAAATCGGGGCGGTACCGGGAACCAACTCTATGACAAACTTGAGTTCTCGAACTGGTGGCATTCCTGGAAGAGCTTCCGGAAAGACATCAATGAAGTCACGGACGGTTGGGACTTCACCAATATCTAGAGCGGGCTTCGCTTCAAGCGCGAAGAGATGCGGGCCTAGCGACCGGTGGCGAACCCGCCTCGCCCGAAGGACTAGATAGAAGGACACACTTCTTGGCGCAATCGATCTGTCCCTTATGCTGAGACAACCAATCCATACCAAGAATTACATCTAGACTTGCTGAAGGGAGGAGGATAAGATTCGCTAAGAATCTTACTCCCTCAATTTCAATTGAAACACCCCTACACTCAGAGTCAGCTCTCAGCTCCGAACCAGGAGAGCGAATGAGCAATGGGACCAACAATGGAGTAAAAAGGAGCTCACTAATAGCAGCAAAAGACTTAGATTCAAGGACAAAGCTGAAAGAAAGCAAAATGCTAGCGACTAGGGGAATGGAACATCACCCTAATCGAAAGCCAAAAAGCGATGATGTGTATAAGCTTAAACACCTTATAAAAAAAACTCCAAAAACGGTAAGGAACCATAAAACCAAAACTCAACTCCCCAATTCAACTAGCCCGTATTGAATGAACGAGTAATTGATTGAGAAGATAAAAACCAGAAGATTAAGGTAAGATCTAATACCACTTAAGATCAAGGCTAAATCAGCGAAAATAGTGTTAGATACATAGCTAACTAGTATCACATCTTACCCTTCTTTAACCCCACAAGTTTTAGTTGATTAAACTCTCATTTTCTACCCCATTAGAAACCATCGAGCTTGCTGTCCGGAAATTGAGGTTGCTGTAGCGATTTCGCATCCAAGCTTCGGTAGAAGTCTTCCATTCTAGAAACTTCAAAATCTGGCACACTTCAATTTGCCAAGCTCAACGGTCCCATCAGAAACCATTGAGCTCGCTGTCTGGAAATTGAAGCGTGTGGTCCAGATTCCGCATCCAAGCCTCTAGCCGAAACCTTCAGTCCAGAAACTTCAAAACCCTAAGCACTTCAATTTGCCAAACTCAGTGGTTCCCAAAACCCATTTAATCGATAACATTATCTTTGAAAAGGAGATGAGAGGAAAACAACTCTTAAAACTCAAATTAGAGTAAGATGAGAGGAGAAAGCTAAGATAGGTAAGGAATAAAATCGATAATTCCTTAAGCTTTCACAAATCATTTGATACTTTTGAAAATAAGATTTTCCAAAATATCCTAAAGACGACCAACTTGGGTTACTACGGTCAGTATGGCTCTGATACCAAACCTTTGTGAGACCCCGGTTTATCCGGCTTGTAATGCTTAACCATCCATTCGGTCCTAGCATCACAAAGCAGATAATCCGAGACTCGAGACATGTATACTTCCCAGTGCAGTATACACACCTCATCACAAAATTTGTGTATCAATTCCATTCATCCACATAGAACCGAAACACGTAGCGTAGCAGAGTATTAATAATATTAAATCGAGTCATTACAAAGAGAGGCCAACCGCCAACAATAAAAGAGACAACAATAATTAAGCAATGAAGCAAAAGTGCCATAAGATGGCTACAACAAAAGAGCCAATCAGTGTGCCTTTAACCCACAAGGCAACCGACCGGACCGCCAAGCTAGTCGCCAAACCCGAAGCACATCTCACAAAAGTGAGGCCCTTGGGGCTCACCTTCTTCCCCTGCAAACAAAAGCGGTAATGCAAAAGCCGGTGAGTACTTTGAATGTACTATAAGACTTACATGTGGAATAACAAACTGTACATATACTACATGCAAGCTTAATCAACAATAGGTCAGAGGTTTCATTTTAGCATAAAGCAAGTTTTCATTTGCAATAATATAATAGATTGAAAGCAATTTAACAAATCTGTTTTTAATGTTCAAATAAGCGAAAAGACAATAATATAACAGAGATAAAAACAACAACAATCCTGGAAGTGACTAAACCATTAGTCACCACAACAATAGTATGAATTACCCATTCATACCAACCATGTCAAATTTTAATTTAAAAGGTTGAAGTCTAACTCTTGCAAAACCTAACCAAGCGTGTCCATAACCTAGGACGAGGCTATTCGAATAGTTTTATCCTGCAGGGTGTACCATTTTACCCACACGCTGACCGCCTTTTGCCAAGCTATTAAGCACACTTCCTTAGGTATGCCAAGACGGCTAAGTCCTCGAGACGTTTCCAATATTGTGAATTATTCATGAGCCGCCTGTATGGATAGAAACCCATACGTTGTGTCGGGTCGTGGCCCAGCCTCGGACAACTACCCCTCACGGGTAAAGCCTCGGACAACTGCGACGCCCCTCGAGGTGGAGAGTCCATCCCGGAAACTCCACCACCGCACACCCAACACAAGAACACAATTCCTTTTCACACAACACACACAACGCTCCTCCTGCGACTCGGAGATAACCCACGCCAAAGTACTAAGTCAAGAGAGGTCCCATATCCTCTCGCGTGGTTAGTACGCAAAAATGCTTGGAGAGTGTGACACAAGATGTTCGGTCCTTGTTGACTTAGGCAAGACAACCACAAACCCAATAACCCACCATCCAACCACTTGCCCAAGTCCAAATCAATTTTTCCATTTTCGAATTTTGACTTTACAAAATTAACAAAGCACAAAGTCTTTGGACATAATGGAAGAATAATAATTTTTTGTGTGATCAAGACCATCGACTAAGTCGATGATCGCCCAAAGCTACCGAACTAGGCATGGCTAAGCACAAAGATTCGTATTCTACTAAGTGACAAGAGTTCATCCATCGAACTCTAATCGCAGCAAATAACCTAGGCTCAAGTAGTAGAGAATAACCAACATCCTACAGATTATGCAACTATAGGATCAACTAACCATATTTTAACACAAAGTAGCAATGCATACATACAGTTGAATTCAAAATATTAAACTTGTAAAATAATAGGATTAACATGATCAAACTGCTTGCCTGCTTGTTGTGGGTCAAGATGTTGCTGGGGATCACTCTCGGTATCAATGCGCTCTTCGGATCCTATCGAAAGAACCAAAAAGAACCAATAAGGCAAAAGAAACCGAAAAGATCCAACAGTCAACTTCAACAAAAAGCTCTCAAATTTTTACAGTAGAAAGAGCATGATTTTTATGAACTAATGCAACAAGAACCAATTGATTTGGATTCTTAATGCAAAAGATATGGCCAAAACCATTTTGCTCAGCTTTTATAAATCAAAATGCTACTATTCATTAGCGAAATTTTCGGAGCTATACTGAGTTTGAAAACATTTCTAAATTAAAGTCTAGTTAAAAACATAATCAACAAAATTTGAATCAACGAAAAGGATTTGAAATGAATTAGTTATGCATTTTACAAGTTATCATATTTTTCGTTGACAAATAAATCCTTTCGAAATCGGAATTAAAGCAGCGTGGCGAGCGAGGAGCGTCGATCAAAGATCCGACGGCCCGCGTTCGGTGCTAACGCTGCGGATTCACACTTCCTAAACGCCACCGTTGGATCCGGATCCAACGGTTCACGTGAACGGACGTTGGCGGTCCGAACGCTCACACGCATAGGAGCCGTTGATCTTGGATCCAACGGTCCACGCGGATCGAACCTTTCGGACGGTCCGAACGTTCATTCAGATCCGGACCGTTGATCTTGGATCCAACGGTCCACCGATTAGGCGTGATTAATTCAAATCTAAGCGCAATCTTGGGCGTAGATCCAAAGATCGACGGTCCGCAACGACTCAAGTTCAACTTCAACGATTTCGTCCGACAAAATTTGACGGGAAGATTGGCTCGCCGCGGCGACTCGGCCAAGCGGTGCGAGCAAAAGCCTAAAATGAGTTCCTAACAACCTTGCGCACCCAAAGGTACCAACAATTTTGGTCGGCGGTCTAGAACGCAGCAAGCAAGCGGAGATGACCGAGAAGACTCAAAATGACCGAAACGAAAACGCAAATGAGCTCACCGCGGTCCAAGGAGCGGTGCCAAACAACTAAGGACTAATAAGGGGGTACTGAGCCCAAAGAAGGCACCGAGGAGAATCGAGTGGCTCGGGTGAAGAAGAATAGCGGTTTCGGCCGACTTGGGGGAAATCCGAAATTGATCTGCTCTCTTCTGCCAAAAGCAAAATTGACAGAGGGTTAAAACTCAGTGAGAGGCTAAGAAGCTGAGGAATCAAGGGTTTTGAAAGAGAATGCCCTAACACCACTTTCACGGAAGAACCGAAGCTCCAACAATGGCGGCCGAGAGCAAATTTGAAATGGAGCTCGAGCAACGCACTAACAATGGTCTTTGGAGCTCAAGAGTGTTCAAAGGATGCTAAGGAAGCCACTGGGGGAGTTTTATAGCCGAAGGAGCAAGGAAGAAGCAACGGGAAGAAAAATGGTGGGGCTCTGTGTTGAGGCCGACTGAGGGCGACGGGAGCAAGTGACAACAGGGCGGCGGCGACTATGGAGGCGGGGACGGAAGCATTAATGCGAAGAGCCGTTGGCCGAAAGGAGAAGTGACCCGACGCTGCCACGCTCTGAAATTTCACCCACTACTGTTGACCATGGCGAGCGCGAGCGGACGGAGGTAGACGATAGCCGCCAGCCGTTGGATTGAAATCGAACGGCTGAAAAAGAACGGGTCGATAATAACGATTCAAACGCTCACTCAATCCTGGACCGTTGATTTGGATCCTACGGTCCGCGTTGCGCAAGGCGTTCGGACGGTCCGAACGTTGACGCGATCGTGAACCCTCGATTTAGAATCCAACGGTTCAAATGGATCGGCGCGTTCGGATGGTCCGAACGTTCACGCGATCGTGAGCCGTTCGATGCTGATCCAACGACTCACAACACTCGCGCCCGAACGTCCGAGCCGGTGCAGTTAGTTGGTTGGACCAAATCAAGTGGCTCGAGCCCGAGTCTGATCCGAACCCGAGGAACAGTGAAAACCTGTTAGGGTTTGAATTTGAATAGCTGATTTTTGGAGGAATTATTTGGGGTAGCAAACAAACCCCAAAAATTATGAAATTTTAAATGGAGATTGCTAACAGGATGATGAACCTTATATAAAATTTTCAGAGACTTTTATGCACTGCATTTTTCTCTAAAAATTCCAGAAGGCTAATTTAGGAGTTTGACTAATGTTTGACTTGCCTCAAAAATTATCAAATAATTTCTGAAAATTATGAAATAATTCTGAGGTGTTAAACATCACTCCTAGGTTCAATGAAAATTATTTCCAAAGGTTGGGCACAAGATTTTCATGAAGGAGACTTGTGTTGGTGTCCAAATGGCAATTTGATTTTTGATTCCACATAATTCCTTTACAAAAATTATGGAACTGATTACAAAAATCAAGATCAGAGAAAAAGTTTTAATTTCTCCTCATTTTTATTACATTTGAAACACAAACCAATTTTGGGATGTTACAGGTTGCTCCTTGGTGAGCTCTTGTCCTCCTTGAGGGAGTGGCTTTGTAAGCATCTTGTGAGATCAATCAATCTTGTGATGCTTGCTTGAGAGTTCATTTGTCTCTCTTTTGTGTTCTTCTCTCATTTGGATGGATTTGGTGCTTCCTTGATTCAAGTGGTTAAACTTGGTCTATTGACCCACTTTGTCTTGCTTTGATGTGTGGGAGTACTCCTAGAATCATCTAGACCATCAACCCCCACAAGCAAGTCTTGAATCAAAGATTTTCATATTTCTAGGGTTTGTGCACTTCTTTGTTAAATCCTTGAGAGATCGATTCTGCAAAGTGGATATGAAGGATCGTCGCTAGAAATAGGTCTCTAATATCATTAGGGAGGTGTGCTCGAAATTTGGTCAAGTTTCATTGGTTGAATCAAAAGTTGGATCAAATTTCGTTTTGGATTTGGGATTGTTTTTTCAGTTACGATGAACCGGTCGAGCCGGTGTTACAGGCGGTCCGACCGCCCGTGTTCAGACATTGTCTCTTTGGTCGAACCGCTGTCCACCGATCGACCGCCGATTAATAGCCGGTCCGATCGCTCGTTAGCCGTCGGTCGATCCGCCATAGTAGCCGGTCGAGACCGCTGTGCGAATCGCCCTTTGAGATCAAGTCTCCACTTTTGTGTCGTGTGGTTATCAGGGTTATCGAATTCAGCACAAGGCTTCCACTGTGCGCTTACTGATCTTCTTAGCTTTCATAGCTAAAGGAGTAAAGTTCGTGTTGAATTTGATTTAGGCGAGAAAGTTGAGAAAGCGCCTATTCAACCCCTAGTCGCCTTCCGGTCCTACAAGTGGTATCGAGCGGTTAGCTCTTCTCATAGATCTTAACCGGTCTTTGGAGCCATGGCGGTCGATGATATTCAATCGGGACACATGTCTTTGATGGAGTTGATTTTGCTTATTGGAAGGCCGAATGCGAGGCCTACATCGAGGCTCAAGGGCACACAATTTGGCTTAAGGTGAAACACCCTTATGTCGTGCCAGCCGATGACAATTTGATCACTCCAGATGTGGAGAACAACAGCAGGGCTCGAAATTTCTTGATTCAAGGTCTTAGTCGATCTGAGTTTGAGCGTGTTGCTCATTTGCTGTCTGCTCATGAGATCTGGCGGACTCTTTGTGATTATCACGAGGGGTCCACTGCGATCAAGGAAGTGAGACAGAACCAGCTGAAAAAGGCATACTCTAAGATCGAGCAAAGGCCTGGTGAATCTTTAGATGAGATGTGGGGGAGATTTTCTAAAATTCTTCATGATCTCCGCGCTGTTGATCTTGTATTCACTGAGTCTGAAAATGCACGCCAACTTTTGGGTGCTTTGGATGTGAAGGTCTGGGGGATGAAGATCACTGCCATAAATGACAACACTGTCATGAGTGAGCTTACCATGGATAAGCTTTACTCTAGGTTGAAGACGCATGAGATTGATTTTATCTCGCGTCTCCCATGACGGTCGATGGCTTTAGTGGTCGACCAATCTAAGGGTAGATATTACGATTCTTTTGATGTTAGCTCATCGGCTTTTCTTTATGCCTTTGCATTCTTTGAGCGATGATCAACTTGAGAGACTACCTGAAGATGATTTAGCCCTCCTATCCACCAAATTCACAAGAGCGTACAACAATGTGAGAAATAGGAGGAGAGGTGGACCTATCACATGCTTTGAATGTGGTGAGCCGAACCACATTCGCTCTAGATGCCCCAAGCTGAAGGGCAAGGAGGAGAAGGAGTCACATAGGCATCCTCGAGCGAGAGATGCTAAGCACAAGAAGACAAACTATCGTAAGTTTGTCAGCCGAGTCCTTGAAGCTCTAGAGGATGTGAGCATGGATGATGTGGACTCGGAGGCGGAGGACGACAAGAGTGACTCCAGTGGCAAGAAGAAGGCACGTGATTTCACAGGCATGTGCTTCATGGCTAAGAACAGCCACGACAGCGACTCCTCCAACAGCAAGGATCCTTTTAGTGATCCCGATGAGGTATGCCCTTCACTTCCTGACATGAAAAGGGCTTTGGTGCTTGCTGAACAAAAATTGCATAAGCAAGCTAAACTGATTAAGAAACATGATACTATGATTGATAATTTGAACCTAGAAGTGGTTAGGCTCAAATCCATTAATCCTGATGATTTATGTGATTCATGCTCTAGCTTGCTTAATGAATTGTCAAGCTTAAATTCTGCTCATTCCTCTGTTATGAATCAACTGAAAAATGCTCTTGTTGAACTAGAATCTCTCAAGTCTAGTTCTGTTTGCATGGATGCCATTCCGCTTGGTGTGACTACCTTGGATGCTATTCCTTTAATTTTCTCAAATTGTGCTTTGCTAGAATTGAAACTGGATAGCTCCTTAAAAGAATTGCAAAAATTTGATGCTAGTCACACGTGCTCTCATTGTAAGAACAATAGGATTAAAATGCAAGAGTTGACCGAAATGGTCGTTTACTCTAGAGCTGCATCTTGTGAAAATTGTCCTAAGCTTACAATTGAGATTGAAGCTTTAAACAAGACTCTTGAAGAGAAAGCTAAAATTGAAAAATCCATGTCTCTTACTGCTTCCAAGAAAGTCATTGATTCTTCCTCTTGTATGTTGCATCTTTGAAGTTGAAGCTGTTATTGGTAAGATACAAGAGGCTTTTAGAATCAAATTTAAGGAGCAGTTGAATAGGATTGGAGAGTCCTATTGTGTGTCTTGTGAGGCTGTAAAAGTGGAAGTGGATCTTCTTAAGAGCAAACATGTTGAGGCAATCAATTCTAAAAAGTGATCTAATTGCGGAGTTTTGGCAAAAGAGAATGATTACCTCAAAATGACTCTTGAGAAGTTTTCTAGTGGGAAAAAGAAACTCAACTTAATTCTAGACCAATCCAAGGTGAGTGTGAAAAGCAGTGGCCTAGGTTTTAAGTCCTAGAGCTTTCAAGAATCTCCCACCAAAGATTGCTAGAGTTGTGAAAGGTGGTGCAGTTGAGCAAGAACCTCCTAAGACTTCAAATGTTGCTTTTAAATCAGAGGTTCTGCTCAAACTCTTTCTAGCAAGGAAGGTGCTTACATTTCACTGTCGGACCCCTCAAAGGTCAAGTACCATTGCACCTTCGCAAGAAAGAGGGCCACACTGCTTGAGTTTTGCTTCCGGAGAGCAAAGATTGAGAGGAAAGAGAGAATGAGCACCTTGAGATCCATTAGAGGAGTCTCTTCTTGTTTGTAGTCTCTAGAGCGAGCTGACCTATTCAAATACCACATATAGGCCTAGATTTGTAGAGAACCTTGTTGACTCTTTTGGTGGGTCCAGGCAGCATTGTGGTTTAGGATATCGTGAGGAGAGACCACGGGTAGCACCTAGACAGGGGGAGTATCGGTCTTTTGGTAGATCGTTTTGGAGAGGTCCAGGTGGTGCTCGTGGGCATTCTTATGATTTTGTGCCTGATCATTTTTCTGCTGCTTCTTTTGCTATTCCCACGCATCGTGCATCCCAGTACTGGACACCTAGATCTTTTATCTCAAATCCCAGTACTGAGGCATGGATGTTTTGAGGGAATTTGCTCTTTTTGCATTTATTGTATCATAATGCATTTTCATTTCAAATGTCTTGCATTGCATAATAAAACTTGTGGAGCTTCGATTATTATCCTTGTATGGCTTGATTTCATACCCTATACATTGTCATATCAAGTGATAGTCTGCTAGACTTCTTTTATGGCTCTTTGTGTTTTAGCTTAGCTTTCTCCTTGCTAGCTTCATATCTGTGAGCAATTCGAATCAAATCATGTCTTGTTGGATCTTGTGACTAGTTTTGCTCTAGTGATCCTCTTGTGATTATTGCCATGTCAAATAGGTTGAATTGAGTCTTGAACTTATTTTGAGATGAAAAATGAGCTTTTTATCTTATTAAGTCAAGCAAATGAAAAATGAGATTTTCTGTGTGAAAAAACTGATCTCACCAATCCTTTCTCATGAGACGGCTTGCCATTGCACTAGGCATGAACTCAGGGGGAGTTTTGGATGACCTAGATCATTCTTTTAAGCTTATCGCTTGAGATGGTCGCGGCAAGGCTTGAGATCTAGCACAGTGAAAAAAATCCTTTTAGGAAAATGCTAAAAAATACTAAGTGCTTGAGTTTTGCTTCAAAAGAATATTTTTAATGCTCAAATTGCCTCAGTCTTGTTTTGAGTCTCTTTTTACCTGTAGACATGGCTTGACTCATTTTTGGTTGCTTTTAGTGAAACTTTGACATTGAGCAACCTTTCATGGTTTTAATTCTTTTAATCTCAGATTGCTGCTATTTTGGTTTTAGCTTTGCAGTACATGTTTTGCCATGATTGAATATAGCTTCTTCATCTTATATGGCTTGGTATATTTCTTGTACTGTCTACTTCGATAATGGTCATAGCTCCTTTTGTTAAATTTAAAATAAAGTCATTTCTTCATGCTCTTTCTTTTCCCTTGCATCTTGATGAATTCATTGTCAAAGGGGGAGAAGGATTGAAGAAAATGCTGTTTTGGAGCTTTTGGTTTACATAAGGTTTCATACATAAAAGAACACATTTATAAAAAAAAATGTGTGAACCTTTTCAAAATTTGTGATCACAGTGAGTTGAGTCTCTGGGTTTTATTGCCTTTTTCTGATCTTAATTGCAATTGAAGAAGATTCACAATGATCAAAGGTCAAATGGAACATTTTGTCTTTCATATGGACCTAAGTGAGAATTTTGGCTACTTTCTGGAATTTGAATCCATTTGTGCTTTCATTGCCTTATCTCACTTGCTTATACTATCCTGAAGCCACCTTGGTCGGTTCCTAGGCTTTTTCTTTCTTATGGACCAAGTTGTGCCTTTATGCGAAAACGGCGATTTGTTTTACTTTTCAATTCGAAAAACCTCATTTTCTGGGAAATTGCCAATGTGTTCATCAAGGGGGAGATTGTAGATATCGTGAGGATATGTGCACGATCTCAGGATGATGAGTCAATTGGCAATGGCTTTGTTGGTTTGCAAAATCTCGCATTTTCGGGGTTTGCTTCAGTCTGTCAGACCACAGGCGGTCTAACCGGCGTTGTCGGGCGGTCAGACCGCCCGTGGAGAGGTCCGACCGGCCATGGTGGCCGGTCCGACCGGTTTGCTAAAAAGTGGCTTTTGGAGCTAAGCCAAAAATTGGTTGTGCAGGCAGGTGAGGGGAGTCTCCTGGATGTGGTCACATCATTTTTGGAGCTCCCAGTCAAAAGTTCTATTGAGTTGAAAATTCTAGAAGGTTTCGGATTTTCAAGCTGGAATTTTAGCTAAGTCCTTTCGACCGGTCCGACCGCCGTTGTGGGATCGGTCCGACCGGCCTGAAATCGGTCGGACCGGCCTTGTGGGGTGGTCAGACCGGCATTGACTTGGAGGTTAGCCAAGTTTGCATTGATGTGTTTTGATTGTGGTTTATGTTTGGTTATCAATGCTTTATTGTTGCATATTGCATTGTGGAACTAACGTGGGTCAAGTTGTGAAGAACTTGTTCCCGAAAACGGTTTGTTTGTCTATTGCTGTGCAGGTGGCTTGCAGGTCAACGACGTCAACGGTGGGTGGATCGGGACTACGCTTGGAGAGCTGAGGTCCAGAACGATCACGGATACGGGTGGTCGTGTGACTCAAGCATGGTGCAGGATGGGCAAGATGGATCGAACGGGTGGTTCGGTGCAGTTGGTTGGATCAGGCGGTGCGGATATCGGTGCGAGTCTCTGGGAGGTTCCGATGGGATTCGGACAAGAGAGGCTTGGCGACGTGATGAGAACCACTAATCAACCTACATGTGGTGAAGCAGGCGATTGCTTCAACAGATGTTGTGTGTGGGTCCCATGTGTGAATGGGTCCCAAAAGTGAAACCTAGGCCTCTCCTATAAATAGAGAAGGGGGAGATGTAAAACCCCGGGAAGCTTCCATTTGGTTTTCCTTAGCCTTTTCTAGGGTTAGGGTTTGGAGAGGAAGAGAGGGAGAGATTGTGGTTGCTCCTTGGTGAGCTCTTGTCCTCCTTGAGGGAGTGGCTTTGTAAGCATCTTGTGAGATCAATCAATCTTGTGATGCTTGCTTGAGAGTTCATTTGTCTCTCTTTTGTGTTCTTCTCTCATTTGGATGGATTTGGTGCTTCCTTGATTCAAGTGGTTAAACTTGGTCTATTGACCCACTTTGTCTTGCTTTGATGTGTGGTAGTACTCCTAGAATCATCTAGACCATCAACCCCCACAAGCAAGTCTTGAATCAAAGATTTTCATATTTCTAGGGTTTGTGCACTTCTTTGTTAAATCCTTGAGAGATCGATTCTGTAAAGTGGATCTGAAGGATCGTCGCTAGAAATAGGTCTCTAATATCATTAGGGAGGTGTGCTCGAAATTTGGTCAAGTTTCATTGGTTGAATCAAAAGTTGGATCAAATTTCGTTTTGGATTTGGGATTGTTTTTTCAGTTCTGGACTGAACCGGTCAGACCGGTGTTGCAACGGCGGTCCGACCGCCCGTGTTTTCAGACCGCTGTACTGCCGGGTCGAACCGCTGTCCACCGGTCCGACCGCCAGTTAGTAGCCGGTCCGACCGCTCGTTAGCCGTCGGTCAGACCGCCCTTGGTAGCCGGTCAGACCGCCTGTGCCCAGATCTGCCCTTTGAGATCAAGTCTCCACTTTTGTGTCGTGTGGTTATCAGGATTATCGAATTCAGCACAAGGCTTCCACTGTGCGCTTACTGATCTTCTTAGCTTTCATAGCTAAAGGAGTAAAGTTCGTGTTGAATTTGATTTAGGCGAGAAAGTTGAGAAAGCGCCTATTCACCCCCCTAGTCGCCTTTCCGGTCCTACACATATAAATCCACTTGTGAGTCTCATGAAACATGCATGTTCCTTGCCTGCAATTGATTTTAAGATTTTGCAGGTTTCAAATAGAAACATTCTAGAAACTGTCGGAACTCCTGATAATTACTTGAATTTTTAGAAAAGGGCGTCTAGTTCTTAACAAGAAAAGGCTCGTTGATTTTTACTCCTTAGGGAGAAAATGCAAGATATAATTTCACCCTTACGGGCTTCCTAGCTCCTTGAAGTGGAGATGCTTATGCTAAGTAACATCACTTCTATAGTACCAATCATCTTCTGCGGTTCTGCCATTCAGAAATAAGTTACACTTCGGCAACTTATATAGACTTGGAACAAGACATAATCTTTCATAACTGAAGCTTTGAATATGCACTTATAATTAGATATACGCAAACACATACCTTCGGCCAGCGGGGGACGATGACTGGCGGGGGTAGGATGGACGACAGGGGGAAGAAGACTAGCGCGGGGGAGGACTGTCGACAGGGTATGAAGACCGGCGCGGGGCAGGATTGCCGGTAGGGTATGAAGACCAATACGGGGGAGGACTGCCGGCGGGGGGGGGGATGAAGACCAGTAAGGGGAGGACGGCCGGTGACGGGAGGACAACAGGCGGCAGGAGGATGGAGGCAACTGGGTTGGGAATAGGAGTAGAGAAAGGCGCACGGGAGAAGATGGGGAACTGGCTAGGCCAAAAACTCCTAAGTATCCCCTGTCATGTGTAACATCCAATTTCTGGAATTCAAGAAAAAAATTGTTTCAAATTCACAAACTCCCCAAAACCTAAACTTCAATTCCAAAATCAAATTTCAAATTTAATTTCAAACCTTACCTCACTTGGGCTTTGCCTCGCCTGATCCGCCTCACTCGGCCGGCCTCTCCGGCCCGACCCGCTCCCATGCTGCCCGCTCAGATTCTGCTCCGGATCTGGCGCCGTGTTGCCCGCGCCAGGGATGGCGTCAGCGCCGCCCGCACCCCTGCGCCACACCTCGCTCCTCCTTTTCCGCTGCCGCGCCGCTCCGTTTCTTCGCCCGGTCCTCCGCTGCCGCATTGCGCCAAGGCCATCCCATAGCTCGGGCCACCCGCTCCCTCTCCTCCCTCCTTCCCGAGGCCTCCGCCGCTCCTCTCCCTTCCCCCACGGCTATTTAAGCTGACCCCTGCCTCTTCATCTTCCCTACCGCATTCGCCTCCTCCCTTCGTCTTCGTTGCCGATGCCGCTGCCTTCATCTTCGACGCAGGCCCCGCCCTCGCCTCCTCCTCCCGAGCCCGGTTCCCGCTGCCATCTTCGCCTCCGCCTCTGGCCTCATTCCCGCCTGCTCCCTCTCCTCCCTCCTTCCCGAGCATCGCCACTGTGCGCCCCGCCCCCTCCGGTCCCCGCCTTTCCCTCCCAATCCCCTTTCTCTCCCTTTCCCCCCTCTCCCCCGTTTCCCCGCCACCCCCTCGTTTCCTTCGCGTAGCGGAGGAGACGAGGCGACGCGTTCGGAAGAACGCGTTGCCTCGCCTTTTACCACGCCGCGTCGACGCTGACATTTGGGCCCCACCCACAGCGTTGCCCGTGTGGCTGACAAGTGGGGCCCACTTATCACTGTGCAATGGCCAGCGCGTCCGTGCGTGGACTCGGCCCATGGACTATAGCGTGCACCGAAGCCACATGTCGACGCGTGATTTTCGGTCTTTTTTGATTTTCTGTTTAATTGAAAATTCGTTATAAAGTTTCAAAAATCCATTCATTATAACTCAAAAAATTATGAAACTTGTGCCAAAAAATTTGTAATTTCAAAACCTATATTTTGGTACTAGTTTGATTAATTTTTGAGTTCATGTATTGTGGATTTTGTATTTATTGGTTTTGTTTGCTTGTCTTTTTGTTTTCGGTGCGATCGTCCGAGTAGAATTCAAAGAAGTCGGAGGTTCCCACTTCGACCAAGCTCAAGACTTCCAAGACCCCCTAGCCTTACCTAGGCGAGTCAAAGCTTTGATCATATAGAACCTACATTTTATGCAAATTATGTTCTTTTAAAATAGCAAATTGCATGGTTTAAATTTTATGCAAATGTATGTTAAATGGTTCTAAGGTAGCTAAATGCCAACTTGATTATTAAGCAATTATTATACCTTATCCTTGATAATTGAATCCCCTGATCCTTGTCACCTTAGTAATTATATGGTAAATTACTAGTTATAGTCTGTACTCAAGTGCCAAGCTAGCCTTACTTGAGTACCGGGATGCTAATCACCCCAATCATCATTCTTTAAGCATAATAATTGTTTTGGGCAGTCATTGGGGTAAATGACTAAAATGGTTGAGCTAATTTGTTTTACACTTCTTAAAACCCTAAAACTTGCTATTACCACATCTAGACAGATGGTAGGAGTGGTGGGTGCACGAGAGGGGTTGGTATGTGGTATGAACCGCCTGGATGGATTAATGACTCAATCTTGTCATGATCTCTCATGTAAAATAAGTACAACCATAAGTCTGCAAAGTGCAACTTGGCTTAGTAAAATTATCAAACTCTGAATGTCATCTCGCATGGTGGGGGAGAGGGAATGTGCAAGTGGCAGGATGCGTTCCGGCTTGAAAGGGACATCGAGGAAAGGTGAAGTTTACCAGTCGCTGATGGGTAGTTTGACTACGCGTTCAACTACTCCAGTCGCTGAGGTGAACATCCCGCACAACGTATGGGCGTAACCCCATATGGGTGAGATGACAAAAGGGACAAGGTAGATCGAAAGGTTACTGTGACGATCGCTCAACTATATGACTACGGAATCATGTGGGGTAACGAGTATGATTGTCTCTTGTGGATACAGTGTACAAACTCTGCAGAGTCAAAACTGTTTAAACAGTCGTGCCTACGTTGATAGGCGGACATGGGAACTTAACTTGAATTAGTTGTATTTCAAAAACCTTTGTGGGTGGTATGAAAACCAGGTCGGCTTATCTAGCCTGAGGTTTGGTGTTTCCCTGGATCGTCGTATCCATTGTGTTTATGGTATGGAGGTAGCTCCAATCAAATTAAGCATTCGTAGAGTCTCCGATGGAGGGAATCTCTACAGTTATTTAATATTGTAATTACTTCCTTTAATAAAATGCAATTTATTTAAAATGCTAAGTCATAGGAATTTGTAATTATGATATTTATAAATACTGCTTTGCGCAAATAAAAGAACCCGAGCCAACCTTGTTTAGCCTTGAATATGTATTATTGCATCTGTTGTGTTGGCTCGCGACCACGGTAGTTGTGCTCACGCTCGCTCTTTCCCCCCAAACCCCCAAGGTGAGGAGTAGTTAGACTATGCTTACTACGAAGACCAAGGATTCGACGGTCAAGACCAAGGTGAGGAATAGTTAGACTAGTAGGTTAGGGCTCGCCACAATTAGCTGGCTCCGCCGGTAGTTGCGTGTGGCCAATATTATTCAAGTCCTTGGCTAATATCGGTTGCACCAAAGTGCCTCAGTCGCTTGCTTGTGGGGAGTTGTGTTGCCCCTTTTGCTTCCGCGTCTGTTTCTTTAAGTTGTGTAATGGACTTATTTGGCCTGATCGGCCCGCTTTTGTAAACTCGACCTGACGTGGTCTATTTAACTGTGTGGTTGTAATATTATGTTTGGTATGTCCCGCGATGTATGAAATGATCCAGTGATGTGAACTGTGAACGCTACCTACTGATCCAGAGAGTAGCGCAGGCTAATCACAGAGGATTTTGGATTAAGAAAATCCGGGTCCGACATCATGCCACGCATGTTGGCGTGACAAGCTTACTCATCATGCCATGATAGCTGGCATGACAGCTGCCACGCAAACCCTCTACGCTGGCACGGCGTGCTAGCGAGGGCTTGTGTGGCAGCTTTGGCCACTCCGCTATAGGTATAGCGTGACGGAACATTTTGGTCACGCCATGGGTAATGACATGGTCAAAGGGATCAGAATTAGAAATAAAGTTAAGGAGGGGTTAAGTTTAAAATATTAATAAAAAATCATTAAATAATAATAAAATTCTTTCAAGTATACACATATGATCGATTTCTGCTAATGTCAATATAAGTGTGAGATGAAGCAATCTCATCATGATTAAAATGGATACCTTACTGTAGCCGTTGTAGTAAGTCGGAGTAAACTATATATATGTCTTCAAAGATCAGTCGATTTTTACAAATAGAGATTTTTGGTTACTGACGATAAAATGATCCATCGATGCGGTTCAAGGTGATGCTGCAGCTAAAAGTTTCGAGTTTTATTGATATATATAGGAGGGGTTCATCTCAATTTTTGGATGTTACATGGCTAAAACAAATGCTGTTTTTCGACGGCCGATTCGGTGAAGAAGCAAATAGAACAGCATGGATTTTTTTTTCGAATTCCTTGTTTTCTTTTAGGATTTTTAAGTATAGGGTTTTGAATTCAAAGAAAGTATATATATACACACACACACTAATTGAGGTTCTCTTAGAAACCCCACGTTAATCTTATGAATAAAAAGCTAAAAACTCCCGTAATATTCGGAGAAAAATAAAAATTCTAGAAATTCCTACGTAAAACACGTAAAAAGAAAAGTCTAAACCTTCACTTTATAGCCTAGAGCACCAATGTTTCCTTGTGATATAGCATCGGGCATGATAGTTTCTTCCGATAGAAAAAGCCCGAGCCTAGAGTCCTGATCTAATTTGTCAAGGACACTTGTTGTGACCAATTGAAAAAGTGTTAGTCCTAAGTACGGTTGGAAACCAATCGGAGGATAAGAAAGAATGCATCAGTTGGTACTTGGTACGGAGTGCATTGCACCTGGTGGGCTCTCTGATACATGCATACATTAATTAAGAATTGGTAATGCTAATTAAAAGGTTTATCTATTACATTTTTAAGAAAAGAATGGATCTTGAATCGAAAGAGATTTGACAGGTAAAATGATCTTGAATTGAAAGAGATTGACAGGTAAAACCAGAAATTCATATATTATAATTGGAGAAAAAGAGAAACATCTACAAAAGTCTCACATTAATAGGATCAATGTGTTAAATATTAGGAAGAAAGAAAATAGTTGCTTCATAAACAAATTATTATCACGAGCCTAATGGACACACAATGCATGCATCTGTTTGCAGTTCCTAATCCATATCAATATACAACCTTCTCTCGATATATTTCTTCATTTTTTAAAGCTCATATTTAACTTTGATTTACATGCATCTAGACATGGACAGATATATTAAAGAGAAAATTACGTAAAACTATGTTACCTTTGGTAAAACTATTACAAAACTACATTTTTAAGCAACAATTTCAGAGAAAACCACACTTCTCTTTGTATAACATTTCACAAAAACAACTTTAAAGCATTACCATCAAATCTAACGGGGTGGGCCCACTTGTATCTATACTAATTGGAGGCTCTCCTAAAACCCCCATATTAATCCTATGAGGTAAAAATGTAGAAATTCCCACATTAATCGGAGACAAAGAAAAAAGTTAGAAATTATCACGTTAATCAGAGAAAAAGAAAAAAATCATAACCATCAATATAGTGTGAATAGCTTTTTAAATGGTTAAGATTTATTTATAGGCAAAGGATCTACCGTTCTCATGAAATAATTGAATATGAAAAGTATACATGAAGGACCGAAATGGCAACAGAGGGGGGGTGAATGATGCCTTAAAAATTAAGATCCTACCCTCTCAAGTGTCCACACAGCAAATCAAAAACTTACTGTTAAACAAAAGGTGTGATGTGAATCAAATCCAAAAAGTTAAACACAAATGAGATGTTCTGTCAAAGATCGGAAGGTTCGATTCTACCTTGCGGTAGTTCCACACTGCGGTAGTTCCGGGTTTCAGTGCGGAAGTTCCGCCTGCGGTAGTTCCGCCTTGGACAATCGGAAGTTCCGATTGTCCTGACCGAAGAACAGTACGCTCGGGGTTTTGCCCAAAAATCGGAAATACTAACTCTTGAATGCTCTTCTCAGGTCAAGTCTCACAGGACATCATCCTAAACAACATCTTGACCTCATGGAGAAGAATCGCAGACAAAGATCCATTAATCAAAGCAAAAACGGATTTCTTGAGTATTAGGCAAGAAAGACTAAAAACCACAATTAGCAAGATTCTTAGATTCTTGGCTCATGAAACTTTGAGGATATATTAGCAATATCAATAAGACTCCAGATATCAAGTTTCATGCCATCTCATAAGACGAATCAAAGGTTTCATCAAAACCCTAGATATTCAACATGAACAGAGAGAATAAAAGAGGCATAAACAAAGAACCAAAACCTCAGGATTTCATTGATAGGAATCACAAGATTATAGAGGAAAACAAAGAGGAATGATTATACAAATTTCAGTTCATCCTCTCCAACTCAACAACCTCTCAAAAAGCAAAACAACCTCTCCAAAGGCTCTTTAGCTAAAGCTAACCCTAATTTTCTCTCACCAAAAGTCTAACCCAACAACCAGGGGTTCACCTCTATTTATAGCCCTTGGCTAACGGGTCTCCAACCCGTTATGCCGGCTAAACCCTAACGGAGCCCGCTTCCACTTGTGCCGCTTTGCGAAATTACCCTTCGCCTCGCACACCTTCTGGAAGCTCCCGCGTTCCTTGTTGTTCACGACTCGCAAACGCCTCGAGTGCACGCCGTCTTCGACACGTCTTTATCGTTCTGACCTCAACGCCGCCTGCGTCTAGTCCGGTATCCACGTGTCTCGCCACGACTCCACCTCGATGCCCTGCAACCAGTACAAACAAGAAACACATCACATAGCATTACTCAAGTTAATATAATCATCATTTGCATTTAACTAAAACAAATTCACAACTCAAAATCAAAACTATGCCTTTCTGCACAGTTCTGCCCACAATCGGAAGTTCCGCACTTACCATTGCGGAAGTTCCGATTATCGGAAGTTCCGTTCTTACCATTGCGGAAGTTCCGATTATCGGACCGTCCGCACTCCCAGGTTGGAAGATCCGATTGTCGTCACAGTAGAATACTCACGTCAGTATTATCGGACATACCGCGTTCCCAGGTGCGGAAGTTCCGATTAACTCAACCAGAACACAAACGTCAGGATAATCAAAAGTTCCGTTTTACCAGAGCGGAAGTTCCGATTATCGGAACTTCCGTTTTCCAGAACCGGAAGTTCCGCACAGAACAGAAACAAACCAGCAGAAGCGCAAACGCAAAGATTTCAATCACAAACTTCTCACCACAGCGTCAAATACTCATCACTCGAAAGGGGACCCTACTCACATGGTCTCTCAATCTCCCCCTTGATGAGTATATTGACAAACACGAAAAAGCATATAGTTTGTGATAAAGACCAAACATGGTGTAATCTAGGAGACAAGAAGGCTCAAAACCATATTTGTCAAAAGAGAACGATTGAAGCTTGAAATGAAAGAGCAAATTTTTCAGCATAGCTCCAGAGGACTTTTTCTCTCAACTTCTCCCCCTTTTGGCAATAAACACATCAAGAAGTGTTAAAGGAAGGAAATGACTATATGATATTCATTTTAAGCATTAGGAGCCATGAAGATTATCCAAAATGACTATTAGAGAATTACACCAAGCCATAACACATAAGAATGCTATCAAGATCATGACAATTGATGTATAGAATAGCTAAGACAGAAAATTCATAATCTGAGAATTGGTCCAATTCTTTAGCAAGTCAAGTAAACTAAGATTATAGTCTAGCTAAAGGTATCCAAGGATGATATAAGCCATGTCAAATACTCTAAGTGGAACCAAGAAGCATACTATTGAACAGTTTAGAGTGCTACCAGTTGAAGAAAGACTCATTTGATCAAGTACTTGGTCTGTTCGAAGATAAGCATTTTTAGCACAAGTTTCTTTTTCTGGAAATATAATTATGGCTTTATCTTAGTGAAGCAAGTCCTAGACTAGGTGCCATCCACAACTGCCTCCTAAGCTTCAACCATTTTTCAAATCTTAACCATGTGCTATATCCCAAGCCTTATGCGACCACTCCAAGCAACAGACTTAAGGAAGTGATCTTAGGTCATCCAAGGCTCCCCCTGAGTTCATGCCTAGTGCAATGGCAAGAAGTCTCATGAGAAAGATTTGGTGAGATCAGTTTTTTCGCACAAAAGAGATCACTTTTGCTTTTGAAGTTTTTAGACCAACGATTAAAGATAAGTCATGTTTCTTAACGAACTGACATAGCTTAATCTAAAGTTCAAAAGAGATTCAGGACTCAACTCAGCCTACTTGACATGGCGAGAATCATAAAAGGATAACTTCAACAGACTAGTCTCAAGAGCTATCATGACAAGAATTTAGTTCAAGTTGAGCAATTTTAGTCACCTTATCATGGCAAAGACTAAACTACACATAAAAAGTCATGATAAATCTAGCAGTTTAGCATAAATCATGGCAAGATGTAAAACAGTGAAAACAGATCATAAGGGATAATAGACAAGGCTCCAAATGATTATTTTACAATGCAGGATGAAATGCACGAAAAACCAGATCCTCTTCAGAATGAGATGCATCTTTTAATTCAGGTTGAGTTATGACAAATTTAAGAACTAGAAGAGACAAGATGAACTCCCCCTGAACCAAAGGAACAAAATCGAGAAACTGGAAAGAGAAACAGAAAAGGCAGTCCTTAGAGCATAAATAAGATATAGAGAATACTATAGCTCAGACAGATTCTTATCTACCCCATATGATTCTAGGACTATCAGCTGATCAACTAACACACTAAGGAGCAAACACTGTCCCTGTCTACCCAAGGGTGGCCCGACCCTTACTAGAACCCATAAGAAGTGAGTAAGCTCTACTTAGAGAGAGGAGAAATAGCTAATAAGCAGCATCCTAGAAGCACAAGATAAGAATTAGCAGTCAAAGCAATTTGGCAAGAGAACCACTCTAACCTATGCTGGAAGGACTTAGACCCAAAGCACTTAAATGAAGTGCAACCAGAAAGGAGAAATAGCATAATTAAAATATAATACAAAAGTAAAGCACAAGCTCCCCCTCACAACAGTCCATAAGGACAAACCACCCCAAGCTCTCCCCGTAGAGCTGAAAACCGAGAGCTGTCCAAAGGCTTGGTGAAGATATCAGCCAACTGGTGTTCACTCTCCACGAACTAAAGCGCAATGTCACCCTTCTCTACATGGTCTCGAAGAAAGTGATATCTGATATCAATATGCTTGGTCCGAGAATGTTGCACTGGGTTCTTGGCAATGCAAATCGCAGACGTGTTATCACAAAAGAGTGGAACACGGTCGATTATTAACCCAAAGTCCTGCAAGGTCGAGACCATCCAAAGCACTTGCTCTGACAGAATCGGCTGCGACAGCGTACTCGGCCTCTGCGCAGGGGATGCAACACCGGACTGCTTCCTTGAAGACCAGGAGACAAGAGAAGTGCCAATGAATTGGCAAGTGCCAGAGGTGCTCTTCCTATCTATCCTACAGCCAGCGAAATCTGCATCGGAGAAGGCTCTAAGAGATAGACAAGAGGAGGAAGAGTACCAGATACCATAGTCAATGGTAGCTCGAAGGTACCGAAAGATGCGCTTCACCGCCTGACGGTGAGATACGCGAGGAGAAGCCTGAAACCGAGCACAAAGACATACGGAGAAATGTATGTCTGGTCTCGAGGCTGTGAGGTACAAGAGAGAGCCTATCATGCTTCTGAACTCCTTCTAATCAACTGGCTCGCCGTCTTCATCTGGGTCAAGTGAGGCTGTAGAAGCCATTGGAGTTGACACTGGCTTGCCATCACTCATGTCAAAGCTTCTCAGGAGATCACGAGTGTACTTGCCTTGGTGCAGAAAAGTACCTTCCCGAGTCTGTTTGATTTGGAAGCCAAGGAAGAAACTCAACTCGCCCATCATGCTCATCTCAAACTCTGAGCTCATGACATCCGAGAACTGAGAGATGAGAGCATGCGAGGAGCCGCCAAAGATAATGTCATCCACATAAATCTGGACGAGCAGAAGATCAGTGCCAAGACGGCGGATGAACAAGATTTTGTCAATTTTACCCATTTCAAAATCATGACTCAACAGATAGGACTTAAGCCTTTCATACCAGGCTCTAGGAGCTTGCTTAAGTCCATACAGAGCTTTTGAAAGCTTGAAGACATGATTAGGGTACTTGGGGTTTTGAAACACAGGGGTCATCTAACATAGACTTCTTCCTCAATAAGTCCATTGAGAAAGGCACTCTTGACGTCCATCTGGTAAAGCTTGAAACTCTTAGAAGCTGCAAAGGCAAGCAATATTCTAATAGCTTCAAGTCCAGCTCTGAGGGCAAAGTCTCCTCAAAATCGAGACCCTCGACCTAGGAGTAACCACGAGCTACCGTCTAGCCTTGTTTCGAATGACTACCCCATCTTCGCTTTGCTTGTTCTTGAAAACCCACTTGGTCCCAATGATATTGTGACCTCGAGGGGGCTCAACAAGCGTCCAGACCTTGTTTCTGTCAAAGTTCTCCAATTCCTCATGCATGGCATTGATCCATGATTCATCAGAAAGAGCATGACAAACGTCTTTAGGCTCCAAAGAGGCGACAAAGGCAGAATGGAGACAGAAGAGAGACATGCCAGTTTTTGAACGAGTGACTCGCTCAAAAAGATCTCCAATGATCTGCTCTAAAGGATGGTCCTTTTGAATGTGTCTAGGAGGTCCAGGGTGAGATGAAGAAGTGGCCTCTATCTCATGAGCAGATGAGATAGGGACAGAGCCACTAACTTCGGAAGCAACAGACGGCAAAGGCTGATCTCCTCGAGGTGCGATGGAAGAAGGCACCTCAAGAGGAGGAGGAAGAACTGGATCGGGTAGACAACCCTCATCTCCGTCTTCCTCATCGTCCACAAAGATGGACTCAGACTGCTCTAGAGAACCTGAGATATCAAGCCTAGTCCCTGGGCTGGTCTCATCGAAGGTCACCTCACAGGTTTCTACCATTTTGCTAGACTCGCAGTTCCAGACTCTATAGGCACGAGAAGAAGTCGAGTAACCCAGAAAGATCCCATCACATGATCGTGACTCGAACTTATCTAGATTCCCAGACTTCAGAATAAAACACTTGCAACCAAACACACGAAAATGCGAGACACTGGGCTTTCGCCCATATCTCAACTCATAAGAAGTGCGATGCAAGAGTGCCCTAAGGAAAACTCTGTTCGAAACATGGCATGCAGTGGCAATAGCCTCAACCCAAAACTTCCTAGGTGTAGAATATTCATTTAGCATCGTCCTGGCCATCTCGACCAAGGTACGGTTCTTCCTCTCCACAACGCCATTCTGCTGAGGGACGTGCGGAGAGGAGAATTGGTGCTCTACACCTGTCTCACCACAGAAACTCTCAAAGTAGGAATTCTTGAACTCGGTGCCATTATCACTACGAATTGCTCGTAATGCACCTGGGAGCTCAACAGAAAGCCTACTAAAAAGACCACGAAAATGTGAAAACGTCTCATCCTTCGAGGCTAAGAAAAACACCCAAGAGTACCTCGAGAAGTCATCGACCACAACAAGAACATACCACTTCCCTCCTGCCGATCAAGATTCGAGCCGGGCCAATCAGTATCCATATGGAGCGCTTGCCCAGTGCATCGGTCATAGTCACTTTGTATCGGAGAGTGAGAAGCGACAACCATCTTGCTGTGCCGGCATGGAGAGCAAACTAGATCCTTGACCATCTTGAGTTTAGGCAAACCACGAATGAGATCGTGGCCGCTAACTCGGGTCAAATGATCAAATCCTATATGACCAAGTCTCCTATTCCAGAAGGTCAAATCACGGATTCGAAGCAATTAAACACCGAGAGGATCACGGAAGACTCGGAAAAATCAGCACGAAAGATCCTCCCATAACGAAATCCATAAACCGACTACCCAAGAATCAAAATTTTGCAATTGTTTTTCTTAAAACTCACCTCGAAATCGTCATCGATGAGCTGAGAGACTGAAAGCAGATTATACTGCAGCTTACTTACTAAGGCAACATCTTTCGAATAAATGAATCATTAATCGCACAATACCTTTAGCAATGACACGCCCAAACGAAGCATCTACAAAAGTAAAGCACAAGCTCCCCACACAGCAGTCCATAAGGACAAACCACCCCAAGCTCTCCCAGAGAGTGAAAACCGAGAGTTGTCCAAAGGCTTGGTGAAGATATCATAACCGGTGTTCACTCTCCACGAACTAAAGCGCAATGTCACCCTTCTCTACATGGTCTCGAAGAAAGTGATATCGATATCAATATGCTTGGTCCGAGAATGTTGCCTTGGGTTCTTGGCAATGCAAATCGCAGACGTGTTATCACAAAAGAGTGGAACACGGTCGATTATTAACCCAAAGTCTGCAAGGTCGAGACCATCAAAGCACTTGGCTACTGACAATCTGGCTGCGACAGCGTGCTCGGCCTCTGCGGTGGGTCATGCAACACGGATCGCTTCCTTGAAGACCAGGAGACAAGAGAAGTGCCAATGAATTGGCAAGTGCGGAGGTGCTCTTCCTATCTATCCTCTGACCGGTGAAATCGCATCGGAGAAGGCTCTAAGAGATAGACAAGAGGAGGAAGAGTACGGATACCATAGTCAATGGTAGCTCGAAGGTACCGAAAGATGCGCTTCACCGCTGGACGGTGAGATCTGTGAGGAGAAGCACGAAGCCGAGCACAAAGACATACGGAGAAATGTATGTCTGGTCTCGAGGCTGTGAGGTACAAGAGAGAGCCTATCATGCTTCTGAACTCCTTCTAATCAACTGGCTCGCCGTCTTCATCTGGGTCAAGTGAGGCTGTAGAAGCCATTGGAGTTGACACTGGCTTGCCATCACTCATGTCAAAGCTTCTCAGGAGATCACGAGTGTACTTGCCTTGGTGCAGAAAAGTACCTTCCCGAGTCTGTTTGATTTGGAAGCCAAGGAAGAAACTCAACTCGCCCATCATGCTCATCTCAAACTCGAGCTCATGACATCCGAGACCTGAGAGATGAGAGCATGCGAGGAGCCGCCAAAGATAATGTCATCCACATAAATCTGGACGAGCAGAAGATCAGTGCCAAGACGGCGGATGAACAAGATTTTGTCAATTTTACCCATTTCAAAATCATGACTCAACAGATAGGACTTAAGCCTTTCATACCAGGCTCTAGGAGCTTGCTTAAGTCCATCTGAGCTTTGAAAGCTTGAAGACATGATTAGGTACTTGGGGTTTTGAAACACAGGGGTGTCGACATAGACTTCTTCCTCAATAAGTCCATTGAGAAAGGCACTCTTGGCGTCCATCTGGTAAAGCTTGAAACTCTTAGAAGTGCAAAGGCAAGCAATATTCTAATAGCTTCAAGTGCAGCTCACAGGGGCAAAAGTCTCCTCAAAATCGAGACCCTCGACCTAGGAGTAACCCTGAGCTACCAGTCTAGCCTTGTTTCGAATGACTACCCCATCTTCGCTTTGCTTGTTCTTGAAAACCCACTTGGTCCCAATGATATTGTGACCTCGAGGGGCTCAACAAGCGTCGGACCTTGTTTCATCAAAGTTCTCCAATTCCTCATGCATGGCATTGATCCATGATTCATCGAAAGAGCATGACAAGCGTCTTTAGGCTCCAAAGAGGCGACAAAGCGAGAATGGAGCGAAGAGAGACATGCCGATTTTGAGCAGTGACTCGCTCAAAAGATCTCCAATGATCTTCTCTAAAGGATGGTCCTTTTGAATGTGTCTAGGAGGTCCAGGGTGAGATGAAGAAGTGGCCTCTATCTCATGAGCAGATGAGATAGGGACAGAGCCACTAACTTCGGAAGCAACAGACGGCAAAGGCTGATCTCCTCGAGGTGCGATGGAAGAAGGCACCTCAAGAGGAGGAGGAAGAACTGGATCGGGTAGACAACCCTCATCTCCGTCTTCCTCATCGTCCACAAAGATGGACTCAGACTGCTCTAGAGAACCTGAGATATCAAGCCTAGTCCCTGGGCTGGTCTCATCGAAGGTCACCTCACAGGTTTCTACCATTTTGCTAGACTCGCAGTTCCAGACTCTATAGGCACGAGAAGAAGTCGAGTAACCCAGAAAGATCCCATCACATGATCGTGACTCGAACTTATCTAGATTCCCAGACTTCAGAATAAAACACTTGCAACCAAACACACGAAAATGCGAGACACTGGGCTTTCGCCCATATCTCAACTCATAAGAAGTGCGATGCAAGAGTGCCCTAAGAAAAACTCTGTTCGAAACATGGCATGCAGTGGCAATAGCCTCAACCCAAAACTTCCTAGGTGTAGAATATTCATTTAGCATCGTCCTGGCCATCTCGACCAAGGTACGGTTCTTCCTCTCCACAACGCCATTCTGCTGAGGGACGTGCGGAGAGGAGAATTGGTGCTCTACACCTGTCTCACCACAGAAACTCTCAAAGTAGGAATTCTTGAACTCGGTGCCATTATCACTCTGAATTGCTCGTAATGCACAGGGAGCTCAACGAAAGCCTACTAAAAGACCACGAAAATGTGAAAGCGTCTCATCCTTGAGGCTAAGAAAAACACCCAAGAGTACCTCGAGAAGTCATCGACCACAACAAGAACATACCACTTCCCTCCTGCCGATTGCTTTCGAGTGGGCCAAGCAGTATCCATATGGGCGATTGCCACAGTGCATCGGTCATAGTCACTTTGTATTTGGAGAGTGAGAAGCGACAACCATCTTGCTTTGTCTTGGATGGAGAGCAAACTAGATCCTTGACCATCTTGAGTTTAGGCAAACCACGAATGAGATCGTGGCGCTAACTCGGTCAAATGATCAAATCCTATATGACCAAGTCTCCTATTCGAGAAGGTCAAATCACGGGATTGAAGCAATTAAACAGGAGAGGATCACGGAAGACTCGGAAAAATCAGCACGAAAGATCCTCCCATAACGAAATCCATAAACGGACTACGAAGAATCAAAAATTTTGCAATTGTTTTTCTTAAAACTCACCTCGAAATCGTCATCGATGGTGAGAGATGAAAGCGATTATCTTGCAGCTTACTTACTAAGGCAACATCTTTCAGAATAAATGAATCATTAATGCGCACAATACCTTTAGCAATGACACGCCCAAACGAAGCATCTCCAAAGGTGATCGTCTCATCACCTGGAGCACGGGCTAGGGAAGAAAACCAACGAGAATCTCCGGTCATATGGCGAGAACAACCAGAGTCTACAAGCCAAACCTTTCCCTTCCTCGCCGCGAACTGAGTCAAGCAGAGTAAAGTCTCGATCTTGGGGTGAATCAATAGTGATTTTGGCACCCAATACAGAGTAACACGTCGAACAGATGAAGTAGTCAAGCAAGACTGGCCTCTATCTACCCTATGCTCTCTATCACTCAACAAGCGGAAGGTGCGTATGCGGACTGGTCATTCTTGAATCCGATCGCTATGGAAGAGCGAGTCGAATCTCGCAACATCTTGATCTCGCCATGGTAGCCATCTCGAAAGGGAAACCGAGATCTACCCTCAAAACGACGGAAGTCACGACCAAAGGAAGCATGAGGACGAAAATCAGAAAACTCAGAAAAACCAAGTCCTCGATGCTGCTCTAAATCATCAGTTGTAGCAAACCTAGACCTCATGTTAGTCTTAAGTGCACTCATGGTCTGGGGCTGACCCTGAATGCGCCTAAAAGACTCAACATGATCTCTACGCGCGATCTTGGCGCGCCTGAAGCAATGATCAAACAAGTGTCCATCCTTCTGACAGAAGGTGCAATGATACTTCGCCTTCTGAGAGGCCGAAGCTGCAGGTGAAACCACCTTGCTGTCAGAGATCCTTTGAACAAAACTCGCTGATTTAAAATTGACTTTCTCAGTCCTGGGCTTAGTTTTGATCACACCTGGTGCTATGGTTCTGAGCACGACAGGTGGATGCTTCCTCATATCCTCATGGAAATCATATCCTAGACCTTGATTAAATCTGCAAATCTTAGATTGGTCTAGAATGAGGTTGAGCTTCTTCTTGCCTCCTACAAACCTCTCGAGAGTGTTCATAAGATACTGACACTCCCGAAAGAGAGAGGTGCAAGAAGAGCAGGGGTGCAAGAAGAGCAGGGGGAAGAAGGAACAGCAGAGGATAAGAGAGCAGAAGGAGAACCAACAGCAGAGGAAAGATTGGCTTGTGCATGCACAGTCGACTCTAAGGGAACAGTCCTACTACTAGCCAGTTGGTTTACGTCGCTAGGCGTCTCTACCAAACCCTCATGTTTCTTCCCAGCACACACATTACAAGCAGATGGTTGCTTCTCTAGAAGGTCCTTAGTTAGCTTCACACATTTTTCATCCAGAACAATTAATTCATATTTGAGTTTTTTCCAGTTACTGCATGGTGAGCTAACAAGGTCCTTAGATGCAAATTTGGCCAATTTGTTTGTGTCATCAACTAATTCTTGAAATTGTTTGGAGACAGATTCAAGTTCAACAGTAAGTTTGGGACAGTTCACACATGAAGCAATAGGCTCAAGAAGGAAAGCTTGTAGTTCAGTGATTTTGTGGTCTGCCCGTTTTAGATTCATCTTTAGATTATTACAACTTTCACAAATCTCGGGCAGATCAAGCAACATGGTATAAAGACCTTTAAAAGCATTGTCCTTATCCTCACATGAGGTGCAAGAAGTAGTTTCTACACTAGTCGATGAACTAGGTGCTACCCTACTCATTTCTAGTTCAGAAAGCATACTAGCATTCTCCACCTTAAGTTTATCAAGCTCAGAAGTCAGACTATCATGCGAGGTCCTTAATTTCTCCATGTCACCAATCAACACACAGCATGTATCACAATCATCACGGGAGGAAGCAGATCTAAGTGAAGTAAGCTCCCGTGATTGTCTATCTACTTCCTTCTCAAGATCACCAACCCTAGCTCTAGATCTAGCATAAAATTTTCCTAGCTTAAGAAATGCATCATTGAGCTGGTCGTAGGAAGGACCTACCTCATCGGAGTCGCTGTAGAGCTCACTGTCGTTGACGTCGGTGCCGTTGGCCATGAAGCACATACCGATGAAGTCGTCACCGTCGTTGGGATCTTGATCATCCTTGCCCTCGTCGTCGCTCCATCCCTCCACGTCGCTGAAGTTGAGGTCGTCGAAGGCGGTGAGGACGCGATGGAAGAGCTTCTTGGCCTTCCCAAAGTTGCGGAACTTCTTCTTGTCTTGAGCAGGTGCTGAGGGCTTCATGTTGCGGTTCTTGTCGATGTAGTCGTTCTTGCTCGGACCGCCGTAGTCACCTTTGCCCTTCCCCAGCTTGGGGCCACCACACTCGAAACAAATCACGGGTCCTCCTCTTCTTCCATCCCTCCTTCTCTTGAAAGCATGGGAAAACTTCCGAGCTAGGAGGGCTAGTTGTTCATCAGCAAGCTGCTCTAACTGATCATCAGTTATGTCACAGAGAGCAGCCAGGGAGAAACCGCAGAGAGAATCAGAAGAAGATCCAGAAGTGGGATCGGTGACTAAAGCCATCGACTGTGACTTCGACCTTCGAGAGACTATGTCAATCTCGTGAGTCTTGAGGCGCGAGTAAAGCGCGTCAAGAGTCAAGGTCGAGAGGTCCGTGGTATCCTTGATGGTAGTCACCTTCATCTCCCAAACACGCAAATCAAGAGCTGCGAGCATCTGACGAGCATTGTCCGAGTCGGGGTATGTAAGACCGACCGCTCGGAGGTTACTCAAGATCTTGTGAAAACGCGCAAAGCACTCATCAAGAGACTCACCAGCGAGCATTTCAAACTTGTTGTACTCGCTTGAACTAGTCTGTCGAATCGTCTTGATCCGGGTGTGCCCTCATGGTAGCGTCGAGGTCACCCGGATGTCGGCCGACGTCGGATGAGATATGCGATCAAACTCGCTCGCTCAATCCTTGGATTATAATGTTCCTTGCCTTAGCATTGGCCTCAACATCGGGCATGTTTCCCATATTGATGTTTTCATCGGCGAGAAGCAATGAATCGACCTTCACCTTCCGCGGATGGCATACCCCGAGCACGGATGTATGTTTCCATTCGGCTCTTCCGAAAGGGTAATCCGAGCCATCAAAGGCGGGAGGCTTGGTGGAATACTTGTCCGTTGCCATGGCTCACGAGGCCGGTTAAAGATCTATCGAAAAGAGCTAACCGGCTCGATACCAATTGAAGGACCGAAATGACAACAGAGGGGGTGAATGATGCCTTAAAATTAAGATCCTCCTCTCAAGTGTCCACACAACAAATCAAAACTTCTTTGTTAAACAAAAGGTGTGATGTGAATCAAATCCAAAAGTTAAACACAAATGGGTCATTACACAATGATCGGAAGCTCGATTCTACCTTGCGTAGTTCCGCCTTTGTGGTAGTTCGGTTTTCGGTCACGGAAGTTCCGCTGCGGTAGTTCCCTTGGACAATCGGAAGTTCGATTGTCACGACCAAGAACGATGCGCTCGGGTTTTGCCCAAAAATCCGAAATACTAACTCTTGAATGCTCTTCTCAGGTCAAGTCTCACAGGACATCATCCTAAACAACATCTTGACCTCATGGAGAAGAATCGCAGACAAAGATCCATTAATCAAAGCAAAAACGGAGTTCTTGAGTATTAGGCAAGAAAGACTAAAAACCACAATTAGCAAGATTCTTAGATTCTTGGCTCATGAAACTTTGAGGATATATTAGCAATATCAATAAGACTCCAGATATCAAGTTTCATGCCATCTCATAAGACAAATCAAAAGTTTCATCAAAACCCTAGATATTCAACATGAACAGAGAGAATAAAAGAGGCATAAACAAAGAACCAAAACCTCAGGATTTCATTGATAGGAATCACAAGATTACAGAGGAAAACACACAGGAATGATTATACAAATTTCAGTTCATCCTCTCCAACTCAACAACCTCTCAAATAGCAAAACAACCTCTCCAAAGGCTCTTTAGCTAAAGCTAACCCTAATTTTCTCTCACCAAAAGTCTAACCCAACAACCAGGGGTTCACCTCTATTTATAGCCCTTGGCTAACGGGTCTCCAACCCGTTATGCCAGCTAAACCCTAACGGAGCCCGCTTCCACTTGTGCCGCTTTGCGAAATTACTCTTTCGCCCCTCGCACACCTTCTGGAAGCTCCCGCGTTCCTTGTTGTTCACGGCTCGCAAACGCCTCGAGTGCACGCCGTCTTCGACACGTCTTTACCGTTCTGACCTCAACTAGTCCGGTATCCACGTGTCCCGCCACGACTCCACCTCGATGCCCTGTAACCAGTACAAACAAGAAACACATCACATAGCATTGCTCAAGTTAATATAATCATCATTTGCATTTAACTAAAAGCAATTCACAACTCAAAATCAAAACTATGCCTTTCTGCACAGTTCTGCCCACAATCGGAAGTTCCGCACTTACCATTGCGGAAGTTCCGATTATCGGAAGTTCCGTTCTTACCATTGCGGAAGTTTCGATTATCGGACCGTCCGCACTCCCAGGTTGGAAGATCCGATTGTCGTCACAGTAGAATACTCACGTCAGTATTATCGAACATACCGCGTTCCCAGGTGCGGAAGTTCCGATTAACTCAACCAGAACACAAACGTCAGGATAATCGAAAGTTCCGTTTTACCAGAGCCGGAAGTTCCGATTATCGGAACTTCCGTTTTCCAGAACCGGAAGTTCCGCACAGAATAGAAACAAACCAGCAGAAGCGCAAACGCAAAGATTTCAATCACAAACTTCTCACCACAGCGTCAAATACTCATCACTCGAAAGTGGATCCTACTCACATGGTCTCTCAATACAGGCATCTGTTGCCCTTACGTACGGGAGTTGATAAAATGTGTCTCCTAACTAATCGAGTCTACTTTGTCTAACAATTTTATTATAGTTAATAACATACTATTATATGATACATGTGTGTATGCGTATGCATGGTGGACATAGCGAGATAACCAATAATATCCTATTGTATGATATGTACGAAGTTAAAATATACTAAAAGTTATAACAAAAATTAAGCATGAATTTAGTTATACCTATATGTATACTAATTGGAGGCTTTCCTACAAACCCCCATGTTAATCTTTGGGGGTAAAAAAAGGTAGATATTCCCATATTAATTGGAAAAAGGTAGAAATTCCCACAATAATCAAAGGAAAAGAAAATATCTTAGTCGTCAACCTTTTATGAAGAAGCATGATCTATGGTTAAGATTAAATACTACACTTAGTCCATGTTGATAAATAGAGTTTGGATGGTGTGTTTGAGTACATAACAATGAATTATCAGTCAGTGTCTTTTTCAACAAAGAAGGATATTCTCTTTCTGAAATTTAACATGTCCCTATGAGTAGATCTCTCTCTCTCTCTCCAAAACACGGTTTGTAGAATAAATTCTGAAATAAATTTGGAAACAAATGAAATTGTGAATATTTAAGAACTATAAATGAAAAAAGTTTGATGACAAGCATTATACAAATTTGAAGTAAACATTTACATAAATTATTACCACTAAAACAAATCAACTGATGTTGTCCGTGCGGATGCACGAGTTGATTAATAACTAGTATATACTAACTCCAATCTAAAATGCATATGCGCTTTTGTGTGTGCTTGTCAATTTTATTAGACTTCGACCATTGATGTATATAGTTACATAAGTAAAGATAATGGGCACAAGAAAATTAAAGACATAGACATATCAATATCAAAAAGTACTCTCGTAATATAATATTTTGTAAATATTGCTTATATATAATAGCGAAAATTAGCTGCAAAAGTTTTTTTTTGTGTGGAAGAAAACAAACCCAACTGTGAAAGTTGTACAGGCCAAGTCAAAAAACAACATTTGTTGGACTAGCAGTGGAATATGTAAGTGTCGTCCTTGTCTCGTACATAACTTTTCTACAACCCAAGAGAGGAGAATCCACAGAGCTAGCCTCGCAGAGAGAGAGAGAGAGAGAGAGAGTCGCACAGAAATCACTGATGATTCTGGCCTTTTTGGCGCTGTGCTGCCTGTAGAACACATGCTTTCGCATGATCATGAGCATTGCCATTGGGGGAAGCCATGCCTGCCAACCTAAGACAATATATTAACCAAGCATGCCAATATTGTGTTGCATGCACCTAGATTAACTAGACAACAAAAGGGTAACAGAACACAAACAGCATTATGCTGCCTGCCAAGTTTAGAGTCATGCTGTATTTTAGGCAAAAACAAAGTTCTCTACTATGTGTGCACTAGAGGCACGACTTGGGTCATGAAGCCAATCATGGCCAGTGCGAGTTAAACTTTGGTCCACCCATGTAAATATCTCCTTCAGCAGCTAGTCATGGTATATATCTATCTTTTTAGTTTCCCTTCACCATGTCAAAATATTTGGTGGTGGTCCGTACATCACAAGCCATGATAGGCATTTGGGTTTGCATTTACTCTGATTTCGGAAATCCAGTACTTATTCAAAATTTGAATCTTTACCTAAATTTTGACCTCCCCTCTCAGGGGCTCAACTCATAGTGGAACCCAAAGGTGCAGTGGAAAAAGAAAGGTAAGTGAGTTGAGGCATGCTCGTTGTGGTGGTGGCTCAAGTGGAGACTTCAACCTTGCCATCTATTGCTTGTCATCATGTCCTCCAATAATTTCAGACGCGTTTTTGAGCAAGTCTTGTAAAGCCCCCATCCTCCTTTGCTCCTACATTTGTTTGTGTTGCCCGCTAATATCGGTGTCGTCTGTCAACTCAGATCCATACTCTCAGGGCATCTGTAATAGTTTATTTCTTAACTTGTTACCAAGAGAAGAGAGAGTACTCAATATAATTAAAAAAACAAGCCTTTCAATGGATTACTTCTTGAGCTTGTATCTAAGACTTTAATTGCTACCCACAAAACAAGTTTTTGTGTAACAACTATTTTGTTGTTTCTCGTGTCTCGGTATCAACAACTTGCTTGGTTCTTCATCTAAAAATAAGCTCATCTTCTCTCCTCGCCACCTCTCCTCCACATCACCTAAATGATGATGTATCCATCTCTTAGTAACAAGTGATATGGACTATTGTAGATGCTCTTAGAAAAACTATATCATAGCATAAATAGTGTTCCTATGAAGAAAATTATTCATATCTTAAAAGCATCTAATGTTACTAGCTAGCTAAAGGGTGCCTAATTATCATCTCCTTTCACTACCAGAAACATGTTTTTTCCCGAGTGCTCAATACACTCGGGACATCCACTAAAACACTCGGGATGTACTTTCCCGACGGCCAACACTCGGGAAATAACACTCGGGATAGTTTAGTCGGGTAAATCAGTGTTTCCCGAGTGTAACACTCGGGAAACTACATTTTGCCGAGTGTCACCATTTACACTCGGGAAACATATGACACTCGGGAGAAAAAACCGTCCAAGCACCGTAGTCACCGTAACGGAAACGTTTCCCGAGTGCTGACACTCAGGAAAGAAACGGATATTTCCCCGAGTGTCAACACTCGGGAAATACACTGATAATTCCCCAAGTGTTGACACTCGGGAATAAGAGAAGATAATATTTTGTCAGTATTTTGCCAAGACGTTTATCCCCGAGTGTATGTACAATAAAACACTCGGGAAAGTCACTGTTTATTCCCCGAGTGTTGACACTCGGGGAATAAGAGCAAATACTGATCTCCCAGGTCGCTTTTCCCCGAGTGTATGGCGAAGAAAACACTCGGGAATATGGGTGAAACAGGCTGTACCCAATTTATTCGTATGCACAATTTGCAATTGGATTTCAATCAAATTCAAAAATACATTCCACATCCGATTCAAAGAATACATTCACAATCAGATTCAACAATATTATCATATATATATGAAACAAATATTGACATAATTCTCAAGTTCACAACATTCAAGTTCAAATTGAAAAGATACATATAATAGTTCAAACATAATTCTCAAGTTCACAACATTCAAGTTACGCATCAACAGAATATTGCATTGTAGTGAAGAGATGGCCTTCTCGTCGAGCTTCTTCCCATCCTAAGCGATGAACTTAGACCACTGCATTGTCATGAAGAGAACAACTCGCTTAGTACTCAACATAGACAAGATGAAACTAATAAAATTCGTAAATGCAGGGTAAGCAAACTACTGCAATTCAGTTTACATTATATACTTTTTGAGTACGCATGCATATATGCTACATCAACACAAGAATGGAGTGAAGTATGTTCATGTTTGCACGACAAGATCATGAAAATGGCAAGCACCTGGTGGTGGCCTCTCGACGTTGGACTCATCCACATGATCTTGGTGGGGGCAGCTAACATGTGTACAATCTCCAACATCGAAGACTCAAGCGGTGGATCGCCATTGATCCCGCCGTATGCTGAAATTTGGATTTGAACAGAAACACTAAAAAACATTAGCAGCAATATTTTGTATACAAAGTCAAGTTGAGTCGTGAATGTTTGGTAGAGTAGTGCCGTGGTCCTGCTGCAGTATTTGTATCCTAGTCCATCAATGTCTAAACTACTCCATCATTTGTATGGAAGAATATGGAATAAACAATGCAATACTTGTAAGTTAGAAACAGGTTTGAAATATAACATACCAAATATGATGAACTTTCACTTGACTTAAGGTGCAATCCACTGGTACTTTAATCAAATTAAGTTGAAGATTAAGGTTATAGAACTAGAGCTTTCCTCTGTGTTATGTTTGAAGGTTACTGATTGTAGTACTAGCTAGAGATTTCATTTGTGTGTTGAAATCAATGCATATTGAAATTGATACAACACATGCCACACCTACACAACATTGTCATTTCCTCTGTAGATTAAGTATGACAAGATGTCGAGTACATGGAATAAAGTGAAGAGTACCACATGGGATCAAGGACAAGCAGCCTACAACTAACAATATAATAATAAGTGTCCAGTTACTAACCGGATTAGATAATGTAGGCAGTGGTGCCCCTGGTGTAGTGGCATCAAGTCGAGTTTGAAGTGCCTGCATATTTGTTTGTTTCAGTCATATGGGTGAGAATCTACTAGTAATGTTAGCTAATGGTAACTAAAAAGGGATAGTCTTGGTACTAACATCTTATATGAATTGAAAACAAAAATATCAAGGTAAGCTTGTGGAAATAAATGAATTGCAATTTGCATATGGGGTTCAAGTCCAAACTCGGATCATTTGCTCCAATCATTGCCTAGCCTCGATTTCATCTTGTAGCTTTGGCCTCGGTGAAAACCTGTCGGTGATGGTCGCACTCGTCTTCGGTGTACATCATCCGTTGATCCGTACTTGTTGTTCGGACCTCAGAGGGTGGTCGGTGTGCTAATGTAGCCGCACCCGATCAAGAAACGCCATGTTTCTTTCCCTTTCCACCACATACCAATGTGATCGCATCGATGGTGAATTCATTACGTCAAGTCCCGCCATGAATCTCCTTAGCGACCTCGATATATGCTTCTGTTGGACAAAATCATAAGTGGCGAATATCATTAGGGACAAAATCATAGTGTAGAAATGGTACCAAGTTCTGTGTTGCGCGCTGGCTGCATAGGGTGCCCTCCTGATCACCCCTCCTAGCTTCTACATATGCCTCTACATCGGAGACAGGCCTCTGCTTCTTCTTTTCCTGCACCCAAACACTCGGGAGGTATATAAATATGTATGTGCAACATTCAATCAATATGAACATGTTGACCTACCAAGTGCTTCTTGTAACGAGCCATGGAGGAGTGCTTTGGCGATGTCTTGCCCGCCATCAACAATCTCCGCTCCCTAGCGGACGGAGGCCTCTAACCACTCTTCGTTACACCACCTCTTCTGGGCAATCTGCTGCCATGCATCTTCACACCTCTGGGACCACCAAGGTATTGCCTAATTTAACAAAGTGTTAAATATGAATAAACTAGAATTGATTGCAAACTAGAACCCACAGGAAGCAATGGCACGAACGAATTATGATTACCTGCATGTACTCCTCCAAAGTGATATGTGTTTGGCAAGCCTCGGCCCTATGAATTTCCTTTCCAAGGACTTGGGTGTGGTAATAGATCACCGCTTGGATCGTGCTTCATAGATCATCTGTGGGATCGACTTTTTAACAACATTACGCACCACTCTCCTAGAATCGACTTCTGTCCATCACCCATCTAAACCACCACTAGATAATAACAACATAAAGTGTAAGATTAGAAAATAACAAGATAATCTGTGTGTGTATGCTGAGAAAAGCAACTAGGATCCTTGTCACTTACCCAAAAACTTTCCTCCACCCGCGCAAACAATTGTCAAATTGTATTTCTCCTTCTGCAGCCAGATCTTGGCCGACCTTGTAGTGGCGCCATGTCCATCTGAGCTCCGCCTTCCTCTGTAGATGACCAAGCCGGGAAGTGCCATCGAATCAAGACGCCAATTATGCCGTTTGGAAGTCTACATTTCTCGACCCTCCTTCTTCTCGCCATTGCTCGCACATTAGTTTTTTGAGGTCTGCAAGCAAGTGGGCTAAATTAGTGAAAGTGATAACAATTTCTTACGTGTCGCCAACAGGAACGATGATAGTCTTCTCCTCCTCTCGGGTTGGTTGTGGTGGCAAGTTCGCAGGTCCTCGTAACCAAAAATCTTGTGTTGTCTTGTCTTCCGCCTCGGTGTACTCATCCTCCTCACCTCCTCCTCACTAGGATGCTTGATCATTATCCACATGATCGGCCGCGAGGATGCGGGGTAGAGGTGCACGATCTAGATGTAGACCCCACGCGCCTCCTCGAGGGCGCGCCGCCTCTGCCTCTGGAGGGCGCGGCTGCCCTCTGCCTCCTCGAGGGCATGGCGCCCCTCTGCCTCCTGGAGTGGCCACCACTTTGGAAGACAGACGTCTACCTCGACTAGAGTATGCCGCCCCTTTGATGCCACTCATTTTTGGTGTCCTGAAATGAAATGAAATTAAATTAAATACATCAATTAATAAAGCGCAATCAAGTAAGCTCATACAAAAAATTAAAAATATGCAGCAAGTACATGCAAGACGTACAAGAAGATCATGCTTAGAAGTAGTCGTCTACAATGGGATCCTCCGCAGATGGGCCCTCTAAAAAGTCATCGTCACTCTCATGAGGTGTTGACTCGACCTCAGCCCCTTCAGTGCCATGAATGTCTAAACGATTAAGTACTTCCAAATCGTCTTCGTTGACAACTTCCTCAGCATCGATTAGAATGTCTTCTATGTGATCGTCCCCTTCGCCAATTATTATTTCAAAAGTCCCTGGGAGCCCATCTTCTTTGAAGAATAGGTCAACACCATTGTTGGTCTCGATGTTGTAGTCCTGCTCACTAGGGGTAGGTAGTTTCCCATATGGTTGCACCTTATGTACTACCCACCAATCCACTAGACTACATACGCTTTGCATGGAGTGCGGATGTAGTATACTTGAGTGGCTTGTCGAGCCACAATAAATGGATCATTGCTCGGTAGGGTGATTGATGTGCAACTTCAACCACCCAAGTGATGTGTTCCGTCGACTCCTAAGCGGATGGAACCAATGACATTTGAATAACACAATTTTGAGAGGTTTGCTACCATGGAAATATAGTTCAATTATTTCTTCAATTACTCCATAGTATTCAACAGCTTGTATTGCTCCCATCACGCCTATAGTCACCAATCCACTATTAATTGTTGTTGCATTAGGCCGTTCACGCTCATGTGTCGATGTTCGGAAGCGGTACCCATTCACATCGTAGGTACTATACGACAGCACCCGAGTGTGGCATCCTTGAGCAACTTGTCTCAATTCGCTGCTCATAGACTTGTCCTTCAAGCTCTACAGGATAAATAGAAACGGTTTTATGTGTCAGTTCATCTGTACTTAGCAAATGTTATGTGCAAGGGGGACTAGCTAATAAGGAAGTTACTTTTTGATAGAACCAGGATGGGAAATTCGGTTTGCAATTCCCAGCACCCTTCCTAAGAAGGGTCTCAATTTGTTTTTCGGATGGATCTCGACGTTGCTTCCACTCGTTCCTAACAAATTCCCTACAGGCATCAAGACAAGTACATAAAAACACTCATGCATCAATTGTACGGAAAATATAATTGTTGCATACCTAATGTAATCATCCACTTCGGAGAGGTTGGTCAAGACATACAACATCGCAGTCAACCACTCATCCCGCGATAAAACTTTGGGAGTACCACTGCTTGAAGTGTCACCTCTTCCAGCGAAGAGGCTAAGTTGGCAATCATTTTGAGGGATGCCAATGTTGTATCGTGATGTTCGATTGTGCCTTTGTCTAACATTGTCGACAAAGTATATTGATGTGAAATGGGAAATTTCCTCAAGTATGTACGCCTCGCTATGGATGCTTCAACACGTGATCGATTTTTGCTTTGCCTCGTAGTTCCTTTTGTTCCTCTCAATTGGATACATCCATCGGTTTTGCACTGGTCCCCATCCTAGCTTCATAGGGGAGATGAAGAATCAAATGTTGCATTGGATTGAAGAAGGCAGGAGGAAAGATCTTTTCCAACTTGCAAAGCAACACAGGTACTTCACGCTCCATAGTTGACATCACCATGGGATCTACCTCTTTCGCACATAGCTGTCGATAAAAGAAGCTCAACTCCGCCATCACTTGCCAAACACACTCGGGGACGTAGCCACGAATCATCACGGGCAAAAGGCGTTCCATGAATATGTGGTAGTCATGGCTCTTTAGGCCATTGATGCGCATGGTAGCTAAATTCACTCCTCTCCTTAGATTTGCTGCATACCCATCAGGAAACTTTACGGTCTGAAACCATTCCAAAATCTCCTTCCTCTGAACCCTAGTTAGGCAGTAACTAGCTCTTGGCTTCTCCCACTTGCGATGGTCGGCTTGTGGATCATATTCAGCCAAGGCCTATTGCAAAGCTCCTCTTGGTCAAGTCGAGCCTTGATATTGTCCTTCGTTTTGTCTGGAATGTCAAAGAATGTGCTAAATATGGCCTCTGCAACATTCTTCTCATTGTGCATTACATCTATGTTATGCGGAAGAATGAGCTTATGGAAGTATGGTAGCCGCCACAAACTTGGAATGTGAGTCCAATTGTGCTCCTCGCCATATTTCTCGAACCCATCTCCATCGTCAAGGGGCTTCAAAGCATCTAGCCGTGCACGAACCTCCACACCCGGTACCGGGGTGGTCCATCGCTGACACGACAATATTAGCCCTAAATCCATTTCACACTTCTAAATTCGTGGTCAATTGGAAGGAATTGACGATGACAATCGAAGAAGGAATGCTTGCGACCATGCTTTAGCCAACAGCCACGCAACGCCTCCCTGCAGATTGGGCATGGCATCTTCCCATGTACACACCACCCACAGAATATCCCGTGCGGCGAAGTCATGCATTGATGTGTGGTACGCGACCCGCATGGTAAAGTTCTGTTTCGCTGACCGATCATATGTTACTATGCCTTGTTCCCAAGCATGTAACAATTCATCCACCACCGGCTCCATGAATACACTCATATTCTTCCCGGTATTCAGGACCAGGGATTATCAAGGAAAGGAATATGTTTTGCTTCGCATGCAAGCGCCGGTGGGAGGTTAAGGGAATGACAAACACGGCCAATGGTATCTGCAGCGCACCCCATACCAAATGGGTTAAACCCATCGATTGCGATTGCAATTCGAACATTCCGAGGCTCATGGCGAACTCTACATAGTCTCGATCAAATTGCTTCCATGCTTCACCATCAGATGGGTGGACCATCTTGTCAGCATGGTACCGACGACCATACTTGTGCCATATCATTTGTTTGGCAGAAACCTCATACATGTACAACCGTTGGGATTCGTGGCACAAATGGTAGATAGCGAAGTATTTTTCTGCCAATAGGAAGCTGCCTCTTCTGACCATCACCGGAGTCAACCTCAACAAACCTAGACTCACCACACTTATCACAGTGATCTTTGTGCACATTCTCATTCCTAAATAGCATGCAATGATTTGGACAAACATCTATCTTCTCATATGGCATATTTAGTGCGCTTATCAATTTCTTGGCCTCATACAAGTTAGCGGGCAGTTTGTGACCATCAGGGAGAAGGGTGCTAAACACGCTTAAGAATGCATCAAAGCAAGCAATGCTTGTGCTGAACTGGGACTTGACAGCAAGTAGTCGTGTGACGGCATCTAGTTGGGACACCTGTGTTTGCCCATGAAGTGGTTGACTCGCTGCGGACAACATATCAAAGAAAGCCCTTGTTGCAGGCTCCGGTTCTTCCTCTACAGGTGGCACATACGCATCACGCACATCATCTAGCATGTCTTCTGTCCTACTCTCATTGTGGCCGCCATCGTCCGTTTCTTCCCTTAGCACATATGATGTACTACGTTGTGACTCGCCGTGATAGACCCACACGGTATACCCTGGCCGAAATCCGTACTTGCACAAGTGTGCGATCATTGTTGCCCTCATTTGTGGTCGTGTGTTCGAACAACGAGAACAAGGGCACAACACACCCGTCCATTACGCCTAGCAAATGCTCGATCCACAAAATTGGACATCTTTTCCATCCATTCTTCGCTCTGATCACCCATCTCTCGCCCGTGTACATCCAACTACGGTCCTCACCATCCTAGTGTACAAAACATAATGCATATATTAATCCGACTTGTTATACTGAGCTAGCTAGAAGCTCTTTGAGGATACATGCCCTATACATGTACACAAAAACATATTGACATGAAGACAATATAAATGATCAATGATTCTACATAAGCAAGAAACATCAAGAACACAATCACCGAGAAGAAGAGGTTCAATCGAGGCCAAGATCACCCCCAAAGATCTCAAACACATTCGTGATGACCAAATCTAAGTACTTTAAACACTTGCACATACATGTACGGAAAAGAAGAGGTCAAAAGCAAGAATGATATGGCACTTCAAGTTACGAATAAAAGTAAGAACCAACAATATAAATCAAATTTACAACTCCTAATTACATCCCCATACATTTCCAAGATAACACTTGAAAAGGAAACATTTGCGACTTAAGTGCGACATTGCTCAAATGACACTTTTGACATTATTCTTAATTTCAGATACAAACAATCGTAATTTGTTCATTATCTAATTAAAATAAACATAATAGTGTTAGTAAGAAAACTAAGAAAGATAGTAAGGAAATTAGCAACAAAGAAATGTATTATTTCATTAATAAACTTAATTAGTTGTATATGCAGTAGAACTTTTATCTTTGTTTTGGTACAGAAGATCCATATATATTCTATAAGCTGAACCAGACTCATGCCATTGTGCCGGTCAATTTTACTAAATAACTCCACATAACAAAAATACATCTATGTACCCCAAAACTTTCAAGAACATTTTATTGAAATAAAAAAACAGTATGTCAATAATGGGAAAAAGAGCTCCGGATAAGTGACCTCCAAATTAATCGATATATGTTTATTCATACGACAACGATCAATATCTCGCTAATAATATCCTTTGCCAGATTACTCCATAGAATTCAATGGTCAGGTTACTATCAGGGTTTTCAAATGCCAAAACAACACAGATAATCAAAAGCCAGCTACAAACAGGGATTTGATAGCAATAACTGGTGGCAAAAGGAGGCAATTAATAGACATTACTGATACTGACTGGCCGATCTATTGCACAAATTCTCAGTTGCGAGATATAATACATATTCAAATGCAATTTCAAGCACATATTTTCAATTGTCAGATCAAGCTGATTTTCAATTTCCGGCACCTCAATCACTGCCTTAACCCACTGATCTTACTACTCAATTCACAAAGCCAGATTAGTAACAGAGATTACAAATGCCATCTACTCTATTCATCGACAACCAATTGCGATATTGATGAGCAAGAATCACGCACAATACTCAATAACTGGAGAAGCAAATACAGACACAAACAACAATCAATATTCCAGTTTACTCAATCAATGAAGGAACCAAGATTTTGGCAATTGATGGCAGCACAATTTGCAGTAATCAAGAGTGCACAAAGCCATACACACTGCTGCCGATCAACCGTTGTCGCTGCACTGGGTGGGGGGTGGTCGAGGGAGGAGCTGCCGAGGGAGGCGGGCGGAGGAGGTCGCCGGAGGAGGGGCGCGCCTGACGGGCGGCGCCGGCCGGGAGGACTCGCCGAGGAGCCGGGCGGAGGAGGCGCGCAAGACGGGCGGCGGCGCTAGGCGCGGGGAGGACTCGCCGAGGGAGGCGGGCGGAGGAGGGGCGCGCCGGGCGCTGCGCTAGGCGCCGGGAGGAGGAAGGCGGGGAGGAGGGAGCCAGGAGGAGGGAGCCGGGAGGCGGGAGGCGGGGCGGAGGAGGGAGCGGAGCACGCGGTGCCGGAGGAGGGAGCCGGGAGGAGGGAGGCGGGAGGAGGAGGAGCCGGGAGGAGGGAGGCGCGGGAGGAGGGAGGCGGGAGGCGCGGGAGGGGGGGCGGCGGAGGAGGGAGCCAGGAGGGGCGGAGGAGGAGGCGGGAGGAGGCGGGAGGAGGGAGCGGGAGGAGGGAGGGGAGGAGGGAGGCGGGCGGAGGAGGGCGGCGCGGGAGGAGGGGCAGGAGTGGAGGCGGCGCGGGGAAGGGGAAGGGGAAGGGTTAGGGCGCGGGGGAAACGGCGTCGGCGGAAAAAACGGGCGCGGGACGGTCTTTTCACTCCCGAGTGTTTTAATTTTAAAACACTCGGGAAAAATTGTTATTTCCCGAGTGTTTAGTAGAACACTCGGTAAAATTATTTGTACCGAGTGCTTATAGCGCTTACCGAGTGTCTTATGAAACACTCGGAACATGCCCGAGTGTTTCCATATAGACACTCGGTAAAAATATAGACACTAGGGAAACAAGCAGTTTCTGGTAGTGTTTTTAAAAAGAAAAAGAGAAGTGCACGCATACGATGTTCTTTTTAGCGCAGTGTAGGGATCATTTCCTTGAATAATTTTCGATATGGAATATTTATTTGGAAATACTTTTATGCCTATTAATTCCATATCTGAACTGCATGGTTTGCACACACTCTTGCATTGAGTTGGTGGCTGACTTAGTTAGCATATGTTTTACTAGCATGCCATCATTCTACAGTGTATATGCTTCTTCTCCGAGGGAAACATTAATGGCACTGGTGTGTGTGTGCGCGCGCAAGATATGGTGTTGGTGTATCTTTGCAGAAAAAAGAGTGATATGGATGTGATTTGGACTAAAGGGGATATGCAAGGCCACAGAAGAATGTCAAAGGAGCAACAATATTGTGCCCTGAAAGTGACCACAGCGCAGCTCCCTGCATGGTGCAGTCAGTACTGTATGAGCTTGAATCTTGTGGCAAAGGAGAAAATCCTTTAAATCTGACCTTATACGCTAACATCCAAGATTAGTCTTTACGCATACTCAAGTCGCACCGCAAGGGCCAAAAGCAAAGCTCCTCCACTGAAATCTAAAGAGAAATTGCGATAAAAATTAACACGTACGCGGCACATAATTTTGGCTTACTGTGGTGGGAAAGGAGTTTTATACGAACCCACTTACTTCTCAAAGTAAACTTGGGACGACTAATTTAATTGCACTCCTAGTTTGAGGTTTTGGTAAGAATCGGTATCTACAAATGCTTTTAAAACCTTTGCATTCTTCTTTTGCAGGAAGACAGGCAAAATTACTTGTCCAGAAAATGTATCTCATCGAGAGTCGAAGCAACAATACAGTGACACTTATATTGTTAAGTGTTATGAAAGGCTGGAGTTACTCATGATCCCCCAAAAAAAAAGAGAGGCTACAGTTCAGCAGAGTGGAGTACAATCTGTACTGTGTGTGTTGTTAATTAATTTCCTCATGCACCAGTTTCTAATGAGAATTTGTTTTCCCATGTCCTTTTGTCTTGGTAACATGCATTTTGCCATGTAAATATGTACCATATTATCTGAAACTCAAAGCACATATGTTAATACCATTTCTTAAACAAGCGAGTGTGGTGTACCAATCATCATACTGTTTGACAACATCTCGACACTGTACCCCCTACAACAAACGGCCACCTTCGTTGATGCAAGCCTGGAAAAGAATCATAGAAAGCAACCCTCGGCTAATCGGTATTCATTTTTGCAATAAATAAATGCACATTTAGATGCTCGGCGCTCCAAGCCAAAAAGGATATATATCGCCTTTTTTTTTGTTACTTTGCACAATCTACAAGAGTTGTATTTAATTACCATTACCATCTATATGGTTTTATGCTAGTAAAGGTCTATAGAATTATAAAAATTGCTTAAGCATTCTTTGGCAACAAATATATGCCATTTGGCGTGGCTAATCTAGATTTTTGTGAGTTTCTTTTGCAGTTGGCACGAATACATAAAAAATGACAAAAAAAAAATCTATACCAGAGGGAGTATACATGAATGAATAATGCTGAACAAAAACCAGCTGAATTTCCTAAAGAAAACCCTAACATTGCACCAACAGACATATGACCCCCACTAAACTCTGCATTTGTTTTCTGAACTTACACATGCCCTGATGGATGTGTGCTGTGTTAAGTTTGTTTCCTTGTGGTGGAGTACATCACCATCAACCAGATATATATATGTACACGAAGGAAGTGAAGGACCACCCATCTGGCCTAACTGCTCCTGCTAGTATCAAAATCACCAACCACAGCAACAACAACAGCAAATCCCCATGGAATCTCATCACAGTCCTTTCCCAAGCCCTCAATGTTGGCCATCCTGCAATGAGCCGCACGTGAGGGTCTGCTCTGTGCCTCTGCCCCTGGTTGGTACGTGAGCTCAGCTAGGGTTTTTTCTACTTCCCAACCAATTATTGTGAGGAAGCGAGTCCTATGTGCGCGAGAACGGAAGGTAGAGAAGCACAATCGAGTGACTAGCATGCCTAATTAAAAATCAGATGCTTTGGATCAATGTGCAACAATGTCTGTCTGTTGAAGTACACTGTACGTCTTTATCTAAAAGCCTAAGCTTTTGGATAAACTGGCCTAGCGTATTATACTCGATATGGTATTAGAACCAAGAAGTATTCATTTCAAGATCTGGTTAACACAACATTAAAAAAATCAGTTGCAGCCCACTTTGAGTCCACGTCTTAGACCTGTTGAAGCCTAGATGTGAGTAAGGGTGTTGAAGTATATTGCTCATATTTTCTCATCATCTTAAGATAAGCTCTAGTTTTTTTTTTTTTTTTTGCATCTAACGGCCCGATGGTGACAATAGGTGTCAGACCCGGATTTTGCAAATCCAAATTATCTGTGAAAACAATGTGCTATTCTTTGGATTAGTAGATAACACTCACAGGCACATTGATGAATCATTTCATATATGGCGTGAACTAAATCATTCAAATATATTACAAACTTCAAAGTAACATAGACCACGTCGGATCAAGTTTTACAAAAGGGCCGAACATGCCAAATTGATTACATTACATGAAAGCAACGTAAACTACAGCGGAAGCAAAAGGGGTAGAGCTCATCTCTCTACAGGCAAGCGACTAGGGTAGCCCGTGTACGACGGATATTAACCAAGGGTTTGGATAATATCGGTTGTACGTAAGTACTGAACGAGTCCACTAGACTGAGGCGAGACCTATACTATAGAACAAGACCACACTTCATCGTTTCCTTATCCATCGACTTCTGGGTTCTCGTAATACGCATAATCTCCTTGGTCCTCTTTATCTAAATGGTTTGGAGCAGAGTGAAAATGAGTACAACTTCTCCGCTCGCGAGCCAACGCACAAGATGCAATAATATACATGCATGACTTAACAAGGGTGGCTTGGGTTCTTTTCACTTATGACCATCTCGTATCTTCATATGACCGGTTGTGACTCGGAAACTCCTTTGCAACCACAAGTCATTAGTGATTCCTAGCAAGATATAATGATGCCCGAACACATAAATATTATATTAAACGAACCTTATGCAATGTGATCTGCGATCAGGTCCTTATCACTTATGACCATCTCGTATCTTCATACAATCAGTTCATATTAGTCATGACCAGTTTGTAACTCCTTACGACCAGTTTGTTGACCAGTTAGTGATCATGCTCGACCAGTTTACGACCAGACCATATCTTCATGCAACTAGTTCGTATCTGGTTGGACTGAACAATGTGCTTGCATATTGTCCCTTTGCCTCACGATATCTGGTTGAACTCTAGGTGAGATATTTTGTCACCCATGGACTGCTCAATACTCACTACTACACAAAACCTCATCACAAACGGTTCTACTACGTCATCATCACTTTTTGAACACGGTTTTTGAACCGCTCAGATTTATGTGTCTGATAACGACGATCATCACTGACGGTTTTAAAACCGCTCGTGATGATTATTATCACGAGCGGTTACGAACAAAACCGTGCAGCGAAAATAGATATCACGAGCGGTTACAACAAAACCGTGCGTGATAGTCTATTTTCACTGCACGGTTACGAACAAAAACGCGTCAGTGATAATAACTATCACGAGCGGTTTTTGTTCGTAATGCTCGTGATAGTTTTTCTATCGCAAAAAAAATCAGATTTTGAATGTTCGCAATGGTGGTGATAGTCTTGATATGCAACATTGCTCGCAGTAAAAAATGAAATGGCGGGGCAGAGAGGAAGATACATACATACCTTCTTCCCAAAGATGGCGTGGAGGGTGACGATGAGCTCCTCCTCTGCGTGAAGTTCACGTGCTTGAGGTTCAACCTCGGGTAGTTGGTGTACCTCACTGCGGCTCTTGCGCACCTCTTCAACCACGCAAGCGGCGCATCCATGCACGCAAAAACACCATCGGTTCCTCACGATCTCATCGACCAAAAGCCCATGCGAGATGATACAAAGATGTAATGTACATGAAAACGCATGACCCGCTCTTTGAGGAACGGAGGTCCGATTCTGCCCGTGCCGTGGGTGGAGGTCGAGCTTGAGGCATGTGGCGGTGAACTTGGACCGAAGCACGCCGACGAAGACGAAGTCCAAGAAGACCTCGGTGTCCCACGGGTTCGACACCCTCCCGGCAGATTCACCTCAACTCGGCTATTATTTATAAGGACAATGGTAACTTATTTTGCTTCCCGCGCGCGCGTTCAAAATTTTCGAACTCCGCATTTGCGAATCAATCACGCGGTTCTTAAGAAGAACCGTGCGTGATAAGTGATGTCATCACGCAGCGGTTCGTATCACGAACCGCCTGTGATTAGTATCTCATCACGAGCAGTTCGCTTAAGAACCGTCTGCGTGATTTTAGGAATTTACCATGGCTTGAAATTTTACCATGGCTTGGATTTTCCTTACTCTTCGAATTTACCATGGCTTGGATTTTTACCATGGCTTGGATTTTTACCATGGCAACCAATGCTCTGCCGCGGTAGGGTTTGGCGGGCAATGCTCTGCCGTGGTAGGGTTTGGTAGCCAATCATCTGCCGCGGCACATAATCATCTGCTGCGGTAGCGTTTGGGCGACCAATCCTTTGTCGCGGTGAGCATTGGTCGCTTGCCCAAACCCTACCACGGCCCAATCCACTACCATGCGAGCATTGCTCGCCAAACCCTACCACGGCAGCCCAATCCACTACCGCGGCAGAGCATTGCCTGCCAAACCCTACCACGACAGCCCAATCCACTACCGCGGCAGAGCATTGCATGCCCAAATCCTACCACGGCAGAGCATTGCCTGCCAAACCCTACCACGGCAGAGCATTGCCTGCCAAACCCTACCACGGCAGCCCAATCTACTACACGAGCATTGCATGCCCAAACCTTACCACGCAGAGCATTGCTGCCAAACCCTACCACTGTAGCCCAATCCACTACATGCAAGGCAGAGCATTGCCGCCAAACCCTACCACGACCAATCCAATCCACTGGCGAGCATTGCATGCCCAAATCCTACACTGCAGAGCATTGCCTTAAACCCTACCACGGCAGAGCATTGCCTTAAACCCTACCACAGCCCAATCTACTATCATGGCAGAGCATTGCATGCCCAAACCCTACCACGGCAGAGCATTGCCCGCCAAACCCTACCACAGCAGAGTATTGCTCGCCCAAACCCTACCACTACGGCAGAGCATTGCACCCAACCCTACCACTTCAGCAGAGCATTGCATGCCCAATCCTACCACGGCAGAGCATTGCACCGCCCCCCCTACCATGACAGAGCATTGCGATAAACCCTACCATGGCGGCCCAATCCATGAGCATTGCTCCAAACCCTACCACGGTCCATCGCTGCATGGGCAGAGCATTGCCCGCCAAACCCTACTTTGGTTGCCATGGTAAAAATCCCATGGTAAAACCTAAAATCACAGCACGGTTCTAATTAAGAACCGTCAGATACTATTACTGATTCTTAATTGACCGCTCGTGAATGGATGACATATCACGCACGGTTTACTAATAGAACCGTCGTGATAGATTCGGTTCTATTAGTAAACCGTCTGTGATAGATTCATATCACTCTTCGAAATAAGAACCGCTCGTGATAGGCTCCCATCGGCTATTCGTCGAACGGACCCAACGACGGTTCCAAAAGAACCGCTCGTGATGGGCCGTCTGCTATAACCTCTTTTGTAGTAGTGACTTTCTCGATCAAGTGACAGGTAAATTCATGTGGTCGACTCTTCGTCCACTAGTGGCACGACCATGCACTTTCCTTATTCGACCACATCAAGAGACTCAGAGATATCTCTTCTGTTATATTAAGAGGGGTAAATGGCATATCTGACTAGTCACATCTCTCTGCATGTTTTATAGCATACCCGAAAGCTACCTTCATAACTATCTACTTACGGAGTAGTGGTTGCCAACCCCTAAGTGTACTATTATACATGTAGGAAATCATGCTAATCATAGGTCTAAGGATTATACATCATCATTGTTTAAGACTAACTGATGACACATAAAATCATAACAATCTCAATAGTATCTCAAGGTGGGTCAATCCAACACCATGTTCTCTAACATATGTTCACATTATTGGTTCGATATCCCCATATCCATGATCGGTGAAATATGGTCTTCAATCAATACATGTGTTGATTGATAAGTTACTAGCGTTCCGACCAGTGACATCCAACCAGGGAAACATTTATAATGACATCATATAATTTAGGAAAAGGTCTATTTTACACCCTTAACTCTTCGAAAAGTATAGATTTCATCCATGAACTACAAAATCGGACATCTGACACCCTTAATTATCAAAACCATTCAGTATACCCTCTCAACCCAAACTGAGGTGATATTGTGTGACATGACACTGATATGGCATCTACGTTAGCACACATGTCACCATATTTTGCCACCTCATCAGTCAAGTCACCTCCTCTCTCTTTCTTCTTTTCCTTCTCCCCTTTCTTTTGTTCTCCTCCCCGCACGCCTCTGTTTTCCTAGCCCGAGCCAGCCTCCCTCAGCCACCGCGTGCGTTGCCACCTCCCTCAGCATCCATGGCCTATCGCCTACCGACACTGCCTCCCGCTCCGCCCTTCACATGCCCCCTCTGCCTCCGCCTCAGCCTTCTGCGTCCGCCTCCGGCTCCTGTCGGTGCCACCGCTTCCCTCTCCTCTCATCTCCTTCCTCTCATCCTCCTCCAGCTCGCCTCCCTTGGCCGCCTCAGCCATCTCACCCTACCGCTTACCCCTAACACCTCCAGCTTACCCCTAACACCTCCAGCTCCACCCTCTACCCACCGCCTCGCCCATCCGCCACCACCTCGGCCTACCCCCACAGCTCGTAGTAGTCCTCACCATAGCCGCGTGGTCCGCCCCGATCTCCCAAATCCATTAGAATTCACCATCTACACTACCATAGGAACCGAATTGGCCTCCCAGCCAGCTCCACTATCTCTTTGTGACTTCGTAGAGACTCCTTGCCCAGAACCCACTGCTGATACACATCCTCTTGATGATGTTGTACGATCCCTCACCAAGGTCGACAACTAACTGAGGTCACCCCCTTCGATCCCCATCGCCAAGCCATAGCCACCACCGACTCGGCTTCCCTAGGGTCACCTCCGCTTTGGGCAAACCCAAAAAGGGCAACCCCAAAAAGGGAGTCTCCACACACGGTGACATGCCATGCGTCTACCAAATCTTACCAGAGTTTTACACCACTCAGTTTCAACCACCTCCGTCTGTCTGCAGATCTGAGTCTGACTGCCATCGTCCAATCGCTGTGTCGTTGTGCTATCATTGATGAGCACTAGAGGTCCTTCGGCGACGAGGACGTCAAGAAGCCGGCGGCGGTCACCGAACACGAATCAGGAGAAGTGGAGTAGCTTGAAGAAATGGGGGGGGGGCAGAGGAGGTGCAGGGCAATCATGGGCGTCAGCGAGGAGGTCGAAGATGGGGATCAGAGGAGGTCATCGGTCACCATGGCAGTGGTGGGGAGAGAACAGGTGGAGAGAGGAGAAGAGGAGAGGAGGATACAATGGAGCTTGATAGGTGGGCCCTTGCCATTTTATTATCACAGTGCTGATTGGATTGCCATGTCATTTGAAAATCAACCCACGTGTCAAAAATTGCTACCACCTAGGATGAAAACCGGCGTGGAATGACTTTAGGGGGTAATTTGTATGGTATTAATAGTTGAGGGTATTGGATGTCTAGATTTGTAATTTAGGGTCGCAATCTAGACTTTCTGAATAGTTTGTCGGTGTAAAATAGATTTTTTATTATAAATTAAAGAGCTTCACCAACATGTCACATACTTATTAATCTTTATAAATGATAATCCATCTAAGGAACATAATAATATTTATTTTATAACTCATAAGTATAGTCATGATACAATCATCTCTATGATTACCTCTAGGACATATCACCAACACATATACCTTCACAAATACATTTGCTCAAATTTCGTATTCTATGGTTCTTGTCCATCTTGCGCCTTATTTGAGTCTAATCATCTCACCTAGCATCCACGATCGTTCTGGATATTGGTTCTCCTAATCAAGTCCTGGTCATTCTCATCGTTGACCACAGTTGACTCTATGTCACCTACACAACAATAGACCAAGCAATCATTTTCAGTTACAAATTCTTCACAACTTGACTCACATTAGTCCAAAACGTGCATCATGCAATATCTATGCAATAAAACTCATAACTTTGACATAACCTACAAAGTTCATCGCCGTCCCTATACGTGAACTAACCACTGGCCGGTCAGACTGCCACCCTCGATCGGTCTGACCGCTAGGCCAGCCAGTTTGACCGGCCCCTGAGCGGTCAGACCGGCGGACCGCCCGCCGGTCTGATCGCTGGCAAATGGCCGATCGGATCACCCCAACACTTAGCTAAATTTCTAGCTTCAAAAATCAACACCTTCTCTGAATTTTTAAATTCTATCTAGTTTCGATTTAAAACCCCAATTCTAGTGAGACCAAGTGCAAATACATGCTCAAGTATCCTGTCACACGTGATTTTTGGCTGCTCTTAATTTATCTTAGGGTGTGGTCCGTGGTCCGTCCATGTGTATGCGTATGTGTACAACTCCGCGGAAAAATATGGTGAGGGCGTCTCATTTGGCGTTTGAAAGCTCGCGCGGCCCCGACCGTGACAACAGCTCGACCGGACATGTCTGGCGGGTGGCGGCCGGGAGCATGCGCGACACGGCCGTCTTTTCCCCGTGATTTTACCGGCCAGGTCGACGACAAAGAATGTCTTTCGTTGATACGTCTGCAGGTCTCCGTGAAGTTGACATCGTTGGAAAATTAATCAGCGGCGCAGGAGCCGATGAGACGAAACGGTCGACTAGAAGTTGAAGTGGTTGGAGATCAAAGCATGAGTTGTTAAGTGTATGATCCGAATTTGTTTTTTTTTTTTTTTTGACCGCGCTCCGCTCCTGCTGTATTATATTATATTAATAAATAAAGATATTTATAAAAGATAAGAGCAAAACCAGAAAATCTATTTAGAAGCTAGCCATGATTGAATGCTAAGGCGAAGATCTTCTTTCACTATGTATAAATGCAGAGTGATTTTATCTTTAAACTTCATTTTCCAATCGGTAATAGTAGGAGAGATTTGCTAAATTTTTTCCCATTTCTATGTTTCCACATATGCCAAGCCGCTATTATGAAGATCTCCGTGAAAAAAGAATTGCTGAATACTTCCTTTGCATGCATCAATTTTTTCCAAGAAGGTCCCCGAAGAACACCAATGAAATCCTAGATAATTCCAGCATTCTTTACTGAAAGAACAATTAAAATGAAATCCTAGATAATTCACTACTACAGAAAAGTACATCACAGACGGTTTTAAACCGCTCGTGATAAAGATCAACAGAGACAGTTTTTAGTTGGAACCGTCTGTGAAAGGGCACTATCACAGACGGTTTCAACCAACAACCGTCTGTGATACGCTTATATCCCAGACGGTTCTATTTACAAACCGTCTGTGATATGTCGGATATCACAGACGGTTTGTAAATAGAACCGTCTGGGATATAAGCGTATCACAGACGGTTGTTGGTTGAAACCGTCTGTGATAGTACCCCTTCACAGACGGTTCCAACTAAAAATCGTCTGTAATAGTTCATTTATACCTAATTATTTTCTATTATTCTCGGCTAGCCTCAGGAATCGCTAGCCATACCCTCAGAAAACTAGCAAGCTTGCAGAAATCAGATACATCACACAGATAAATCAATTGTTGATACAACTCAAAGTGATCATTTAAAATTCAAAATCAATTAAAAAAGTTTATGTTCAAGTATATATTGTCGCTAGATTTACATTTGAATTATAGCTACTCAAAATGATCAATTACAATTGAATCAATATTTTTAAGGTCGTTCAGCGGTGTCGACGGGGTGAAACTCTCCATTGGCGTTAACGATATCTATCTTGATAAAGGCGCAGAGCGTCCCTCGAACCTCCACGACCTCTTTCATAGCGAGTGCATCTAAATGGTTATGTCATGTCGCTAGCATAAGTAAAGTAGTAAGTATATATATTTTTAAATTTATATTTAAAAAATAATTATTACAAGATTGACAAACCTCGGGATCTTTTATCTTAGCAGTAACCAATTACCGCATATGATGGCAAACGTAGAATGCACATAGGTCATCTTGTTTTTGCTGACGGCACTGCAAAAATAGAATTACATATGTAGGTACAGTCAGTTCTAGACGCATTATTACGAAGTATAATATGACATTATTGTGTTGTAGCGCGTACCAGAAATCGCCCCTGTGTTGTAGTGTGGTGCTAGATCCTTTGTATAACCCTCCCTGTGCAACATAGTTGATGAACGACCTGCATGATTCTAAAAAGTTATCCTCCGCTATTTTAAAAGAAGGAAGACTACAATAGAGTTATGTATGGAGGAAATGAGCATACCTGTCGGGTATTTCTTTCAGAAGGGTGAAGTCGTAGTTTTTGTTTAGTAGGGAATCAAGGTATTTTACCTTGTTCCTCTTTGGTATAAGGACTAATAAGATCCAGTGGAAACTACTCATGTATGTCGCTATAGTCATAAACCAAAGTTCGTGCTGCGTATAAAGTACAAATGAAATTTGTATAGCAAGTAGTAAAACACTTACTTCTGGTTGTACAACACCATTATTTAGTCTTTGTCGTCCTGAGCAAGCAATCTCGCCGTCATGTATTTGACGACGTGGGATGTGTCTTCGTTAATGGTTTGCTCGGAGATGACTTGTGCTTCGAGGAAACCCACCGGTTCGTTCCGTTGATGGACATGTTTCATCATGTATCTATACATAAGCAATGAGTTATGATATTTATCTGTATTACGTGAGTTTAGAACTTGATTGTACACACTTATAGTGTCCAGTATCGTAGAAGTGAGGCGTTGAGGGCAACGAGGTTGAATAAGCCATCGAAGCCCACGACGAAGTGGCCCGGCTCATGGAAGAAATGCTCCTTCGTGTATTTGACGGTTATTCCAGTATCGCACCCCTCATGTTGGGTCTTTTGCATGTACCAGAAATGCAAAGACTGACAAGCTACTCCAGAGTATTTATCGGGCTTGGGAGGCGCCTTAGTGTTCTTTGATTTCGATTTAGCCTTAAGTTGCATGCGGCATGTCTTCTCATGAGACAACACGGGAACCGATATGGTGACACGCTTTTCTCGTTCCTTTAGCGTGTTCTTCACGGGAAGTGATGAGGCGGCCTTCTGAAGCGAAGGATGAGCGGAGTCATCGAGGGTCCTGATGGAGAGGTATGATCGTGTTGAGATTGCAGCATTGCAGGGTCCAGGACGATGTCCTTCTTGGGTCACTGGATAAAAGTGTGCATGGCATCCCCTAATATTATGATATCCTCGTTCAAGCGAATCTCCAACGGGATGGCCATGAAATTGTCATGTACAATATCCACCTGGACCCTGGCATAACCCTGCACCAACTGGGCATCGTGCTGCACTGCCCCTTCCTAGTATGGATAGACCATCCCCGCCCAGCCTCAATAGGAATGGATCCCAATATCCTCACTTGGAGTTTGCAGGGCGTCGGCTCCTACAAAACGATACGCAATTAGCTAAGGTGTCCTATAGGTCTATCTTTGGAGCATTCCAGAGATGTACATTACCTTGATGTTATCGATGGGTAATTGGACGTCGTCATGTCCAGAATTATATGTGGACGCGACGCTACTCCGATGTTGAGGATGACTGGCTCGCAAAAAACCGGGGGCGGCTTGTGACTGGTCCAGGAGTTGATTTATTTGATCCTATAGTGTTATTATCTGTCCCTGAAATTTTTCAGTAAGCACTTGTTCCAACCGGGCGTCGTGCTCGTCCATGGATCTCTTCCTACTCCTATATGTGTCAGAGTCGTGTCGAATCCATCCCTCCAAGGTACGTAAAGCCCAACACCTCGCGTGCGACCTGGGTGCTCCTTGTTTCCCAGGGTCGTAGATAGTAGATCCTTCTCCCTGTTCGCTTCGAAGGAACCTTCGGAACACACGGAAGTCAATGCTTCTTGCAAGAGGTCGTCATGTTATTATAGATATTATGCAAGAGGTGATCATGTTATTATAGACACTACGTAGTTCGACATATTTACCAGAGTTGGGACACTACCTCGTTTGCCAGGTTTGTGAAAGAGATGCCGCTTGAAGACATGGCTGGTGCCCTCACTCTTAACCAAGCTCGAGCGCGCTCATCTGAGATCTCTGCAAATGGTTTTGTAGCGCTCTCGTCCTTCGCTGCCCATTGCGTGGTTTTACCAGCGTACCCAGCAGTGCCGAGTTTGTGGGGGTGTGTATTTTGTGCTTGGAGAGTTTTGCACGCCGCAGCTTTGCTTTTGAAATTCGGTCGTCGTCTTCATCCGCACAAAGGTGCCCCATATATCCCACGACAAGAAATGATACTTCGTGAAGGGCTTCCGACCCGTGTTCACGTACTTCTTGAAAAGCGTGCTCTCGAAGGTCCTCCACGCGTGTCCCATCGCGAGCTACGCCTGCCGCTGCACGTGTGCATGGTCTGCTTCTGGGATAACGAACAAGCCTGAAATTTCAGTCCATAGCTGGCCTCTCTCTTCATCTGTTAGAGACTTCCAGCTTGGTGTGGTGATGGGGACCCGTTCCCTTCCAAGTATCCCGCAGATGGTCCGAAATCTCACCGCTGCTTTTTTGGGACTCAGAGGGATCTTGACGTCACTGACTTCTTCGATAGTCATTCGGCCCGCAGACAATTTTGATAGTCCTCTTCCATCTCCCTTACGTACCATTTTGATCGGAGATCTAGACGCATTCGGCGACGTCGATGACGGCGACGAAGATGGTGCCTCTGCCATCTCGCTTACTTGCTATCTATATAAGTTACATACGCAATGAACTAAAATTTCATGTATTGCAAGTTGATATCCATAATATTTAAAGAAAGATACAAACATAATACCAAAAAATAATAATGACTACTTACAATGCCATGGATTGCACTTGACAAAGTAGTCTTACTCAGCAAATAACATCAAATTTGAGGTATTTTCTTATAAATATGCCATGTTAGCATATTTATTAACAAGCACCCTTGAACAGCAGTAGTAGGGTTACGTAACTTAAAGTCTAACGTTGAGTATATTTTATTCCTACTTTCCAACAAAATGAAAATTGACAACTCTAAAGTTGCTACATGGGAGCAATCGATAACCATATGTATACAAAGGACACTTGGGTCATGTGTTGCAAGACTGTCAAATGGACTTACATGTACGTATCTAGATCAGGAGTGATTGCTTTCCTTTCGATGGTCCCGATACCCTCTAGTCTCCCCTCATGACGAGATAGAGACACACCTATCGGTTCCACCTCAGCCATGTAGTCGATGCAGAACTCAATGACCTCTTAGGTTGCATAACCTTCGATGATGCAATTTCTCCTGCCCTTGAGAATTCCCATCCGAATGGAGTCGAGATCGATTCAAGACGTACAAAGATCTCTCAAGACTTGAGAATTCCCATGTATCTCTCGAATGGGACAGGGATTGCTTCCTCGGCGACCAGAGACGAGAGAAGTGCCAATGAATTGGCAAGTGCCGAAGTGCTCTTCCTATCTATCCTCTGACCGGCAAAGTGCGCATCGGAGAAAGCTCTAAGAGATAGACAAGAGAGGAAGAGTACCGGATGCCATAGTCAATGGTAGCTCGAAGGTACCGAAGATCGCTTCACCGCTGACGGTGAGATCGCGAGGAGAAGCTCAAATCCGAGCACAAAGACACACGAGAAAGTGTATGTCCGGTCTCGAGGTTTGTGAGGTACAAGAGAGAGCCAATCATGCTCTGAAATCCTTTTGGTCAACAGGTTCGCTGTCTTCATCCGGATCGGAGCATTGTAGATGCCATTGGAGTTGATCTTGGCTTTCCATCATTCATGTCGAAGCGGCGGAGGAGGTCTCGAGTGTATTTGCCTTGATGAAGAAAGGTACCCTCCAGTCTGTTTGATTTGGAAGCCAAGGAAGAAGCTCAACTCGCCCATCATGCTCATTTCAAACTCAGAGCTCATGACATCGGAAAACTGGGAAACGAGAGCATGCGAGGAGCCGCCAAAGATAATGTCATCCACGTAGATCTGGACGAGCAGAAGATTAGTGCCAAGACGGCGGATGAACAAGGTTTTGTCAATTTTACCCATCTCAAAACCATGGCTCAGCAGATAGGACTTAAGCCTTTCATACCAAGCTCTGGGAGCCTGCTTGAGTCCATACAAAGCTTTGGAAAGCTTTGTAGACATGGTTAGGGTATTTGGGGTTCTCGAAACTGTGGAGGTCAGTCTCACATAGACTTCTTCCTCAATAAGGCCATTGAGGAAGGCACTCTTGACATCCATCTGGTAAAGCTTGAAACCCTTAGAAGCTGCAAAGGCAAGTAGGATTCTAATGGCTTCAAGTCTAGCTACAGGGGCAAAAGTCTCTTCGAAATCTAGACCCTCAACTTGAGAGTACCCCTGAGCTACCAGCCTAGCCTTGTTTCGAATGACTAACCCATCTTCACTTTGCTTGTTCTTGAACACCCATTTGGTCCCAATGATATTGTGACCTTGAGGGGCTCAACAAGGGACGACCTTGTTCCTTTCAAAGTTTTCCAATTCCTCGTGCATGGCGTTAGTCCATGACTCATCGAAAGAGCATGACAAACGTCTTTGGGCTCAAACGAGGCAACAAAGGCGTAATGGAGCAGAATAGAGACATGCCGCTTTTGAGCAGTGTGACTCGCTCAAAGAGATCTCCAATTATCTGCTCAAAGGATGGTCCTTTTGAATGTGTCTTGGAGGTCGGGGTGAGATGAAGAAGTGGCCTCTACCTCATTAGCGAGATCCACTAGCTTGGAAGAAGCGAAGGTAAGGGCTGATCTCCTCGAGTGCGGTGGAAGAAGGCACCTCAAGAGGAGGAGAAGGAAGCTGGATCGGGTAAGCAACCCTCATCTCCATCCTCCTCATCGTCCACAAAGATGGACTCGCATCGCTCTAAGGAACACGAGATATCGGGCCTAGTCCTGGTGGCCTCATCGAAGGTCACCTCACGATTCTAACAATTTACTAGACTCGCGATTCAGGACTCTATAGGCACGAGAAGAAGTCGAGTAACCCGAAAGATCCCATCACAAGATCGTGACTCGAACTTATCTAGGTTCCCGGACTTGAGAATAAAACACTTGCAACCAAACACACGAAAATGCGAGGCCATTTGGGTTTTCGCCCATATCTCAACTCATAAGAAGTGCGATGCAAGAGTGCCCAAGAAAAACTCATTAGAAACATGACAAGCGGTAGCAATTGCCTCACCCAAAACTTCCTAGGTGTAGAGTACTCATCAAGCATCGTCTGGCCATCTCGACCAAGGTGCAGTTCTTCCTCTCCACAACGCCATTTTGTTGGGGGCGTATGGAGACGAGGCGGTGCTCTACACTGTCTCACCACAAAACTCTCAAAGTAGGAATTCTTGAACTCGGTGCCATTATCGGTCTGGTGCTCGTAATGCACAGGGAGCTCAACAGAAGCCTACTAAAAGACCACGAAAAGAGTAAACGTCTCATCCTTGAGGCTAAGAAAAATACCCAAGAATACCTCGAGAAGTCATCGACCACGACAAGTGCGTACCACTTCCCTCCTCTTGTTGCACTCTAGCCGTCCCATCTTGTGTCCATATGGAGCGATTGACTCAGTGCATCTGTCATAGTCATCATGCTTGGAGGATGTGAGGCGGCAACCATTTTGCCGTGCGGCAGGAGCACAAACAAGATCCTTGACCATTTTGAGTTTTGGCAAACCACGAATGAGATCGTGGCGCTAACTCGGTCGGATGATCAAATCCTATATGACCAAGTCTCCTATGCGAGAAAAGTCAAATCACGGGATTGAAGCAATTAAACATCGGAGAGGATCACGGAAGATCGGAAAAATCAGCACGAAAGATCCTCCCATATCGAAATCCAAAACTAGACTACCCAAGAATCAAGAATTTTGCAATTGTTTTCTTAAAGCTCACCTCGAAACCGTCATCGGTGGTGAGAGACCCAAAGCGATTATCTGCAGCTTACTTACTAAGGCAACATCTTTTAAAATAAAAGAATCATTAATGCTCACAGTACCTTTAGCGATGACGCGCCAAATGAAGCATCTCAAAGGTGATCGTCTCATCACCGGAGCACGGGCTAGGGAAGAAAACCAGCGAGAATCTCCAAATATATGACGTGAACAACCGAGTCTACAATCCGACCTTTCCTTCCCACCGGCGACTGAAGTCAAGCAGTAAAGTCTCGATCGGGGTGAATCAACGTGATTTTGGCACCCAATCTTGAGTAACACGCGAGCGTCCATCTTTACGGCGTAAGGTGCAATGATACTTCGCCTCGAGGGGCCAAAGCTGCAGTGGAATCACCTTCTTTGTCAAATCCTTTGAACAAAACCCACGACTTAAAATTGACTTTCTCGATCCGGGCTTAGTTTTGATCACACAGTGCTATGGTTTTGAGCACGACAGTGGATGCTTCCTCATATCCTCTGGATATCATATCCTAGACCACGATTAAATCTGCAAATTTTAGATTTGTCTAGAATGAGATTGAGCTTCTTCTTGCCTCCTACAAACCTCTCGAGAGTGTTCATAAGATCTTGACACTCCGAAAGAAGAGGTGCAAGAAGAGCAGGGGGAAGAAGGGCGCAGAAGGTAAGGGGCGTAAGAAGAACCAACAGCGGAGGAAAGATTGGCTTGTGCACGCATTAGACTTTTGGGGGCAGTCCTCTGCTAGAATATTGGTTCACGTTGCTAGGCGTCTCTACCAAACCCTTAGACTTCTTCCCAAAGACACACAATACAAGCGGATGATTGTGTCTCTAGAAGGTCCTTAGTTAGCTTCACACATTTTTCATCCAAGGCAACCAAATCACATTTTAGTTTATAACAATGATTGCATGGTGAGCTAACAAGGTCCTTAGAAGCATCTTGAGCCAATTTATTCTTGTGATCAATCATTTCTTGAAACCGCTAGATACTGATTCTAGTTCAATATTAACTTAGGACAGTTTAAACAAGAAACAATAGGCTCTAGTAAGCGCGACTTGAAATTGACAATTTTGTGATCCGCCGTTTTAGGTTCATCTTGAGATTATTACAATTTTCACAAGTTTGAGGCGGATCAAGCAACATGGTATAAAGACCTCTAAACGAATTGTCCTTAACCTCACATGAGGTGCAAGCGGTAGCCTCAACAAAGTGGATGAAGGAGGTGCTACCCTACTCATCTCTAATTCAAAGAAGAAGGCTAATGTTCTCTACCTTAATCATGTCAAGTTCGGAGGACACACTATCATGTAAGGTCCTTAGTTTATCCATATCATCAATCAAAGCACGGCATGTGTCACATTCATCACGGGAGGAGCGGATGTAAGTAAAGTAAGCTCCGTGATAGTCTAGCTACTTCCTTCTCCAACCCAAAGACACTTAGCCCTAGACTTAGCATGGAATCTACCTAGCTTAAGAAAAGCATCATTAAGTTGGTCATAAGTGGGACTAACCTCATCTCGAGATGAGTGCTCATTGTCGCTCGATTCCCCCGAGGAGAAGTTGCCGTCGTCCTTGGGATCATGATCGTCCTTCCCATCATCGTCCTCCACCCCTCCACCTCGGTTGGTGTCCGGTTAAATCGAGGCGGTGAGGACGCCGATGGAGCAGCTTCTTTGCCTTCCCAAAGTTGTGGAACTTCTTCTTGCCTTGATCAGTCTTTGAGGGCTTCGTGTTCGGTTCTTGTCGATGTAGTCGTTCTTGCTTGGACCGCCATAGTCACCTTTGCCCTTCCCAAGCTTGGGGCGGTTTGCTCGGATGTGGTTGGGGCCACCACACTCAAACAAATCACAGACCTCCTCTTTTACCATCCCTCCTCCTCTTGTAAGCATGGGAAAACTTCCGAGCTAGGAGGGCTAGCTGTTCATCCTCAAGGCGCTCTAGCGATCATCGGTTATGTCACGAGAAGCGACTAGGGAGAACCCACGTCGACTCGAAGAAGATCCGTGGGATCGGTGACTAAAGCCATCGACTTTGACTTCGACCTTCGAGACAATGTCAATCTCGTGAGTCTTGAGACGCGAGTAAAGCGCATCAAGAGTCGAGGTCGAGAGGTCCGTGCTATCTTTGATGGTAGTCACTTTCATCTCCCAAACACGAAGATCAAGTGCGAGAAAGCATCATCGGCGTTATCCGAGTCGGGGTATGTAAGACCGACCGCTCGGAGGTTGCTCAAAATCTTGTGAAAGCGAAAAGCACTCGTCAAGAGATTCGCCGACAAGCATCTCAAATTTCTCAGTATTCACGCTTGAACTGGTCTTGTCTAACCGTCTTAATCGAGTGGTGCCCTCATGGTATGCATCGAGGTCACCCGGATGTAAATGGCAATCAAATGAGAAATCGATCAAACTCATACGCTTAAACCACGAATGATTATGTTCCTTGCCTTAGCATTTGCCTCAACATCGGCCATGTTTCCATTGATGTTCTCATCGGCGAACGACAAATCTAACCTTCACCTTTCTCCAGATGGCATACCCCTGAGCACGGATGTAAGTTTCCATTCGGCTCTTCGGAAGGGTAATCCATACCATCAAAAGCTGGAGGCTTGGTGGAATACTTGTCGTTGCCATGGCTCAACCGACCGGTTAAGATCTATCAAGAAGAGCTAACAGGCTCGATACCAATTGAAGGACCGAAATGGCAGCAGAGGGGGTGAATGGTGCCTAAAATTAATACTCCCCTTCACTGTATTTAAAACCAGCCTACAAAGATCTCTCAAGATCTAAAGAAAGTAAATGAAGCAAGATCAAATAACAAAAACAAGTTTCAGTCGTTTTCCGAAATCGGAAGTTCCGGCGATAGAGTGCGGAAGTTCCGCTTGCGTGATAGTTCGCGGTGTATAGCGCGGAAGTTCGCTATGATACTCATTGCATAAAATCGGAAGCTCGATTATCGACGATCAAGAAACGACGCTCGGGTTTTGTCCAAAAATCAAACTACTTAATCTTGAATGCTCTTCTCGGGTCAAGTTTTGAGGACATCATCCTAAACATCATCTTGACCTTATGGAGAAGAATCGCAACCAAAGATTCAATAATCGAGCCAAAAGCGGATTTCTTGAGAAAGGGGCAAGAAAGACCAAAACTCCAATAGATACGATTCTCGATTCTTAGCTTATGAAACTTTGATAATAGATTAGCAATATCAAAGCGATTCTAGATATGAAGATTCAAGCTATTTCATAAGACGAATCAAGAGATACATCAAAACCCTAGATATTCAACAAGAGCAGAGAGAGGAAGAGTTGCAAAGTCAAATAATCAAAACCTCAGATTTCATTGGATTGAAACATGATTCTGAGATAAAGCAAAGAGGAATGATTACAAAAGATTTCAGTTCATACTCTCCTCTCAACAAGCTCTCAAAAGCAAAACAAATCCTTTTCTAGAGCTAACCTAATTTTCTCTCAAAAGTCTAACCCTAACTCTAGGGTTCTCCCTATTTATAGCCTTTGCTAATGGGCCTCCAACCCATTAAGCCCGCTACACCGAGCGGAACCGCCTCCACTTTTGCCGCTTTGAAAAGACCCTTTCGCCCCTTGCGCACCTTCCCTCCGTACACCTTGTTGTTCACGACTACGCAACCGCTTCAAGATTCACGCCGTCTTGACACATCCCGACCGTTCGACCTCAACGCCTCCTGCGCCTAGTCCGGTCCACGTGTCTCGCCACGACTCCATCTTGATGCCTGCGAACAACACAGCACAAAAACACATCACATAGCATTGCACAATATCATAGCATCAATAATTGTATAAGACTCAAACTCATACACAATCAAAATCACAATTTATCCTTCTACGCACGATTCGGACACAATCGGAAGTTCCGCACTTACCACGAAGTTCCGATTTCGGCATCCGCTTTGTCGTTTATCGGAAGTTCGCGCTCAACTGCGGTACTTCCGATCTTGAACATCCGACTTTCGGATATTTAATTCGATTAGCAACTCGAGAACACTCAATGTCGAAATATCGGACACTCCGCTACCCCTGTGCGGAAGTTCCGATTTCCTTCACCAAGACCAAAACCCAGATTAATCGGAAGATCCTATTTCCAACGCCAGATTCGATTTATCGAACTTCCGCTCCATACACAGGTAGTTCCGATTTCACGACTCGACCGAAGCAGTCCAAACCGAAAAACTCAACTCTCAATCTAATCAACACACTTGTCAAATACTCATCACTCAGAGTGGAGGACCTCTCACATGGTCTCTCAGGTACGTATGACGTAGGAACACAGAGCCACATATCTTTATCCCTTTCAAAAGGTGAACAATGAGATGGACCATGATATCGAAAAATGACAGAGGGAAATACATCTCAAGATGACATAGAGTCGTCACAACCTCGGCCTGCAGTGCATCTAGTCCTTCAGGATCGATAACCTTCTGAGCAATTGAATTAAAGAAATAACACATTGTAAAGATTGCCACTCGGATATTGTTCGGCAAGATACTCCTAATTGCAACAGGAAGTATTTGTGTCATCAGCACATGATAATCATGAGACTTCATACCAAATAATTTCAAATATTCCATGGAAATAAGTTTCTTAATATTGGCGGAGTAACCAGACGGAACTATCACACCATGCAAGCTTTCGCACAGTTCATATCTCTCGGCCTTGAACAAAGTGTATTAAGCTGAGGGAAGGTACGTTCGTCCTTTATCGGTCTCTTTTGGTGCTAACTCGGTCCTTATATTCATATCAATCAAGTCACGCCGTGCGTTAACACCATCCTTTGTTTTGCCACTAATGTTCAGTAAGAGACCAATTAAGCTATCACATACATTCTTCTCCACGTACATGACGTTGATGCTGTGGCGAACTTCTAAGTGATCCCAATAAGATAAGTCCCAAAAAACTGATTGCTTCTTCTAGATAATTTTTTGATGGGTCCTTAATTTACGTCCCTTCTCAAGCACAACATCGATATCCTTAACCATATCATAGATCTCTTTCCGTCAAAAAGCCATTGGAGCTGAACCGTCCTCCTTATTTCCATTGAATTATTTTTTCATCTTGCGGTATGGGTGATCCAGGGAAGGAACCTACGGTGATGCATATACACAGTTTTGCGTAAGTTGTTCAACCATACACTCTCGGTACCATCTAAGCAGTGCGATAGGCTTTGGCTCCTTTTGTACTGAACCCCGACAGGTTACCAAGGGCAGCAAAATCATTGATGGTGCAGAACAACATGGCGTGTAAAATGAAGTTCTCTCGTTTGTACGTATCCCATACTTGTACCCCTTCGTTCCACAGTGTCACAAGATCTTCCAACAATGGTGCTAGGTACGCATCAATATCGTTCCCAGGTTGCTTCAGCCCTTGGATAAGTAGTGACATCAAAATATATTTTCACTTCATACACAGCCAAGGAGGGAGGTTGTAAATACATAGATTCATGGGCCAGGTGCTATGTCGGATACTCAAGTTGCCGAAAGGATTCATTCCATCTGTAGTCAACCCTAACCTTATGTTCCTCGGTTCTGCACCGAACTCTTCAAAGCTCCGATCGAAGTTTCTCCACTTGGTAGAATCCGCAGGGTGTCTTAGTTTTCCATCCTTCTTACGCTCCTCTGAGTGCCAACACATCAATCTTGCCTCTTTTCGATTCGAAAATAAACACTTCAAACGTGCGATCACAGACAGATACCACAACATCTTAGCATGAGGTCCTTGCTTTACCTTAGCAGTATTCTTACGCTTGTATCGGGATGCTTTGCACATGGGACAATAATGCATGTCTGCATACTCTTTACGGTAGAGGATACAATCGTTCGGACATGCATGCATTCTTTCTACTTCCATTCCCAATGGACAAAGAACCTTCTTGGTTTGGTAGGTAGTGCTGGACAACACGTTTCCCTCCGGAAGGATGTCCTCTAGGAGACCTAACAACATCGTGAAACTCTTGTTGGACCAACCATCGCTTGCCTTCAATTTTAGCAGTTCAAGCACGGTTGATAACCTTGTGTATTCCGGCTTGCAGCCAGGGAACAAAGGTTTCCCCGATTCCTCCATTAAGCCCTTGAATTTATAAAACTCTCTCTCACTGCAGTTCCCTTCTGCATCGCGTAGCATCTGATTCAGATTGTCATCATGCGACCTATACTCATCAAAAGCACAGTCCACATCCGGCATATCGTTGACTTCCTCGGCGATATCGTCATTATTAACTTCATGTATAACCTGCTTTCCACCGTGACTGGTCCAACATGTATACCCTTTTTTGAAACCCCTTCAAATCAAGTGAGCTTCGATCTGCGCTGGGTTGTCAAATATTTTTATATTCCCACAATCAATGCATGGACAATACATAAATTTTATCCCATTCTTAACCATATCCTGCTCGGCGGCTCTTCTAAAAGCAAGCACGCTATTAATGTACTCTTCACTCACACGGTTCTCAACGTACATCCAATTTCGGTCCATCTACAACGCACGTAACAAATTAGTATTAAATTATATTAATAAACCGCAAGTACTCTAACTATTAACCAAATATACTAAAATTTATTAGTGATTAACCTGGAGCAAATATAAAGGGTTATGTACAGATCGTTACCCTCAGAGTTCACGATAAATATCCTGCGAGATCTCCTCCCTTCCTTTTCCTCCCCGCCTCCTTTCTTCCCTTCCTTCTCCTCTCCAAGTTGGCACAGTGGAGGAGGCAGCAGTGGAGCAATGGGGGAGGAGGCAGCAGGGTGGCGGCTCAAATGATTCGGGCAGGGTTCTGTTGGGACCAAGTATATATATAATGTCAGCATATCACAGACGGTTCTTATTACAAACCGTCTGTGATATGTAGATATCACAGACGGTTCTTACAGAACCGTCTGTGATACTCTAAGTCATCACAGATAGTTCGTGGTCAGAACCGTCTGTGAAGTATCACAGATGGTTCTAAGCAAGAACCGTCTGTGATACTCTAAGTCATCACAGACGGTTCGTGGTCAGAACCGCCTGTGAATTATCACAGATGGTTCTAAACAAGAACCGCATGTGTACTCTAAGTCATCACAGATGGTTCGTGGTCAGAACCGTCTGTGATACTCTCAGTTATCACAGAGGGTTCGTGGTTAGAATTGTCTGTGATACTTAACAGACAGTTGTTTTGACAAACCGTCTGTGATATCTTCATATCACAGACTGTTCTATGAGAACAGTCTGTGATAGGTCCATATCACGGACGGTTCTTCTTGGAACCGTCTGTGATTATTTTATCACAGATGGTTTCAAAGAATCGTTTGTGATGAGACCTCTTTTATGGCCTATTTTGTAGTAGTGATTCCAGCATTCTTTACTGAAAGAACAGTTTGAATAGATGTTGAATTATTTCCTCTTCATCAACATCACGGAGAAAACAACATGCATCTTGTCCAATGTTATAATGTATTCGTTTAAACATATTCCTTGTATTGAGCCTATCACAGAGAAGCCAAACAAATACTTTTAACTTTGTAACACATTTACTTTTCCAAATCCATTTGAAAGGCGGAGGAGTGATGAATGAACTGAACATATGGACATAAAAGCGACTGGATGAATATATGGAATTGCCCCATATATAATGCCAAGAATCATTAACATCAGATAAACTCCATCCCAGTTCCAGAGATTGCTCAAGTGTCCATGGTGTGTGAATATCCTGACGTCTTGCCAGACGAAATGCTGGGAATGCCGCCAGACCGTAACATAGAATTTGTCATCGATTTGCTGTCCGTGACAACACCTATTTCCAAGTGATCTTATTGTACACCCTTGGATGAGTTGGTTGAATTGAGGGAACAACTTAATTAGCAATTGGACAAAGGATTTATCTATCCTAGCTCACCACCGTGGGGTAGCCCCGTGTTGTTTGTGAAGAAGAAAGACGATAGCTGTAACATCCCAATTTTCAGAGCTTTAAAAATCCTTTAAATAGTGGTAGTGAGAAAATTCACCATTTGGATTTATTCGAATATTAATTTAAAAGCTTAATATGGACTTTAAGGACAAACCGATTTAATGTGCTTAATTCCAACATCAACAATGGACAAACTTATTTTATTTGGATTCTATTTGCTTGGATATATTTTATAGAATTTTTCCAAGATCATTTGCTATTTTCTAATTGCTATTTGTATTTTCTGGATTTATTAAAAAGAAAAATCTATTTAAATCCCTCGGAACAGTGTTGGGCCGAAGCCCAACACTATTCCAGCCGCGCCAGCCCATCTCGCCGCTCGGCCGCGCCCTCACCCGTTGGATGCTTGACGCGTGCCCCTCGTTTTCGATCGGACGCACGTGCTCAACCCCGCCTTCCTACGTTGGATGTCCACCGCGTGGCCTCGTTCGCTGATCTCGCTCGCTCGCGCCTCGCTGCCGCTGCTAGGTGGGACCATCACCGAGTCGTCGTCTCCGCGGAGTCTTCTTCTTCCTCGCGCCCGCGCCTTCGCCCGCCATTGCCGAAGCTTGAAGTTTCGTCCGACAAAACCGATTCGGTTGCTGATTCTTCGCGCCGACCCCACCAAATCGTATCTCTGTTCATTCCTTATCTTTTCCAAACCGAATCAAACCCCGAATCCCTCTCAATCTCTGAGAATCAAGGATTTCAAAACTCCGGCCATTTCGGACTCGAATTGGGGGTTTCCAATTCCGCGCCCCGGGCCTATAAATACCCCCCTTAGGATCGCCTAGTCCGCCGCAACCCAGAGCCACCACCCTCGTCTCCCCGATCACCATAGCGCCGCCGTAATCCAAGTTTTAGGGTTTTCGGTCGAGCTTCTTCTCCGGTGAATTGCGCCGCCGTCATTGTCGCCCTTGCTCCACCGACTGCACCACCATGATCAGCAAGTCCCAGGCTACCTCGTGCGCCCCTCCTCGTCGCTGGAACGTCGCCAGAGCACCCTTCCAACAAAACCCGAAGCTCCACCGCCGCTTCTTCCTCGTCGCCGGTCGCCACCGTCGTTGCCAGCTACCGGTAAGGGCACCCCTGAGTGCGCAATAGCATGGGGAAGAATTACCAGGAATGCTACCGGACTTACTGTACGACCACATGCCTAGTATGGGCTGGGCCTAACTTAGTAAGTTATGGATTTTTGATATATTACTCAGGTTGTATTTTAAGCTTTGTGATGGGCTGGAGGTGTGCTACTATGTGGGCACATCGCGGGACGGTTCGCCGCTTCCCAGTCCAACAGTGTGTGTTATGCCAAAGCGCTGTGTTTGGGTTGGTATGACGATAAAGCACACTGGGAGTAATAATACATCAGATGAAGTTTCTGAAAAGTTTTGTTATGGTCAGTGCTAGCTACATTGATTGTATCATGTGGGTAAAGTGTGCAACCTCTGCAGAGTGTTAAATCAATCTATTTGAATAGCTGCGTCCTCGGTTATGGATATGCTCGGGAATTTCACACGAGGGGTAGATTTTCATGAAACATTTGGGAAGGGTCAGCTGTGTGAGATAACTTGTACAGCTGTGTGAATAACTTGTTTAGACTATGTGTCCTTTGTGAAACCAGTTGTTACATTAACATTATTTAATTGTTTTCAATTATGTTTTCAATCTATTATTTGTATTCAATTGCAAATGTTGCATTTCCGCAAAATAACCACAGAAGCCATTCTTTGGAATAAGCCATCATGTATAAATGCATTCTGTGGTATGGCTTGCGAGTACGGTGTGTACTCACTCTTGCTAAGAAATCAACAGAAGTGGAGGAGTCGTTGCCTGCTTTTGAAGAAAAGTTCTACGAAGGTTGATCGTTAGGGTCTTTATCCTAGTCAGTTGCCTGTGGTAAATTGATGGGAGCCCACTGGAGTTTATTTCGTTTCCGCAACAGTTCATTCTTTATTGTCAGCCTTGCATGGCTTAATAAATGTAAAACTCGACCGTAAGGTCCCAACAGTTATTTGTTATTCAAAGTACTCGTTTATTCTTATATTCGTTGTATGGATGTGATATTTCATTGATGTTGACACTGTGTGACCTAGCGTGATCCTGGACTAGTGCAGAATACACAGAGGGTCCAGATTTGCATATTTGGGTCCCGACAATAGCCTGAGGATATGTGTAGACTACCATTCCTTAAATGAAGTCACCATCAAGAATAAATATAATTGCCATCGAATTGATGATCTATTTGATCAAATGAATGGTGCATATGTCTTCTCCAAGATTGATATAAGGTTTGGTTATTTCCAACTCAAGATCAAGCCAGAGGACATTCCAAAGTCCTCATTCACCACCCGTTACGGCATGTTTCATAACATACCTGAAAGCTACCTTTATAACTACCCAGTTACGAGTAGCGTTTGGCAACCCCTAAGAGTGCTATTACACATGTAGGGAACCATACTGATCTCAGGTCTAAGGATTATACATCATCATTAGTTGAGACCAACTAATGACACAAAGATTCATAACAATCTCAATAGTGTCTCAATGATGGGTCTATCCAACCCCATGTTCTCTAACATGTGCTCACATTATCGATTCGATATCCCCATATCCATGACCGGTGAAACCAGGTCATCAATCAATACATGTGCTAGTCATAGAGTCACTGGTGTTCCGACTAGTGACTTCCAACCAGGGATACATTTAGAATGACATCATATAAGTTAAAGAGTTTCACCAACAAGTCACATACTTATTGATCTATAACAACTGATTCATTCAAGGAACATGATAACATATTATCAAAATCATGAACATAATGAAATATCATCATCTCTATAATTGCCTCTAGGGCATATTTCCAACAAGTTTCTCCAAATTAAGAGACATCTCAACATTCCAAATGATGTACCAGTTGATGGAGGTTACTGTCAGAGATAACACCCACAAGTCGCCAGGTGGTTATTGCTAGAGACAGAGATATAATATGTGCAGTTATTGCAGAGAATAGCAGTGTATATTAACTACCCCATGTGCTTGAACACGGTATACAAGACTTCTTATTCGACTGGGCCTAGATGTATGTAGGCTCCATCGATTATAGGACGGTTGTCAAAAAACCTACGACCACAAGGTGCTCGTAGAGAAGGCTCGTAACCAGAGACGGGTCGTAGAAGATCTTACGATTAGAGACTGGTCATATGAAGGCTTACGACCAGAGAGTGGTCGTAGCAAGACTTACGAACCACTTGGTTAATTTTCTCTCTTTTTAATAGTAAGGGGTACATTTGCGAGTAGTATAAAGATATTGTCATCTATAATGAGAATTGCATATAAATAATTAATTGAGCATTATTAGATTCTCGTCACCAATTATCTATAATAGCCCTCAAGTATACCCCTGTTTGGAGATACCTGCTACAACCAGGGAAGGCTACAACCACTTCAGGTCACGACCACCCTATAGTCATAAGATCTACTATGAGAGGTCCATGACATACAAAAGCCAATATATTTAGTTTTGGTGGCTTATTTTATTATGTAAACTCATTCAATACAAGAACACACGATTAATGTTATTATTCTCTCCAGAGAAGGCCTAGACCTGTCTATAAAAGCCATGTCTCTTCTTGCATAATCTCAAGTGTCATGTCCTTAACATTTATTTCATAAGATCGATAGTGAATCATCGATGTATACTTCCGTGGACAAGTCGATGATAATGTCAAAAACGTGTATAAGTACCTTTTAAAAAACGTATATAAGTAGCTGAATGGAACGTACCTAGTTAACCACCTTGGAAATTTCCTACATGCATGCACGAAGCCTGCAAAATTAATACCCCTTCGAGTCAGAGAAGAAAATCCATATTAATTTTGACAAAAACTATGTAGTTTTGATATACGAAAATGACTTAGTAAAAAATTCATTAAAAATACTTAAATAACGTTACACTTTCGTGACTTTTTTCAAGTTATGATGACAAAATTTAGTCCACAAAGTGGTATCTTCTTGACTTTGTAAAGTATAATATGATTTTGTTTTCCACCGGAGGAGTGTATATCTTCCTTTTCTCTTGAACTTCAGCACTAGCTATTACGTGTTTGAAAAATCAGTTTTTGCTCCAGAATTATGATTTACCTCAACTTGTCCATGAAGCTTCACAAAAACATGAACCAAATTTATGCATGGATGCATCGTACCCTGCTTGGGTAAATATCAAGGACTACAAGTTTCGGATAAAAATGGACTCCAAGGTTAATAAAATGATGACCAATATGCTTAGACTAGTTTCCTAACTAGCTAGCCTATATATGGTTCTATGCACTTGAGCATGAATTGACCAGTTAATCTACTTTGTTGTTATTACCTTTAGTGATGAGTTCTCTGAGATCTGGATTCTGGACTCAGATCATGGGGGCCGATGCATGAGATGACTTTTTTTTGTTTCCATCCCACATCGCCAATTCATTCTTCTCTGCTGCACATCAAGAACATTCCTTTCGCTCCAATGATAGCAGTTAGGTTTGCAAGTGATAGGCAAACTTAAAACACTACTCCTATATATCTACCTATCTATGTATCTGTCTATCTAGCAACAACAATAATCATGACAAATTTGTCAACACTGGAATTGAATATGAATTGCAGCCAGGCCCCTCTCCTAAAGTGATAGACACAGATCGACTTCCATTCCATGCCTCCTAGGAGTTCACTTCAATTAATTATAGTTTAATTAGTTAGTGCATATTCCTCCCTTTAATTGGATTATCATAGGCTTCCTCACTCTTGCTAAAAAGCTTGGCGTTTTGCTTGAGACCAGTTGTGGTTGGTCGTAGGTGATGGGGAGTGGTGGCTCCCCACACCACCCGGCCTCAACCTTAGCCTTAAGCCTTAGGCGGCAATCGTGCCGTGCGACATCTCTTTCCACTAGCGTGAGCTTGCTTTTGAGCTATCACTTTGCAAGTCCAACTTTTAAATTTCCTCTCGTCCCGTCTCGTCTCCTCTCCTCTCGCGGCGTTGGTCAGTACTTTCCGCCCATCGTTAACCACCGTCTCACGCCAATTAATTCTTTCCCTCAATTATTTTCTGAAGTGCTAATCTACAATAATACTCGCGTGTCGCTATGAGCCCGCGCCTTTGTTTTATTTTATATATATATATATATATATATATATGCTCGCTAGCTTTAGAATCAAGTTTCAGTTTTTGCTTCCTCATCTGACGACGATTCAGTATTAATTCATCGTACGAAAGGTTGTGTTGAGATTTTCTTTCGAATGCTAGAGAGAGTGGGACAGAGACTCTTATGTCCAAGTGAACCTTTCCATGAAAAATGGGCTGGTTGCAACTCTACCTGTCATCATCGCATGCTCGACCAAAAATATAGGATACAATAGTTAGGGGTAGTCTAGTTATTTTTAATGTGCAAGAATATGTTTTTTGGATTGTGGGAGTATAATTTATCGGTCAGTGTCACGAGATTTCGTAACAAAATTATACATGTTAATACAGATCGATGCATGTATAGTAACAATAATTGACCTCGAAATTAAGCCTCTAGGTACAAACACCTTTAATTAGGTATACCAAAGACATCCCATAACCAAAAGGAATGTTGCGAGAAGGATAGCAACATCTCACTCTACCATTTGCTTTAGTTTAGACAAATGTACAAGTCCTTTTTGGCACAGCCTTTTCCCCTTGTTTTAATTTCCTCCTTAATTATATAACAAGCCCTCGCTCATACCCAACATAATCCTACTTTGGTGGTATAAAAAGAAAGAACGGCAGTATAATATTGTGCCATGTCAGCCCATTAGTATGGCGCTTTTCCTAAACGATAATGCAGCGTGCATGGCATCGCATTCCAAGCTTGCAACTATGTACGGCCCGCCATTAATTAGTTGTGTGATCGATTAAAAGCTAATTAAACCTTCTCTTAGTCTCTCATGTCTCACTAATTGAGGGGTCAATTCGACGTGTCAAAACTTAATAGCCTCTAATGCTATGCAATCGACAGGTAGAGACCGTCATTAGCATGATCTTCTAGCTGTAGTAGTTGACTTTTACTTACAGCATGCCAAGCGAGCTAGCTAAGTAACTAACCAAGTCAACCCCACTAAGAAGCCTAATATATCTAGCTAGCTAGGATTAGATGAGTTATGTGTTGATAAGATTAACAACGCATATGTTAGAGTGCACTAACTAGCTAGTAAACTATATGATAAACAAAACAATTGGACTGCAAACCACAGGGAACCTATGCAACTATGTATGAGACACAAGGTCTCTAGCTAGCCTGTTAGGCAGGGTTGGTTCGATGTGTTTAGTTACGAGAAAATTGCACCGTAGGTCCTTGAACTTATAAAGTTGTGTTATTTAGCTCTCTAAATTTGTATTTTACCTTTTAGGCCTCTGAACTTGTGAGGTTGTACCACTTATATCCATAAACTTGTATTTTACTTTCTTAGCCCCCTGAACTTGTAAGGTTGTGCCACTTAGCTCCTTGAACTTGCATTAAAATGAAATTCGTCGAATGCGATGCCGACGACTTAGTCCCCTCAGAGTCCGGTTGACTCATCACCACACTGCTTCGGCCGTGTTCATTGTCCTCGTCACCTCACACCGATAAAAACGGATTCTTCGGGCCTGCGAACACACCGTGCTCGCGTCTTCGCCGACACTCCACTATCATAGCTTGCCGCCATCTTCGCCCTTACCTCCTCTGAGTTGGCCATGAAAGAGAGAAGTACATTCTCAGTGCTAAAGCAGGGGCACAATGCCTCTCTCTCTCTCACGGTGATTCGCCCGCACAGCTTTTTCTGTTAGCAAGCGGCCAATTGACTTCGTGCAGGGTGAGTAGCTTCGCTCGCACTGGGAATGTCCTTCTCTCTCTCGCGACCGTCTCAGGGGAGGCAAGGGCGAGGGTGGCGGGAAACAACGACAGTGAAGCTCCGGGCGAAGATGCGAGCACGATACGTTTATGGACCCGAAGAATCCGTTTTTTCGGTATAAGATGACGAGGATGATGAAAATAACCGGAACAAGGCCACGACGAGTTCACCAGACTCGGAGGGGACGAAGTCGCCATCCTCGCATCTGACAAACTTTGCTTCAATGCAAGTTCATGGAGCTTAGTGGCACAACCTCGCATGTTCCGAGGGCTAATAAAGTAAAATGTATGTTCAGGGAGCTAAGTGGTCTAACCTCGCAAGTTCAAGGTCTTGGATAATATTGGCCGTACGCAAGTACCGGCGGAGCTAGCTAAACTGTGGCGAGCCCTAGCCTACGAAACTAACTACTCCTTGCCTTAGTCTTGACCGTCGAATCATTGGTCCTCGTAGTAGGCATAGTCGTCCTGCTTAGAGGATTCTGAGGGTTTGGGGTAAGGAGCGAGGGTGAGCACAACTTCCGTGCTCGCGAGCCAACACAACAGATGCAATAATATACATGCAAGGCTAAGCAAGGATGGCTTCGGTTTTTTTATTTGCGCAAAGTAATATTTTCAATTATCTTAAGTACAAAATTCCTATGACTTAGCATTTTAAACAAATTATATTTTATTAAAGAAAGTAATTGTACTATTAAATAACAGTAGAGATTCCCTCCATCAGAGACTCTACAAATGCTTAATTTGATTAGAGCTACCTCCATACATTAACCACACTGGATACGACGATCCAAGGAAACACTAAACCTCAAGCTAGATGAGCCGACCTGGTTTTCATACCACCCACCAAGATTTTTGAAATATAACTAACTCAAGTTAAGTTCTCATGTTCGTCTATGACTGTAGTCGCGGCTGTTTAAACAGTTTCAACACTGAGAGGTTGTACACTGTACCCACACGAGACAATCATACTCGTTAGCCCACGTGATTCTGTAGTCTGTAGTTGAGTGATCGTCACATTAACCTTTCAAACTACCTCGCCCCTTCCATCATCTCACCCATATGAGCCACGCCCATAAGTTGTGCGGGATGTTCACCACAACGACTAGCGCAGCTGGCCCCGGCCACAACAACTAGTGCAGCTGGCAACATCACCCTACCTCGGTGCCCCTTTCAAGCCGAAACGCATCCTGCCGCTTGCATGCTTCCTCTCTCCATTCAGCGAGATGACATTCAGGGTTTAATAATTTTACTAAGCTAAGTTGCACTTTGCAGACTTGTGATTGTACTTATTTTACACGGGAGGACATAACAAGATTAAGTTCTTAATCCATCTGGGCGATTCATTCCACATACCAACCACTCTCGTGCACGACGGCACCCACCACTCCTACCATCCGCCCAGATGTGGTATTAGCAAGTTTTAGGGTTTTGAGAAGTGTAAAATAAATTAACTCAACTATTTCAGTCATTTACCCCAATGACTGCTCAAAACAATCTTTATATTTAAAGGATGATGATTGGGGTGATTAGCACCCCGGTACTCAAGTAAGGCTAGCATGGCGCTTGAGTACAGACTATAACTAGTATGTTACCATATAATTACTAGGGTGATAAGGATTACGGGATTCAATTATCAAGGACAAGGCATAATAATTATCTAATAATCAAGTTGGCATTTAACTACCTTAGGGCCATTTAACATACATTTGCATAAGAAATTAAAGCATGCAATTTGCTATTTTAAAAGAACATAATTTGCATAAAAATGTAGGTTCAACATGATCAAAATGTTGACTCGCCTGGGTCAAAGGCTAGGGAATCGTGGAAGTCCTAAGCTTGATCGAAGTGGGTACCTCCGACTTCTTCGAACTCTGCTTGGACGATCGGACCGGCAAAAGAAAGATAAACAACAAAAGCCAATAAATACAAAATCTATAGTAAATGAAATCCAAAATTAACCAAACTAGTACCAAAGTGTACGTTTTGAAATTTCAAATTTTTTTGGTACAAATTCATAATTTTGGGAGTTAAAATGAAAAAGATATGGATTTTTGAAACTTTATAAAGAGTTTTCAGTTAAACAGAAAATTAGAAAAGAGAATAAACCTCCCGCTGACACGTGGCCCTTGGCACAGAGCCGCACGCGGTCCCGGGGACGAGCTGTAGTACCGGAGGATGTGGCTGGTAGTTCCGGCGTGTACCAAGCGGTAGTACCGGCGTATAAAACGCGGTAGTGCTGGGGATCGGTAGTTCCGAAGATACAGAGGGTGGAAGTACTGGGAAAATGGGAGCGGTAGTACCGGCGTGTAAGGTGCGGTAGTTCTAGAGATACAGAGGGAGGAAGCACCAGGGAAAATGGGAGCGGTAGTACCGGCGCGTAAGGTGCGTTTGTACCGGAGGGTTGCGGTAGTTTTGGAGATACAAAGGGCGGAAGTACCGGAGTGGCGTGCGAGAGGTAGTACCAGCGGGCAACGAGCGATACTACCGGAGTTTTGAGTTTTTCGGAGGCTAAAAGGGAGAATGGCGCTGGCTGTTTGCTAGAGGAGGAGGAGAGCACGGGGAAGGTGGGGAAGAGTGTCGGGGTGGCCAGGAGAAACTCTAGGTGGCAACAAAATGGGTCGGAGAGGCTTCAGTGGGGGAGAAATGGTGGTGGCGGCACAATGGAGAGCTCGGCAATTCGGGCATAGAGAAGGGAATGGAGGAGCGGGAGGGGACGGAGACGAAGCAAAGGGGTGGGGAATGCTTTATAGTCGTGAGCGGAGGAGGGGAGCCGTTGCCGAGGCGGAGATGGCGCAAGAGCCGAGGAGTGGTGCGCCAGCGGGAGACCGGGCTAGAGCGCGCATGGCGACGAGACGTCTCGGGCAGGCGGCGCGGAGCTGGAGCGAGGCGCGAAGACTCGGGTGGCAGGCGGCGCCGGAGATCGCGGGATGGTAGGCGGCGCGGCAAAGAGTGATGCAAGAGAGAGAGCTAGCTGGGGGAGGAAGAAGGAAAGAAGAAGGGCGCGCGGGGCAGGCTGGGCTGGGGGAGAAAGAAAGAAAGGGGGAGCGGGCCGAGGTGATGGGCTGGGCCGACCAGAAGAAGTGAGGGGAGCGGCCCAGGCCGAGAGGAGAGAGGAAGAGAAGAGAGAGACAGAGAAAATGCTTTGGAAAAATATTTTCAGATTTCGATCTTTGAAACCCAGTAAAAATTTTAAATTTCTAAATTTGGAGGTTTGAATTTTTGGAAAGTTTTTGAAATTAATTTTTTTTTAATTCTGAAAATTGATGTTACAGTATGTGCTGGCTATCATATATAGAGAGACGGAATTAGTACACTCTATAATTGCCTCTCCTTGTTCTGAAGGAAACAATGGTTATGGCATCAATCACTTCTAGGGAAGAATTACATTCTATTCCTTTCTTAAATTATATCTTTCACATCAACTAACTTTATAAAAGAGAAAATCGCAAGAATTTACTTTCCCCCCCCCCTCTACTATTACATAATATATATACATCTTGCTTTCGATTGTTAAAATTAAAAAGGAGGGAAATAACATCATCATGCAGAAATTAACATGTTTAGATTAATTAGTATTTTACGCTACAAATAGTGTGTGATTTAAAACTTTAAGTAACAAAAAAGTAGGATTAAGCAGAAATTAAAAATATGAAACTGGTGTATGTGTAATTTCCTGCTAAAAAAGTTCAAATTTCCTCATTGATTGTTTGTTCCATATTAACCCGATTAATGTACGCATGTATGCAGGTGATCGAGGATCAGCTATTCTCACACAATCGCGTTCTTTAATCATTTTCTGACCAAATGGACCAAAATGAAGAGAAGGGGCCATTACCTTACGCGACAGTGAACTTTAATTACTTTATCTCTTATTAATTTATATAATTTTTTTTAGGACTCGCACAAAAAGAGACATGTGTTTTTAACTTTAATAGGTATGGACCCATTGCACAATGACATTGCCAGAGCAATTTCTACCACTACTACAGAACAGACCTTTGGTCCCGGGCCTAAAGGGCCTCTAGTCCCGGTTATAGAGCCGGGACTAGGAAATCGGGACTAAATGTCTCACCTTTAGTCCCAGTCCTGTGCCGGGACTAAAGGCCGATTTTAGTCCGGTTGGTAATACCAACCGGACTAAAAGGTCCATTGGTCACACTTGGTCGTTTTAATCCTTGCTGGTATTACCAACCGACTAAAGGTGTTTTTTTCTTTTTGTTTCCATTTCAATTCATTATTGATTTTGGTTTTACAATTACATTAGGTTTTCAAATGCGATTCTTCATTTGCTAATATATGTATACGCCACATATAATTTAGTTTGGAACATTATTACACACAAATAAAGTATGAAACTATATATATTATGGAGCTATATATATGTATAATATATATATATATGCACATAAAATTTACAATATTATTCATGCATCCTTGGTATTTACAACACAAATGTTGTCCTCCACTTAAATGTCATACAAATGTTCATTCCGGTTTGGCTTCAATTGTCCATCCGGTTAAAGTAGAACTCGGTGCCGGGCTTGAGGACATGCTCATTAAGAAATCCTGCGATTGTCTCTTGAATTCCTTTGAGGCGGTCCATATCCAACACCTGTTCCTTCAACCATATCTCCTTCAATTTGCATTAAACGAAAGAAGTATTAATATACATAAGATTTATTTAATAGCAACAAATAAATAAAATGGATTTATTATATATACTTGTTACGTACTTTCTGTATCTGTAGATGGGTTCTTTTTGCATACACCGTGAGGAACTCGCAAACGTAGTATCCACACAAATTGTTGCCCGTGGTCGCCAGAGAACCCATCGTATGATATAAAAAGATTACTCTCGCTATCCCGCGTGAGTCAAGCATGATAAGGTAAAGATGCGGGACCTAGTACAACTTACATCCAAATGGTGTGGATCGAAGTGGCGCTTTCAGATCCGGACGGTGTAGCTGAACGAACCAAGCCCAAACCCTGCCCAATACTTGGATCGTTAATTAACTATTGCGAGTTAAAGAGCAGGAATAAATATTTAAAGATCGGTTACCCTGGATAATGTCTATCATATCTTGGTAATCTTCCTGCGGTTTTCTCAACGAGTCATAGATTAGCAAATGACCGTCGGAGAGATCGAAGACAATCAGTATTGTAATACCTCGGAATCGAATCGGGTAATTAGACTATCAGCCGGGAGAAGAAAGGGCAAAGAAAGGAGTATAAATTCTGAAACAAGAAGGGGTTTTTCACATTATTTCGACACCGGGCCCCGGGCTACAGCCGAGAGGGGCCCAATAGGGGCCGCCATGAGGGGATCCCACTCCCCAAAACCCTAAAACCCCTCCCCTCCTCCCCCTATTCCCCCTAGTGGCCGCCGCCTCTCCCGACCTCTTTCCTGCGCCACTGTTGATCGTCCGTTTTGGGTAAGTTCTGTACGTTTTCTGATCTTCTAACCTCTTAGAAAGTTGTAGCCCTTTGTCTTAGCTTTCTTTTGGCACTGAGATCATCTGATTTGGAGTTATGGTTTAGGAGATATGGTAGTTTTACCGCGACTGTCCAGGAGAGCTGACGTGATTTGGCATATTTTGTTGTCGGGCCATTATGATTTACTTAGAGGCCGAATATGTTATTTTCGTCTTCTAGAGTTTTGTTCCTGATGTCTTTATCTTTCTTTTTGCACCGAGATCACTAGATTCCGCCTTACGGTTTAGGAGATATGAATTTTTAATCGCGCACTGTCCTGTCTGCCTGAGAATTTAGAACTTCTGGTTTGCCCCTCGGTTTTGATCTAGTTAGAGTCCGATTCAGAACTTCCACCCAACTAGGTTTTTGTAGCCCTTGAAATTATCTTTCCGAGTTGATAAATATCACCTCAATTGGATCAGTATATTGAAAGTTACATCATTTTCTTTGCTACTGTTCTGTAATCTGGACAGTTATCTGTTTGTGTTTTCATCTGTTGTTTAGGCCACTGTTTTGGCCGAATCAAAAGATCCAGTCAACTAGAGTTTCGTAGTGTTATGCGTTAAGAGTATTTGAGCACTGGTTTCAAGTCATTCGGAGTTACAGATATTTAATTATGATTTTTCTCGTACTGCTGTTCAGAAGGGCTGATATTGGCTGATTAGTTAATTCGTCATTTTGAGTTTTTGGTTTTGTTGATTAGATAGAGGGTTATGGTAAAACGCTTGTAGCCACGTCCTGTCTTGTTATTATTATTTCGAATGAATATTTGTGTAGGCGGTGGGGCAGGAAGTGGAGAAATTCCGTCGTTGCCTCCTATCTCGTCACAGCGCGGAAGGCAAGTACATGGTAGAGTGGTGAACAATGGGTTGTTCACCATGATCATTGTTATTACTTATCATGTTATTTATTATGCTTTCGTTCAGCTTATTCTTATATATGATATTGATGACCTTGAGTGAATGAGATTATGATATTGAGATAATGAGGAGGAGATATTGAGTTAATGAGATGGACTATGTTGATGAATAAATAAAGATGTCGCATCATTTACATTCATCATGACAGGGATTGCATGAGCCAGGTCGGTGAGAAAGTCATGTAACTATTCCGGTGAGGTCGGTGAGAAAGATACATGACTAGTCCGGAGAGCTCTAGATAAAATCCTACTTTGGTGGGGACTTCACGGGAGTGAAGGATAGAGTGTGTCATCGACGGTGAACACTCCGCTATACCCAGTATCACCGATGAGATGCATATGAGCATGAGCATGTTAGTGCATTCGCATATCTAAGTAAATTGTTAAATTGTGCAACTTTACCTATATGGAGTATGGCTTGGTTGTTTGAGAATGACAATGGTATTAACTAAATGGATGATGATGATAACTTTGATTATGGTTAATAAACTATTGTTTATGGCTTTATTATGTATTTGCTGAGTCTTGGACTCATTCTTGCTCTATTGTTGTTTTTAGGTGACCAGTGATGACGTTTTACTCGGGAAGGGCTAGCGCACTTGGAATCATGCACTTCACCCAATTATTTGATTCATTGGACATGAGAAACTTTTAGAATAACCTGAATATTTATATTTAGGACATGATGGTATTGAATAACCATAGATGCTTGGTTTATTTTAATCTTGGTTTATTATTTTGCTATGCTCCTAGGTCTAATTTATCTATGATTGTCATAGTGTTATGCTTGTGTTAATGCGACCCGTGGATGGGTTTTAATGTTGTTATGCTTGCTGAAATTTTATAGTATGTTGATGTAAATTAGATGGTTATAGTAGATTAGTGGCATTCTAAGCTCAATGTTAAATTTGTTACATTCTTTGGTATCGAGCACGGCTTTAGGTCCGTGGTGAATAGGTTAGCAACTTAGGTAACTTGATTTGTACAAAAAAATATGTTAATGGTTAATTAACTTAAAACTTGACACACTGGTGCACAGTAGGATGGGAATGGGTAAAGCATTGCATTTACGTTTCCGTTATGTAGCATGGATTATTGCTGATATGAATTGATTATGAATGCTTATGATTTGGTTACGTGATTGTTATATGTGATGATAGTAGATGCTTTGAGAGGTAGAGATTGTGGTTATGGCCATAGGTATGGTCAGTTGTACCGCCGTTGGTGGTAGGGAAAAGGGAAGTGTTTACTCGAGAAACTTTGTTATGAAAGTTGGGGATGGGTCTCCTTGGGAAGCTTGTTGTTTTCTTGAGTTTCCATTGGGATATTCTGATTAGCCATTGTTGGTTGATGAAATCTCATGGATTAGTAGGTACAAAGCGACGTGTTGAAAAGTTCTATTTGGTCCTTGAGAAGTTCATTGTGGTTGATGGTTGCTTCGAGAAAGATTAATGTGTTTCCGTTGGCTTAACTTGTCTCTTAAAGCAATTATTGTTTTCCCAATTGTTGAGTTATTCTTGCTACTGGTGAGCTTGGTTAACTGTCAAGGTTGACCTTTGAATTGGAGTTTTGTCTTTCTTATTGGTAAACATGACCCATGTATTTCGCTTGATGATTTGGATAATGAAGGTTTTCTTTTACGTAGTCTTTTAGTATGTGGAAGGTTTGACTCAATGTAACTCTTTGGGTATTCTGAGCGCTGAAGTTGAATGGTTCTCTTTATGAAAGAAAATGTTAAATCCTTTTAGCGATGTATTCTCATGGTTAAGTGAGAGGTTACTATCAAAGAAATTAATGTGTATGATATGGGTTATCACTGGTTTGCAATGCGGTGCATAATAAATTTTAACGAGTACCCCTGGAAGTGAAATCGGGTAAGTCGATATTGTCCTCTAGTAGTTCTTGATGAGCTGTGAATATGAGGGTGACTATACTTTGTTGGAATCAATAGAGTTATTAAAAGTGTGGAACATTGATGAAATGGTTGATTATTAGAATTGTGTAGTTTGCTAAACTTGTTGGATTATTTGGTCTCGATAGGCTAATCTAACGGTGTAGAATGAGAGACATAAGGATTTGTTCGATCGTTGTCTCAGTAGATAATGATATGGAACTTTCTTTGATTGGTTACTTGATGATCTTGTGTATGCCCGAGGGAATACAAATAGAGAAAGAACCATAGATTCGTCCATGATTGGATAACCATCAATGATTTATGATAACCTCCAGATTGGAATTAGTGTGTACTAGATTAGTGTGAGCATTGTTAAGAGGTAAAGGGTTGAAATTTAAAAGTAATTTATTCATGTGTGTTTTATGAGGTTGGCCTGCGGCTGCATGGCCTTGTTAAAAGAGGTTTGCTTTGATAGTGTGGTTTGTGTATCATATAATCTCTAGGACAAGTTGACCGCTAGAATATTATTGAAATAACAGAAATATTATGAAATAGTTTATTGTGTTTCTTTTAGAAGGGTTTATGATATGATTGAATAGGAGACAGGTGTTTGCATGACGATGAAATTGTCGGATAATAGTATGCCTCTGATGAAAGGATTTTGGTATAATCTATTAAATTGTGTAGTAGATTCCCTCTAAAATAAAGTAGTTGTTGTAGTGAGGTTGCATGATTTTAGTATACCCTCAATTTGAAGTTGAGATGATAAAGTGGTATATACCAATTCGGTGAACTTTTGGAGCTTTACAATGGAAGAGTTGACGATAAGGAATCATGTTAAAGAGTGTGGTAGAGGTATTTGGAGTTAAGTTTTGTAGTTGGCAAACTTAATAAAGTGTGTTTAACATTTTGGTTGTTGTCGCTTAAGAGTTTCTTGAGTTTCAATGGCAATGTTTTATTCTTGTTTGTTGAGGGTTGAAAATTCGCTTCTAGTGGAATTTGTGAGCTCAATTATGGTCTCGTCCTCTATTTTCCGAGATCTTGGCTATTTGACTCTCTCCATTGGTTTTGTGTCTACTGCGAGTGGTAAATGTTTTTACGTGCTGAAACGTGTTTCTACCTATAGCTTCTTTTGAGAAAAGATTAACTGATTCGTGTTGCAATATCTTTTAGGATGTATAATGGCAACTTGATAGTGGTGGTCAAGGAGATGATTTTGGGTGAGACTCTGGGTGTCAATTTGTTTGAGATGCATTGAGTGATAAGTTGATTTCTTGGACTAGTCCTTGGAGAGGGTTTACCTTAAATAGAAAGTTTCGTCTTTGGGGCCAAACCGATGGCAATATTTGTAACTAATAGAACCTATAGTGTTTGCGGTCAAATATTATTTGTTCATGTTGAGTGGAACATTAGAATTGTTGAAAGCATGAAAATCTTGGTTAGTCTATTACAGATGAATTGAGTAATGTGCCAGATTGTATAGGCAAAAAAATATATATGAAGGTATAAGTTAATGAGAGCAGGATTAGCGAAGAAATCTGATTGTAATGTCAATTGATGGGAGAGTAGGGATTGCTGAATTATTACCAGGTACGACTTGGCTTCAGTGAGTAACCCTCTAGGAGTTAGAATATCTCTAAAGATAATTTGGTTGAGAATAAGTTTTTCAGGTGGTTGTTAATGAATGAATATGTTTAGATGGTGAGAATCTTAGTCATCGGACTTGAGAGTTTTCATACCAGTTGCATCGAAATACATTTACATGAGACATGGAGATTGAAAATTTTGACTTGGTGTTCTATGCTAGGACCTTGGAGGCTAATGAGATTGTGTAGAAATAGTGGGACAAAGTGGATTTTAAATAGCACGATGATCATTGATAGCATCCTTTGGGTGTAGTAAATGAGGGTGTGTGTGCTGCGAATTTTAAGTTGATTATTCTTAAAGGATTGAGAAGATGTGCTCGTGGGTGCAATCTATATTGAGCTACGTTGGAAATTATTTATCAAAGTGATTCATTTGGTAGAGGAGTTGGCTAGAGCATGTATTTGTGGATTAGTAGAGTCTCTCTACATGAGTGTGGTTGTTGCTTTCGGGTTGAGCAACGCTTTGAGGCTGTTGGATAAGAGAAAGGAGCAGCGTGTTAATTGGGAATACCAGAATCTAAATGAATGTTTATTCCTAAAATAAGGATTGAGGGAGCAGAGTGTTTTCTTGGGTAATAGAATGCTCTCTTAATTCTTGTTCGAGCAACGTGTCATGACGGGTGTCATTTGCAAATTTGATTTGGCTTTATGCGGGTATGTGTGGTTCTTTCCGATTCATAAAGAATAAAGGAAGAGATTGATTTGAGCATTCGAGTGATTTTCGCTTGGCTTACTTGGTGTTTATTTGCAAATTGTCTACATTGGGAAATGGAAAAGGTTCTTGAGATAAATCTTCAACTTTGGATTTGATTCTGTTGGTAGGGAGTTGTTAATACATGGTTACGATGAGAATCTTTTATTTTCAAGTTGGGATCTGTTTGCAAAATAGTTGTTTAAAACGAGTTCGCTTTTACGCCCTCGGTTTACGATTGTGCTCCTTGTTAAGGTGAAAGAACTGATTGAGACGTGGAACAAGAGTTCCGTGTGTTTTGTGTTGGTTGTGTTATTTGGCACCAAGAGAAGAGTGGCCTAAGGTACAAAGGTTCGCTTTTGGAAGCCGCAGTGATTTTGGAAGGAGGAGAATCGCTAGGACCGCCTCGAGTCCTCGCCTGTGTATACAATGTTTTGTGCAACCCTGTCGAGGGAGTACTTGAGGCATCCGAGCGTGAGGTTTCTTTAGAGCCGTCGAACCACGAGTCGACTATGCTATCGAGTCCTGCTCGTGGAGTGGCTCAAAAGAGCGGGATGAATAATACAACATAATATGTTAGTTAGTAAATGTGCGGTGGATGCATCGCATCGAGCGAAAAGCGACTTGGGAGCCGAATCCCGCTGCTAATTGTAAATGTCCTTCGAGTAGAACGACGTAAAGAATTCGGGTCGAATTGCTTAAGGGGGTAGAATGTAATACCTCTAATCGAATCCTGTAATTAGACTATCACCGAGAAGAAAGGGCAAAGAAAGGAGTATAAATTCTGAAACAAGAAGGGTTTTTCACATTATTTCTACAACTGGCCCTGGGCTGCAGCCAGAGGGGCCCAAGAGGGGCCGCCATGAGGGGATCCCACTCCCAAAACCCTAAAACCCTCCTCCTCCCCTATTCCCCTAGTGGCCGCCGCCTCCCGACCTCTTCCCTGCGCCACTGTTGATCGTCAGTTTTGGGTAAGTTCTGTACGTTTTCTGATCTTCTCACCTCTTAGAAAGTTGTAGCCCTTTGTCTTAGCTTTCTTTTGGCACCGAGATCATCTGATTTGGAGTTACGGTTTAGGAGATATGGTAGTTTTACCGCGACTGTCCAGGAGAGCTCACGTGATTTGGCATATTTTGTTGTCGGGCCATTATGATTTACTTAGAGGCCGAATATGTTATTTTCGTTTTCTAGAGTTTTGTTTCTGATGTATTTATATTACTTTTTGCACCGAGATCACTAGATTCCGCCTTACGGTTTAGGAGATATGAATTTTTAATCGCGCACTGTCCTGTCTGCCTGAGAATTTGGAACTTCTGGTTTGCCCCTCGGTTTTGATCTAGTTAGAGTCCGATTCAGAACTTCCACCCAACTAGGTTTTTGTAGCCCTTGAAATTATCTTTCCGAGTTGATAAAGATCACCTCAATTGGATCAGTATATTGAAAGTTACATCATTTGCTTTGCTACTGTTCTGTAATCTGGACAGTTATCTGTTTGTGTTTTCATCTGTTGTTTAGGCCACTGTTTTGGCCGAATAAAAAGATCCAGTCAACTAGAGTTTCGTAGTGTTATGCGTTAAGAGTATTTGAGCACTGGTTTCAAGTCATTCGGAGTTACAGATATTTAATTATGATTTTTCTCGCATCGCTGTTCGTAAGGGCTGATATTGGCTGATTAGTTAATTCGTCATTTTGAGTTTTTGGTTTTGTTGATTAGATAGAGGGTTATGGTAAACGCTTGTAGCCACGTCCCGTCTTGTTATTCTTATTTCGAATGAATATTTGTGTAGGCGGTGGGGCAGGAAGTGGAGAAATTCCGTCGTTGCCTCCTAACTCGTCACACAACGGAAGGCAAGTACATGGTAGAGTGGTGAACAATGGGTTGTTCACCATGATCATTGTTATTACTTATCATGTTATTTATTATGCTTTCGCTCAGCTTATTCTTATATATGATATTGATGACCTTGAGTGAATGAGATTATGATATTGAGATAATGAGGAGGAGATATTGAGTTAATGAGATGGACTATGTTGATGAATAAATAAAGATGTCGATCATTTACATTCATCATGACAGGATTGCATGAGCAGTCGGTGAGAAAGTCATGTAACTATTCCGTGAGGTCGGTGAGAAAGATACATGACTAGTCCGGAGAGCTCTAGATAAAATCCTACTTTGGTGGGGACTTCACGGGAGTGAAGGATAGAGTGTGTCATCGACGGTGAACACTCCGCTATACCTAGATCACCGATGAGATGCATATGAGCATGAGCATGTTAGTGCATTCGCATATCTAAGTAAATTGTTAAATTGTGCAACTTTACCTATATGGAGTATGGCTTGGTTGTTTGAGAATGACAATGGTATTAACTAAATGGATGATGATGATAACTTTGATTATGGTTAATAAACTATTGTTTATGGCTTTATTATGTATTTGCTGAGTCTTGGACTCATTCTTGCTCTATTGTTGTTTTTAGGTGACCAAAGATGACGTTTTACTCTGGAAGGGCTAGCGACTTGGAATCATGCACTTCACCCAATTATTTGATTCATTGGACATGAGAAACTTTTAGAATAACCTGAATATTTATATCTAGGACATGATGGTATTGAATAACCATAGATGCTTGGTTTATTTTAATCTTGGTTTATTATTTTGCTATGCTCCTAGGTCTAATTTATCTATGATTGTCATAGTGTTATGCTTGTGTTAATGCGACCCGTGGATGGGTTTTAATGTTGTTATGCTTGCTGAAATGTTATAGTATGTTGATGTAAATTAGATGGTTATAGTAGATTAGTGGCATTCTAAGCTCAATATTGGGCTGGGGTGTTACAAGTATCCAATGAAAGCTGCATTTGTTTATAGAGTCAACATATATATCTTTATGTTGGATTGAGTAAGTAAAGTAAAATGTGCACACGATAACAACACTCACCCAAAGTTGTAGGGGAAGAGTATAAATCTTTTGTTCTTTTGGTTGATCAAGAACCTCCGGAAATTCCTCTCCGTTTGAGGTCTCCATTGATCGTAGGGAGTGTTTGGGTCCTTGAATACGATATATGGATCAACGAAACCAATGTTCTTGTCGTTTCTACGTGTGAGGTCTCTCATCATGTCTCTGCATATGTATAGACATGCTAGCTAGTGTGAGGATAATTACTTATACATATACATATGCTAGAGTGAGATTATTAAAAGAAAGAATCACGCATGCACAAAAGCAAATGATGAGAGATTTGTCTAGAGCGCTCATGTGGCATAGCCGGTGTAACTCATTAAATCGAACCATTATAATGTCATCGCCATGGAAGTAATGATGGTTTCTAATTTTGACGCAAATATAGTCATCCGCTTTTCGACACGCCATGTACCACTTGTTTAACAAGTACATTTGCGCACAAGTTCCATGAGCTTCTCGTGGTTGTATAGACTCTTGCCATATACATATTCCTTCTTCCAATGATCAACTTCCGAGCACTTTTGATGTGTGTCACGAGCATTTGGGAAATGCTTAGACCAGCTTCGCTAAAAATTCATCAAGTTGATCCAAATGCACATTTCCGGATATCTGTTCTAGCACGCTCGTGTTTGAACCATATTCATTCCCAATAACTAGCGGGGCACCGATTGTTGTGATTGTTCCCGAGCCAGCAACACCCTTCCGTGCTCTCTTCTCTTTCTTCTTCGCCTCCTCAATTGACTCGGTGAGAGCGCGGTCATAGTCCGATAGTGGCGAATCCTTACGAGCATGACGTAACTTTTCTCGTGAGCGCCCACCTTTGCCTTAGAACTTCGGACGCACGAAGAAGCACGGCTTCGTGGTTTCGCCGCTTCACTTTTAGCCTTGACTTTCGCCAAGAAACCGCCCACATCTTTTTCATCAAGCATCTATTTCTCAGCGGTCTTCTCATAGGAAAGTTTCGCTGCCTTAGAAATAGCCGGTGTTCTCCCGAGGCTTTCTTCTTCGGCGGGGGGCCGATGCCTTCGCTTGTGGTGCGCCTCTTCTTTGGCAGAGGGCCACGGTGTCGGCGTGGAGCCCGCCGTGAGGCGATGGGGCCGGGGCGCGTTGGAGCCCACCGTGAGGCGATGGAGCGGCCGGTGTCGGCGTTGGAGCCCGCCGTGGAGGCGATGGAGCGGCCGGTGGCGGCGTTGGAGCCCGCCGTGGAGGCGATGGAGCCGATGGCGGCGTTGGAGCCCGCCGTGGAGGCGATGGTGCGGCCGGTGTCGGCGTTGGAGCCCGCCGTGGAGGCGATGGGGCACTGGGGATGCAAAGTGTCTTCCACTTCATTGTCATCGCCCGCAACACCGTGACTGTGTGGTGAATGGATAATTGACTTAGGTTGGGGAGGTTCTCACTGTGAAAACAACGTGGTATGAGTAAACCGTTATTTAAGCCAATACATAATAAGTGAAAAAATGTTTCGCTCACTTTCATCCGCACCTAGGGTTAGGTTGTTGAGGAGGAGGAGGTGACGCCTAGGAATAATGATATAGCGCTTGCGCCAACATATGAATGTCTTCTCCGCTTCTCCTAAAGTCTTCTCCCCATCACCTCCTTCAATGTCAAGAGGCACATTGCTATTACCTTTCACAACTCTATCCACCGAGACGCTAGCATATCCAGAGGTATTAATGCCCCATGGCATCTTGGTGTCTTCGTAGGGTCGATACGAGATACAACACCGATAGCCACCATGACCGTGGCATTCCCGCTGAATGTGCACTCACATGTCGTGAGAGGATCGGTGATGTCATCCACGGGAAGCGCACCTGCGGCCATCTTGAATCACTGGTACCTCCGTGGAAGCGCAACTGCTTTTCAACTGATTAGGGGGGCTGATGTTGACTCCCGGCTCTGATGCAATTTGCCTTTGGATGGAACTTACTGCTATCTGCACTTGCCTTTTGATTTCCTCATTCATTTTGGCTTCAAGTGCTTTTTCTCGCTCTACTGCTTCACGAGCCACTTCCGTGACTCAAGAACCATTTCTCCATCCTCGCATCCGCCTCCTCCTCGTATTTCTTTCTCTCGGCGGCTTCTATAGGTGGCTTTGTCTTTAGGGAAGGCATGCTCCCACGACACCTCCCCATAGCCTCTTGTTCGCCCACCGTGTTCAAGATTTCCTCCATGCGATGTCACCATCCTTATCTCTGTTCGCTGCCACCGCCACTCTCACCAAGCCTCGAGCATAAGCAAATCTTTCGCGCTTCTTGGAGTTTTGCGCCATACACTATCTTTCCGGTCTCTAGGTCCGTGCTTCCCCATGACCGAAAAACCAATACTTGGCGCTGGGCCAATTGATTGATTCTCGTTCGATCCCTTGGCAAGAATCTCCTGCTCCATTCTTTCCCACTTAGGAATGGCACTCGTGAGCCACCGATCCCAAGTGATGGTGGTATTGCTTTTGTCGGGCATTCTGCTGGTTCCTTCTCACCCGTGCCTCACCCTCTTCCGATGTCTTGAACTGCATAAACTCATCCCAAAACGGCCTCAACTTGACGTAGGCCTTAGTGTTGAAATCAAGGCCAGTTCTTCCCGATAAATGTGTTGTACAATTTCTTCTTCCAACACCGGAATTGTGTGGCCATCTTCTTCATAGCCCAGTTCCTAACTCTCTCCTTCAAAGCTTCATCTTCTTATCGAGCACGAAATGTTGAAGGACATCTTGCCAAACTAGTGCCTTGTCACGATCAGAGACAAAACTAATATGAGGAGCAACTTTCTTTTGCTTCCATTCACGAGCATTGATCGGGATCCCGCCCTTACAAGGTACCCACAAGTCGACAAATTTCGTGCATGTGGTCCAAGTACTTTGCCTCAGATCCTCCTCGAATTCGAGAGAATGAACCGACCCTCCAACGGCTTCTTCTGCCTCGTACATTTCTACTCTTCCCGTTGTTGTCGCCGATCCGAGGGCTACGAATGTAGAAACACAAAGATTTAAATAAATATATTTATACGACAAATGAAATTATTCTGAATTTCATGTATACATAAGAGATTGTAGATAGACCTCGCCAGCATTGTCTTGCTCATCTTCATAATCGGCAAAGCATCGACTCCGCCATCTACTTCTTGATTGTTGTCATCACCTTCGAATTGGGCACCTTGTAAGGCGTCATTGTTGATAATATCCATCATGGCATCGTCCATGTTGTCATTCGGGTCGGCCATTTCTGCAAATATATGTGTAGGACGTTAGAACGGTTCGTGATCGGGTTATGATTTCGCATCAAGTGGCGTGCGGTTCGTGACATGCATCGACAAAAGAAAAATAACATATACAGTCAATTCGCTAGCTCCTGCAAAAATGAACATCAACAACTTATCTAACCCACTAATGGCCTTGGCTAATTAGGGACATCCAATAGCTACTTCATCCTACTCACTGCCATATGCTCACACACTGAGATGCAACACAGAGAGCGAGCTACTGTCATCTATACCACATTGCCACCGAGGCACCGACAACAGTAGCGGCTAGCTAATCTCGTTTGCCTCCTCTATGAACCCGTATATTTTCTCTCTCTCGATCTCCTCCTCTCGGCAACGGCCCGAGCGCGCACCCGCTGGGACGCTAAGCTCGCGCAGCAACAAGGGCGTGTGCTCGAACGCGAGGGAGAGGAGCGCGCACCGGCGAGCGGCAAGTGAACTCGCCAAGGCGACGTGGTTTATGGGCGGCGGCGGCGAGGGCATCGCCGTCCATGCACGGCATGTCATCGTGGATGAGCGACATGGTGTGCGAGCGACGGCATGCCAAGTCCGCAAAGACCACTAACGAAGCTCGACGCGCGGCGATGGCGAGCACGGGCGACGCGCTTGCCGCCACCGAGGACAGAGTAGCGCATGGACTCACCGAGGCGCCGGCGCGAGTGGCAGGTCTTGGCCGAGCGCTGCACGGCCTTGGCCCCGGCCGATGTAGGGCTATATTTTCGCTCCGCAAATGCGACAAGAGACGAGGGAGCTCACCGGCGTGGAGGAGGCGGCTCGGGCACTGGTGGCGAGCCGCCGGGCGGAGCCGGCGGCGGATCCGGCCAAGGAGGGAGGAGCCGGGGCGAGCTGGAGCGGCGGAGGGAGGAGCCGAGTGGAGGTGGTGGCGGGAGTGGGGCGCCACGGGAGGAAGGAGGAGGCCGGGGCGCGACGAAGCTGGAGCCGACGAATTAGCGCGCGAGAGACGCGAGGAGACTAAGGGGTGGAAGAAGGAAGAAGCCACTTGTTGCTTAAGCATCGAGGGGACCTTTAGTCCCGGCGGTATTACTAACCCGACTAAAGACCTTAGTCCCGGTGGTTCCACACCGGACTAAAGGTCTTGCGCGGGGACATATTTTCCAGAGAACCTTTAGTCCAGGGCTGTGTGACCTTTAGTCCCGGGCGGTAATACGGACCGGGACTAAAGGTCCCCACTATTCAGTTCCCGCCACAGTTCCCCACTATTAATATGCTAATTCTTGTTAAATGCATAGTAAATTAAATACTAGGCATAAAATTTTTAAAAAATAATAGTTGCATTTCCTTTTATCTTATTGACATTTCAAACGACTTTTATAGTGACCACAAGCTGGGAAGTGAAGAGCCAACTATAAACAAAATGAAGGGCTCAAACCACAAGCTGGGAATTTCATTTGAAGGCATAAATACTTGCTAAAAAAATTTCAAGTCATTTTTACACCGGTGGAGAACACATGCTTCACAGAGGTACATGTGTCCTTTTATCGAATAGGAATTTCATTTGAAACGATAAAAAACAAGAAAAATATGATAGAAACATCTGAAGTTACAATTATTACATAAAATCTCTAATACACACTATTTATTAAACATCACTATATATCAAGCGGGCACAAGGTGAACTTCTTCTTGACGATGACCCTTGGTTATGATCATGCCGTAACCATGGAGTGTCCTCGCATTTAGCAGATGCTTGGGTCTTTGGTCACATCAAGGGCGGGATTCGGTCATCGCTTTCATAATCTTCTCGACTTGTCCGACTTGTCCTCAATTCCCACGATGTTTCTTTTCCCCGAAAGAACTATGTGGCGCTTTGGCTCATTGGTTGATTTGTCGTCGTTTTCCCTCTCTTGGGTTTTGTAGACATGTCTTTCACATAGAACACCGATTCACATCGCCAGAAGGACGAATGGTTCGCCTTTGTACCCAATATTGTTGAGGTCCACCGTTGTCATTCCATACTCCTTGTCGATCGCTACCCCGCCTCCGGTCATCTTCACCCATTGGCACCGGAACAAAGGGACTTTAAAATTAGGTGCGTAGTCTAGTTCCCAAATCTCCTCTATGCGCCATAATATGTTTGCCTCTTTCCATTTGGGTCTGTGGCATCTACGCGACACCACTGCTTTGGTTCGTGCTCCTTTTATCTTGGGCTACGATGTAAAATGTATTTCCATTTATCTCGCACTTTGTACGTGAGGATGTGCCACGATGGTTGCCTAGCCAACAAATACGCTTGCTCATCAATATTGTCATCACCTCGACATTCTTTTCGCAACCAACCGCTAAAAGTTTCCATGTGATGACGCCTAATCCAAGCTTCATTCTTCCTCGAAACTGATCGAGGGAACTCCTTGTGTACTCGACATACGGCTCCACCACGGAGGAGTATTGAAGAACTGTAGTGCGCTTTATTGAAATAATCGCCCCGTGCGATATATGTTTTCTTCCCTAGTGTTCCTTTCCACTAAGTCTCCCTCGTGTCGCGATTCAGAACACCAATCGGTCAAGGTCGGAATGAAGTCAACATGTAACTCAATGACCTCCTCGTCCCCGTAGCCCTTGGCGATGCTTCCTTCCGCCGAGCACGCTGGTGAACATATTTCTTCAGACTCCATGAACCTCTCAAAGGGGAACATGTTGTGTAGGAGGACCGAGAATATTAATCTCCTTGACCAGTGAACTAGGAGGTGTGTCATGATATTAAAGAAGGATGGAGGGAACACCAACTCAAAGTCGACAAGACATTGAACCACATCATTCAGAGTAGCTAGTTCCATTGGATTGATTTCCTTCGAGAAATTGCATTGAGGAATGCACATAGCTTCACGGTGGCTGACGTACATGTGGAGGTAGAATTCTCTTAAAGCAACCTAAGCAATTACGCTATAAGCACGTGGCGCTATGGGACTTTAAGTGTAGGAATTTCTTCTCCGCACATTTATTATACGCTTTATATTGGAGGAGAATCCAGATGGGACCTTGATGTCGTTTAGGCATTCAAACATGCTTTCCTTCTCTTCTTTGCTAAGAGTGAAGCTAGCAGTGTCTTAAGTAATGGCGCCCATCGTCTGCCTTCTCTCGATGCAAGTTGTCTCGTTCTTTCATGCGCTGCAAGTCCCGTCGTGCTTCGAGTGAATCCTTAGACTTTCCATACACATCCATGAATCCTAGCAGGTTCACACAAAGATTCTTTGTCGTGCATCACGCCGATCGCTATGGACCTCTAGGACTTGCCAATAGGGTAGCTCCCAAAATATGGACTTCTTCTTCCACATGGGTGCGTGTCCCTTAGCATCTTTCGAATGTGTTCGCCGCCTTGTCCCTTTCCAAAGACTACTTGCACATCCTTGACCATATCAAGTACATCCTCCCGATTCGGTTATGCAGGCTTGGTTCGTGTTCGCCTTACTGCTAAAATGCTTGCCTTTCTTTCTTAGTTGGTGATTCATAGGAAGAAAACGACGATGGCCAAGGTACACGACCTTTCGACATTTTTTCAAATATATATCACAATGTCATCAAAACATTGTGTGCATGTATTGTATCCCTTGTTTGTCCGTCTCCGAAGATTACTTAGAGCAGCCAATCATTGATTGTTACGAACAACAATGCTCGCAGTCGAAGTGTTCCTGCTTGTACTCATCCCACACACGCACACCGGTTTGCTCCATAAAAGCAGGAGTTCCTCAACTAATGGCCTCGGTAGACATCGATGTCGCTGCGGGTTGCCTCGGCCTTGATGAGCACCGCATCATAATGAACTTCGCTTCATGCATAACCATGGAGGAAGGTTGTAGATACATAGAGTAATGTGCCAAGTGCTATGACTAGTGCTCGTCCCCAAAAGGATTCATACCATCCGCATTTAAAGCGAACCTTAGGTTTCTTGCGCCATCTCGCAAACTCGTGAATTCTCTGCCTATTGCTCTCCACCGGGACCCATCGCCAGGTGTCTCAACATGTTGTCTACCTTACGGTCTTCTTTGTGCCATCGTGACAACTTTGCATGGTCCTTGTTTATGAACAGACGCTTCAGCGTGGTATTATAGGAGCATACCACATAACCTTGGCAGGATTTTCTTCCGGACGCTTCTTCGCCTCAACATCGCCAGTGGTCATCTCGCCGATCTTATACCGCGACGCTTTGCATACGGGCATTCATCCAAATTCTCGTAGTCCTTGCCACGATACAGATGCGATCATTAGGACATGCATGTATCTTCCGGATTTCTAATCCCAAAGGGCGACGACTGCTTTGCTTCGCACGTAGTGGCAAGCAATTCGTTAGGCTTCTAAGCATCTTTTTGGATCTTCGGTAATTGCCCAAATGCCTTGTCGGATACACCATTCTGTGCCTTCCATTGTAGCAAACTCCAGTGTTGTACCCAACTTTTTTGCCCATCTTCGGCGGACGGGTATAGTAATTTCTTGTGATCCTCTAGCATGCGGTCAAACTTAGCCTTCTCCTTTTCACTTTCGCAATCTCTTTGTGCATCACGAATGACATCACCAAGAGCATCATCTTCAGCGAGTGTGTCTTCTGCCCCTGCCTCTTCTTCAGCTTAGCCCATTGCAGTATCATCGAAGTCACCGTATTGAGTAATAATGTCGTTAGGGTCCAATTGTTCTTCTTCACCTTCTTCCATTATAACCCTGGTTTCTCCGTGCTTGGTACAACAAATATAGTTTGGCATGAAACCCGACTTCAACAAGTGTGAGTGAAGACTCCTTGAGCTAGAATATTCCTTCAAATTCTTACATAGGGCACATGGACAGCACATGAAACCATCCCGCTTGTTTGCCTCGGCCACTCTTAAGAAATAATGCACGCCATCAATGAACTCTTTGGAGCGGCGATCGGCATTGTACATCCAATGACATATCACATAATTAAATTTCAAGTTTCAAATTTTTCCCAGATAGTACACATGATAGAGAGGCTACCCAAATTTTTTTAGAATTTTTGAAATTAAGATGAATTTATTTTGAATTTTCAAAGAATCAGCACTATTTGACAAATACTTGCACTAGGAGCTTCGCCTTGCCCTAAGAATACGAGTGTCCCGGCGGCGACGACAGCGTTCCGCTCTGTGATGACGCAAAAAGAACAAGCTTAAGGAGAAGGGACATCAAGTTAAATGATAATTAATAATTAACTAAATTGCCCAAAGTCATTAAGGGTGAATGACCCTAGGTCAACAATCAATCCAAAAGGCAAACAATAACTAAGTGATTAAGCTAATTAAGAGATTAACTAATTACTTAATAATTAAATATTAAACTTATTTATTAAAACAAAATTAATATTTATTATTTTTACCCAAGAGGTTGGATCTGATAAGATAAGACTTATCTCATCAAACACCCCTCAAAGCTTAACCTTACTAACACATGTAAAAGTCATTTTTCATTTATTTAAATAATTATTAAATAAGGTGAAAAATAAAAGTCTTCAGATTGATCCCAAAATTTTTGTACAGATAGTTCATAGCCTAATTAGATGGCAAAACAATTTTCAGAATTTTTGGATCATTAATTTAGCCTAAAAAATTCATGGAATAATAATTAAATAAATAAGCATAAAATAGGTATAAATTCAACTTTGTCCAAATAGTCTTAAAATTTTTATATGGACTGTTCACAGTGTAACTTAGTGAAAAACAAATTTCATGATTTTTGAAATTTATTGTGGCCTACAAAAATCATGAAAGTTCTATTTATGAATTAATTGGCAATTTTATAACATATAAAAATTATTCAAATTTCACATTTCATATTTTTCATAATGGACGGCAGGTTAGCATCGAGCTTACCGCGAACACGCCGGTGAATACGCTTGAGTGAATGAACGGCTCGGCGGTGGTGACAATGAAGCGGCGGTCGTGTCCCGGCGGCGACGACGTTCCTCGGCTCTCGTGATTTAACGCCAAAGCAGCGTTTAAATAGAAGGACATTTAGTCCCGTTGGTGTTACTAACGACTAAATGCCAACCTTTAGTCCCGGTTGGTACTACAATCCGACTAAAGATTTAGTCCCGATTGAAGTACCAACCGACTAAAGGTTGGATTATATAGTCGGTTGGTAACACCAACCGAACTAAAAGTCCTCTCTGCAAAAGTCCGCCACCGTGAGCCGTTGGGGGGGATTTTAGTCCCTTGGTGTTACCAACCGACTAAATATCTTTTTGGTCTCGGGCGCAATTTTCTCCGAGACTATTGCCCATTTAGCAGTTCGACCAAAGGTCTGTTCTGTAGTAGTGTACTTTTGGTACAACCAATTGACATAAATCATCCATATTCTCTATTCGAAAGATCTTTTCATAGAAGAAATATTTAAACAACAAACTTGATTAGTGTTCCTCTTTTTGGCATGATTAACAATTTGCAAGAAAGTTGGGAACCACCTCTTGTTGCAGTGGTAGAGTCGTGGCCGTACGACTCACCAGGGTTCAAATCTTGATGTCCATCTATTATGTACATGTAAGTACACTTCAGTTGAAATTTTGTGAGGTTGTATGTGTGTGTCTCTTCTTTGTAATCGTAAAAAGAAAAAAAAAACAATTTACAAGAAAGTTGGTAGAGGGAAGAGTACATGTTTTTTTTTGTAAGATTCATGGATGACAATGAGCCTCTTGGTGCGAGTGAGGTGCGTATAACCTTCCTTCGGTGTTTGCTAAAAAAGAAAAACTCCCTTTGTTTAAGCCTGTCTAAAAGGCAAAAAAAAAAGAGGACATATAATTGCTACTTTTTGTTATGGCAGTTTTTTAAAAAGAAAGAACCCACTTTCTTCCTAAAAAAACCCAATACGATGGGAGGAAGATCTGGCACTGACAATGCAAGAACCCCTCTGCCCTACCTCATCCGGCAAGAATCCAATATATTTTGATGGGAGAAAGTAATCTCCCTAGGAGTAGGACCCTGCATACTGACAATGCAAGAACTTTATTTGTTGTTCAACTCGCATGCATAGTTGTAATAATTCATATTTTTAATTTTTTTATTCCTGTGCATGTCATCCTTGTGCACTAGTAATATCAATCCACTCTATTTTTTTATTTCAGTTTTATTAGGTGTCATGTCACCGAAGGGACTTAGAAGTTTTCTCTTATATACGCAAATTCCTTCAGAGATTGTTGTTTACATATGGATGGTACTCTCTCTTGTCGTTTAGTTGGAATAAAGGAATAATTGCATATTCTCTAAAAAGGGAATAATCTCATATATGCTACTGCTAAACTAAAAATTATCAAATATAAAAGACATTCCAAAAAAAGATATTCCTACTACGCCGCTGTAAAAAAATAAAAGTACATATACACCACAATTCTACAAAAATAAATAGGGATATGTTCTAATCCAGCTAAAGGATTTTTCACATTTTCTACTCATGATTACCACTGAATAACTTGGTTTGTTTTTTATATGCCACTGATGTCTCAGTTATATGTGGGTCTGGCTTACAATGAGTGACGTATAAGGAATCATGTAATTTGTCAATGGCATGTAGGGAATTTTTATTCTATTTATTGTGGCCTCCATACTTCAATCAAGATACTGGACATAGAATGTCAGTGTTAAAAATGGAAAAAAAGGAGTATTCGGTTGTCACACGAAAAAAAGAATCCTTTGTGGCTCATCATTTAATGCACTACTACTGTATCGCACCTTTGGTCCCGGCCTAGTACCTCTAGTCCCGCTATAGAGCCGACTAGAAAATCGGGACTAATGTTCACCTTTAGTCCCGGTCCCGTGCCCGGACTAGCAGGTCGATTTAGTCGGTTGGTAATACCAACCGACTAAAAGGTCCACTGGTCGTACATTTGGTCGTTTTTAATCCCTGCTGGTATTACCAACCGACTAAAGGTTTTTTTTCTTTTTGTTTCCATTTCAATTCATTATTGATTTTGGTTTTAAAATTACATTAGGTTTTCCAATGCGTATTCTTCACTAATATATGTATACGCCCACATATAATTTAGTTTGGAACATTATTACACACAAATAAAGTATGAAACTATATATATTATGGAGCTATATATATGTATATATATATATATATATATATATATATATATATATATGCACATAAAATTTACAACATTATTCATGCATCCTTGGTATTTACAACACAAATGTTGTCCTCCACTTAAATGTCATACAAATGTTCGTCCCGGTTTGGCTTCAATTGTTCATCTGGTTAAAGTAGAACTCGGTGTCGGGCTTGAGGACATGCTCATTAAGAAATCTGCGATTGTCTCTTGAATTCCTTTGAGGCGGTCCATATCCAACACTGCTCCTTCAACCATATCTCCTTCAATTTGCATTAAACGAAAGAAGTATTAATATACATAAGATTTATTTAATAGCAACAAATAAATAAAATGGATTTATTATATATACTTGTTACGCATTTTCAGATCTGTAGATGGGTTCTTTTGCATACACCATGAGGAACTCGCAAACGTAGTATCCACACAAATTGTTGCCTGGTGGTCGCCAGAGAACCCATCAGACGATATAAAAGATAACTCTCGCTATCCCGCGCAGTAGTCAAGCATGATAAGGCAAAGATGCGGGAGCTAGTACAACTTACATCCAATCGGTGTGGATCGTGAAGTGGCGCTTTCAGATCCGGACGGTGTAGTTGAACGAACCAAGCCCAAACCCCGCCTAATAATTGATCGTTAATTAACTATTGCAAAGTTAAAGAGCAGGAATAAATATTTAAAGATCGGTTACCCCGGATAATGTCTATCATATCTTGGTAATCTTCCCGCGTTTTCAACGAGTCATAGATTAGCAAATGACCGCTTGAGAGATCGAGGACAATCGTGATCCAAAGAAAGTCGATTTGTTTATAGAGTCAACATATATATCTTTATGTTGGATTGAGTAAGTAAAGTAAAATGTGCACACGATAACAACACTCACCCAAAGTTGTAGGGAAGAGTATAAATCTTTTGTTCTTTTGGTTGATCAAGAACCTCCGAAATTCCTCTCCGCTTGAGGTCTCCATTGATCGTAGGGAGTGTTTGGGTCCTTGAATACGATATATGGATCAACGAAACCAATGTTCTTGTCGCTTCTACGCAGAGGTCTCTCATCATGTCTCTCGCATATGTATAGACATGCTAGCTAGTGTGAGGATAATTACTTATACATATACATATGCTAGAGTGAGATTATTAAAAGAAAGAATCACGCATGCATAAAAGCAAATGATGAGAGATTTGTCTAGAGCGCTCATGTGGCATAGCCGTGTAACTCATTAAACCGAACCATTATAATGTCATCGCCACGTAAGTAATGATGGTTTCTAATTTTGACGCAAATATAGTCATCCGCTTTTCTCGCGACACGCCATGTACCACTTGTTTAACAAGTACATTTGTGTACGGTTCGATGAGCTTCTCGTGGTTGTATAGACTCTTGCCATATACATATTCCTTCTTCCAATGATCAACTTCCGAGCACTTTTGATGTGTGCTCCACGAGCATTTGGGAAATGCTTAGACCAGCTTCGCTAAAAATTCATCAAGTTGATCCAAATGCACATTTCAGATATCTGTTCTAGCACGCTCGTGTTTGAACCATATTCATTCCCAATAACTAGCGGGGGCACTGATTGTTGTGATTGTTCCCCGAGCTGTGCAACACCCTTCCGTGCTATCTTCTCTTTCTTCTTCGCCTCCTCAATTGACTTGGTGAGAGTGCGGTCATAGTCCGATAGTGGCGAATCCTTACGAGCATGACGTAACTTTTTCTGGTGAGCGTCCACCCTTTGCCTTAGAACTTCGGACGCACGAAGAAGCACGGCTTCGTGGTTTCGCCGCTTCACTTTTAGCCTTGACTTTCGCAAGAAACCGCCCACATCTGTTATCAAGCATCTATTTCTCGGCGGTCTTCTCATAGGAAAGTTTCGCTGCCTTAGAAATAGCCGTGTTCTCCCGAGGCTTTCTTCTTCGGCGGTGGGCCAACGCTTGCTTGTGGTGCGCCTTTCTTTGGCAGAGGGTCGGCGGTGTCGGCGTTGGAGCCCGCCGTGGAGGCGATGGGGCGGTGGCGGCGTTGGAGCCCGCCGTGGAGGCGATGGGGCGATGGCGGCGTTGGAACCCGCCGTGGAGGCGATGGGCGGCGGTGTCGGCGCTGGAGCCCGCCGTGGAGGCGATGGAGCGGCCGGTGGCGGCGTTGGAGCCCGCCGTGGAGGAGATGGGGCGATGGCGGCGTTGGAGCCCGCCGTGGAGGCGATGGGCGGCCGGTGTCGGCGTTGGAGCCCGCCGTGCGGCGATGGGGCGGTGGGGATGCACCTGTCTTCCACTTCATTGTCATCGCCGCAACACCGTGACTGGTGGTGAATGGATAATTGGACTTAGGTTGGGGAGGTTCTCACGTGAAAACAACGTGGTATGAGTAAACCGTTATTTAAGCCAATACATAATTAGTGAAAAATGGTTCGCTCACTTTCATCCGCACCTAGGGTTAAGTTGTTGAGGAGGAGGAGGTGACGCCTAGGAATAATGATATAGCGCTTGCGCCAACATATGAATGTCTTCTCCGCTTCTCCTAAAGTCTTCTCCCATCACCTCCTTCAATGTCAAGAGGCACATTGCTTTTACCTTTCACAACTCTATCCACCGAGACGCTAGCATATCCAGAGGTATTAATGCCCCATGGCATCTTGGTGTCTTCGTAGGGTCGATACGAGATACAACACCGATAGCCACCATGACCGTGGCATTCCCTCTGAATGTGCACTCACATGTCGTGAGAGGATCGGTGATGTCATCCACGGGAAGCGCACCTGCGCCATCTTGAATCACCGGCACCTCCGTGGAAGCGCAATCGCTTTTCAACCGATTAGGGGCTGATGTTGACTCCCGGCTCTGATGCAGTTTGCCTTTGGATGGAACTTATCGCTATCTCGCACTTGCCTTTTGATTTCCGCATTCATTTTGGCTTCAAGTGTTTTTTCTCGCTTATCGCTTCACGAGCCACTTCCCGTGACTCATGAACCATTTCTCCATCCTGCGCATCCGCTCGCCTCCTCGCATTTCTTTCTCTGGCGGCTTCTATAGGTGGCTTTGTCTTTAGGGAAAGCATGCTCCCACGACACCTCCCCATAGCCTCTTGTTCGCCCACCGTGTTCAAGACTCTCCATGTATGTCACCATCCTTATCTCTGTTCGGCCACACCGCCACTCTCACCAAGCCTCGAGCATAAGCAAATCTTTCTCGCTCTTTGGAGTTTTGCGCCATACACTATCTTTCCGGTCTCTAGGTCCGTGCTTCCCCATGACCGAAAAACCAATACTTGGCACGCCAAAGCCGCTTGATTGATTCTGTTCGATCCCTTGGCAAGAATCTCCTGCTCCATTCTTTCCCACTTAGGAATGGCACTCAGTAGCCACCGATCCCAAGTGATGGTGGTATTGCTTTGTCGGCATTCTGCTGGTTCCTTCTCACCCGTGCCTCACCCTCTTCCGATGTCTTGAACTGCATAAACTCATCCCAAAACGGCCTCAACTTGACGTAGGCCTTAGTGTTGAAATCAAGCGCCGTTCTTCCCGATAAATGTGTTGTACAATTTCTTCTTCCAACACCGGAATTGTGTGGCCATCTTCTTCATAGCCAGCCCTAACTCTCTCCTTCAAAGCTTCATCTTCAGACGAGCGAAATGTTGAAGGACATCTTGCCAAACTAGTGCCTTGTCACGATCGGAGACAAAACTAATATGAGAAGCAACTTTCTTTTGCTTCCATTCACGAGCATTAATCGGATCCTGTCCCTTACAAGGTACCCACAATGGTCGACAAATTTCGTGCATGTGGTCCAAGTACTTTGCTCAGATCCTCCTCGAATTCCGAGAGAATGAACCGACCCTCCAACGGCTTCTTCTGCCTCGTACATTTCTACTCTTCCCGTTGTTGTCGCCGATCCGGAGGGCTACGAATGTAGAAACACAAAGATTTAAATAAATATATTTACACGACAAATGAAATTATTCTCAATTTCATGTATACATAAGAGATTGTAGATAGACCTCGCCAAAGATTGTCTTGCTCATCTTCATAATCGGCAAATTATCGACTTCGCCATCCGCTTCTTGATTGTTGTCATCACCTTCAATTGGGCACCTTGTAAGGCGCCATTGTTGATAATTTCCATCATGGCATCGCCCATGTTGTCATTCGGTCGCCATTTCGCAAATATATGTGTAGGACGTTAGAACGGTTCGTGATCGGGTTATGATTTCGCATCAAGTGGCGTGCGGTTCGTGACATGCATCGACAAAAGAAAACAAAAGAGGGCTCGCCACGGGGTTAGTGTTTGTGTCGCCGCTCTCCTCGCAGAAATGCATGATCTATCTATCAAGGTTACTATATGAAAACATAACTCGCAATTGAACATCAACAACTTATCTAACCCACTAATAACCTGGCAATTGAACATCAACAACATTTCAGATAGCCTGATTGAATGATCGTGAGTCATCAAAGCGCTACTCATGCTTTTGTGTCAAAAATTTAGCCATGACAATGATTTCACATTTTAGTTCGTAAATGTTTGAATCACATGGGCTAGCACGTGAGGAGTATCGTGTCAATGACACTTCTCAATATCCAAAGAAACATAACACTTCTAAAAACATGAAAATGCCAATCATGGTAATTCGAATCGATCTCTTATTTGCGCAATTCTTCTCGTATTTGAGCAAATATGGACTTTAATCGTTGTCAACACATCCTGGTACTGTCCAGGACAACATGGCATGCACATATGTTACTTCCACAAACACAAGAGCACTCAACTTAATTTATACAATAATATCCGAATAGTGCATACAAGATCTATTACATTGCAAGAACATAAAACTACATTCAAGAATGTAATTGATCAACTTCAAAACCATATTTAGTTATGAGCTTTGACTATCTTGATGTATACAATCACCAAAGAACAAAGATGTAATTCGACATGTGAATGATAGGTGCTACTCTATTTGAACTTCAAACCAAGACCTTACCGTAAAAGAACCAATACATCAACAACAGATTGTGCCAAAGAAACCATTTTCCATTCAACAATTCCTTCAGGAATTCATATATCCGAATGTACAATGAAAGATCCATACATCCGTAATGTATAATGTAGCTAGACAAAATGATAGATTGCTCAATCATGAATTCAACAGAAAGATCCATACATCCATTTCGAACTACTACATTTCAATCAATAATCCGTAATCCGCACATTTATGAATCCATGGACCTACACAAAATCATGCATTGCTCAATCACAAAATTCATACAACACGAAACCGATCCACACGGGCATCGGGGAGGGAGGCTCTGTGCACGGGGGCGGTTGGGCAGCGTGGCCGGGGAGGAAAAGAGAGGGAGAAAGCTAGGCACGGGAGAAGGGGGAGGCTCACCGAGCGGCTGGAGGGGGGGTGCCGAGGGAGGCCGACGATGGAGCCACGGGCGCGCGGGAGGAGCTTGGCGGCGGCGACTGAGCGAGGAGACGGCGCGAGGAGACGGCGAGGAAGACGGGGGCCTGGTGCACGGGGTTGCTTACATCGAGGGGTCCTTTAGTCCCGGCGGTATTACCAATCGGGACTAAAGACCTTTAGTCCCGGCCAGAACCCACCCGGGACTAAGGTCCACCTTTAGTCCCGGCGGTATTACCAACCGACTAAAGGTCTTTAGTCCCGCTGGTAATACGGACGGACTAAAGGTTGACCTTTAGTCCCGTGGGTTTACGCCCGACTAAAGGTCTTGCTTGGGATATATTTTCCCACATTAGCTTTTCACCTTTAGTCCCAAGCAGTACACGGACCGACTAAAGGTCCCCACTATTCGCCTCCCGCCACGCTTTTCACAGCTTGGGTTTTGTATTAAGTTTATTTGTATAAATATGCTAATTTTGTTAAATGCATAGTAAATTAAATACTAGGCATAAATTTTTAAAAATAATAGTTGCATTTCCTTTTATCTTATTGACATTTCAAACGACTTTTATAGTGACCACAAGTCGGGAAGTGAAGAGCCAACTATAAACAAAATGAAGGGCTCAAACCACAAGTCGGGAATTTCATTTGAAACGATAAAAACAAGAAAAATATGATAGAAACATCCGGTTACAATTATTACATAAAATCTCTAATACACACTATTTATTAAACATCACTATATATCAAGCGGCACAAGCAGTGAACTTCTTCTTGACGATGACCCTTGGTTATGATCATGCCGTAACCATGGAGTATCCTCGGCATTTAGCAGATGCTTGGGTCTTTGGTCACATCAAGGGCTGGATTCGGTCATCCCTTTCATAATCTTCCGACTTGTCCGACTTGTCCTCAATTCCCACGATGTTTCTTTTCCCGAAAGAACTATGTGGCGCTTTTGGCTCATTGGTTGATTTGTCGTAGTTTTTCCTCTCTTGGGTTTTGTAGACATGTCTTTCACATAGAACACCGATTCACATCGCAGAAAGGACGAATGGTTCGCCTTTGTACCCAATATTGTTGAGGTCCACTTTTGTCATTCCATACTCCTTGTCGATCGTTACCCCGCCTCCGGTCATCTTCACCCATTGGCACCGGAACAAAGGGACTTTAAAATTAGGTGCGTAGTCTAGTTCCCAAATCTCCTCTATGCGCCATAATATGTTTGCCTCTTTCCATTTGGGTCTGTGGCATCTATGCGACACCACTGCTTTGGTTCTGCTTCTTTTATCTTGGGCTACGTAAAATGTATTTCCATTTATCTCGCACTTTGTACGTGAGGATGTGCCACGATGGTTGCCTAGCCAACAAATACAGCTTGCTCATCAATATTGTCATCACCTCGACATTCTTTTCGCAACCAACCGCTGAAAGTTTCCATGTGATGACGCCTAATCCAAGCTTCATTCTTCCTCGAAACCGGATCGAGGAACTCCTTGTGTACTCGACATACGGCCCACCACGGAGGAGTTTTGAAGAACTGTAGTGCGCTTTATTGAAATAATCGCCCCCGCATCGATATATGTTTTCTTCCCTAGTGTTCCTTTCCACTAAGTCTCCCTCGTGTCGCGATTCAGAACACCAATCGGGTCAAGGTCGGAATGAAGTCAACACAGAACTCAATGACCTCCTCTCGTCCCGTAGCCCTTGGCGATGCTTCCTTCCGCCGAGCACGCTGGTGAACATATTTCTTCAGACTCCCATGAACCTCTCAAAGGGGAACATGTTGTGTAGGAACACAGACCGAGAATATTAATCTCCTTGACCAGTGAACTAGGAGGTGTGTCATGATATTAAAGAAGGATGGAGGGAACACCAACTCAAAGTCGACAAGACATTGAACCACATCATTCTCAGAGTAGCTAGTTCCATTGGATTGATTGCCTTCGAGAAATTGCATTGAGGAATGCACATAGCTTCACGGTGGCTGACGTACATGTGGAGGTAGAATTCTCTTAAAGCAACCTAAGCAATTGCGCTATAAGCACGTGGCGCTCATGGGACTTTAAGTGTAGGAATTTCTTCTCCGCACATTTATTATACGCTTTATATTGGAGGAGAATCCAGATGGGACCTTGATGTCATTTAGGCATTCAAACATGCTTTCCTTCTCTTCTTTGCTAAGAGTGAAGCTAGCGTGTCTTAAGTAATGGCGCCCATCGTCTGCCTTCTCTCGGATGCAGTTGTCTCGTTCTTTCATGCGCCGCAAGTCCCGCGTGCTTCGAGTGAATCCTTAGACTTTCCATACACATCCATGAATCCTAGCGTGTTCACACAAAGATTCTTTGTCGTGCATCACGCCGATCGCGCTATGGACCTCTAGGACTTGCCAATAGGGTAGCTCCCAAAATATGGACTTCTTCTTCCACATGGGTGCGTGTCCCTTAGCATCTTTCTAACAGTTCGCGCCTTGTCCCTTTCCAAAGACTACTTGCACATCCTTGACCATATCAAGTACATCCTCCCTAGTTCGGTATGCGAGGCTTTGTTCGTGTTCTACGCCTACCGCTAAAATGCTTGCCTTTCTTTCTTAGTTGGTGATTCATAGGAAGAAAACGACGATGGCCAAGGTACACGACCTTTCGACATTTTTTCAAATATATACCGCCAATGTCATCAAAACATTGTGTGCATGCATTGTATCCCTTGTTTGTCCGTCTCCGAAGATTACTTAGAGCAGGCCAATCATTGATTGTTACGAACAACAATGCTCGCAGTCGAAGTGTTCTGCTTGTACTCATCCCACACACGCACACCGGTTTGCTCCATAAAAGAAGGAGTTCCTCAACTAATGGCCTCGTGTAGACATCGATGTCGCTGCAAAGTTGCCTCGGCCTTGATGAGCACCGCATCATAATGAACTTCGCTTCATGCATAACCATGGAGGAAGGTTGTAGATACATAGAGTAATGTGCCAAGTGCTATGACTAGTGCTCGTCCCCAAAAGGATTCATACCATCCGCATTTAAAGCTTAACCTTAGGTTTCTTGCGCCATCCGCAAACTCCGGAATTCTCTCGCCTATTGCTCTCCACCGGGACCCATCGCCAGGTGTCTCAACATGTTGTCTACCTTACGGTCTTCTTTGTGCCATCGCGACAACTTTGCATGGTCCTTGTTTATGAACAGACGCTTCAGCGTGGTATTATAGGAGCATACCACATAACCTTGGCGAGGATTTTCTTCCCGACGTTCTTCGCCTCAACATCGCCAGGTCATCTCGCCGATCTTATACCGCGACGCTTTGCATACGGGCATTCATCCAAATTCTCGTAGTCCTTGCCACGATACAGATGCGCCATTAGGACATGCATGTATCTTCCGGATTTCTAATCCCAAAGGGCGACGACTGCTTTGCTTCGCACGTAGTGGTAGGCAATTCGTTAGGCTTCTAAGCATCTTTTTGGATCTTCGATATTGCCCAAATGCCTTGTCGGATACACCATTCTCGGCCTTCCATTGTAGCAACTCCAATGTTGTACCCAACTTTTTGCCCATCTTCTACGGACGGTATAGTAATTTCTTGTGATCCTCTAGCATGCGGTCAAACTTAGCCTTCTCCTTTTCACTTTCGCAATCTCTTTGTGCATCACGAATGACATCACCAAGAGCATCATCTTCACGAGTGTGTCTTCTCGCCTCGCCTCTTCTTCACTTTCGCCCATTGCAAGATCATCGAAGTCACCGTATTGAGCAATAATGTCGTTAGGGTCCAATTGTTCTTCTTCACCTTCTTCCATTATAACCCCGGTTTCTCCATGCTTGGTCCAACAAATATAGTTTGGCATGAAACCCGACTTCAACAAGTGTGAGTGAAGACTCCTTGAGCTAGAATATTCCTTCAAATTCTTACACAGGGCACATGGACAAAGACATGAAACCATCCCGCTTGTTTGCCTCGGCCACTCTTAAGAAATAATGCACGCCATCAATGAACTCTTTGAGCGGCGATCGGCATTGTACATCCAATGGCGTATCATCGTCGCATTATATGACATATCACATAATTAAATTTCAAGTTTCAAATTTTTCCCGGATATTACACATGATGAGAGGCTACCTAAAAATTACTTAATAATTAAATATTAAACTTATTTATTAAAACAAAATTAATATTTATTATTTTTACCCAAGAGGTTGGATCTGATAAGATAAGACTTATCTCATCAAACACCCCTCAAAGCTTAACCTAACTAACACATGTAAAAGTCATTTTTCATTTATTTAAATAATTATTAAATAAGGTAAAAATAAAAGTCTTCAGATTGATCCCAAAATTTTTGTACAGATAGTTCATAGCCTAATTAGATGGCAAAACAATTTTCAGAATTTTTAGATCATTAATTTAGCCTACAAAATTCATGGAATAATAATTAAATAAATAAGCATAAAATAGGTATAAATTCAACTTTGTCCAAATAGTCTTAAAATTTTTATATGGACTGTTCACAGTGTAACTTAGTGGAAAAACAAATTTCATGATTTTTGGAAATTTATTGTGGCCTACAAAAATCATGAAAGTTTCATTTATGAATTAATTGGCAATTTTTATAACATATAAAAATTATTCAAATTTCACATTTCATATTTTTCATAATGGACGGCAGGGTTAGCATCAGGAGCTTACCGCGAACACGCCGGTGAATACGGTTGAGTGAATGAACGGCTCCGGCGGTGGTGACAACGGCAGCGGCGGCGTGTCCCGGCGGCGACGACGGCGTTCCCGGCTCCTGTGACGAACGCCGAAACAGGAGTATAAATAGAAGGGACATTTAGTCCCGGTTGGTGTTACCAACCGGGACTAAATGCCAACCTTTAGTTCCGGTTAATACTACAATCCGGGACTAAAGATTTAGTCCCGGATTGTAGTACCAACCGGAACTAAAGGTTGGCATTTAGTCCCGCTGGTAACACCAACCGACTAAATGTCCTCCCGCAAAGCTCGCCACCGAGCCGCTAGGTGGGACTTTTAGTCCCTGTTAGTGTTATAAACCGACTAAAGATCTTTTTGGTCCCGGACGCAATTTTCTCCGAGACTATTGCCCATTTGGCAGTCCGACCAAAGGTCTGTTCTGTAGTAGTGATGGCAAGGATTGAAAAAGACAATATGAGGGAAGAAAAAGAAACAATTTTCTTGGCTTTCTTTCAGGAACTCGGCTTCAATGGGAGAAAGGGATTTGCAAACTGCAGTGACCTAGAACTCCATGCCATTGACAAACCAAGGCCCTTGATATGGAATCCGAGGGCCAGCGGCTAATCATGCAGTAAGCAGTAGCATTTGTGCAGTTTGGAATGTTTACGATGCCATCCATGCAAATTACCCACAAATAAAAGCCATAAAACCAACCTTACCAAATACCGTTCCGGTACCGACCGATATGACCGGTATATACTATTTCACCACCTAAATCAGTACAGAGTAGCCACGTGTTCCATACCGCCCTTGATACTAGTCATACCGGTTTGATACCGACCAAGACCGGTCATACCAGCTTCGAAACCTGTTAACATTAGCAATACCGTCCAATACCAGCAATACCGATAGAATTGATAATACAGTCTATTGTACAAACTATAATTTATACTTGTTCATACTACTATGTATTTAAAATAATATTATAAGTAAAATTTAGTGTGCATATAATAAAACATATATAATAAATATATATATAGACCGACACGAAAGGTCTCATCCCCCACACCCAAACAAATGAACACGTGGCCACAGCGAAAGATAGGCCCAGCTAGCGAACCTTTCTCAAAGACAGACAAATCCAAAATCAAACAAGAGAAAAAGGTACACGATTGAAGGAATAATTGACTCCAAAGCAGCAAACGGTTGAATTAAGCACGCGACATTCTTTTCTCTTCGCCCCTTTCTTGATTGTGAAGAAGGAAAAGAAAAAAAAAACTGCGATAAGAAACGACGTTGATGTAGTCCTTTGTCTGTATAACCGACAACTCAATAAGGACTTTCTATGAACTCGAAAAAAAAACCAAGGACCCTCTATACTTAGTCCATCTTGACCATGTTATATATATATAATTAATATTTTCTACTCTCCGTGTAGTTACTCCCACCTCTGGTATACCACCTAAAAGACCTTAACATACTATTTTATCACTTTGGATATACTTATATACTAATTATAAGATACTCCAATGCGAACCACACGAAAAAAATTGCAAGAGAGTCCATTGTTTTAGTATATTTTGTAAATACCTTCATATTCGCATATAAAAAGGAGTATATCTAAAAAATTATTCATACCACCCCTAAAAATGTATAAATACCACATAAGTGGTCTTATATACTCGTATACTACACATACATACTCTCGGTTACGCAAGATACTCCCTACGTTGTGAGATACATAATAGGGAGTAACTACACCCGGGAGTAGCAAAAAGGCTTCATATAAACACACACACACACGGTAGCGCTATTCAGTGCTCACGAACTGAATAGCTATTCTACTTGTGGGCCGCAGCGTGGGCCGCGCGCCAACCCACGATCCCTCATGCTACGTGGGCTCACGTGCTTTCTGTGTGGGATTGGCTGTAAAACACACGCACGCACAATGTGATCGACAGTAAAAGTCTCGGTATCGTCCAATCTGGAAGTAAATCCCGATATCAAAGCGATTATCAGAGAAATTGATAGTAAACGAGGAACTCGTGTCACCCACATCGTTAGTAAAAAAATTTGTTACTCCTGGAATCCACGGTAAAACCAAACCACTGATACGTCATATATTGGACGGTGGTTGACAGTAAAGTTACTCTTGGAAAAAAACACTAGTACGGTGGTGACAAACTGACAATAACTACCGGTAGGCACATGCATACCCCGACCTATTTTTATTGCCGACTCACTCGATGTTTATTGTCAATTCGTCCGTTTACTGTATGCGACGTGTTTTACTATTTGTTCCAATTTGTATTTCTGTAAATGTCATGAATTGTTCATGCACTTGTGTACATATGTAATTACTGCTCCCATAAAAATGTTTTACTTGACTCTAAAAAAGGCGGGTGATCCCACGTAATCCCAGTAAACGCACTCCCTATGTAACCGGTCATAAATTCCACCTGCTCCCACCCCTCCATTCCACATTCGCTCGATCATTGCGGTTCCTGTCGCCCAGCCCCTAGTGCCCCCTTCCAACGAATTGCATCGATAATGAGTACTAGGCGTCCCCCTGCAAGGCGCAGAGGAACCCCGCTCGCCGATCCTCGTTCTCCGTCGCTAGTGTCGGTCAGATCTTCCTTCAGCACATGCAAATTCCCCCTTGTTTACTGTAGTGCCCGACAAAACGGCAGATGACCCAGGTTTCTCTACGCAGATGGCTACGCTACTGGTAAACGTTGTACCCCTGGATATAAGCCCCCACCCGACAACCTGTAACACCCTAGCAATTCGGAAGCCAAAATGTTACCTAAAGGATCTATCATGTAATCAACCAGCGGAAGAATTTAAACATAACTCATATGATGACATAAAGAAGTCGAACTTTCATAAAGTAATGGCAGTAATAAATATTGAATCCAAACGATTAAACAAGGGAGTGATCAAGGACCACCAACAGTACTAAAGCAACCATGGTAACGGGAGAGTTATCAACCACATCAAAATTATTTATTACAGTTCAACATTCTACGAATGAAAGGTATAATCAAATCTTAATATTAAAATGGAAGGAAGGTGAAAAGTGTGAATAGTGTGTGTGACTAGTCCCGCCCAGCGTCATCATCAATGATCACCTAAATAAATGAAAAAAGCAAGAATGAGTCGAAACTCAGCAAGTACAGTAAACAATTGAACATACAAGGTTATGAACAAGTCAATCTCAATACGAATTATGGACTTATCTCTGAACACTTATGAGTATGAATGGAATGAATGGATGCATTGAAAGAATAGACTGCTCAACAACTTATACCGGTATAATGAGTGATACACCTGTCGGTGTTCACTTAAGCACGTGCTTAACAAAGTCCGGGGACCCAAATGTCGTATGAAGAACGTTTCATACGGGTGTCCAAGATTGCCCACGTTGGACTGGTGGGACTTACATGCCCATACTGGAATTGATGGGTCTTTTGATTTCCACTCCCGTGGTCATAACGAAAACATGGCATGAATAGAATGGATGTCATGAAATAAACTTTTATCACATGAAAATGAAGAATAATACTCAGCATATGAATATGACTAGCAAGTCTAACATTACATCCACATTCAATCATCAACATTCAATAGAATCAACAAGGTACTTGCCTTCCGCGCTGTGACGTGTTAGGAGGCAACGAAAGTGCTCCTCCACTTACCGCCTCACCGCCTACACAAACATATATTAAAAATAAGGATAACAAGGTATGACATAACTACAAGTGTCTTACCCTAACCCTCTAACTATCCGACACAATCAACGGGTTCAAACCGACAATCAAACTATTCAGCCAGCTTATAGCTCTACTGGGCAGCAGTACGAGAAAAATCATAATTAAAGATCTGTAACTTAGAATGACGTGAAAGCAGTGCTCAATGAATCTTAACAAACTAGGCTACGAAACTCTAGTTGACAAGATTCACTAAATCTGTCAAAAAATCAGCTAACCAGCAGTTGAAAAAGTATGATAGACATCTGTCCAGACAATCGATCACACATTAACAAGGTCAAAATTAAGGAACAAACAGATAGTTCCTTCTCGTTAGATAGACAGAACAACGCGCAAAGAATAATTCATATCTCCTAAACCGTAAGGCGGAATCTCATGATCTTGGTGGCTATGAAAATATAAAACCAGTGCTACAAAACTCTAGGAGACGAAAATATCAGATTCTGCTTCTAAGACGCCGAAACTGGGCGCACAACCTACTGTACAGATTGGATCTAATAACAGAGTTAAAACTATCCAACCAATCGAATCAAATTCTCATCTTTTATGAATCAAACAGCAAGGGAAAGCCATAATTACCCTTGTAGAACCTCAAGAATTCGTTGAAGAAAAACCCACGAAGTTGCTCCCTCCTCTTCTCCTCCTTTCTCACCTCTTTTCTTCCTCCGTGCACGCGGCCAACACCGGGAACCTCTGGGGAATGGAAGCAATGGAGGTGGTGACTTGAGAGCGGAGGGGAAGGCGCCAGGGAAGGTAGGGGGATGGGGGAACCGGCTGCCAAGCAGAGGAGGGAGGGGAAGGGTGTTGCCAAAGAGGAGAGGGGAAGGGGAGGCCGGCGGCTAGGGTTAGGGAGGGAAGGGTGGCGCCTCCCCCCTTCTTGTGGAAGGTCCTAGCATAGAACACCAAGCCAAATTCTCAATCTCCAAAGCTCATGTAAAGGTATTTCAAAGTAACTTATACGAAAACCCTTGAATCCGAAGACTAAAATTCTCATGATCTAACCATACTCATTCATTAACAACCACATGAAAACATATTCTCAACCAAATTATCCTTAGGAAGATTCTAACTCCTAGAGGGATACTCATTGAAGGAAAGTCATACCTAGCAATAATTCAACAATCCTTACTATCCAAATAATTGTCATAACATGTAGACTTCTTCACAATTCTAATATCATTAACTACACCGCCAACACCCTCCTACTCAACCATGCAAAGTACCCAATCACGATACTCTAATAAAAATTGATCAAATTTCTCATACCTCCGATAATTCTAATGTTCCATCAAAATGAACTAAAAGTTCTTGAACCACAATTTACTATAGGTTCTACTGGTTGCAACAATGTAATCAGTTAGCCCAAAAGACAAATATTCTATTTAACTCAAACTCTCAATGTGAATTATTCCAAGGAATCAATTTCCACTCAATGATCCTCAAACGACTTGACACCTACAGTCTCACCAAAATCATCTACTTGACCACCACTATCAAGTTGCCATTATACATCCTAAAAGACATTGCAACACGAATCGATTAATCCTTTCTCAAAAGAAGATACAGATGGAAACAAGTTTTTAGCACATAAAAACGTGTACCACTAGCAGTAGACACAAGATCAAGGGAAAGAGTCAAATAGCCAAGATCTCGGAAAGCAGAAAATGGGAGCACAATTGAGTGCACAAGTTCCACTAGAAGCAAATTTTCAACCCTCAACGAATAAGAATAAAACTTTGCCATTGAAACTCAAGAAACAGTTAAGCGGTAACAACCAAAATGCTAAACGCACTTTAATAAGTTGCCCGCTACAAAGCTTAAGTCCAACTCCAAATACCTCTACCACACTCTTTTCCTTAACAACGAAAATAATTTTCTTTGTTCACCACATCACTTGCCACCTCTAACAAAAAGTGCCTTTAAAACCAGAGCACACTAATCACTTAAGAACCCAATAGGACATTCTCACACCTTGATTTGCTTAACAATTTCAGCTACCACACTAATCATTATTTACCAAAGGTTCTCGAATACAGAACTCTAAATTTTTTATTTATCCGATATTACACAAGGCGGTCCAATTACTTCCTTTCTGAAAGAATCATCACCACTCCCACAAAGTCACAATCTCTTGCCGACAATCTTACTAACATTTAGAATAACACACTCTTAATATGATTCCTTATCGCCAACTCTTCCATTATAAAGCCCCAAAAGTTCACCAAATTGGTATATACCACTTTATCATCTCATATTCAAATTGAGAGTACACTAAAATCTTACAACCTCACTACAACAACCACTTTATTTTTAGAAGGAATCTACCACACAATCTAAAAGGTTATACCAAAACTCTTTTCATCAAAGGCATACAATTTTTGATAATTTCACCATCATGCAAACACATGTCACCTATTCAATCCTATCATAGACTCTTCTAAAGAAACATAATAGATTACCTCATAATATTTTTGTTATCTCAATAAGATTCTAGCGATCAACTTGTCCTAGAGATTATCTGATACACAAACCACACTATCCAAGCAAACCCCTTTCAACAAGGGCATGCGGCCACAAATCATCTTCATAAAACACACATGAATAAACCACTTGTAAATTTCAACTCTTCACCTCTTAACAATGCTCACACTAATTTAGTACACACTAATTCCAATCTAGAGGTTATCATAACCATTGATGATTGCTCAATCATAGACGAATTGATGGTCCTTTCTCGATTTGCATTCCCACGAGCAAGTATAACATCACCAAATAGCCAATTAAAGAAAATTTCTAGACTATTATCTACTAGGACAACAATCCAACACACCATTATCTTTTCCTTCCTACACAATTAGATTAATCCAGTGAGGCCAAATAACCCAACAAGTTTAGCCAACTAAACAATTTTAATGTCAAAACCAGCTCATCAACGTTCCATACCTCTTAATAACTCTTTTGACTTCAATTATGTATGGCATACTCTCAGTCACTGTTCATCAGGTAATTACACTATGACAACATCAAATTAATCAAGTTCAATTCCAAGGATTTGGGTTAAGACCAATCATGTATCACGCTACAAATCCAACTTGGTAACTCATACCTTATCAATGAACTTCTATGTTTACCACCTCTCGCTTAAACATAACAAGATATCACAAAAGGACTTTAACTCTTTTAAGAAGAAGAGGCATTAAACTTCAACACTCAAAATAATCCAAAAGAAATACATAAAGCCAAAACTTTCACATGCTAAAGAACTCACTAAAGATAGTTCACATTATCCAAGGTACCAAGCGAAAAAACGAATCATATTTTCCCAACAAGAAAGGCAAACCTTCACCATAAAATATCAACCTTGCGAATCAAAAATGTTAACAAGCAGCACAACTCTCGTTAGTCCAAAGAACAAATCATTACTTTATGGAACCAATAAAACCAAGGAAAACGTTCAACTACATTGAAATCATTAACCCAAGGAAATTAAACAACCACCAGCGGTTGGTCAGAAAATCCTAGCACAACCCAAGGAAGTCAATAACCTTCCCAAAGGAATTCATGCTCGACACCTGGAAGTAGTTTTGCCAAGGTAAGCACTCCACTATTTTCAAACCCTAACTAGCGGTACAACCTGGCCATGCCCATGGCCACAACCAAACTCTACCTCTCGACATCGATTATCTCCACACATAATAGTCATATAATCAATTAATAAGCAATCATACTCAATTAATATCAGCAATCATCAATATGATATAACAAAAACGTAAAATACAATGCTTTGCCCATTCCATCCTATTGTGCACCAGTGTGTCAAATTTTATGTTGTTTTACCACTAGCCAATTTTAATTAATCTATTCACCACGGACCTAAATGTAACACCCCAGCCCAACACTGAGCCTGGAATGCCACTAAACTACTCTTCCAAACTAATAATTATCGACACACTATAAAATTACAGCAAGGAAAACAACGATTAACATATCCATGGACCACAAAAGAACATGCATAATTATGGATCAAGCGATAATAAATAAGCAAGGGGAAATATAACCAGGTAAATAATCCAAAATAGCATCAACCAATGAATCCAAATAATTGAAACAAATAGTCTAGTCCAAAACGTTGTCCTAAACTTTATTCAACCTCTAACATGTCCTAGAGTAATCCTGCATTGAATGAAAAGATTCTTATGGTAAATGATCATGTGATTGAAGTATGGATCTAATCCATGTGCTCAACTCGCTCTCAGCACGGCGTCCTCGAAGATCACCTAAAGACAACAAAAGAGCAAGGGTGAGTCCACGACTCAGCAAACACATCAATATACAACGAACAATAATAAATCAACAACATTCAATAACTTCATTATCATCACAGGTACTTCTATTAATATTCTCATGATGTTATCTTCTCTTTGTTTCACACCCCTTAATCTCCTATAGCAATGCAACTCTAATCTACATGTCCACATGCACTTCTTTCGCGTATACCGGTATAACGTGAGTGAATGCTCGCGACAACATTCACTCTCAAGCCCGTTCCTCCACAAGGATTGGGGACCTCCTCCACTCCCGTGGAGTTGTGATCATTCATGATCACCTGCTCATATGCAAAGATGCTTATGTATGAAAATGCAAACTCCATCATATACATCATATCCAACTTTTCATCATGATTATCAACAAAGATATAACCATACCATTCCATTGTTTGCAATTAAATAAAATTAAAAGCACAATAATAATGGTAATAGAAGATAAAGAAAATAGTGATCAATCATTGATCGCTGTCTACCATGCACTTGCCTTTACTAGTTGCGACGCGGTTTGACTAGAAGATGGCAACAACCATGACGCCTCTCCTACATTAAATACACAAATTTCAATACAAGCTACAGCATCAAGAATAGCAATCAATAGACATCGCTCCTACCCGTCCCCAAATATACCACGCTTCTCCGGTACCGAATAATTACCCATTGTTGTCTAGGTACTAAAACGAACGTAACTTTTGACTCACAGGTCCGATCACGAAAAACCACACAGTTCTGGATTCTACACAAAATTATCCTCATTTTCTTAGATTACCAAGACTCCTAATTAAATCATCCAACCCTCCGTTTTTAGCCCAGAAAACCGATCTGTTAACTTCGGGACAGCGGGTCTTTCTAAATTCATAACGTTTGTTTTACCCAACCAAAATTCGAGTTCTTGGATTCTACAGAACCCTTAGACAATTATCTACATCTTTCATGTAGATCAAAAACTCTAATTAGTCCAATTACTATTTTTAATATGCAGTCTACCAAAACAGCGCCGAAAGACGACAACCACAAAGACATCAGTCTTCCAAAATTCATATCTCGAATTCTACTTGTTCGATCGACATGTTTAAATATTCTATAGAAAGATATCGAAATTATCTACAATTAACTAGTAGATTATATTTCCAAAATTCTCCATTAAGGTACCCGAATAAATCGTTCAATGTAATGTTGAAGCTAAACAGATCTATTAATCGGCACTTTGACTAAAAATTATAGAACCCTCTCTGATTAATCTCGATTATAATCTCTAACTAACCTAGCAAAACAGAGAGAACACAAAATTACAGATCGTTACCGACAATAATTTGGATCTCGGCTTCTTTTCTTCTAATATTTCTCTTCTCCTTCCTTACTGTTCAAGTTTACACGCACACATACAAAGCAATTTGCACTGCTAGTTAATTTATAGTGCTTGTTGCCTGCATGCAAGAGCCTCACGTGAGGTAATCACCAACGCGGCGGCGCACACTCATTAACTACTAATGCCAACACATGCATGCATGAAAAGGAGGCAATACTATCTAGTCAATCGACAACGACAAAGAATACTAGCTAGAGCAAACCTCCCAATTCTCCACATGATGGCCAAACCTCCAACCGAAGACTCCCACACGAGCAGGTGGCGTCTCTGGTCCAAGACTGAAACAGCGAGCGGCGGCTTCACGCGACGGTAGATGGCTTCACGCGATTGGGCACTCGGGTGACAAGGGTCTCAAGTACACGAGTAAGCGCCAGGTGGGTGCAAGCAAGAGACCATGTGGCGGCTGCGCGCTGGCCGAGCGGCAAGAAGCGGCAGTGCGCAAGCTTCGCCACGGCGAGGAACACTACGTGCGAGATGGCGTCAAGAGAACCGGCGGCGCACAGAAAATAAAAGGGTAAAACTACTAGGGTTTCTAGATTCTATTCTCCCACGATCCTTTTATATCTTGCACAGTCTAGCCCCTCCGCAAAACTCCAAAATATTCTATTTCCACGTACCTACTTTGTTTAATTACGCACTTGCCCTTAAAACATTATTATTATTATTATTATTATTTTCAGAATATTACATTCTACCCCCCTTAACAGAATTCGACCCCGAATTCTACTCGCTGTTCTACTCCAATAAAAACTACACTGCTGAAATTAAACAACAAAATAACACGTACACGACGTGAACAACTCCGGGTATTGCTCGCGCATGCGAGACTCCAACTCCCAAGTCGCTTCTCTCTCGATCGATGAGTCCACAAACCTTGACGTATACCAACGCCTTGTGCCTCAAAGACTCGCTCGACTTTTCTAGGATGCGCCCCGACGCGACTCAACTGTGAGGTCTTGCTCAATAGTCAGCGGCTCCAATGAAATCTCATGCTCAGGGTCCCTCAAAAACTTTCTCAGTATTGAGACGTGAAACACATTGTGAACTCCACGCATGGACTCAGGAAGGTCCAGGCGGTAAGCTAACTTCCCAATTCTTGCAATAATCGGGAATGGTCCAACGTACCTCGGGCTAAGCTTTCCTTTGGTACCGAATCGGACAATACCTTTAGTGGGAGACACTCTCAAGAGCACCTGGTCACCCACCGCAAACTCTAAGTCACGCCTCACATCAAGATAGCTTTTACATGCGCTTTGAGTCGCTAATGATTACGCCTCACTATGGCCACACGCCAACGGTCTTCAATCCATCCGACCCAAAATTGCCTTCTCTCCAACTGCATCCCAACAAAGTGGCGATCTGCACTTCCGCCCATAGAGAACCTCAAATAGCACGGCTCTAATACTGGAATGGTAACTATTATTATAAGCAAACTCTACAAGTGGCAACTGGTGCTCCCAACTACCCTTCCAAGACAAAACGCAAGACCGCAACATGTCCTCCAAAGTCTGAATAGTACGCCTGATCGCCCATCTGTCATGGGTGAACACAGACTAAGGCGGTGTGTGCCCAATGCACTCTGCAGACTCTCCCGAACTTGAGACAAACTTGGCGTCTCATCGTAAATAATGGTCTTTGGCACACCATGCAGTCTTACTATTTCACGCACATAAATAGGAGCTAGATCACTCGCTGAATTTGTAGTGCGAATAGGAATGAAGTGCGCAGACTTGCTGAATCGATCCACCACTACCCAAACTGCATCCTTCCCTCGCGGCGTACGAGGTAACGCAACCACAAAGTCCATAGAGATATCATCCCAAGGCCATTGGGGAACCTCCAAAGGCTGCAACAACCCTGCAGGACTCTTGTGCTTAGCTTTCACTTGCTGACAAACACCACAAGAAGCCACATAGTTAGCAATATCCACCTTCATTCTTTTCCACCAAAAATTATGTTTCAGATCTCGATACATCTTAGTCTCACCAGGATGAACAGTATACGGTGTGCGATGTGCCTCCCTCAAGATATCATCTTTGACCTCCGCCTTTTGCGGCACGCAAAGGCGGCCTTTAAACCTCAAAGCACCAAAATCATCCATGCTAAAATCACCCTCCTTGCTCTCATCCAGACGCTTCCTAACCTCCTGTAATAACCGGTCACTCGGTTGTGCTTCCCGCACACGGTCTGGAATAGCTGACTCAAGAATCAACTGTGTCTCAACATGTGCTGAGCCCGCATAACAATAAGATATTCCCATGCGATCAAAATCAGCAATGAGGCAATCTAGAGTAGCAGGAGTCGCCTTGCGACTAAGAGCATCAGCAACTACATTGGCCTTACCTGGATGATACTGAATAGTAAGATCATAGTCCTTGATCAACTCCAACCACCTCCTTTGCCTCAAATTCAGATCCTTCTGAGTGAAGATATATTTGAGACACTTGTGATCTGTGAAAATATCACAAGGCTCACCGTATAGATAATGCCTCCAAATCTTGAGAGCAAAGACAACCGTAGCCAACTCCAAATCATGAGTGGGATAATTTTGCTCGTGCTTCTTTAACTGTCTCGACGCATAAGCAATCACCTTACCGTCTTGCATGAGAACACAGCCAAGACCCACTCGAGACGATCCAAAAGATCGTGAACCGCTTTCCTGGCTCGGGAAGAGTGAGAATAGGAGCGGTCACCAACCTCTCTTTCAAAGTGCCGAAACTGCACTCACACTCATCAGTCCACTGGAGTCTCACACCTTTCTGAGTAAGCTGAGACATCGGTTTGGCGATGATAGAGAAATCCTGCACAAAACGCCGATAATAACCAGCCAAGCCCAAGAAACTCCTCACCTCCTTCACATTAGTCGGTCTCTTCCAATCCACCATCAGAGAGACCTTGCTAGGATCAACAAAGAATGCCCCGAGGATTTATCACATGACCCAGAAAACTCACTTCTGAAATCCAGAACTCACATTTCTTTAACTTAGCATAGAACTTGTGCTCTCTCAAAGTCTCTAAGACTAGCCTCAAGTGACGCTCATGATCTTCATTAGCCTTGGAATAGATAAGAATATCATCAATGAATACCACCACGAAGTCATCTAGATACTCGTGTAACATGTTGTTCATGGTCTCCATAAAAATAGCAGGTGCATTAGTCAGTCCAAAAGACATAACTTTGAATTCATAATGCCCATACCTGGTGGAGAAAGCTATCTTCTCTACATCCTGCTCACGCACCCGGATTTGATTATACCCTGACTGGAGATCGATCTTGGAGAACACTTGAGCTCCATTCAACCGATCAAATAAGTCCTCAATGCGGGGCAATGGATATTTATTCTTGATTGTGACCGCATTAAGCGCACGGTAATCAACACACATGCGCCAACTCCCATCCTTCTTCTCTGTGAATAGAACAGGAGCTCCCCATGGCGATACACTACGCCTGATCAAACCTTTAGCCAACAAATCGTCCAACTGCTTCTTCAACTCATCACGAAATGGACGTGCGGTCGATATGGACACATCGAGATGGGCCGAAAATACGGAATAAGATCAATGCGAAACTCCACGCCTCGCGCAGTGGTAAGCCCTAAGCTCACCGGAACACATCCGGTAATCACTAACCACCGGAATCTCCTCAATCTGCGAAGCCACGCTCGGTTTCAAAGAAGAGCTAAGAGAAGCCCGATTTTCCACTCTAGCGCCGACCGGAACAAATCCACCAACATCGAAAGAGAACGCGGAGGCGCACTCCCCTGAAAGGTCAAAGTGTCCCCAGACGGGGTCTGCACAGAGACTATTCTACAGAAATAGGATATCACGGCTCGATAAGAGTGCAACCAATCCATACCCAAGATAACGTCGAACGGCTCCATTAGAATAACTATTAGATTCGCCGTGAACTTCTCTCCATCAATGATAATAGAACACCCAGGACAAACAGTAGAGCTCGCAATAATACCCCCAGGAGAACTAACCAACACTGATTGAGAAATCCACTACATACTCAAGTTCGCTCTCCTAGTAAACGCCGTCGAGACAAACGAAAATGTAGCCCCTGAATCAAAAAGGACTAAAGCATCAAACGAATCCACAAGCAAAGTACCTGTCACCACGTCGGACGACCATGGACTCACTGTGGGCATGGCGTACACTCTGTGGCGCCATGGCGAAGAAGACGATCTTTCACGGCGAGCCCCAACAATCTGCTGTGGCGGTGCAGGTAAAGCCGGTCGTGCAACCTGAAGCGGTGCCGAAGGTGGCGGCTGCCAGTAGTACCCTACTGGAGGTGCCTAAGCTGAAGGAAGTGGCAGCGCTGGAGGAGCAGTCATCATCTGGAAAGATCCTCGAGCAGGACCCACTGAAGAAGAAGATGGCACAGCTCCCACTTGATCACGCTAGTGGGGTTCGCGACACACCCGCTCTTTGTGACCCGGTCGGCACACCGACGGCGCCTCTCCGTCCAAGAGCACTCAACAGCAGCCACGTGTCCATCACCGCACTTAAAGCAAAGCATGCCCCGCCTCGACAGTCGAAGAGCCGAGTACTGCAAAAGGACGAGGCGCCAAGAAGGAACGGCCTCGACTACTTAGACTTGAAGGATGCGGTCCTCCTTGAATTTCTTGAAAGCGTCGTCGAATGCACTCCACTTCCCTCACTAGAGCTCCTCTTCCGTCACCACCAAAGCTACCACCCACCGAGGCTTGTCCCCTTTGTGAGTCCGTGATCTCCAACTCCATGCCCCTAGCTTGCTCCACAACAGAGTCAGAGTCACAGAGTGGAGTAGCTCCCAACACATGTCGGTACTCGAGGTGAGACCCAGACGGAACCTCTTGGCTTTCTCGAAGATCATCGTTCACATCAAGGGACAAAGCGAACCAAGTTGTTGAACTCAGCTTCATACTCAGCAATAGACCTCTTCCCTTGAGCAAAGGTCGTCAAGGCAACCTCCATCTTTTCAACAAAAGAGTAGGGGTAGAACTTTCCCTTGAACTGATCAACAAAGTCCTCCCAAGTGACTGGACCTTGAGTGGCGGTCCTCGAAGACAACATGCCCTCCCACCAAATATCTGCTTGCCCCTTCAGCTGAAAGGCCACAAAGCGGACCCTCTGATGTGAGGACATCTCTAAAGCTCCAAACTGCCTCTCCATGTAGCGCAACTAGTCGGCTGCCTGGACCGGTGTACCCGACCCGTCAAAGGGATCCAACCTCAATCCCATCCACTCTCGAAGTGTCATCCGCACCTCAGGTGCAGGTGGAGGAGCGACAGGAGCAACAACAGATGCCGCAGCAACAGGAGCTGCTGGCGCCTGTTGACGAAGAGCACGGATCTCTCCCACCAACTCTCTCAGCAAAGCAGGGGTCTCATCCTGGACCCCAACCGAGGCGGTCAACAAGAACCCCTCGACCATCGACTCATCTCTTTACAGAGGTGGCTCCACGGACCCTCGCCCGCGGCCCCGACCTCCACGACCGCGACCACCACGACCACGTCCTCTACCCCTCGGCATAGCTATCAACCACAATCAACAATACACAATAAGTTCAAAGGTAAAAAATAAAATCATGCTTCAATAAACAACATAACGGAAGCGTAAAACTATATTCGTACCTCTCTCTAACCTACTGTGCACTAGTGTGTCAAATTTTAGGTTAGTTAACCATTAGCAAATTTTAGTTGATTTACTAAAACTAAAACAAATTTTAACAATTTTAGTTTGCCTATGTTGTTAATCTATTCACCACGAATATAAAGCCCGCTCTGATACCAATCAGAACACCCTCAAATTTCAACACCGAGCACGGAATGCCACTAAACTACTCTTCCAAACTAATAATTATCGACACACTATAAAATTACAGCAAGGAAAACAACGATAAACATATCCATGGACCACAAAAGAACATGCATAATTATGGATCAAGCGATAATAAATAAGCAAGGGGAAATATAACCAGGTAAATAATCCAAAATAGCATCAACCAATGAATCCAAATAATTGAAACAAATAGTTTAGTCCAAAACGTTGTCCTAAACTTTATTCAACCTCTAACATGTCCTAGAGTAATCCTGCATTGAATGAAAAGATTCTTATGGCAAATGATCATGTGATTGAAGTATAGATCTAATCCATGTGCTCTACTCGCTCTCAAAGACGGCGTCCTCGAAGATCACCTAAAGACAACAAAGAGCAAGGGTGAGTCCACGACTCAAAGAAACACATCAATATACAACGAACAATAATAAATCAACATCATTCAATAACTTCATTATCATCACAGTACTTCTATTAATATTCTCATGTCATCTCTCTCTTTGTTTCACACCCTTAATCTCAGATAGCAATGCAACTCTAATCTACATGTCCACATGCACTTCTTTCACAGATATCTGGGATAACGTGAGTGAATGCTCATGACAACATTCACTCTCAAGCCCGCTCCTCCACAAGGATCGGGACCTCCTTCACTCCGTGGAGTTGTGATCATTCATGATCACCGCCATATGCAAAGATGCTTATGTATGAAAATGCAAACTCCATCATATACATCATATCCAACTTTTCATCATGATTATCAACAAAGATATAACCATACCATTCCATTGTTTGTAATTAAATAAAATTAAAAGCACAACAATAATGGTAATAGAAGATAAAGAAAACAGTGATCAATCATTGATCGCTGTCTACCATGCACTTGCCTTTACCAGCCATGACGCTTGCGGTTTGACTAGAAGATGGCAACAAGCATGACGCCTCTCCTACATTAAATACATAAATTTCAATACAAACTACAGCATCAAGAATAGCAATCAATAGACATCGCTCCTACCCGTCCCCAAATATACCACGCTTCTCCGGTACCGAATAATTACCCATTGCTGTCTAGGTACTAAAACGAACGTAACTTTTGACTCAAAGGTCCAATCACGACAAACCACCCAGTTCTGGATTTTACACAAAATTATCCTCATTTTCTTAGATTGCCAAGACTGCTAATTAAATCATCCAACCCTCCGTTTTTAGCCCAGAAAACCGATCTGTTAACTTCGGGACAGCGGGTTTTTATAAATTCATAACTTTTGTTTTACCCAACCAAAATTCGAGTTCTTAGATTCTACAGAACCCTTAGACAATTATCTACATCTTTCATGTAGATCAAAAACTCTAATTAGTCCAATTACTATTTTTAATCTGCAGTCTACCAAAACAGCGCCGAAAGACGACAACCACAAAGACAGCAGTCTTCCAAAATTCATATCTCGAATTCTACTTGTCCGATCGACATGATTAAATATTCCATAGAAAGATATCGAAATTATCTACAATTAACTAGTAGATGATATTTCCAAAATTCTCCATTAAGGTACCCGAATAAATCGTTCAACAGAACAGCAGGCTAAACAGATCTATTAATCGGCACTTTGACTAAAAATTATAGAACCCTCTCTGATTAATCTCAATTATTGTTGGACCGAAAAGGCGACTAGAGGGGGGGGGGGGTGAATAGGAGCACGCTCACTTTTTCTCAAATAATGAATTCAACACAATTTCACTCCAATAGCTATGATGAAGCTCTGAAGATCAATATACCAGTACAGCGGAAGACTAGTATTGAATCCAATTAAATCCCCTAAGCAAAAACACAAAATCAACTAAGATTGCAAAGACTCACAGCACGGGCGGTTAGACCTCTGTACCCAACCGGTCGAACCGATTGCCGGGCGGTCTGACCGGCGTTGTGCTGGCGGTCGGACCGCTCCAAAATCGGTCTGACCGGTGATGACGGCGATCGGACCGTGATCTGAACCGATCCAAATGAAAAATCACCCGATGACGAAGTTGCAATTAGGTGAAACTTTTGATTCTCAACTCCAATCTTTATGAAACTTTGCACACACCTTCTATATGCTATTGAGGACCTATTCCAATCGAATATTATGATAATTCTTGGAACGATCTTGAGCAATTGCCAATTGATTAACAGAAGGTCTAAAACCGCAAGAACGAAAACTTGATCCTAAAGCTTGTTCGTGGGAGATTGATGATCAAGATGATGCTAGATAGATTCACACATATCACAGCAAGCTAATTCACGTGAAAGAATCAATCACAAACTCGCGGATCAAAGAAAGCCCTAAAACACGAAATTGAAAGCAAGAACGAAAAGAGACTTATCTCAAGCAAACCTTGCATAGATTGATTTCGTGATTGATCTTTGGATTACATCCATACCATCATGGATCGCTGGACAATCAAAGATCACGAAATTCACCACGAACCATCAAGAACCCTAGCCTCCACCTCAACTCCCTAAAGACAATTAGGGTTTTGAAACATAAAAGGCGAGAGAGAGAGGTGCAGCCACCATCTCCTCCTATTTATAGTGGAGGCCTAAAACTCTTAGGGTTTGACTCTCTTGGGCTCCCGTTAAGGCCCACTAACAAACGGGTCACACACGCACGCTTTGCGAAGCGCCGTCTTTAACTTTTTGACCTAAACTGCTTCACCATGCGTCATGGATTTGCCAATAGGTCACCCTTATCCATCTTGTGTCACGCTTGAGTCGTTGACCTCACCCGGCATCGTCGATCGTTCTGGACCTCAACTTTCCAAGTCTAGTCCCGATCCTCCTCGCCGTTGACTGTCGTTGACCACCGAGCTACCTGCACAACCATAGACAAGCAAACACGAATTCGGGAACAAGTTCTTCGCAACTTGACCCATGTTAGTCAAAACATGCATCATGCAAATCATATGCCATGAAACCAATGACTTTGACCTAACAAAACAATATCGCCACGAAGTTGGCGGACGTTCAAGTAGAAACCGGTCTGACCGCTCTAGGTGAGCCGGTCGGACCGCCCCTTGGGACTTAGCCGAATTTCAACCCCTGAAAAACCGAAACCTTCTGGAAACTTTAAACCAATAGAACTTTTTACTGGAGACTCCAAAAATCATGAGACCAAGTGCATTGGGATCCCCTCACTTGCCTACAACACCTATTTTTAGCCCAGCTTGTTTTGACCACTTTGGTCACCGCCGGTCCGACCGATTTGGGACCGGTCGGACCGCCGTGCAAGGACCGGTCGGACCGCCCCTGTCCAGTAAGCCTGTAATTTTGTCGAAAACACGTGAAACGACAAACCGTAAACGCCATTGCCAATTGTTACATCATCCTAAGACCTGGAACATATCCCCATGAAATCCACAATCTCCCCCTTGATGAACACATTGGCAATTATCCAGAAAATGTAAGTAAGAGGTTTGAAAACGAGTTTACTCGCGGTTTTCGCACAAAGGCACAACTTGGTCCATAAGCAAGAAAAAGCAATGTAAATGACCAAGCTGGCATCAGAATAGTATAGGCATGTGAGACAAGGCAAAAGTAAGCATAAAAACTTTGATTTCCAGAAAAGGGTCAAAAATTCTCACATAAGGTCCATATGAAAGAAACAATTGTTCAATTGACCTATGATCATTATGAGTATAAAAGAATGCAATTCAAGTTCAGAATATTCAATAAGACAATAAGAATGCAACTCAAGAACTCCCCCTCACTATGATCCCAATTTTCAAATTTTCGCCCTTTGTACAAAACTTCTCCCCCAACAAAGAAATATATTCTCATTAACACATCTTCTCTTCTCATTTAACACATCTTCTCCCCCTTTGACAATGGATTCATCAAGGAATCACGCCTTCCTCTCATCCAGAGATAATAAATATAGAATAAAGGAAGAAGCAGAAACAAAAGAAGCATAAAGAGGAATATGCATGAAGTGCAATGGAGTGGCTTCAATTTTTGTATTTTTCAATTTTTGATTACAAGAAGCTTTGGAGATTACCCAAAAGAACAAGCTAGTATCTCTAATATTGCACAAACAAGATATCAAGCCCGACAAATACTAGCAAGATCATGGTAAGACATATATATCAAAGCTAAGCACAAAGACTCAAAAGTAAAGCGAAGAGATTTGATCAATTTAAGCAACGCTTCAAATTCAAAGAAGTTCATCAACAGGATCCTAAAGTGAAATTGGCCATGTCAAAATGTCAAAGTGAGATCAAAAATCTAACAAAGACCACATTAAGAGTCAATCAAGTCCCGTATTGAATCATTTTGCTCAATATTTTGTAAACGCCCATTTGTCAACATTTTTCTCATTTGCATTGAATATTGAAGTTGACTAATGATCTAACTTAGTGACAAGATCCTGGACTAGGAGCCATCCACAAACTCATCCTAAGCTTCACCAAAAGTTGATTAAAGGTATATCTTAGTAAAGAAGATCCCGCACTAGGAGCCATCCACAAACTCTTTCTAAGCTTCTACCGGGCGACAAATCTTGAGGTTCATGTCATTTCGACAAGCGGTCCCCATGAGATCGTTCGTTCATCAAACTATCTCCAAGTTCATGTCATTTGACAAGCGCCTCGTAAGAATAGTTTGGCACAATTTAAGCATAAGACAATCTTGATTTTCATTTTTCACATGAGCAGCTTTAGAATCTCAAGAACACAAAAGCTCAAGTAATGGTCAATTTTAGATCAAAGAGCTAACAAAGCAATTACGACAGGCCAATGTCACAAGAGGAGCACTAATTGCGCAACTCGCTAAAACATCCACAAATTGCAATTTCTTTGTTTGAGTTGTTTAAAAGGTTCTAGCTCATATAGCAAAGACTTAGCTACACATGTAAAAGCATGATAATTCTAGCAAGTCAAAGAACTAGACATGACATTGAGCAAGAATTGAAATACAAAAGCTCTAAAGGGTAATAGGCAAAGCTTCATCAATTTTTAAAAAATAAGGTAAAATCTTATATTACAATGCATCTTTTGGATTTTTCATACCATTTGTTGTAACCACTTGTTGGAGTTTTCATATGAATGCAATATGACACAATGAGATGCAATTAAAAAGCCTAAAACCTAAAAAGTTCAAAAGATCACTAAGTTCGAAAAAGAACAACAAAAGATCAAAAGAACAAGGAAAGATAAGAAAAGATCAAACTCCCCTCAAACCAACCCATAAGGATAAATTACCCTAACTCGCTTCTTAAGGAGGAAAATGCGGTTTGATCTAAAGGCTTGGTAAGAATATCGCCAATTGAGCTTCTGACTCTCTGAAGTGCATCACAATATCACCTTTTTCAACATGATCTTTAAGGAAGTGAAAGCGAATGTCTATGTGCTTAGTCCTAGAATGTTGCAATCGGGTTTTTAGCAATATTAATAGCGTATGTTATCACGTAAAAGAGGAACACTAGCAAAGTTTAACCCATAATCTTTCAAAGTGGACGCCATCCACAAAATCAGCTACAAAGAACTAGCAAGCAGACTACATACTCCGCTTCAAAGAAGGATTGTGCAATGTAAGACCGCTTCCTAGAGGACCAAGATACAAGAGAAGTGCCTAGGAAGTGACAAAGTGCACGGTACTCTTCCTATCTAACCGACAACCGCAAAATCGAATCAAAAACCTCTAATGGACAAAGTCAAGAGCAGAATACCAAATGCCATATAAGAGGGTAGAGTGTAAATACCGAATATGCGATTAACGGCTTGGCGATGAAGTTCTCGAGAGCTGAAATCTTCTTTGTTGGACCGAAAAGGCGACTAGAGGGGTGAATAGGAGCACGCTCACTTTTCCCAAATAATGAATTCAACACAATTTCACTCCAATAGCTATGATGAAGCTATGAAGATCAATATACCAATCTGAATGAAGACTAGTATTGAATCCAATTAAATCCCCTAAGCAAAACATAAAATCAACTAAGATTGCAAAGACTCACGGCAGACGGTGGACCTCTGAGGGGGTGAATAGGAGCACGCTAACACTTTCTGAACCGTTCCCAAATCGGCCCGATGAATTAGGTGAAACTTTTGATTCTCACACATGAAACTTTGCACACACCTTCTACTATTGAGGACCTATTCCAATCGAATATTATGATAATTCTTGGACGATCTTGAGCAATTGCCAATTGATTAGCTAAAGCGGGCAGAAGCGAAAACTTGATCCTAATGCTTGTTCGTGAGAGATTGATGATCAAGATGATGCTAGATAGATTCCACATATCACAGCAAGCTAATTCACGTGAAAGAATCAATCACAAACTCGCGGATCAGACTTGAAAGCAAGAGCGAAAAGAGACTTATCTCAAGCAAACCTTGCATAGATTGATTTAGTGGTTGATGTTTCGAAAAGGCGACTAGAGGGGGTGAATAGAGCACGCTCACTTTTTCCCAAATAATGAATTCAACACAATTTCACTCCAATAGCTATGATGAAGCTAAAGATCAATATACCATCAACGGAAGACTAGTATTGAATCCAATTAAATCCCTAAGCAAAAACACAAAATCAACTAAGATTGCAAAGACTCACAAAGACGGGCGGTCGACCTCACCCCAACCGGTCGAACCGATTGCCGGGCGGTCCGACCGGCGTTCTCCTTCCTCATCCGTCTGGGAGTGGAAATTGGCTTGCGGTCGGACCGCTCCAAAATCGGTCGGACCGTGATGACGGGCCTCAATCGAAGGGTCCGACCGCGATCTGAACCGATCTGAAACAAGAAAATCACCCGATGACGAAGTTGCAATTAAGTGAAACTTTTGATTCTCAACTCCAATCTTTATGAAACTTTGCACACACCTTCTATATGCTATTGAGGACCTATTCCAATCGAATATTATGATAATTCTTGGAACGATCTTGAGCAATTGCCAATTGATTAACGAAGGTCTAAAACCGGGCAGAACGAAAACTTGATCCTAAAGCTTGTTCGTGAGAGATTGATGATCAAGATGATGCTAGATAGATTCACACATATCACAGCAAGCTATTTCACGTGAAAGAATCAATCACAAACTCGCGGATCAAAGAAAGCCCTAAAAACACGAAATTGAAAGCAAGAACGAAAAGAGACTTATCTCAAGCAAACATTGCATAGATTGATTTCGTGATTGATCTTTGGATTACATCCACACCATCATGGATCGATGGACAATCAAAGATCACGAAATTCACCACGAACCATCAAGAGCCCTAGCCTCCACCTCAACTCCCTAAAGACAATAAGTGTACCCTTGTCCATCTTGTGTCACGCTTGAGTCGTTGACCTCACCCGCATCGTCGATCGTTACGGACCTCAACTTTCCAAGTCTAGGGTTTTGAAACATAAAAGGCGAGAGAGAGAGAGGTGCACCATCTCCTCCTATTTATAGTGGAGGCCTAAAACTCTTAGGGTTTGACTCTCTTGGGCTCCGTTAAGGCCCACTAACAAGCGGGTCACACACGCTTCGCGGCGCCGTCTTTAACTTTTGACCTAAACCGCTTCACCATGCGTCATGGATTTGCCAATAGGTCACCCTTGTCCATCTTGTGTCACGCTTGAGTCGTTGACCTCACCCGGCATCGTCGATCGTTCTGGACCTCAACTTTCCAAGTCTAGTCCCGATCCTCCTCGCCGTTGACCGTCGTTGACCACCGAGCTACCTGCACAACCATAGACAAGCAAACACGAATTCGGGAACAAGTTCTTCGCAACTTGACCCATGTTAGTCAAAACATGCATCATGCAAATCATATGCCATGAAACCAATGACTTTGACGTAACAAAACAATATCGCCACGGTTGGCGAGACGTTCAAGTAGAAACCGTCCGACCGCTCAGTGAGCCGGTCGGACGCTTTGGCGGTCGGACCGCTCCACGTGAGCCGGTCGGACCGCTCCTGAGCTTGTCGGACCGCCCCTGGGACTTAGCCAATTTCAACCCCAAAACCAAACCTTCCGAAACTTTAAACCAATAGAACTTTTACCGAGACTCCAAAATCATGAGACCAAGTGCATTGGGATCCCTCACTTGCCTACAATACCTATTTTTAGCCCGACTTGTTTTGACCACTTTGGTCACCGCCGGTCCGACCGCCCCACATGGCCGGTCCGACCGATTGGGACCGGGTCGGACCGCTGGACCGGTCGGACCGCCCACCCAAAGAAGCTCTGTAATTTTGTCGAAAACACGTGAAACGACAAACCGTAAACGCCATTGCCAATTGTCACATCATCCTAAGACCTCCCATGAAAAAATCCATCTCCATTAATCAATTATAATCTCTAACTAACCTAGCAAAACAGAGAGAACACAAAATTACAGATCGTTACCGACAAGAATTTGGATCTCGGCTTCTTTTCTTCTAATATTTCTCTCACACATACAAAGCAATTTGCACTGCTAGTTAATTTATAGTGCTTGTTGCCTGCATGCAAGAGCCTCACGTGAGGTAATCACCAACGCGGCGGCGCACACTCATTAACTACTAATGCCAACACATGCATGCATGAAAAGGAGGCAATACTATCTAGTCAATCGACAACAACAAAGAATACTAGCTAGAGCAAACCTCCCAATTCTCCACGTGATGGCCAAACCTCCAACCGAAGACTCCCACACGAGCAGGTGGCGTCTCTGGTCCAAGACTGAAACAGCGAGTGGCGGCTTCACGCGACGGTAGATGGCTTCACACGATTGGGCACTCGGGTGACAAGGGTCTCAAGTACACGAGTAAGCGCCGAGGTGGGTGCATGCAAGAGACCATGTGGCGGCTGCGCGTTGGACGAGCGGCAAGAAGCGGCAGGTGCGCGGCGCTCGCCGGCAGGAACACTACGTGCGAGATGGCGTCAAGAGAACCGGCGGCGCACAGAAAATAAAAGGGTAAAACTACTAGGGTTTCTAGATTCTATTCTCCCACGATCCTTTTATGTCTTGCACAGTCTTGCCCCTCCGCAAAACTCCAAAATATTCTATTTCCACGTACCTACTTTGTTTAATTACCCACTTGCCCTTAAAACATTATTATTATTATTATTTTCAGAATATTACACTAAAGCCCGCTCTGATACCAACTGTAACACCCCAGACCAACCTGAGCCTCGAATGCTACCACACTAGCATAACTACAAAATAAACTAAAACATTTCTTTCTAATTTTCGGCAGAAACTCCTTTGAATTACTAACCATCCTGAAGTTCACACAGCGGACAATAATAATAAACAATTATCCAAACGCACAGTCTAAAACATAATCATAATAGTAACATCCATAATACACCATCCAACACCAACAGAGGTTATCCAAGACATAAAGCTAATGAAATAAATCTCAAGCAATTTATTCAAAGTCTAAGTTATCGCTCAAATGGTTTATTCAGCGGAAAGTTTGTTTGTGCCAATGTGCAACCCTGCATATTCCTACTCCCTCCCATGCATGCCGTCCACAAACGAGGTACCTAAAATCAAAACACCAGAAGAGTGAGTCCAAGACTCAGCAAAGTACAATTAGCAAGACAATAACATTTGCAACTGTAACCATCACCACCCAACCCCAAACCTCAATAATGATCTTGTCATATGCTCATGCTATGCAAGTTGCTCAAATGCACCTTTCTTTTCTCTTTTGCATATACCGGTATTGCGGAGTATGCATCCGTCGATGCATACCCATGCCTGCGCCTTATAGCACAGGGACCATAGCCCATACTCCACAAGTATGGGGACCAAAAGCCCGTCATATTCTTGATGGGGAACTCAATCAATACTTGGTCATCACGTGACCAAGCCTCCAATATGATATCATGATGCACATGTGTAGAACATTAAACCATCATACAGAAATAAACTTACTCATACTTCTAGCATTCATGATCATTGACATTCATAACATTCTAGCATCCATAAACAACGCAAAATACTCATAACATAGCAAACATGAACAATCGCTCATAAATAATCTACCACTAACTGTACCTGCCTTTTTCCTCTACGAGGCGCGAAGAGGCAGGGAAGAAGCCTCTACTCCGGAACTCCGCCCCCCTACACAAGAATAGTGTAAGCAATAAATACGCTAAGAAAAAGGACTTTGATTATGCTCCTCAATCCAAATCCTCGAGACCCAGGGCTCGAATTGAGGTTCTACCCAATTCTCCCGACAGTCTAGCATAAAACTCCCCGGGACAGCAGTACTAAAAATATCATAACTTTCACTACGAAACTCAAAACAGGGTGATCTTAGTCTCTCTGGAACCATGAAAAACAGTCTACGAAAACCTAGTTGGTCAAGTCCCCTGATTCGGCCTCATACTAAATCTTGTGTTCGGGTAAAGTTTGTGTCTCTGCAAGTCTGACAGTCCGGAAACAGTGGTGGTAAAAATTCCATAACTTCTGATTCCCAAGTCTAAAAATTGTTTTCTTTATCAACTTGGAAATATTACTGAATTACCCACAAATTTCATGTTGGGTTACCCTTCTGATTCAGGCTCTAAATAATTTCTATTGGCGAGACAAGCAATCTGCTAAATTTAGTCAGCCCTCCTGGATAGTCAAACGAAAACTGCCATAACTCCAAATCAAGTGATCTCAGTGCATAAAGAAAGCTAAGGACAAGACCTACATCTGTCTAAGAGGCGGCCATGTTTGAAAATGTTGGACCGAAAAGGCGACTAGAGGGGGGGGGGCTGAATAGGAGCACGCTCACTTTTTCACAAATTATGAATTCAACACAATTTCACTCCAATAGCTATTAGGAAGCTATGAAGATCAATATACCAGTATAGCGGAAGACTAGTATTGAATTCAAATTAATCCCCTAAGCAATATGACAAAATCATCAAAGATTAAAGCAACACAGTGCACTGGCGGTCTGACCTCTGGACTTGACCGGTCGGACCGATTTCCCGGCTGTCGGACCGTTGTTATACCGGCGGTTGGACCGCTTCCAAATTGGTCGGATCAAGCGGTGAGGGGCGATCGGCCGCGACTCGAGCAGATCTCAAACAAGAAAAAGCGCCTGATGACGGTTGCAATTAGGTCTAACTTTTGATTCTCAACTCCAAACTTCACGAAACTTTGCACACACCTTCTCTATGCTATTGAGGACCTATTCCAATCGAATATTATGATAATTCTGGGATAGATCCTGAACAATTGTCAATTGAGTAAGAGAGGGTCTAAAACCGGGCAAGAACGAAAACTTGATTCTAATACTTGTTCGTGAGTGATTGATGATCAAGATGATCCTAGATAGGTTCACACATACCACAGCAAGCTAATTCACATGAAAGAATCAATCAAAAACTCGTGGATAAAAGAAAGCCCTAAAATCACGATAATGAAAGCAAGAACGAAAAGAGACTTATCTGAAGCAAACCTTGCATAGATTAAGAACGTGATTGTTGTTGGATTACACCCACACCATCATGGATCAGTGGTCAATCCAAGATCACGAAAATCACCTCAAACCATTAAGAGCCCTAGCCTCCACCTCAACTCCCCCTAAGCCAATTAGGGTTTTGAAACATAAAAGAGGCGAGAGAGACGGTGCAGCCACCACCTCCTCCTATTTATAGTGGAGGCCTAGAACTTCTAGGGTTTGACTCTATTGGGCTCCTGTTAAGGCCCACTAACAAACGGGTCACACACGCACACTTCGCAAAGCACCGTCTTTAACCTTTTGACCTAAACCGCTTCACCATGCGCCATGGATTCGCCAGTAGGTCACCCTTGTCCATCTTGTGTCACGCTTGAGTCCATTGACCTCACCCAGCTTCATCGATCGTTCTGGACCTCAACTCTCCAAGTCTAGTCCCGATCATCCTCGCCGTTGACCGTCGTTGACCACCAAGCAACCTACACAACCATAGACAAGCAAACACAAATTCGGGAACAAGTTCTTCACAACTTGACCCATGTTAGTCAAAACATGCATCATGCACTACATATGCCATGATACCAATGAACTTGACCTAACAAAACAACATCACCACGAAGTTGGCTGATGTTCATAAGTGGAAAACGGTCCGACCGCTCACTGTGAGCCAGTCGGACTGCCCTCTGGCCGGTCGGACCGCTCCCTTTGAGCCGGTCGGACTACCACCAGGGACTTAGCCGAATTTCAAGCCCTGAAATTCCGAAACCTTCTGGAAATTTAAAACGAATAGAACTTTTGCTTGGAGGCTCCAAAAATTATGAGACAAAGTGCATTGGGATCCCCTCACTTGCCTACATCCTCTATTTTTGGCCCAGCTTGTTCTAACACTTTTTGGTCACGGCCGGTCCGACCGCCACCGGTCCGACCGATTTGAGACCGGTACGACCGCCATGCTATGGCCGGTCGGACCGCCCTGTCCAGAAAGCCTGAACTTTGTCGAAAACCCTATGAAACGATAAACCATAAATGCCATTGCCAATTGTCACATCATCCTAAGATCTGGAGCATATCCCCATGATATCCATAGAAAACATACACAATCTACCCAAAACAGACGAGCAACAGTACTGGACCAAACAGATCTGCTACTGACAGCACTAATGCGAATTGAAAATACTACCGATCTATCGGGGATCGAAGTTACCATTGATGATCCGCTAGGGAATGGCACATCGCTGCGTGCAGGTGCTCCTTCTCCTCCCCTTTCCTTCTCTTCTTCCTTCCTCCCCTCCGTGCTCCTCCTCTTCGGTCGGCCTTCCAAAAGACATCTTCTCGCCTTTCTTCCAATGAGCAGCAACAAGGGCCTTTGCTGGGGACGACGGAGGCGCTGCTGGGATGATGGTGGCGTAGGGGTAGGCGCAATGGAGCAGGGTGGGGGCAGCTAAAGGGCAGGGGGTGGCGGCTATAGGGGAAAAAAAGGTAGGGGGAGAGGTGGGGCTAGGGTTTTGGGGTGAAAACCCCCCTTGGCCGGTCACCTTGGTGGGCTTCCCCTGGGTCACGGCCCGTGGCCCAGGTTGTCAAAATAGTGTGGAAAACCCTTCTTGTTTTAGAATTTCTACTCCTTTCTTTGCCCTTTCTTCTCCCGTTGAGTTTCTAATTACCCGATTCAAACTGATTTAGTTTCGGGGTATTACATGTCATGGTTAGTCTTACTTAGATACATTGTCATGCGGGTATTAAATTACCCAACAACAATCATTCAAAACATGAAAAGTAGATTTGGGTAGCCGAGGTTGGAGCCTGGCTAGTATGTTGGCTGGAAAAGTTATGTTTATAAACAAATAAAACTTGAAAAACCTATTTCGACTTAGGCGACTGGAAAGAGTTGCTGGTGCTGGGTGCACGAGAGAGAGTTGGTATGTGGATATACCATCTAAGTCAATTAAGGATCAAATCTTGTAATGACCTCTCATGTAAAAATAGTGCAACCACAAGTCGATAACACCTACGACCTGGCTAACTAATTTGTTCGCCTCGGCGTGGCTTCTCCATTGGTGGATGCGGTGGATAGACGGGGGAGAACAAAGTCACGGGAACTACATGGTGCAAATGGGAGACCTACCTGTGGGTGAGGGTAGGCCCTAAGTGATTCAAGCGAGGTGCCCAATCTTTCGATGAGATTGATAACTATCGATTTTGGTGGAGATGACTCTCATGATCTGACTACAATCGTACGACGACGCTTGCGCCTTAGCAATCGTTGAACCAGTCCAAGATGTTATTGACCTTACTGGAAGCACGATCAACCTGTACACGAAGTTCAATTCCTACGAGCAATTAAAGAACTAGCAAGAATAACATGTAGGAAATCTGATATTGTGAAAAATATTGAAGTGCATATGGTATTGAAAACAAAAGTGGGATCCCGAAGACTGCTTTGATAGGTGGTCGTTCGACACAACTGAAGAACAGAAGTTTGCACAATGGCTAAACCTAAACTCAACGAAATCCAAGTTCAAGCAAAGGGAGATGGCCAGGGTAACGGCCAGCGAGGTGGATGCACACCCCTAGGGTTACAAGGCCCTTGGGCCCAAGTGGAGGTGGCGCAGCACCCTTCGAGTCGGACTCAGAAATATATGCGGACTCTTTTCACGATTGTAGCTGGCTCGAATGGAATTTGATGATAAGATTAGATCCATTGGAAAGTAGACTTGATGAGCTTTCCAAGAAGTCCAGAAACGCCCCAAACAGAGTCTGTATGAAGAAGTTACGACCGTTTAAAGTTAGTACTGACGCAGCAGTCCGAATCCGACTCCAGAATGAGCCCAACTCGAACTCTTGCTTATCTTGAACCCAAAGTGATGTGGTGATCGTCATTATACCTTCCATGCATGTCCATGACTCCACATGCCTCTCCTTGGCCCTTTCCCATGTTCCTAAGCACAATTATATCACTTGCATTAGGTAGCGGTCTATTCACAGTTATATATAAACATAGGAACGAATTCACCTAGTAATTAAGTTGGTGAGCACGAGCTCGGGTAAGAGATCCTTGTACTGCTTGTGGATGATTTGTGTGTGTAGGCACGGTTGTATCCATGGTAGGGATGTTCTCATCATCCTCCCCTTCTTGCATTTGAGTCATCCTCGACTCAAGCTCATCTTCTTCCACCAAGTATGGCTTCAAATCTGCAATGTTAATTGTGGGACTAACCCCAAACCGTTAAAGCTTGTATGCATTATCATTAATCTTTTCTAACACTTTGAAAGGACCATCAGCTCTAGGCATCAATTTTGACTTTCTCAATTCAGGGAACCTATCTTTTCTCAAGTGCAACCAAACAAGATCTCCTGGTTCAAAAGTTAGATGTTTTCTCCCCTGACTACCAGCAAGATTATATTTAGAATTTATGCGCTCTATATTCTCCTTAGTTGTCTCATGTATTTTTAAAATTAGTTCATCACATTGTTTAGCATCAAAGTTCAATTGCTCCGAAGGTGGGAGAAGCATTAAATCAATAGGAGCACGAGGCATAAAACCATAAACAACCTTAAATGGGCACATCTTGGTAGTAGAGTGCAAGGAACGATTATAAGCAAACTCGATATGAGGCAAGCATTATTCCCATATTTTTAAATTCTTTTTCAACATAGCCCTAAGCATTATACATAAAGTTCTATTCGCAACTTCAGTTTGTCCGTCAGTTTGGGGATGACAAGTAGTAGAAAATAACAGTTTAGTCCCCAATTTAGTCCATAAAGTTCACCAAAAGTGGCTAAGAAATTTAGCATCACGATCTGAAACTATAGTATTAGGCACACCATGTAAGCGAACTACTTCACGAAAGAATAAATCAGCAATATGGGCAGCAACATTGCTCTTATGACATGGTATAAAATGAGCCATTATAGAAAATCGATCAACAACCACGAATATACTATCCCTCCCCTTCTGTGTTCTAGGCAATCCTAAAATAAAGTCCATCGAAATATCTTCCCACAGAACGCTAGGAACAGGTAGAGGCATGTATAAACCATGAGGATTAAGTCGCAACTTAGCTCTTTGACATGTAGTGCAGCGAGCAACATAGCGCTCGATGTCCCATCTCATCTTTGACCAAAAGAAATGATCAGCAAGTATATCCTTCGTTTTCTTCACGCCAAAGTGTCCCATCAGTCCGCCTCCATGCGCTTCCTTTAACAACAACAAACGAACGGAGCTAGATGGAGTGCATAGCTTGTTAGCTCTAAATACAAACCCATCATTAATGATAAATTTGTTCCATGTTTTTCCTTCTTTATAATTCAACAACACATCTGTAAAATCAGCATCATACACATATTTCTCTTAAATAGTCTCTTAGACAAAGCATCAGCAATAACATTCTCCTTTCCCTTCTTGTGTTTTATGACATAAGGAAAAAAGTCAATAAATTCAACCCACTTTGCATGTCTACGGTTAAGTTTACTTTGACTTCGAATATGCTTTAAAGATTCATGATCCGAATATATAACAAATTCTTTGGGCCATAAGTAATGTTACCAAGTTTCTAAAGTTCGAAATAGGGCATATAGTTCCTTATCATAAGTAGAATAGTTCAAACTAGACCCACTCAATTTCTCACTAAAATGTGATGCAGGTTTACCTTCTTGTAACAACACGCTACCTAAACCAATTCCACTGGCATCACATTCTAGTTCAAAAGTCTTATTAAAATCAGGGAGTTGGAGTAGGGGTGTATGTGTTAACTTATCTTTCAGCGTGGTGAATGCGTTCTCTTGTGCGACACTCCAAACATATGGCACACCCTTCTTGGTGAGCTCATTCAGTGGTGCAGTGATGGTGCTGAAATCCTTCACAAAGCGGCGATAAAATCCAGCAAGTCCTAAAAAGCTTTCGAAACTGTGTGACCGTGTTAAGAGTCGGCTAACTCTGTATTGTTTCAACCTTGGCTTGATCAATTTCAATTCCCTATGGAGTAACAACATAGCCAAGAAACGCAACTCGATCGGTGCAAAAGGTGCGCTTCTCAAGGTTACCAAATAAACGTGCAACACGTAAAGCATTAAAAACAGCATGTAAATGGTCAAGATGTTGCTCTAGTGGTGAGCTATATATCAATATATCATCAAAATAAACCACCACAAATCTACCAATGAAAGCACGCAAAACTTCGTTCATTAGTAGCATGAAGGTGCTAGGTGCATTAGTTAAACCAAAATGTATTACTAACCACTCATATAAGCCGAACTTAGTTTTAAATGTTGTTTTCCATTCATCACCTAATTTCATGCTTATTTGATGATATCTACTACAAAAATCAATCTTGGAGAAGACAACAGAGCCACTCAATTCATCAAGCATATCATCTAACCTAGGGATAGGATGACGATACCTAATGGTGATATTAGTGATTGCTCTATAATCCACACACATACGTCATGATCCGTCTTTCTTAGGCACTAAAATGACCAGAACAGCACAAGGGCTAAGAGATTCGCGCACATACCCTTTATCAAGCAATTCTTGAACTTGGAGCTGAATTTCTTTAGTTTCTTTCGGATTGGTCCTGTATGGTGCGCGGTTGGGCAATGATACGCTAGGAATTAAATCAATTTGATGCTCAATCCCTCGAAGCGGTGGCAACCCGGCGGTATGTCCTTCGAAAAGATGTCTTCGTACTCCTGCAAAATGTTAGTGACCGCAGGAGGCAAAGAGGAAGGTATATCCTCAAATGAAAACAAAGTTTCTTTGCAAACTAATGCATAGCAAACAGAATTACTAGCATCCAACTCGGTCATATAATATTTGGTAGCAAGAAAATTAGCACCTTTCAATTTATTTATTTTATTCTTCACATGAGCAGATTTAGGTTCTTTCTTCTTATGTTTCTCAAATTCTTTTGCTACTATCTGATTTTCGCTCTTAGCATTCCCCTGATTCTTCTCTCTACTGGCTCTGGCAAGTTCATCTTTAACAATTTGTTCAGGAGTCATAGGACACAACACAATTTTCTTTCCTTTGAACATGAGAGAGTATTGATTATTCCTACCATGAGGCACACAATCAGTATCGTATTGCCAAGGTCTTCCTAATAACAATGAACAAGCTTGCATCGAAACAACATCACAATCAACATAATTATAGTATGAATCCATAGAAAAGTTTACTCTCACTATTCGTGTTACCTTCAACTTACCACTGTTGTTGAACCATTGAATATGGTATGGGTGGGGATGAGGGTTGGTTGGCAAAGCAAGCTTCTCTACTATATCCATACTTGCCAAATTGTTGCAACTCCCACCATCAACAATTATACGGATCGAGCGTTCCTTGACAACGCCCTTGATTTGGAATAAATTATGGCGTTGATTTTGCTCGGTACGAGAAACTTGAGCACTTAGTACATGTTGCACTATAATGCTCAAATACTTGTCGGCATCTTCGGCACCAACATGTTCCTCCTCATGATACGATTCATCATCATGTCCTGCGGGGTCAGTTGCAAGTATTGCATATGTTCCATCATCAAAATCACTAGCAGAGGAATACCCACCATCATCGTGTATAATCAGTACGCGCTTGTTTGGACAGTCTCGCATCATGTGTCCATAGCCTTTGCAACGATGGCATTGAACATCCTTAGTTCGTCCTGTCGAAGCAACCGAAGAAGAGGTTTTTCCCGAAGCTGGTGGTGCTGATTTGGCTGCTTTAGAAACTCGTGGTGCTGAATTTGAAGTAGCGAGAAGCTGCTTGTCGGGACCCAAATATGCAAATCTGGACCCTCTGTGTATTCTGCACTAGTCCAGGATCATGCTAGTGCACACAGTGTCAACATCGATGAAATATCACATCCATACAACGAATATAAGAATAAACGATTACTTTGAATAACAAATAACTGTTGGGACCTTACGGTCGAGTTTTACATTTATTAAGCCATGCAAGGCTGACAATAAAGAATAAACTGCAGCGGAAACGAAGTAAACTCCAGTAGGCTCCCATCAATTTACCACAGGCAACTGATTGGGATCAAGACCCTAACGATCAACCTTCGTAGAACACTTCTTCAAAAGCAGGCGACGACTCCTCCACTTCTGTTGATTTGTTTAGCAAGAGTGAGTACACACCGTACTCGCAAGTCATACCACAGAATGCATTTATACATGATGTCTTATTCCAAAGGAATGGCTTCTGTGGTTATTTTGCGGAAATGCAACATTTGCAATTGAATACAAATAATAGATTGAAAACAATTAAAGAATATTAATTTAACAATTAGTTTCACAAAGGACACACAGTATAAACAAGTTATTCACACAGCTGTATAAGTTATCTCACACAGCTGACCCTTCCCAAATGTTTCATGAAAATCTACCCCTCGTGTGAAATTCCCGAGCATGTCCATAACCAAGGACGCGGCTATTCGAATAGATTGGTTTAAACACTCTGCAGAGGTTGTACACTTTACCCACACGATACAATCAGTGTAGCTAGCACTGACCATAACAAAACCTTTCAGAGACTTCATCTCAAACAATGACACTCCCGATGTGCTTTCCTGCCGGCCAACTGATACACATAGCGTTTGGTTATGACACACATCGTTGGACAGGGATGCGCGAACCGTCCCGTGATGTGACATATCACACCTCCAGCCCATCACACAGCTTAAAATACAACCTGAGTTGTCAATGTCAAGACTTCATAACTTACTAAGTTAGGCCCAGCCCATACTAGGCATGTGGTCGTACAGTAAGGCCCAGTTCAATGGCGCACAAAGTTAAGTCCTTAATTGACTAAGACAATACTTCCAGTTTTAACCCAAATCACAAAGTTTATAAAGCACATAGCTCCACCAATCACACAAAATCCACCACTTGCCTCAGTCCAAATCTTTTCCCACCCTGTTGATTAAGTGCAACACATGCCACCAACGAGTAATAGCACACAGCACACACAGGTTCATCACACAGTTCCATAATCACTTAGTCAAGTCTATAATTGCAACTCACATGAAATTATGACTCGTGGTATGGCTAAGTAACCTACTTGTATCTAACCAACCCACGTTGGTGCTACGATAATACCAACTAATAATAAACCAACCTAGGGTGACAAAAGATCATGGCATACAATAGACAAGGTGGATATAACAAATTGGATTAATAACTATCCCAAAAGCATTTAAATAAATACTTGAATTAGAATGCAATACATTGAAACAAAGTATTTTGAAAACTTGGTGCAAGATGATCAAAGGTATAACTTGCCTTGGAATATATCTAGATATTCGTCTTGGTCTCGAGGTGCTCCTTCTTCTGCAAAACTTCCCGAAGTATCGACGTCTACTCGCAAATCGAGACAAAAGAAACAAAAACAAATAAATAACAGAGATAAAACCAACTCCAAAAATCAAATAAAATTCACCATTAAATAGATCTTGATTTTATATGAATTTACAAATTTGAATGGGCTCAATCGGAGGTCGGATGCAACAGATATGGGCTTTGGAAGATTGGAAAATAATTAAAACCATAATTTGGATTTTAATTTGATTTCCCGAATTATTTTTATAAAGGAAAAATCGGATTATTGCGCAATGCTTGCATCAGCCGAGAATTTCGGAAAAAAAATAGATTTAAAACAATTCTGACATGTGGGCTCCACGTGTCAGTGACTGGGCTCACGATGGACTAAGTTCACCGAGCCACGGGATCTGGGAGCCGGTGGACTGGGCCACGCGCGCGTGTGCTGGCGCTGACACGGCGACACGAGGGCGACACGCAGGCACAAAAGCTGACGCGGCGGTTGCGGTGGCGCTAACACGGCTACGACGGCGAGGGTGGCGCTCGGGACCCGATGGTCACCGGCGTTTGGCGGCGAGTCACCGGCGGCGAAGGGTACCAGGAGCTTCCCCATGTTATTGCGCACCTGTCGGTGCTCTTACCAGCGGCTAGCAACGATGGTGGCGACTGGCGGCGAGGAACAAGCGGCGGTGGAGCTTCGGGTTTTGTCGAAAGTGCGCTCCGGCAATGCTCCGGCGACGAGGAGGCGCGCACGAGGTAGCCTGGGACTTGCTGATCATGGTGGTGCCGTCGGTGGAGCAAGGGCAACAACGACGGCGGCGCAATTCACCGGAGAAGAAGCTCGGTCAAAAACTCTAAATCTTGGATTACGGTGCGCTAGAGCGATCGAGGAGACGAGGGTGGTGGCTCTGGGTTACGACGGACTAGGCGATCCTAAGGGGGTATTTATAGGCCCAGGGGACACCGGAATTGGAAATCCCCAATTTGAGTCCGAAACGGCCGGGATTTTGAAATCCTTGATTCTCGGGGATATCTGCCGATTTGGGTTTGATTCCAACAGAAATAGGTACGGGATAACTCGGGATTTAATTTGGTAAAGTCGGCGCGAAGAATCCGCAACGGATACGCGTTTGTCGGACGAAGCTTGGAGCTTCGGCAATGGCGGGCGAAGGCGCGGCGCGAGGAAGAAGAAGACTCCATGGAGACGATGACTCGGTGATGGTCCCACCTGGCAGCGGCAGCGAGGCGAGGGCGAGCGAGCGAGCGAGATCAGCGAGCGAGGCCACACTGGGAACATCCAATGGAGGAAGGCGGGGTTGAGCGCGAGCGCCCGATCAAAATGAGGGGCACGCGTCGCACATCCAACGAACGAGGGTGCGAGCGAGCGGGAGATGGGCTGGCCCGCGGGAATAGTGTTGGGCTTTGGCCCAGCACTGTTCCGAGGGATTTAAATAGATTTTTATTTTTAATAAATTCAGAAAATGCAAATAGCAAATAGAAAATAGCAAATGATATTGGAAAAATTCTAGAAAATTCTATAAAATATATCCAAGCATATAGAATCTAAATAAAATAGTTTTAACAATTGTTGATGTTGGAATTAATCATATTAAATTATTTTGTCCTTAAAGTCCATATTAAGCTTTTAATATAAATTCAAATAAAATGTAGATGATGAGATTTTCAACTAGCAAATAAATAAAGGATTTTAAGAGGCTCAAAAGTTGGGATGTTACATTGCTTGTTGTTGGAGGGTGGCAGTGGAGATGCACTGGTGGCCGAAGTAGTAGAAGTGCTAGCGTCCATGAGTTTGTGCGACTTGCAGAAAAGTTAGAACGTGTCCTCGTCTGGCATCCCTGCAATTCACGTTCAGATTTGCAAGCGAGATGAAACAATCTAGTAATGCAGTTGTACTCTTTATAATCAAGGATGTCTTGAATTTCTCTATTCAACCCTCCCAAAAACCTAGCCATTGATGCCTCCTCATTCTCATCTAAACCACAACGCAACATACCCATTTGTAATTCTTAATAGTAGTTTTCCACAGACTTTGTACCTTGTTGTAAGCGTTGCAGTTTATTTAACAAATTACGAGCATAATATGAGAGAACAAATCGATGCCGCATAAGTAATTTTAAAGCCTCCCAAGTGTTAGGTATGTTATTGGGATGTTGACAGCAATGTTCTCTCCACCAAACAGAAGCAAAGTCGGTAGATTCACTAGTAGCAGCCCTAACTCGTCTATTCTTAGGAAATTCATGGCAAGCAAATTTTTTATCAACAGCTAGTTCCCAATTAAGATATCCATCATGATTATATTAACCATTAAAAGAGGGAAAATGAATTTAACCCTAGCAAAAGAATCATCGTGGTCACGTACCTCTCGTCGGAGGGGGTCTCGTTGCATACCTTGTCGATTAAAACGCAACTATCGATGGGCTCGATCGTTGTTGTGGTTACCCATGTCCTTGGCCTCGGTATCAGTCATGTAGTTGAATTCATCTTGTCCCTCTACCAATAGGGCAGCACGAGGAACAGTAGTGGATGCTTGGGTAATTTCGTTAAGGCGCGCTATAATACCTGCCAAAGAAGTGTTAGTAACGCCTTGCGCCCTCTCCATCCCGGCAAGCGTGGCATTTGTCTCAATCTGAGCACCCTCAAGTTGAGCAAATTGCTCATTCGTGATCCTGACATCTTCCTCAAGACCCTCCGTACGAAAGTTCATGATGCGCCGGAAATATTGTACAATGGCCTTCGTACGAGGAGTATGAGATGTATCCTCATCCGAAAGCTCTGCAGAACCTGCCATTGTTAGCAAACATAAAAATATGTCCCTAACAACTACTAGGATGTGGTGGTTCAAAAGTCGCTCACACTCAAGCCTTCTATCGAATTCTTACCAAGCACACAGGGGTGATCGGCAACCAGCGGTGTCAACGTATCTTTGAAGATTGGATGGAGCGATTTCCAAGTGAAGTGCAGTCTGTACGTTTGTAGCAAAGGTGTAGCTGGGAAGGCTCAAGTATGGTAGCAATGGAATAGCAACAACCAATTCAGCAAATGCAAGTTGAATAAATGTTCAAAATACTAGACAAATTGCTAATCCTCGCCTAGACCGGGGAATAGCTAAACCAACAATGGAAACAAGTAGAGGAATACAAATAAAGCAGTAAAGGAAAAAAGGTGCCAATAGCCCTGGAAGAGCGGATTTTTTTGCTCTCTCTGTTTTTTTGCGAATGAGCACCTGGCTCAAATCTATTCCAAATCCTCTTCCGAGCCTAGGGAGGTATATGGGTCACAAACTTTTTGCGGAAGGCAGGGGTATAAATGTAATTAAAAGATACTCTCTCTCTAAACTTTGATTTTTTTATCGTGTTGCCGAAGTCAATGCTTCCTTCTGGTAGCACGAAACAACCTCTTCTTTTCTTCTTATTTTAAACTATCCGAAAAAGGCAACGGATTGAACTTTCCTATTCTGATTGCTCCTCTCTGAAACCCAAATCACCGCTAGGGTTTCCTCCTCTTCTTACCAGAGTGGGGTGGCGGCAAGAGCCAAGATGGCTGCTACAGTTGCCACGACAGGGAAAGGATGTAGCGGCAGGGTGTGAACTGATGGCCACGGCAGCAAGGGCTGTGGCTTGGTAGTTGCCACGGTAGGCGCTGAGGTGGTCACGGTAGCGTGCTGCAAGATGTGCTGATGGCCGCGGTAGGGAGAGTTGATTGCCACAACAAGGTATGAACTAAACACGATGATGCAACACAAACTCAACAGTGCAAATTACTAAAAAGAAAGATGCAATGGCGCAAACGGTCATGGACAGAAAGGTGATCTAATTCTATAAATTTTTTGGCATTTTCTGGACTTTCGTTAATAAGCAACATAACTAAAAAATAGTAAATTCTCACCGAGCAACCTCGAGCTCTGATACCACTAGATGTAGGCGGGGTGCCTGATCTTTGACGAGATTGATAACTATCGATTTTGGTGGACGTCACTCTCACGATCCGACTACAATCGTACAACCACGCTTGCGCCTTAGCAATCGTTGAACCAATACCAAGATGTTATTGACCTTGCTGGAAGCACGATCAACCTGAACACGAAGTTCAATTCCTGCTAGCAATCGAAGAACTAGCAAGAATACGATGTAGGAAATCTGATATTGCGAATAAGATTGAAGTGCATATGGTATTGAAAACAAAAGTGGGATCCCGAAGTCTGTCTTGACAGTTGGTCGTTCGACACAACTAAAGAACAGAAGTTTGCACAATGGCTAAACCTAAACTCAACGAAATCCGAGCTCTAGCAAAGGGAGACGGCGAATCCTATATAGGCAGATGGCTAGGGGTGGCAGCCAGTGAGGTGGACGCACGCCCATAGGGTTACAAGGCCCGTGCGCCCAAGTGGAGGTGGGCAACACCCTTTCGACTCGGACTCAGAAATAGATGCAAACTATTTTGACGATTGTGTCCGGGCTGGATAGAATTTGATGATGAGGTTGGATCCGTTGGAAAGTAGACTTGATAAGCTTTCCATGAAGTTTAGAAACACCCCAAACGGAGTCCGTATGAAGAAGTTACGACCGTTTAAAGTTAGAACTGACGCAGCAGTCCGAATCCAACTCTAGAACGAGCCCAACTCGAACTCTTGCTTGTCTTGGACCCAAAGTGACGTGGTGATCTCCATTATGCCTTCCATGATTGTCCATGACTCCACATGCCTCTCCTTGGTCCTTTCCCATGTTCCTAAGCACAATTAAATCACTTGCATTAGGTAGCGGTTTATTTTCAGTAATATTTAAACATAGGAACGAATTCACCTGGTAATTAAGTTGGCGAGCATGAGCTCGGGGAAGAGGTCCTTGTACTGGTTGTGGATGAATTGTGTGTATAGGCATGGTTGTATCCATGGTAGGGATATCCTCATCAGTAAGGAGGTGATACCTAGCGGTATGGAGTTGCGTTGAGGTGGGACATTGTAAAGGCCTTGTGATAATCAACTTAGCTGCACACCTAAGGAAGTATGTTGTGGGTTTTATAAGTTGACATATCTCTTATGGCTAAAATGTACAAACTCTGTAGAGTAAGAAACTATCTGGATAGTCGTGCTCATGATCAAGAGCGGTGCAAAAAACTTGCTTGAGTTAGCTTTCATTTTTATAAAATCATTTGTGTGTGTGGAATAAAAAGGGTGTGTTGGAGCCCAGCAGTTGGAAATGTTGGGTTGGAGCCCTGAGAGTTGAGAAAGCCTGGTCGGGGATGAGTGGTAAATACCGGATAGCTTGAGCATTGGGTGGCTGTAGTCACTCAATGGTATAGGAGAGGGAATCTCCACTAGTATTTTACAAACTAAAACTTAGTTTATAAAACATGTGTCATTTAAAAATGCTAAGTCCCAGTATTTGCTACTAAATAATTTATTTCAATAAGTGGCTTTATACAAATAAAAGAACCATAAACCTCCCTTGATCAGCCTTGCATATATAATAATTACATTGTGTGTTGGCTCGTGAGTACAGTTGCATACTCATGCTAGCTATTTACATTCTTTTAGTCAGTAAGTATAAAATAAGGCTATAGGGACAATTATGAGCATGGGACAAGACTGAAGATCAAGAAGGCCTAGAACTAGGTCGTGATCCCACAGTCGATTGCCGGTGGGTATATCGTGAGGGTTCCACGTGTTATGCTTGATTTCTACTTCCGTTGCTGATCTCTAAAAGTATTTGGCCTATCCGGCCATTCTACAAGTCAAAAGTAAGATATATTTACGCTTTGTTTAATATTATGCAATAACTTTGTATTTCCGTTATATGTGTCTGGAACAACAGTGTAACTATGTGTACTATCTAGTGATCTAGAGAATGACACAAATTAACACAGTGGGTCCCAAGTTCCAAATTTGGGGTCTGACAGGCTTGGTATCAGAGTATATCGACTCTAGGTCATGACCTTAGTTAGCATCATTAGTGAAAATTTTCAAAATCTACTTGCACCTACAAAAGTTTTTTGAAAAATATAAGTAATATTGCTCATTCTTATCCCTCCTAAAGATTAGTCTCTCTTACCTATGTTGAATCTTCATTTGATTTCAAAATATGATTGGTTACCTCTTACTTTACCCTAACTTCAAAAACTCAAGTTCAGGAATGTGACGACTTATAAGATAGGACAATCTCATTTTGACTAACCCTTGTGCGCAGAACTGTCCACTTCCATGTGTGTGTTTTCACGAGTAGACGTTGTACCGTCGTGAGATTTCATTTGGAACCTATGTACTGCCTATTTTGCCCACGGGCGTCGTATTTTCGCAGTCACGGAAAAGCTTTTTAAAAAAAGATTTGTGTGATTGTTTGAGCCTTCCCAGCTTTCTATAGGTTAAAAAATTAAAAGGGAAAATGGGTTTAGCGACTTTAGCCTCGCAATCTTCTCCCTATCTTATGTTATTTCCCTCATTCTTTATTGAAAAATGCCAATAGGCGTCAAGACCAAGGTAACAAGCACGCAAGATCAACACAAAGCTCAGTCGAACACTACCAGAAACGACTTGTTTACCGAGTGTCTATATTTTTACCGAGTGTCTAGATGGAAACACTCGGGAAGGTCCCGAGTGATTCACAAGACACTCGGAAAGACCTATAAGCACTCGGTAGAAATAACTGTCCCGAGTGTTATATGAAACACTCGGGAAATAAATATAATCCCGAGTGTTTTAAAATGCAAACACTCGGGAGCGAAAAGAGACCGTGCTGTGCCCATTTTTTTCTACAGCGTCGTTTTCCCCCTTCTGCGCGCATACCGTCTTCCCCCCCAGCCCTAACCCTACATCCCCTTCGCAACCCGCGCCGCCACCTCCCCCTACCCCTCCTCCCGAGCGTCGCCCGCCTCCTCCCTCCTCCGGCACTGCCGTCCTACGCCTCCCTCCTCCCCGGCTATCTCCTCCCGAGCGCCGCCCGCCTCCTCCCTCCTCCGGCACCGCCGTCCTCTGCCTCCCTCCTCCCCGACTCCGTCCTCCCCAGCTCCCTCCTCCCGAGCGCCGCCCGCCTCCTCCCTCCTCCGGCACAGCCGTCCTCCTCCTCCCTCCTCCCCGGCTCCCTCCTCCGCCCGCCTCCCTACTCCCCGGCGACCTCCTCTGGCCGCCTCCCTCCTCCCCGGCGACCTCACCACCGAAATCCCCTGGCTCTTTTCCTCCTCCGCCAATCTCTCCCTCCAGCGCCTCCTTCTCGGCTCGGCAGCTCCTCCCTAGCACCTAGCGCCGCCGCCCGTGCGTGCCCCCTCCTGCGTCCCTGGTTCGGCTTCGCTCACTCCTCCTCCCGAGGTAAGCCCCCCTCTAGCTCGGCCTAGTGCGAGAGTTTGTGGATATAAAATAGAACCAGTTCTGTACTGCTACTGGAATATATTGCAAAATGGTGTGATGGGTTTGAGATGAATGATCTGTGATGATAATAGTTTGTACTAAAATTGTGATGATATCTATTTCAGTCTTGAGCTCTAAGAGAATTGCTTGCTGCTGTCATATTGTCCCTGGTGATTATGTTACTTCCTGTGATGCTTAAACTGATCATCTTGGAGGGTTTACGAACTGTTATGTTATTTAAATTTCCCTCGATAGGTTATATTGAAAGGCAATGCTACAGTTGGATAAAATCTGAGTACTTTATGTTGTGACGATCGATATGACTTGCGAGAAGGCCATGCATCTGTGTGTCTCTATATATATATATATATATACTTTAGTGCTTCACTGCTTTTGCATGGTTGAAACTGTAACAGTGGTGCTTCTTCCTCCAATCTAAAGTTTGTGCATGCTTGGTCATCGTTTTCCTACTCCCATGGATCGGCATGTTCGATCACCGCTAGGGGTGAAGCACTTTCTATATTTTCTTTGCCCGGAAAAAACGCTTTATTTCTTGGCCGTCCTAGCCGTCCTGACGTGTTTTTGCAGTATTTTATCAAAAATGTAGATTTGGATGGTGAAAGGGCTCTTTTGGTTAATTAAAGGGCATATTACTTTTGCAAGTGCTTTAAGCTTAGTTAGCTTTACTCATCATTCTTCAAGTGCTTATTAGTAGGTATTGTATTAGCTTTGCTTTGCATAGAAGTATATATGCACTAGTAGAATCTGCGAGTTTGCCAAGTGCTATGGATATGTATAGATTGATGGTATAAAACCTCGTTAGTTTGGTCATTTACCTGATAGCTATGCTATTCACTACCATAAATCCAGCTACCTGTTATTGACCTCTTCTTTTCCGTGCATGTATGTGCAGTGTTTTAAGTACTCAGATTTGGTCATCACGAACAAAAACTGAGATCTTTGGGGCAGGATACTGGCCTGTGATTGAACGCCTTCTTCTAAGGTGATTGTGTTCTTCATGTTTCTTGCTTATGTAGAATCTGTATAGGGCATGTATCCTGCAGTAGCTTCTAGCTATATCTATATTTGTTATTTTTTACATAAATAACAAGTCGGATTAAAATATGAATTATGTTTTGGACACTAGGATGGCCGAGGATCGTAGTTGGATGTACACTGGGCGTAGAGAGATGGGTGAATGTAGCCAAGAATGGATAGAAAAGACGATCCCACAGATGATCTATGAAGCATGCATCCAAGCGGTGATCTATTACCACACACAAGTCCTTGGAAAGGAAATTCATAGGGCCGAGGCTTGCCAAACACATATCACTTTGGAGGACTAAATGCAGGCAATGCAAAGTGGAGGGTAGGATGGTATTACAGCAAGGAAACGATGATAATCAAATCAATGGACCACAAACGAACATGTATAATCATAGATCAAACGATAGTAAATAATCAATTGGAATAAAACCAGGGTAAACAGTCCAAAATAGCATCAACCAATGAATCCAAATTAATAAAGCAAATAGTCTAGTCCAATTGATGTCCTAAACTTTATTCAACCTCTAACATGTCCAAGTGTAATCCAATTCTGAATGAAAAGGTTATGAAGGTAAGTGATCATGTGATGTCCATGTGCTCTACTCGCTCTCAGCTACGGCATCCTCGAAGATCACCTAAAGACAACAATAGAGCAAGGGTGAGTCCACGACTCAGCAAACACATCCATAAACAACGAACAATAATAAATCAACAGCATTCAATAACTTCATTATCATCTCATGCACTTCTATTAACATTCTCATTCATTAATCTCAAATATCAATGCAACTCTAATCTATATGTCCACATGCACTTCTTTCGCGTATACCGGTATAGCATGAGTGAATGCTCGCGACAACATTCACTCTCAAGCCCGTTCCTCCATAAGGATCGGGGACCTCCTCCACTCCCGTGGAGTTGTGATCAATCATGATCACCTTCTCATATGCAATGATGCTTATGAATGCAAACATGCAAACTCCATCATCAACATCATATCCAACTTTTCATCATGTCCATTAACAAAGATATAAACATACCAATTATTTGTTTGCAATTAAACCAAATAAAAGCACAACAATAATGGTAATAGAAGATAAAGAAAACAGTGATCAATCATTGATCGCTGTCTACCATGCACTTGCTTTTACTAGTTGCGACGTACAATTTGGCTAGAAGATGGCAACAAGTACGACGCCTCTCCTACATTAAATACACAAATTCTTAATACAAACTACAACATCAAGAATAGCAATCAATCGACATCGCTCCTACACGTCCCCAAATATACCACGTTACTCCGGTACCGAAAAGTTACCCAATGCTGACTTAGTACTAAAACGAACGTAACTTTTGACTCGAAAGTCCGATCACCACAAACCACCCCATTCTGGATTCTTTATAAAATTCCCCACATTTTCTTAGATTACGAAGACTTCTAATTAAATCATCTAACCCTCCGTTTTTAGCCCAGAAAGTCGATCTGTCCGCTTCGGAACAGCAGTCTTACTAAATTCATAACTTTTGTTTTACTCAACCAAAATGCGCGTTCTCAGATCCTACAGAACTATTGGACAATTATCTACAACTTTCATGTAGATCAAAAACTCTAATTAAGCTATTTACTATTTTTAATCTACAGTCTACCAAAACAGCGCCGGAAGACGATAACCCTAAAAACAGCAGTCTTCCGAAAATCATATCTCGAAATCTACTTGTCCGATCGACGTGATTAAACATGCTATAGAAAGATATCGAAATTATCTACAATTAACTAGTAGATAGTATTTCCAAAATTTGCCGTTAAGATACCAGAATAAATCGTTCAACAGAACAGCAGGTTAACAGACTCATTAGTCGATATCTCCCATTAATTAGCTAGTCTTAGCAGTATAATCACGCTATTAGCAATACCATGAAAAATTGCATTACTACATTAATTACTAGCACTAGTTGTTTGCAATCATACCTAGCTACAAGACAAAATAACTAATCACTAAAGTCCAACCGGGACATTGGTTACTGCATGCACCCAAAATTCTAGTTCACGGAAGGCAAATGGAAATCATGCAAAGTCAGTAAACAAACTCATGCACCTGACCGGCTTCACGCGAGTCTCGAAGAAGAACGAAGAAAAAACAGCAGAATCAGGCGGCTCCACGCAGCGGCAGACGCGGCTTCGGCGGCAAGCAGCGCAGCGAAAAAAACAGCGATGAGCCGGCGGTTGGCGGTGCGGAACGCAGCCTTCCAAATAGACGGCAGCAATAAGCTTTCCACGCTTGCCGCGAGAACCCGACCACGCGGGCGAAGCCAAAGAATGATCTGGCAAGCGTTTCCACGATTAATATTATTTTTCGATTTACAGATGGCGATTCAGTAGCTTTCTCCTACAGCTCTGTGACTTTTTCTTTACTACTAGTAGTCTAGTACTACTACTAGCTGAGCTGCCTGATGGGAAGAACTATGAAAACAGTATAAATTCTCTAAAATGCATTCTTATTACATCAAGAAAAACAATATTATTTGGAGCATTTGTGCAACTCTGCCTCTGAATTGCACTCTGCAAGTCTGACTGATCTGTCTCACATTGTTCATCAAAATTTATTCTTGCGGGTCTGTAGAATTGCAGATGTTTCTTGCTGATGTTAACGAGGCAAAGCAAAATTTACAATAAATTTTAGTTTACTCATATTTAATACTTGGTAAAATTAGGCAATACCTTGGTGGGCCCAGAAGTGTGAAGATGCATGGCAGCAGATTGCCCAAAAGAGGTGGTGTAACGAACAATGGTTAGAGGCCTCTCATGCTGCTAGGGAGCAGAGATTGTTCATGGGAGGGGCAGCACATCGTCAAGGTAGCTCCTCCATGGCTCGTTACAAGAAGCACTTGGTAGGTCAACATGTTCATATTGATTGTATGTTGCACATACATATTTATATACCTCGTGGTTTTTTTTTGGGTGCAGGAAAAGAAGAAGCAGAGGCCTGTCTCTGATGTAGAGGCATATGTAGAAGCTAGGAGGGGTGATCAGGAGGGCACCCTATGCAACCAGCGCGCAATACAGAACTTGGTACCATTTTTATAGTATTATTTTGTCCCTGATGATTTTCACTCACTTATTATTTTGTCCAACAGGATGCATATATTGAGGCTGCTAAGGAGATTCATGGTCAAGACTTTGATGTAATGAATTCACCACTAGACGCGACTGCTGTCTACAGGGCTAGAAAGGGGAAGAAACATGGTCGTTTCTTGATCGGTGCCGGCTACATTTGCACACTGACAACCCTCTCGGAGGTCCGAACAACAAGTACTGGATCAACGGATGATGTACACCCACAAAGATGAGTGCGACCATCAACTGACAGGGTTTCTCAGCTTGAGGCTAGGCTACAAGATGAAATAGAGGCTAGGCAGCGGTTGAAGCAAATGATCCAGGTTTGGACTTCGAACCCCATATGCGATGCAAATTGCAATTCATTTTTCCACATAGATCTGGCGATTGCAATTAGATACGGAGAGCAAATTGAAAAAATGAGGTATCATATATATACAGAGAGAGAATATAATGCATTAATCACATGTCATAAAGGATTATGCTGACAACAATTACATGCATTTTATGGCATACTCATTATATGCTAACACCTCATAGAAAATCATTATGCTTAGATACGGAGAGCAAATTGAAAAAAAACAGGTATCATATATATACAGAGAGAGAATATAATGCATTAATCACATGTCATAAAGGATTATGCTGACAACAATTACATGCATTTTGTGGCATACTCATTATATGCTAACACCTCATAAAAAATCATTATGCTGACAAAATTATTGTGAAAAGATTTTCATATGTGCAATGTTGCAGCTCTGCCTAGCATTGTGGTTGCCTGTTGCGATCCATTCAGATATATTTATATCTATGAGCTTGATGTTTCATATGATTTGACAATGTGCATATAGATGTTTATACCTTTTCTTCTTCATAGAAGAATAGGATGAAAACAAAATTGAATATTGAAGTACATGGCATGCTCTATCAATGCTCATGGGTCATAAGGCTATCACATGACAAACCTGCCACACTGCATCCTCCATCATCTGACTGAGATTCTCACTCCATATGACTGAAATAAACAAATATGCATGCACTTCAAACTCGACTTGATGGCACTACACCAGGGGCACCACTTCCTGCATTATCTAATCCGGTTAGTAACTGGACACTCAACTTGTTTTATCTAATCCGGTTAGTAACTGGACACTCGACTTGTTTTATCTAACCGGATGATCATGACATAGATCATATGGTAGGCACGAGCTTGGCACAAGCAAAAAAAAAAAAAAAAAATCTTGCTGTGGTTTTACCCAAGGGGAACTGAAAATTAACCCCCACTTGTAGGCACTAGTGTCAATGTCCATTTGTAGAGAAATCCACGATTAAGTGTTATATGCATGAGTAAAATCTTAGACCACTTCAACCAATTAATTGAGGAGAATTATAGACCTACAATTTGGCATGCACTACGCAGAAGGCAAGAGATTAGTTCATCAAGTTGTCCTAGCACCATGCAAAATATGACATTATTTTGAATCTAAAATGTGCATATTAGATAAACTAGCTACATCTTAGGTTCTGAATAGAGGTTGTGGATAGAAACACACGTGGACGTATGGTTTTAGACCACATTATAGTGGTTATGTTTCAGTTTACACAACTATATATGTAAGTAAAAATTGTCTGAAGTAGGACAATGTTGTGTTTGGAATGGTATTTAAGTAGTGTTTGAGGATAAAATTGTGTAATTCTTTATTAGTGACAAATAATAAGATGTTATCTTCGTAATAGGCTGATGCATTTTGGACATAT